>QXEO01000371.1:0-1200000 GCA_007115705.1 Dactylis glomerata | reverse complement strand
GTTTAACAGCCTGTAGAACTTGTATGTTCAACGCAGTTTAATGTATATGTTTGTTGTTTATGAACCTGAATCCATGTCCCTTCAATGTTGATTTTCTATATGTCAAAAATAGCGTTCAATAAATTAACAAGCAAATATGGAGAGCATCAGAGCATAGTTCATGGGGCTGTTAGTATGGTGAGCAATTATTACCAAACATATTACTGATAGTTTTATCTCAGCTTGTGCAATATTTTTAAAATTGATATGATTTTTGCAGGCGCCACCACTCTATCTAAATGAACAATCCAATCACCATATTCTTCAGACTATGTCATCCTATTACTCTTCTCTGTTATCATAAACTCTTGTATGTTCATACTGTTAGAGCTTCTTCGAAATAGCACAGGATATTAGGACCCTTGATTTAAATGGGAAACACAATAATTCCTATAATATAGCACAACACATGTTCCTCACTATTTTTTTGCTACAAGCTAGACCAAATACTGCTAGAAGGAGGCGACGCACCTGAATCGGCCGGGTTGCAGGACGAGGAGGAGGAGGGGGGCAGCAAGGCCAGCGGCGTCTTGGGCGGCGGCAGCGCGGTCTCGGGCGGCGGCGGCGCGGCTAGGGCGGCGCGCGCGGCGGCTAGGGCGACGGCATGTGTTTTTCCTTCGGCGACGGCGACGGCTAGGGCGGCGGCGGCTAGGGCGACGGCGACGGCGTGTGCTTCGGCGGCGGCTAGGGCGATGGTGTGTGCTTGGGCGGCGGCTAGGGCGACGGCGACGGCTAGGGCGGCGGCGGCTAGGGCGACGGCGACGGCTAGGGCGACGGCGACGGCGTGTTTTTGCTATATCGTCTGCGTGTGTTTTTCCGCCGGTGGCGTGAAGAAAAAGGCCTAAGGGCCTTTGGTACCGGTTGCTGTTACGAACCGGTACTAAAGGTCACCTTTAGTACCGGTTCGTAACAGCAACCGGTACCAAAGGTATTTACGGAAATTATATTCGCGCTATTAACCTTTGGTACCGGTTCTTTCCACCAACCGGTACCAAAGGTTTTTTTCTTTTTCTTTTGATTTTTCTGTTGCTGTTTCTTTTGATTTTTCTGTTGCTTTTCGTTGGATTTTTCTTTTGCTGTTTCTTTTGATTTTCGTTTCATTTTTATTTTGCTGTTTCTATTGATTTTTCTTTTGCAGTTTCTTTTGATTTTCATTTGATTAGATATATTTGATTTTCTATTTTCTTTTGATTAGATATATTTGATTTTATTTTTGATTAGTTATATTTAATTTTCTATTTTCTTTTGATTAGTTATATTTGATTTTCTATTTTGCCATTTCTATTCATTTTTCTTTTGTAGTTTCTTTTGATTTTCATTTGATTAGATATATTTGATTTTCTATTTTCTTTTGATTAGATATATTTGATTTTATTTTTGATTAGTTATATTTGATTAGTTATATTTAATTTTCTATTTTCTTTTGATTAGTTATATTTGATTTTCTTTTTGATTAGTTATATTTGATTTTTCGGTTGCAGTTTCTATTGATCATATGTTCGCTTAATAATTAAGTGTCGGTTGGCGCGGCGGCACGCTGCGTCCGTGAGAGGAAAAGGGCGGGAAGAAAAGGGCGAAAAGAAAAAGGCGGAAAGAAAAAGGGCGGGAAAACGATTGAACAGGAAAAGAAGTACATATCTCAACTGAAAATTAAGATACATGGCCAGATTAAGTCACAATCGGCCGAGCTTGTTTTCGAATGTTGGAGTGATTCAGTCATAGTCGTGCCTAGCCCTATAAACGTCGACACTGTAGTCATCGTAGTCGCCGGTGTCATCATCGCTGGCATCGGGGTCGCGGTAGTCGAACCTCGACTGGTGAGCACGCGTGGGCTGAGACTGAGGGTAGCGCAGGCGGGGGCCACGGTAGGCCATGACGCTCTGGAGAGTCCGGCCGCACCACCATAGCCGACGGCCGGCCTCGTTGAAGTTCGAACGAGGCGAGCCGTCCTCCTCGTGCCTGGCAAGCGCACTCTCACGCCGATTGATGAAGAAGGCGTCCCAAGTCGGGCTGTAGTCGGGATGCCACTGAGGATTCCTCCGCTGCTCTGGTGTGAGCTCGAAGTAGTAGTGGTTCGTGATGGCCATCTGGCGCGCCACACCTACAGGGACAGGAGGGACCGGTACGCCTCCGACGCTCAGCATCCAGCCGGTGGGGACGCGGTAGCCCGGCGGGCAGGGGTAGTTTGAGGCGCAAAGCGCCTCCGCCTCCTGGGGGGTTAGAGATACGATAGAAGCCATAGAAGAGAGTGATGAGGTTTGCAGATATGAGTCTAGATGTGATATGTAAATGGAGGCCAAGCCTACATATATATAGTGAAAAATGGCGGGAAGACGGAGGCGGGAAGCGGTGGAAAGCGCGGGAAGAAAATAGGCGGGAACGCAGTGGCGGGGGGAACCATCTAACCTTTAGTCCCGGCTGGTGGGTACAACCGGGACTAAAGGTGGTTTCTGTGTCATCTAACAAAACTGTCGGTGGGATAAGGACGTGTGGGTAACCTTTAGTCCCGGTTGGTGGGTGCAACCGAGACTAAAGATGTCGGCAGGATAAGGACGTGTGGGTGGATGCACTGCTCGATGAGATAAGGACGCGTGGGTGGACACACGATGCCCCTGTCGGAGGAACAAGACAAAGTAGAAGCGGTGGAAAGCGCGGGAAGAAAATAGGCGGGAACGCAGTGGCGCGGGGAACCATCTAACCTTTAGTCCCGGCTGGTGGGTACAACCGGGACTAAAGGTGGTTTTTGTGTCATCTAACAAAACTGTCGGTGGGATAAGGACGTGTGGGTAACCTTTAGTCCCGGTTGGTGGGTGCAACCGAGACTAAAGATGTCGGCAGGATAAGGACGCGTGGGTGGATGCACTGCTCGATGAGATAAGGACGCGTGGGTGGACACACGATACCCCTGTCGGAGGAACAAGACAAAGTAGAAGCGGTTCCGTGCCTATAAAAGGAGCATCGATACGCCATGGCAAGCAGCTCAACAAGCCAACCTAGAAGGTAGGGAGAGTTTCATCCCCATGGATGGAGGACAGGGTTGGGAAATCTCCCGCGGCGGAGTTTCTCGAAGATGTCATTGGTGCTCACGCCCTACGGCATCTTCGGAAGCTCCGCCTCGGAAAAATTTCCCTCATACAATAACATCATTACACAAAAATAAATGGGAAAGTGATTTCCATATTGAGATACACAAGTTATGATCCCTATCTAGTCTTCTGAGTTTTCTTCTTGTGTTTCCCTTTCTTCTGATTGCGACGCAGCCATGGACAATCTTCATTATTTAAAATGATGCTTGGGTCAGTTTTCACCTTGAAGGGTGGAATATCATCAAACTTATTATAATCGTCTGACATGTCTGTCTTGTCCTCTACTCCCACGATGTTTCTTTTTCCTGAAAGAACTATGTGGCGCTTTGGCTCATCGTATGATGTGTCCTCTTGCCTTTCTTTTCTTTTTTTCGGTTTGGTAGACATGTCCTTCACATAAAAAACCTGAGCCACTTCACTGGCTAGGACGAATGGTTCGGTGTCGTACCCTAGATTCTTGAGATTCACTGTAGTCATTCCGTACTGCGGGTCTACCTGTACCCCGTTTTTCAGGTTGAACAATTTGCACCGGAACAAAGGGACCTTGAAATTAGGTCCATAGTCAAGTTCCCATATCTCCTCTATGTACCCATAATATGTGACCTTCTTCCCATTGTCCTCTACTGCATCAAAGCGGACACCACTGTTTTGGTTGGTGCTCTTTTTATCTTGGGCGAATGTGTAAAATGTATTTCCATTTATCTCGTACCCTTCAAATGTCGATATAGTCGAAGATGGTTGCTTGGCCAACAAGTATAGCTGCTCTTCATCAGTGACATTCATGAGACGTGTTTGCAACCAACCGCCGAAAGTCTTCATGTGTTCTCCATCAATCCAATCTTCACGTTGCTCCGGGTATTCAGAGCGTAAAATATTCTTGTGTTCCACTTTGTACGGAGCCACCAAGCTGGAATTATGTAGAATTGTGTAGTGTGCTTGAGTGAAAGAATGTCCGTCCATACACATTGTTGCTTTCTTTCCTAGCGTGCCTTTTCCACGCAGTCTCCCCTCATAGCGCGATTCAGGAACACCGATCGGCTTAAGGTCAGGAATAAAGTCAACACAAAACTCAATGACCTCCTCTGTTCCATAGCCCTTGGAGATGCTTCCTTCTGGCCTAGCACGGTTATGAACGTATTTCTTTAAGACTCCCATGAATCTCTCAAAGGGGAACATGTTGTGTAGAAATACAAGACCGAGAACACTAATCTCTTCGACCAGGTGAACGAGGAGATGCGTCATAATATTGAAAAAGGATGGTGGGAACACCAACTCGAAGCTGACTAGACATTGCACCACATCCTTCTATAAATTTTGTAGAGTTAGTGGATTGATCACCTTCTGAGAAATTGCATTGAGGAACGCACATAGCTTCACAATGGGTACTCGAACATTTTCCGATAGAAGCCCCCTCAATGCAACCGAAAGTAATTGTGTCATAATCACGTGGCAGTCATGAGACTTTAGGTTTTGAAACTTTTTCTCTGACATGTTTATTATTCCCTTTATATTCGATGAGAAGCCAGACGGGACCTTGATGCTACTCAGGACTTCAAAAAAGATCTCCTTCTCTTCTTTGGTAAGAGCGTAGCTGGCAGTACCTTGATACTTCTCTGGATTCAGGTTGTTTCCTTCGTGGATACATTGCTGGTCGTGCCGTGCATCCGGTGTATCTTTTGTCTTCCCATACACGCCCAAGAAGTTTAGCAGGTTCACGCAAAGATTTTTCGTCACGTGCATCACGTCGATTGCAGAGTGAACCTCTAGGATTTTCCAGTAGGGTAGCTCCCAAAATATAGACATCTTCTTCCACATGGGTACATGTCTGTCAACATCATGCGGAACAGATTGTCCGCCAGGACCCTTTCCAAAGATCACTTTTAAATCCTTGACCATATCATATATAACATCCCCAGTAGGGCGGGTAGGATTCATTCGGTCTTCTGCCTCACCTCTGAAATGCTTTCCTCTCTTTCTTACTTGATGTTGTTTTGGAAGAAATCGACGATGCCCCATGTACACATTCTTGTTTCTCAAATATATACTGTCAGTCTCACCTAAACAGTGTGTGCATGCATTGTATCCCTTGTTTGACTGTCCTGAAATGTTACTAAGAGCAGGCCAATCATTGATGGTTACAAACAACAACGCTCGTAGGTTAAATTCCTTTTGTTCGTGCTCATCCCAAATAGGTACACCTTCTTCACGCCACAACTGTAAAAGTTCGTCAACCAATGGCCTCAGGTACACATCAATATCGTTGCCGGGTTGCCTCGGGCCTTGGATGAGCACTGGCATCATAATGAACTTCCACTTCATGCACAACCAAGGAGGAAGGTTATAGATACATAGAGTCACTGGCCAGGTGCTATGACTGGAGCTCTGCTCCCCAAAAGGATTAAAGCCATCTGTACTTAGACCAAATCTTAAGTTCCTTGCGTCATCTGAAAATGACTTATACTTTCTATCGATTTTTCTCCACTGCGATCCGTCAGCGGGGTGTCTCAGCATCACATCTTTCTTACGGTACTCTTTGTGCCATCGCAACAACTTGGCATGCTCTTTGTTTTGGAACAAACGTTTCAACCGTGGTATTATAGGAGCATACCACATCACCTTCGCAGGAACCTTCTTCCTGTGGGTGGACTCGCCCTCAACATCGCCAGGGTCATCTCGCCTGATCTTATACCTCAATGCACCACATACCGGGCATGCATTCAAATTCTCGTACTCCCCACGGTAGAGGATGCAGTCATTGATGCATGCATGTATCTTCTGCACCTCTAATCCTAGAGGGCAGACAACCTTCTTTGCTTCGTACGTACTAGAGGGCAATACGTTCTCCCCTGGAAGCATCTTCTTTATTATTTTCAGCAACTTTTCAAATCCCTTGTCAGAAGTACCATTCTCTGCCTTCCATTGCAGCAATTCCAGTGTGGTGCCCAGTTTTTTCTGGCCATCTTCGCAATTTGGGTACAACAGTTTGTTGTGATCCTCTAACATTTTCTCCAACTTCAACCTCTCCTTTTCACTTCCGCAGTTTATCTTCGCATCAAGAATGGCCCGACCCAAATCGTCATCGGGGTCATCAAAAATGGGCTCATCAAAAATGGGCTCTTCTTCAGCTTCGTCTTCCCCCATACTACTATCACCGTCTTCAGTGAACATAGGATAGTTGTCACTATCCTCTTCTTCTTCGTTGCCTTCCATTATAACCCCTCTTTCTCCGTGCTTGGTCCAACAATTATAGCCGGGCATGAAACCATTCTCAAGCAGGTGGAAGTGAAGGGTCTTTGAGGTAGAGTAATCCTTCGTATTCCTATAGGAACTACATGGACAATAAATGAAACCATTCGGCCGCCTGTTTGCCTCCGCCACGTTGAGAAAATAATGCATGCCAGTAATGAAGTCGGGATGGCATCGGTCACCGTACATCCATTGTCGATTCATCTGCATTATATAAGTATATCAAAAATCATTAATTACACAACATCATGGATATATGAGTGACCAACTTAATTAATATTCAAGTTCATCACATAAAACTAAGTTTTTTTTATTAAAAAAAAGAGGCTCACCGAGGTGGTACAGTGCCGGCTAGGGGAAGACGCTGGCAATCGACGGCGGTGAGGACGGGGACGATACTAAAACCTACAAATCATACTTTAATTTGAGCTCAATTACATACAAAAAGAATGAAATCCCTAACTTAGGCATTTCATCAAACACCTTGCTAGCACTAGAAAAATAATACGAGTTAAACTAGCAAAGAAATGAGCTAAATTAGGAACGCCGGAAGAAAGGATGATATTGCTAACCCTTAGATAGATGGGTGCCGTCAATCTTGATAAAATGGTGGATAAAAATGAAGATTTATTGGAGTGTGAGAGGTGTAAAATGTTTGGAAATGTGAGAGAGGAGAAGGAGAAGGGAAAATGAGATGCAGGGATCGGGCTGAAGAAATAGGGTAGGGGCCCTTTAGTACCGGTTTTTCAGATGAACCGGTACTAAAGGTTCAGCTCTGGCCCCACCTCCGCCTCAAAATTGGACTAAAACCCTTTCTTACCGGTTCGTAATATGAACCGGTACAAAAAGGCCCTCAACGAACCGGTACAAAAAGGCCCTCAACGAACCGGTATTGATGGTTCTCGGCCGGCTGGGCAAATGAACCGGTACTAATGCGCCCTTTAGGACCGGTTAATATGGGAACCGGTACTAAAGGCTTAGACCGATGCCCATTTTTCTACTAGTGAGTTTGTCACTTCTATCTATATCAAATTCCTATTCATGTTTCTATTCATACAATTTGAGATCCAACAAATCAAAGAAGCCTTTATAGAGCCATAAAATATTGGACTTTCATATAACACGAACGTGAGAAATAAGGACATTCGTAATAAAAGTTTTTGGCACGATGCCATCAGTCCACTCATCCCACTCAGTCACGGCGGTGGTTTTTTTTCAACAACAATAAAAAGAAAAAATATAAGTTGCCAGGGCCCACAAGTAATTTGCCCAAGCAACTCATTTTTGTGTCGCACTAAGTTGCTATCTAGGGCACATTTGAGAGCGGCGATATGGAGGCCGAGCTCCAGGTAGCTCGGTATCTCCAACGTCCTTCTATGCCACGAATCACGTGATGTTCTGAAATAGATGGCTTTTCGAATGGAAAATCCTCTGCGTAAGTCGGAGGATCAATCCTCCATGTCCTCTCGCACGCGCTACCGCATAGCACATGTCTATCCACCCCACCGGCTCTTCTTTTTTCTTCCTCCTACCTGCAGTCCCGCACCGCACATGTCTCAGGACAGCGCTATTTCTTTGATCTCCAACCGTACCCCGAGCTCGAGCATGGCGCTTGTCCTACCGGCGACCGGCCTCGTGCCTTGCTTGCACCGCCGGCCGGGCTCGCGCGCTCCTCCCGCCGGCGACCGGCCTCGCGCCCTGCCCTCACCGCCGGCCAGCCTCGCGCGCTCCTCCCGTCGGCGTCCCGCCTCGCGCACTCATCCCGCCGGTGACCGGCCACACGTTCTGCTCCCATCGCCGGCCGGCCTCGCGCGCTCCTCCTGCCGGCGACCGGCCTCGCGTCCTGCTCCCACCGCCGGCCGACCTCACGCCCCTCCGCCCCGTTTCTCCCCCTCTCTATATCTCCCGGCGGGCAGCATTGCTGCGTGTGGGGGATGGTGGAGTTACAGCAGGCAAGCGACGGAGCTGCATGGGGCGGGCAGCGGAGCTACTCCGGCGAGATCCATATCAGAGCAATTTTTGCGCTGGTTTTTTTGTTGCTACTTTTGGTCTATATTTTTGCAATATTAGAACGTATTTTTTGCTACATCGTAACAGTCGTCGGAGGACTTCACCAATTTTTTTTGCTCCGATGCTACTGACGAAGGAATGCCAAATGGGCCCTCGATATTCGTCTACCTGGTTTTCGGTCCAGGAGGGACAGCCGTTGAAGGGATAACAAGGCCCGTACGTTGATGGCCTGGTTGAGAGCGAGAACCAAGAAGCTCTCTAGCCACTTTTCGCCGCCATCCACCTGAGCGCTCGTAATCTTGAGAACTCTCCACTTTTCGGCTAGATCGCATCTACGCCACCATTGTACTTGACCATTGTAGCCACCCCATCAATAAAAGTCAGACGAGCAGGACGTAGGTCTTTACCCTACAAGGGGGCCAAACCTGTGTAAGACCTGTGTTTCCCTGTGTCGTCTGATCGTCGTCGAGTTCGCCGGATCCCACAAGCTCTTCATATCTCGAAAGCCCTCAAGCATGGGCATTGCCAGGGTTGAACCTCGTCAGCTACATTAGTATAAAAATTTGCTCGAACGTCTCCGGCGATGTCTCCGGCAAAATCACTTCGCCGGAAACAATTTGCTACAATGCTTCAATAGTATAAAAAAATTGCTCCGAGGTCTTCGGCGAGATCCAAATTGGAGCAATCTTTTTTGTGTTGAACCGTTTTTTGCTACAATGAAGCAAAAGTGGGGCTTTTTTTGCTTTACGGAAGCAATTTCAGGATTTTAGTGTGAAACGTTTTGCTCCATTCATATAATTTTTTTGCTACAACGAATCGTTTTCTGCTGTATTGGTACATTTATAGAAACAAAAGCGGGATTGAAGAGGACTAGGTGGACATGTGTCAGTAGGAGAAGTCAGAGGATCGCTGAGCAGGATCCTTCGGAGGATGCTCAGTCCACTCCTTTTGGAATCAATACCGAGTTAGGTGATTGTTGAACCGTCGTACGCAACATCGTATCCACGGGCCACTATACATGGGCTGGTACCTATAGCTCATGTTGCGCCGGCACCGCCGTTTTTGAAATGGAACATGTACCCTATCCTTCAGACTCCAGGGGATCATAACGGTGTGCACTACCGCGTTGTCGCCCCGCAGGAGAAGAAGGACAGGGGGCTTGCGGTTGCGAGATCTACTACTCTGGGGCAGCGACGACAAACCTTTCTTCCTCTTAATACCCAATGGATTAGCTCGACGATGGACTGGAGTTCTTCAAGCAGATGGATAGCAGGTCCCGACCACTTTCTCGATTCCCCATTATGTTTGAAGTTGGAAGGTCTCTCTTTCGTGGATTCGTCCTTGAAATCTGATCGAATCAAACGTTAAGATGATTCTTGATCTGATTTTGATGCGCGACCAGAGCCTATGGGTGCGAGTGTTCGGGAGGATGAGCGGGCGATTGTGCCAGCGTCTGCAATTTGATGCAAGCGTCAAGCGTACAAAGGGATCTGCTAACTATTCAGATTCAGCTACTGAAGAAGAAGAAATTTACTCTGGAGCACGGTCGGTTGACGGGATATTGCAATATGGACCAAAGGTCTATTGAACTTAACATCCCATCCATTCACTTATTTATTAGAGATCTGTGCTACAATTATTATGGGACAGTGGCGGGGTCGCACTAACTACGTACATGACTATGTACATAGCAGGACTAAGTTACACTATATTATACTTAAGTTATATTTCTGTTATTTATAAAAAATCTTGTTGTTGCATAACGTGTTAGCTTAGGTGTTAGGGTACGGAGGATTCGTCATAGGCGACGAGGTAGCATCGACTAGTGATGAATCCTCCGTACCCTAACACCCTTTGAGACTTTATCTCCCGTACGACTCGGTAGCTGTGATGGGAAACAAAATCGAGCCGCAAGTTATGCATTATTTTTTAGGTGGTAGGATAGAGAGGGTTTAAGTTAACCTAAATTTATAGGACCCGTCTAGCCATCGCGCGTGCGATATCTTGTAGCATCCATCGCACATCCAAAAAGGAAAGATACGGTCCCGTCAGGTGTGATCCCTTGATGTCTACGCACGCGTCTGTTCTTGTAGACAATGTTGGGCCTCCAAGTGCAGAGGTTTGTAGAACAGCAGCAAGTTTCCCTTAAGTGGATCACCCAAGGTTTATCGAACTCAGGGAGGAAGAGGTCAAAGCTATCCCTCTCAAACAACCCTGCAATTATGATACAGAAAGTCTCTTGTGTCCCCAACACACCCAATACACTTGTCAGATGTATAGGTGCACTAGTTCGGCGAAGAGATAGTGAAATACAAGTAGTAGTGATGATTATGAGTAGTAAATGTAGTATGGAATAAGTATCGCTGCAAGCAAACATGTAACAAAACAGGAAGTAAATGGTGTGCAATGTTTGGAAACAAGGCCTAGGGATCATACTTTCACTAGTGGACACACTCTCAACAAATATAACATAATTGAACAAATAAATAACTTCTCTTCACTATGGTACTCTGAATTACTCTCCTATTGAATAACACTAATCATTGCGTAGGGCTACGAAGCACTCCTCAAAGTTCATCAAGTACTTGACAAATACCACTCATAGAGATATCCAAATCAAATCACAACTCAAGATAGATATTATTGCAACTTATACCAAGTACTAACACGGTGCACACACTGTCAACATTATACCATGAAAGGAGGAATAGATCACTTCAATACTATCATAGTGATAATTATTCTCATAATCCATAAGAGATCACAATCGTAGCCTAGACCAAGTACCACCACGATGCACGCACTGTCACCGTTACACCGTGGCAGGAGGAATAGATTACTTTAATAACACACTAGAGTACACATAATGAAGAAGCGTAACATCTACTTATTCAACATGATACAAAGCTCATGATCACATAAACATCACATCATGGGAGAGAGAGGTGAACCACATAGCTACCGGTAGAGCCCTCAGCCCCGGGTATGAACTACTCCCTCCTCATCATAGGAGACAGCAAGGTTGATGGAGATGGCGGTGAGGTCGATGGAGACGGCGGAGACGGCGATGGAGACCGATGGAGATGGCTCCGGGGGCACTTTCCCGTCCCGGCAAGGTGCCGGAACAAAGACTTCTGTCCCCCGAAATTTGGCTTCGACGGCGGCAGCGCTGCGGAACTGTTCTGGAAATTTCGCCGACTCCCCTAGGATTTTCCGTCCCGAGGCTTTATATAGGCAAAGGGGCGTCATCAGGGGGCTGCCAGGGGCTCCTCACACCAGGTGGGCGCGGAGGGCGGCCTCTGGCCCCCCTCTGGCTCTCTATCGGTCTTCGGGAAGCTTCCGGGAAAAATAAAAGATCTGGAACTTGTTTCGTCCAATTCCGAGAATATTTCCTGTGTAGCTTTTCTGAAACACAAAAACAGCAAAAAACAGGGAACTGGCACTGTGGCATCTTGTCAATAGGTTAGTTCCAGAAATCACATAAAAACGCCACGAAGTGTAACGAAACACAAGGCAAATGGTGTAAAAACAAGCATGGAGCATCAAAAATTATGGATACGTTGGAGACGTATCATCCCTCCACTGCACTGGCTCGTCGTCCCCAAACTTCTCGTCCACCGCCGCTGCTCCTATCCACTGGGGACGGGGAGATGACAGGGAGGTGCCTAGACACTCACCTCAGAGCCCACCGTCACAGACGAGCCCTCCATGGCTGTCGGTGGTGGGGGGCATGATCTGTGGCCATCGTGCCTAGATCCGGCTAAAAAGGGGATGGTGCTGCTGCGGCACGGGCTCCTGCCGCCGCTGTTCTCCAATTGACAGAAGGAGCCCGGCTTTCTCTGGACACTAGATCGACATCCGGCGGCTCCCGCTAGCCACCATGGGCACAGATTGAGAGAGAGAGAGATGGTGGACATGCTGGGGAAAAGGCAGACCCGATCCCCGCGTGTGGTGAAGGTGGATGGCAGGGGCGGCGCGCTCGCCGTGGACGGGTATGCTCGCGGTGGAGCTAAACCGATAGCTGGCGTGCGGTGGATTTGGCCGGCGATGTGTGCGCAATCGGGCGTGGCCCCGCATGTCGTGCTCCCGATTGACGTGAGCCATGGAGCAGAACCACGCTGCTAGCTAGCTTCTCTTTGCTAACAGCTTTTTCTTGATGTAGCGATGCTGCTACTTGTTTGATGAGACTTGCAATCTTGCATAGCTAGAGTAATTGTCTACCGTGATCATATTGCTGCCTAAAATCACAAGTAGTTGCTCAACTGCGTCAATTTGTTGGCTAACATCATAAGTATTTGTTCAATTATGTCAATAAATAAGTAGTTGCTCAATTTTTTTTGTTGCACAACAATATAAGTAGTTATAGCTGTAAATGTAGTCACAAGATTCCGAAGTTGCATACATATGTTATTAAGTTCCTACGAATGTTGTGAATTGTGTATCGTCATTCACGTCGACTGTCATCGACGCTTCATGGAAGTCTATAGTGGCCCACGGGAATTCCAGAGAGGCTCTTGGGAACTCCGATGCGGAATCTAGGGCTCATCAGGGAGGTGCATCGGAATCCTTTCGACAATGTGCTCCTTGGATGGGAGGACCTATTCGGTGGGGTGGCACGCAATGGTGGAGGGTAAGCAAGTTCACAACTTCAATAGAGGACCCTGTTGCAGAGGTAGTCAACTTTGCAACTAATTAAAAGCAACTTAACAAATTCGCAACATCAATTGACAACTTTACACATAGCACTAACAACTCACAAACAGCGGGAGGCAACTTTATAACAACACTAGGCAACTTCAGTGTAGTGGTAGGCTGTAGATAACTTCACTACAGCGGTAGACAACTTCACAACCAACTCTAGGCAAGAGTTGTAGAAAACTTTGAAATAGCAGTTGTAGGCAACCTCGCAACTACTTTAGGCAACTTTAGTACAACTATAGGCAACTTCATAACAGTGGTAGGCAAATTCACGGTGGACAACTTCACTACAGCGACATGCAATACGTAACTTTTTGCAGCAACTCGAGGCAACTTCGGTGCAGTTGTAAGAATCAGCTACACGAGTAATGATAGTGATTGCAAGCAACTTTAAAACATGACTAAGCAACTTATTATTACCGGTAGGTGACTTTATACCAATAGTAAGCAACTGTATATTAGTAGTAAGCAACTTCACGATAGGGCTAGGCGATTTCTTATAAACGAAAGACAAGTTAACAACATCGGTAGGCAACTTTGTTTTAACGGAAGGTAAGTTAACAACATCGGTAGGCAACTTCACACTATGGGTGGGTAGGCTAATTTACAACTTCATGTAGACATAGGTGACTCCACAACTGTGTGTGTTGTAGACAACTTCATAATATTCGTAGAAATATTAGCCATAATTAGAAACAACTTAACAACTTCATGACTACAGTGGGAAATTTTGCAGCAACTGAAGTCAACTTTACAAAAGAGTAATTTTTTTAGAAAACTCTTGTAAAACTAATCAAACAATGCAAATCTAGTGGTGAATTTGAATACATGGATACTTTGATGATGCAAGAAAAAATCATATACAAAAAGAAACGAAGTGTATAGTGCACTGTAATCCTTCACCCGCATGCAGTTAAGCACAATAGCACAACTGGGATGAGTTCAAAATTAATCTATCCATTCACCAGACAATAGCACCAAAGGCCAGGGCGTTGAGCATGGTGGCGTTGGACTTGAATGAGTAGGGCTGCTTATTCTCTTCACCGAAAAAAGTATCGGATCTTGGTGCTGGTGCAGCTCTGGAGGTCCTGGGTGAGCATGATTTCGTTGCAGCTAGGGTCGAGCGCCACACCCTGAAGGTCCTAGGCGAGCTGGATCATGTTGCAGGCTTGCAGCTGGGGTCTGGTCACACCGCCACCGCCAACGGCTGCCTCTGACTCTCCATCCGGTGTTGCGGCCTTAGCCAGCTATGCGTTCTGTGATGAGAAGATGAGAACCACCACCACCTGTGTCACGTGCTTCGTCCTCCATCCCAAGACATGCAACTTTCCCGACGCCGTACCGACCTCCATTCCTGGAAGTGAGATGACGCCGGAGCACGCCGTCAGAGTGCACAATAGCGAAACAGAAGCGAAACATAAGGGGATCCAGTGGTAGAGCTTGTGCTAGGGGAGGGGGAAAAGGCTCACACCGATGCAGAACGAGGTAGACGAGAGAGGGGAACAGGGCACGACCAGGTAGCGGGGGAACAGGGCAACGGCCGGCGGCGGGGCGAACGGGACGAGGCCGGCGGCATGGGTAATTGGCGGGACTTCCAACGAGGGGAACAGGACGCGGCCGGTCGGCGCGAGCACCATGGCGGCGGCATGATTTTCTCCGTAGGAGTATGTCGGGAGTGAGGTAGGGGACGATAAGGTCGGACTGTTTTATCTGGAGTGGGAGCGTGCGACGAGGACGTCAAATTATCGCAGCTGCGTTGTTAATCATTTGGGAAATTTATATTGTACTGCAAGAGAGCTTAGATCTAAATCTAAATATCTACACAATCGTTGTTATTGTTTTAAGTTACAAACTTTGTAACTTACTGCATGGAGTGCGTATTTTTATCTTTTTTGTACAGACCACAAATAAATGTATTTTAGTTTCAAATTTTACATACCGTATTTTTTTCAGAAATTGTTTTAGCTTAAAAATACATTTCTTAAAACGGACATTGAATTTTCTCCACTGCTATAGGGCTCAATTTCTTTTGGCTCAGAAATCCGGTTTCATTGAAACATCGGTTCTGAAAATTCCTCCCCATCGGTGAAAGTGCTAGGAGGGCATGGATGCTAGATGGTAAGAGTAAGAACAATAGTGTAGCCAGCAGCCGGCTATAACAGTTTGCCATGTCATATGTAGTCAACATATAGCTAGCATATACAATAGTAGGCTATAAGATTGTACTACTTTATCAATATATGGCCCACCTTTTACTCTCACAAAATGCCTAAGAGCACGTGCTAGAGCTGGCTCTTGCATAAGAGCCCACTCATCTTCTCTCTCCTATTCTTACTCCTCCACCTAAGCAAAAGTATAATATTTTATCTCTTATAACCAGCTCAGTCAGCTCTATTGTACTTGCTCTAAGAAACACACTGAAACTTTGCGCTGAATAATAACAATCTGAAGGTAAATGATGTGAAACATGATTGGTTCAAACCCATCCCTGTAGTTTAATTCAAAATAGGTTTATCTGCAAGACTGCATGTTTTGCACACTGTTGCCGACGATCTACCAGGCACAGGCGCAACTAAGGCTGGACGTACGGGCTGAGTTTTTGGCTCGGCCCGAGCTTTTCTCGGCTCGGCCCGAGTTGGGCTCGGCCCGTGAAGAGAGTGGACCGAGTCGAGCCCAAAATTTTGGCCTACAGCGAGTTTTTGGCTCGGCCAGCTCGGCTCGGGCCAGCCCGAAAGCTCGCTATGTTTTTTTCCAAAATAATTAGAGTCGGGCCTCTTTTGGGCCAGGAGGACTGGAGGAGTCAGTTACGATAGGATCGCTCGCTGTCTAGGTCACCGTCGCGTCGTCCCCCCGCACACGCTCGCTCCAGGCACAGCCGCCACCCCACCGGCGACCGCCCGCTCGCGCCGCCCCCCACCAGCCGTCCCCCCACGAGCCACAGCAAGTCAGCAACCTCGCACCGCCACCCATCAGGAGCGCCGGCGGCCCCGTGCGCCGGCGGCCATGGAGAAGCAGAAGCCGTTGGCTTCTCTGTATGGAGACCCACCGGTGAGGAAGACGAAGAAGCTGTCGGCCCGCGTCCGCCCCATGCCCAGCTCGGAGGAGGAGAACCTGAGCATTGCCTCCCTGAAGCGGCGGCACCCTCCTCCGCCTCGCCGTCTCCCTGCCCACATCGCTGCAGCCGGACATGCGGCTGGCCGTGTCGAGGTCGACTCCGGCGTTCCGCCGTCATCAAAAGTGGTGGTGAGTGTCGAGGTCGACTCGGGCCGTGCCCACTGCCCACAGTTTTAGTTCTTGCATAATATTTGTTGGGATGCAAATATTTTAGGTGCAAATGTGCAATGAGTTGTATGCAAAAAAAAATGTGCAATGAGTTATATCTTGTATGCAAATGTTGTTAGTTGTATGCAGATGTGCAATAAGTTGAATGCAAAAAAATTAGGTACAAATGTGCAATGAGTTGTATGCAAATGTTGTTAGTTGTATGCAATGATTTAAATTATTGTTTGCTTGTTGGAATAGGAAGAGGAGATTGATGATGATGATGAGGAAGAGGACAATGATCTTGTTGAGGAGGATAAAGATGAGATGTATGCTCCGGATGAGGATGATGAAGACAACAAGTATGACCATGATGATGAAATGTCCGAGGATGATGTTCTAGGTGGTTCTCATGCTAGTGAAGAAGAGACCGCAAGAATTGATATTAGTTCCGGGGAAGATGAAGCAAGAGTCAAAGGGAAGAAAAAAAGAAAGGAAACAAATGTCTCTGAGAATTCAAAGGCTTGGAAATATTTTGAGAAGGTGTTCATTGTTGATGAAGAAAACCCCGATGGACCTAAGGTGTTGAGGGCAAGGTGTCGCCATTGCTCTAAGGAATATGTATATGTTCAAGGTTCAAGCACATCAACCCTTAACCGACATTGGAAAGGGAAATGCAAGAAGTTGAATGCAAAGATTGCTAGGCAATTGATCCAAAGCCGTCTCAGTTTCAAGCCCGTCAATGGTAATGCAAACATTCCCGCATCAACAATTCTGGGACATGTTGGTTTTGATCAAGATATTGTGAAGGAACTCATTGCCAAGATGATAATGGTCCATGAGTATTCATTCCGAATGGTTGAACATGAGTGGTTCAACATTGTTTTGAAGTACTTGAATCCACTATATCAACCCATGGGAAGGAAGGCAATCCGAGCTGAGTGCATGAGGGTATACAAGAAAGAAAAGGAGAGGTTGAAAGTAGCACTCCAAGATGTGGACTACATTAGTCTCACTACAGATTTGTGGACTAGCAATCAGACCATAGCCTATATGTGTGTGGTGGCACACTATATAGATACATATTGGAAGATGCAAACCCGTGTGCTTTCTTTCATGGAGCTAGACCCACCTCACTCTGGACATGTGATTGCGGATGCGGTTTGGGATTGTGTGACCGAATGGAAGATAGAGAACAAGGTGATATCGATCACACTAGACAATGCTTCAAACAATGATGTTGCTGTCAAAGATTTGAAGGCTAAATTCATTTTCCGGCGTTGCAAACAATTTGAGGAGGTTTATTTCCATGTCCGGTGTTGTGCACACATTGTCAACTTGGTGGTGCAAGATGGGACAACATGTATGTCTACTTTGATAACAAATTTGAGGGAGACGGTGAAGTACTTCAAGAAGTCAACTAGTCGCTTGTTCAAGTTTGTTGTGATCTGCAGGGGTTTAGCTCTCACTATTGGTGCTCACTTGACCTTGGATGTTTGTACAAGATGGAGTTCAACCTACAAGATGATAGCTACTGGCCGCCCATATAAGGAGGCATTGAAAGATTATGCCAAGTCGGATCTCAACTACAAGTGGGAGCCTTCAAGCGAGGAATGGAAGTTGTATGAGCTTACTGAGCCAATGCTCTTCGCATTTGCTCAAGTAACTACCGCCTTTTCAGCACAACAATATCCCACCGCAAACATGCAATACTGGATGGATGCGACTGCCAGGATGAAACTGCAGTCGGTACGCTTGTGAACCAACACATTCCAGCACCGGAAAGGGCCCATAAAACTTGAACATGAGCTTGTGATGGGCACGAGGCGCCACAGAAGACTGGATGTATGGTTGCAGCTTCACATATCCCAGATCACCCACTTGGAAGACACGGTCCACTCGCTTCTTATCAGCTTGATGCTTCATACGAATACGCACCCGCTCGAGATGCTGTTGCAGTAAACGCAACATAAGAGAGCGGTCCTGGGGCCAAGACTGCAGATCAGGCAGTGGGCAAGCATCGACTGAAGTGATACCAAAGTGGCACGGAGAATGACCATACACCGCCTGGAAGGGGGATTTGCCGTCCAAGGCTGAATGAGGGCAAGTGTTGTACCAAAACTCTGCCAAAGAAAGCCACTGTGCCCATTTAGTTGGACAGGCATGCGAGAAGCAGCGTAAGTAGGCCTCTAAGCATTGATTCACACGCTCAGTAGTGCCGTCTGTCTGAGGGTGATAAGAGGAACTCATTCTCAGCTGTGTGCTTGTTGCTGTTGCTGATTCCTTCCAAAAATGTCTGGTAAAAATAGGGTCCCGGTCAGAAACGATTGACTCTGGCATGCCGTGGAGCTTATGGACATGGTCCATATAAGCTGAAGCAACTGTGGCCGCTGTAAAAGGATGAGAAAGACCAATAAAATGGGCATAGCGAGATAGCTTATCGACCACCACGAGTACACAATTGAACCTGCCAAAACAAGGTAGGCCTTCCACAAAATCCATAGTTACCATCTGCCAAAACTGATCAGGAACTGGTAATGGAGCCAGGAGGCCAGGATAACGGGAGTGCTCTGGTTTGGCTTGTTGACACATCGTGCACTCCTTCACATACTGATGCACCTGCTATTTCATACCTGTCCCGCAAAACAAACTCTTCAGACGGCTGATAGTCATAGGCACTCCCGAGTGCCCACCCACCGGGCTAGAGTGAAAAGCACTGATGAGCTTGGATGTAAAAGCTTCATCAGGAGGTAACCAGAGACGCCCTTTGTAGCGGATTAACCCATCTTGCAGAGTGTACCCGTCTTCATCAGAAGGGGACATGGAGAGCTTCAGTAACAAAGCCTTGGCAACAGAGTGCTTGGTGTACAGTGTAGAGATATCATCTCACCAAGCAAGCTGGAGGTGCGAAATGGCCAGCAATGAAGTAGAAGGTTGAGGATGATGAGAAATAGCATCAGCTACGCGATTATCAGCTACTTTCTTGTATTTGATCTTGAACTGGAGTCCCAATAACTTGGTGAAAACCTTTTGCCGCCAAGTGGTGTGAAGACGCTGGTCCTCGAGATGAGACAAGCTACAATGGTCCATGTGAATGATAAACTCTGCATGCTGAAGGTATGTGCACCATTGTTCCACGGCCAGGAGGATCGCCATGTATTCTTTTTCGTATGTCGACAAACCGTGCGATTTAGGGCCCAAACCCCTACTGACATAAGCGAGTGGGTGCCCTTCTTGCAACAATACTGTTCCCACACCAGTATCAGAAGCATCAGTCTCAATCTCGAATCGCTTGCTGAAGTTGGGAAGTGCCAGAACCGGTGCCATGACAAGAGCTCGTTTCAGCACCTCAAAGGCTTGCTAAGTGGCAGACGACCAAACAAATGGGACCCCTTTTCTTAACAAGTGCGTGAGTGGCTGACTGATAACGCCATACTGACGCACAAACTTGTGATAGTACCCAGAAAATCCAAGGAAGCCACGCAATTCCTTTAAATTGGTGGGAACCGGCCACTGCTGAATGTCCACAATTTTGCTGGGATCATTCGACACACCTTGTTCACTCACCACATATCCTAGGTAAGCAATGCTACGCTGCGCAAATGTGCATTTGGACGGCTTCACCTTCCACTGATGAGTTGCAAGAAGTTGCAGCACTTGTTGCAGGTGGATGAGATGCTCCTCAAAGGTCTTGCTGTAAACTAGGATATCGTCGAAGAAGACGATGGCGCTTTTCCTTAACACCGACGCCAACGTTTCATTCATCACGGCCTGAAAGGTTGCAGGAGTGCCAGTCAAACCAAATGCCATCACGTTGAATTGATAATGTCCGCTATGCGTGTGAAATGCCGTCTTGTATTCCTTGCCTGGAGCTAAGCGAATTTGATGATAGCCCGCACAAGTCCAGTTTGGAGAACCATGAGGCACCCGCCAACTCATCCAACAGCTCATCGATCACTGGAAGCGGATACTTGGATTTGAGAGTCAGCAAGTTCAAATTGCGGTAATCCACACAAAGGCTCCAGGTGAAATCTTTCTTCCGCACCATGATAATAGGCGACGCAAACTCACTGGTACTCACAGAAATCTCCCCAGAGTCCAACATGGCTTGAATTTGACGCTCAATTTCAGATTTCAGTTCTGGAGAATAGCGATATGGGCGAATGCGCACTGGTCGAGCTCCGTCCAGCAATGGAATCTTGTGATCGTAGGCACGCCGAGGAGGCAGTGCTGTCGGGGCTGCAAACACTTCTGGAAAGGAGTCCAACAATTCCTGTACTGCCACTGGCACTTCAGTTGCTTCCATTGTTTTTTGCTGAACCAAGTGTAACTCCACCACAGTATACATGAACTGGGAAGGCAAGGCCCCTTGCAAGAACACAGTTGCTCCCCAATGGTCAAAGGAGAGCCACTTTTGATCCCAATTGATATTCATAGTACCTCGAGCAGATAACCAGTCCATGCCAATAATGCCATCATAGTACTGAAGAGGCAATATCTTGAAATCAGTGGCAAACTCATGCGAATTAGCCGTCCATTTGCACTGTGGAATGATATACGTGCACAACAAATGACCACCACCTACAATGCGGACTCGTTTCTATTTGGGCAATGGAACTTTGTCAGGAAACAAGCTGGACAAACGCTCACTAAGGAAAGAGTGCGAACTTCTTGAATCAAGCAAGAATACCACTGACTGACCACAAATTTCTACGGCTAAACGGATAGCACCAGAATCAATTCAAGAAGACTGAGTTTCAGCTGACAGCACCATCAAATCATCCTCGCTATCTTCAGATTCTAGAGAGTCAGCAGTACAGAAATCCAACATCTCTTGCACCACATGCAGTGATACCGTTGCACTGCATTTGTGATCCTTTGCCCATCGTTCACCACACACAAAGCACAGACCCTTGGCCTTGCGGTATGCCTTCAGTGTTGCGAGGTTATCAGGTTCTGTCGTTGTTCTGCCAGTATCATGGGACCGCAGTTCTTCACTACGAGGCGACACTGACTTGGAGAAACGAGTAGAGGCTGAAGAATGTGGTCGATGATAAGGAGTAAAACCTTGTTCTGGATCATCCGCCGCCAGTTCCTCCTGCACAAGAGCGATAGAATACGCAGTATCCAAATCCGAAGGCCTTTGTACAGCAACAAGCAAGCGTACATCAGGTTTAAGCCCATCTATGAACCTAGTGGTGTAGTGCAACATGTCTGGGTTGGGTTCATAAGCTGTTAACTGATCCATCAGAGCAGAAAAAGCACCAATATAAGCAGCAACACTAGTGGTCTGACGCAACCTATAGAGCTTCCTGACTAATGATTGATGCTGATTTTGGCCAAACCCATGCATAACAGCAACACAAAACTCCTGCCATGAAGCACACACAAACTTGTGTTGCACAGACGACATCCATTGAGCGGCATCTCCTACAAACTGCATAGCCGCTACCGCGATCCTGAGATCCGGGTCGGTATCAAACATGGCAAAATAATCCTCACTACGGGTGACGAGGTTCTAACCCGGCAATGCCCATGTCGAAGGGCTTTCGATCTAGGAAGCGTATTGGGAACCTGGCGAACTCGACGGCGATCAGACGAAAGCAGAAGGACACGAGGATTTACCCAGGTTCAGCCCCCTCAAAAGGTAAAAGGCCTACGTCCTGCTTGTCTGACTTTTGTATTGAGGTGGTGGCGACGATGATGGTGTTACAATGGCGGCACAGATTGGATCTGGCCAAAAGCAGAGAGCTCTAAGTTGTCGAGCACTCCGGCGTGAGGTGGGTGGAAGTGATTCTAGGCTTTCGAAACCTCCCTCCCAGCCTTTTATAAGATAAGGCTAGGTCTCAGGAGTGTTTCTCAAGCCATGTACAGATCGGATCAACCGAGACCTAATCTAGCTTGGACTCTTCGAAACTTCGCTTGTACACCAAGTAATACTCCCGGGCCGCATCGAAACACTGCCTTGACGGGCCTCGAAGGCCTCTCCTGAGACACCCCACCTGGACCGAGAACCAGGTAGGCGAATGTCGGGGGCCCATCTGTCATTCCTTCGTCAGTAGCCCCCGAGTGCCTGGGATAGCCAAAGACTATGGCAGGGACTCCTCCCGAAAGTCTTCCCAGCCGCACCCGACATGAGCACTTGGCCTGCAAAGCTGCAAATGTACAGAAGTCATTCGAATAGTATGCTTGTTTCGTTACGTGATTTTCGAGCTACTCTCATGTAGAGCCTCGAAAACGTTAAGTTGGGTTTGCAGAGGGATGCGCATAACCGGCCTGAGACTCACGCCGGGTCTCAGTTAATTGCATTGCTGCAAAGACATTCGGTTAGCTTACTCAGATTCGAGTCCCCCGACTCGAACCCGCGTGGGCTGGCGCTACCTCGACCTGAGCCGCGTTGGACTTACCAAGTCGAAGCCCAGTTCATTTGTGAGGCACCCGATGCGTCCATCGGTGCAAGCTTCATACCGTAGGTATGGAAAATTTCCGGCAGAGCGCGTTTGATACGAATACCGGGCCATCCGATGTTGCAAATCGTGGTCTTACCTTCGTATTTGACATACGGCATCCGAACAGGTATATGGCGACCAAAATTCGGGCATGTTGATTGAGGAGCGTTGATAGCCCGAAAGACAGATTAGAACAAGATGATTCAAAGGTCCGAAACTCGAACCCGAATCTCTAAAAGTGTTATTGGGTAGAAAGAAACAGCTCGAAAGATCGAAGCCCTGCCTCGAATATTTCGAGAGCACTGCTGGCCTGATAGAAGTAGCTCGAGGGGCCGAAGTCCAGCCTCGAATATGTCGAAGGCGCCGCTGGCCCAAAAGAGATAATTCGAGGGACCGGAGCCCTGACTCGAATATGTTGAAGGCGCTGCTGGCCCGAAAGAGATAATTCGAGGGACCGGAGCCCTGACTCGAATATGTTGAAGGCGCTGCTGGCCCGAAAGAAATAATTCGAGGGACCGGAGCCCTGACTCGAATATGTTGAAGGCGCTGCTGGCCCGAAAGAAATAATTCGAGGGACCGGAGCCCTGACTCGAATATGTCGAAGGCGCTACTGGCCCGAAAGAAGTAATTCGAGGGACCGGAGCCCTGACTCGAATATGTCGAAGGCGCTGCTGGCCCGAAAGAAGTAATTCGAGGGACCGGAGCCCTGACTCGAATATGTCGAAGGCGCTGCTAGCCCGAAAGAAATAGCTCGAGGGGCCGAAGTCTAGCCTCGAATATGTCGAAGGCGCTGCTGGCCCGAAAGAGATAATTCGAGGGACCGGAGCCCTGACTCGAATATGTCGAAGGCGCTGCTGGCCCGAAAGAGATAATTCGAGGGACCGGAAAATTCCCCCCAAAAGAACGAAAGACAGAGTCATCTAGAAACTCAATGCTCATTCGAATGGCACAAAAGAGAAAAGCACAGAAGACCTCGAAAGAAACCGATCGAGAGATCATCTGAGTGCAAGGGGTACATACCTTTGGGACTCGAAAGAGCCTTTGCCAGTTTTTACCCCTTGAGTCGAAAAGACAGCATTTTACCCTAGGGAACGCGTCAGCGCTGACGACACACTGCGTCGAGTCGTCACCTCATCTTCTGCAGGACGGGCCTGAGCCTGCCAGGACAAGACGTGTGGTGGGCCCTCAAGCCGTGCATCGCGGCCGTTGACAGAGTTTGACCGCACGTCCCGCGCGTGGGTGAGAAATAACCGGCGCGGTTTCCTTGACTACCGTGCGTAGTGGACGCCGCGGTGCTCGCGTGCTGACACGTGGACGGTCGGATCAACCCGGCCGTTTCCACTTCGCCATGGACGGTTGAGATCTGACGTAGATCTCTAGAGCTAGAATAAATAACGGTGGCAGGGTAACAGTCTATCTCACTCCGCCGCCATCGTCTTCTTCCTCGCGCAGCATCCTTGTAGCTCTTCCTTTCCATCTCCATTTCCGCGATCTCTGCTGCGCCCTGACCATGGGCAAGAGGAGCTCCACAGCCGCCGGCGCCACTGCCGCCGCCAAGAAGGCCAAGACGGCCGATGCTAAAGGCTCCGGCGTTGGCCGCTGGGTCCAATCCAAGATTGGCAACAAGGAGCTGACCCAGGCCGAGAAGATGGGCCTGCTGAAGAATGCGCCGGCGGAATCGCTCGCCGCCGGCCCGGAGATCGTTCCCCGGCCACCCCTCGGTTTCCGGGTAATCTTCATCGCCTTTTTGCTGCGGGGTCTGTCTTTCCCCCCGCATCCTTTTCTCCGTGGCCTTCTCTTTGCTTACGGGATTCAGCTCCATGACCTGAATCCCAACTCTGTTCTTCACATTGCGTGTTTTATCACGCTTTGTGAGTGCTTCCTGGGGATCGAACCCCACTGGGCACTGTGGCGCCGAATCTTCGTGATTCGGCACCCTCTGCCCTATCAGACCGGCGGTTTCGGCGTCCAAGTGCGCCCAGACGTCGAGTATTTCAACCTCCAAACACCCGAAAACAACCCCGGGTGGAGGACGAAGTGGTATTACGCCAAGGACAAATCCTCCGACGGCGAAAACTTCGGACTTGAGGAATTCCATCCCACCGGCGTTCTTCGACCTCGCGTCTCCTGGAGGCACGACCTTTCGGACGAGGAGTTGAAGATTACAGAGCCGCTGATGGAGAAGATCCAACAGCTTCGAGCTACTCCGAAGAAGGAACTTTCGGGAGTCCAACTCATCCGAACCTTCATCGAGCGCCGAATCCAGCCGCTCGCTGCTCGAGCCCATTGCATGTGGGATTACAGCGATCGCCGGGACTCGACTCGCATCTCTCAGGATGAGCTGCACGAAGCCGAAATCGACGAGTGCGTACGCGCCGTCACCAACATCAAGAAGAAGGATCCTGTGCCGAAGGTCTTCGGTGCAGTGGCCTTCAGCAAAGCCTTTCCCCGCACCGAGGTATGATTATGCTTTTATTCGAATGCCTTCTTCGTTTCATAGCCGGATCGTCCAGTGTCGAATGCAGTCTTTCTCATTATGTAGGTGATAAACATAGCCCGATGCTATCCGCCCCAGCCAGAGATGGGCGAATATCCGGGGCGTGACTTCGCCGAGGTGCCTGAAGGGTCGGCCTCCGCTGCTCCATCGCCACCGAGGGCTCCGAAGAGACAACGAGTCGCGGACGTTGTCGAGGATTCGGAAGACCTTGACGACACTCACTTTTCTTCAGGGGATGACGACAACAGCGCCATCCCTGCCTTGCCTTTGAACCGCCGTCCTCCTCCTCGAACAGAGAAAAAGGTCCTTCCGAAGTTCGGGATCGATGCATCGTAAGTTCTTCTTTCGTGTGACTTGTGGTCTTGTTTTGATTTGGTTATCCGATTCTAACGCTGATGATTGCTTCAGATCTTCCACCGAGGAAACGTCGACTGGTCCGGGGGATCAAGATCGATACCAGGTTCGACCTCATGACGACGCCCTTGAGCAAACGGCAGACTCACAGGAGAAGGTCGCTGATATTGTCGCCCCCGAAGTTGCTCCGACGAAGCCTTCGACCTCTTCCAAGAAGAAGGCGACGGAACAAGAATTCGTGCTTGTCTCCTCGTCCGGCGGGCCTTCCGGTCCTAGCAACCATGTAAGTCCAAAGACTTTCGACTTGCACTTCGCGTATTTGACCATTAGTAGCCCCCGAGGGTGAGTCGAAGTGTTCACACTTGGGCTTGCCCTCCGAAACATGATTCGAAGGTTAATTTGTCGCCCGACTTTCTTTAGCCCGTTGTTAGGGACCTGTCGAAGGTTTGCAGGAGCTTCCTCGCCTTAGAGGAAGAGAATCGTAGGCTGTCTGAGAAGCTCGACGAAACTCGAAGTGAGTAATGCCACCTTCCTTGTACAGTTCGCCTTTGCGTATGACATGATGCTTTTGTTGTTGAACATCTTCTTCTATTGACTAGGGATTGGGGCCCAAGCTGCTACTGATAAGACTTCCCTGAAAACTCAGCTGGACAATCTTGCCGCTGAGAATTCAGGTTTGAAGGCGAAAGTTACCGAGCTGAATGACGAAATTGCCCGGCTGAAGGCCGAATCGTCCGAAGCTCAGGAGCGTGCGAAGAAGAGCCGCTTGGATGCCGAAGCCCGAGAAGGAGAGCTGCACCAACGCCTGCAAACTTCGCTTGATGCTTTGCGCGGTGAGTTCTTCGAGCTCTGCCTGGGTTAACTTGTGTGCTGCACCGCCCTATCTTGACTTGGCAGGTTGTTCTTTGTTTGTAGCTGCTGCCGAATTGGATGCCGGAGCTATGAAGGAGCCCTCTGGAATCGAATCCAGTGTCGGCCTCGCCGAACGCCTGAGTCGAGAGGTTGTCAACCTCCTAGGACGAGTGCTGTCAATGCTTGTTCGTGTTCGGGATACGTCTGTACCCGACTCGACAAGTGATACAATGGCGGGGATTCTCGAAGCTCTGGCGGTGAAGGCGGACGGCGAAGACCCGTTATTTGCCGCGGTTCGTCGTCAGGTAACTATCGGCTCCACGTCTGTCTTCTCCATGATGATGATGCACGACGTGGAGTTCGATGCTGACAAGATCACGGGCACGTACCCGAAAGACAAGGACGGGCGCGACAAATCCGCCAAGGGTTACGTTGCCCGTGCTCGTGATCTGGCCGCCCGAATGACGAGCTTCCTGGCCGAAAGGAACGAGAAGCGTGCAGCGGCGAAGGCGCGGAAGCGTGAAGCATCCGGTGCACCGTCTAGCAGGGCCGGTAGTTCAGTGTAGAGTCGGTGATGCTTAGTACGCATCTGCAATTAGATTTGGTTGTCCCGCATCGAGGGCTGTGACCCCGATTAGAACTCCTTTCTGCTGTAAAACTTGTTCTGCTATCATGTTAATCGTCTTGTCATCTGGTTGCCAATGCTTGTGTGTGATGACTGGTTTCTCGTGCAGGATCCTTCCCTGAGTGCTGGTGCTTGGCCTGTTTCGTACGAAACGGCGAGCAGTACTTCTGGTGCCGTCGAACGAAGAGCACCTTCCTCAGGCGAATTGTCGCTAATTCGATCGTTGCGCGACCAGCTCCAAAATACACAGCGGCAACTGAAGATGGTTACTGCCAGGGTCGACGTCTCTCTATCGAAAGCGTCGCATGCCGCAGACTGCGAGAGATTTCTTCTCGAGGAGATAGAAAATCTTGGAAAATCCCTGAAGTGTGAGTCTCTGAACTTCTTTTGCTGTGCATTGACTTAGATATGCAGGTTTTGATCTTCGGTCTCTTTTCGCAGATGCGTGCCTTGATAGTGCAGCCGAAGCTCGGCGCGTAAATGCGCATATTGTTGCTGCCCAGAATCATGCCAACTCTGTTGCCGATAACTTTTGGGCTGATCGATCGAAAGCCATGAAGCTGACACTTCTACAAGATAGGATTGCTCAGGCTGGCGCGTTGGCTGAGACGAGCCGAGGTGCCCTCGCGCGGGTGCACCAGGCGATGTTTCCTCTAAACGATCAGCCCGAAGGTTTGCCGGCGCTGCTTGATCGATTCGAGAACGGCAACGCCATACATTCCTTTGTCCGGGCGCACCTGCGCAGCGGGGCTGTAGTCGCACTTGCTTTCGTGCATGCTCACTACCCTGAAGTCGACCTTGAGCTTCTGAAGACACCTCCTCCGTCGCCCAGTGGCCGCTACAACATGGAGCCCCATTATGCTGCTTGTAGAAGTACCGCTGACTGTATCGCTCGACAATTTGTTGTCGAAAGTGATCGGCAGAGGGCGAACCAAGGCGCTGCGGCGCCATGACCTGGCCTTGTGGCTGTGTTTGTACCTTCAATCTGTATATGTATATCTTCTTCATCTGTAGCCGAAAAGGCGTAGCTTTCGGGCGTAGGTTGGGAAGACGAAAATCCATGAGCGTAGGTCGAAGACAACGCAGTGCTCGAATTCAGGATTAGAGAGCGCAATTCCCAAGTATGGGCCGAGACGTCGAGGCCCCGAGCATGGGCGAAGCCCCCGAGCGCGGGTCGAAGGACTGAACCCCCGAGCGTAGGCGAAGCCCCCGAGCGTGGGTCGGAGGGCTGAGCCCCCGAGCGTGGGTCGAAGGACTGAGCCCCCGAGCGTAGGCGAAGCCCCCGAGCGTGGGTCGAAGGACTGAGCCCCCGAGCGTAGGTGAAGCCCCCGAACGTAGGTCGAAGGACTGAGCCCCCGAGCGTGGGTCGAAGGACTGAGCCCCCGAGCGTGGGTCGAAGGACTGAGCCCCCGAGCGTGGGTCGAAGGACTGAGCCCCCGAGCGTGGGTCGAAGGACTGAGCCCCCGAGCGTAGGTGAAGCCCCCGAACGTAGGTCGAAGGACTGAGCCCCCGAGCGTGGGTCGAAGGACTGAGCCCCCGAGCGTGGGTCGAAGGACTGAGCCCCCGAGCATGGGTCGAAGGACTGAGCCCCCGAGCGTAGGTGAAGCCCCCGAACGTAGGTCGAAGGACTGAGCCCCCGAGCGTGGGTCGAAGGACTGAGCCCCCGAGCGTAGGTGAAGCCCCCGAACGTAGGTCGAAGGACTGAGCCCCCGAGCGTGGGTCGAAGGACTGAGCCCCCGAGCGTGGGTCGAAGGACTGAGCCCCCGAGCGTGGGTCGAAGGACTGAGCCCCCGAGCGTAGGTGAAGCCCCCGAACGTAGGTCGAAGGACTGAGCCCCCGAGCGTGGGTCGAAGGACTGAGCCCCCGAGCGTGGGTCGAAGGACTGAGCCCCCGAGCGTAGGTGAAGCCCCCGAACATAGGTCGAAGGACTGAGCCCCCGAGCGTGGGTCGAAGGACTGAGCCCCCGAGCGTGGGTCGAAAGCTGGGCCCCCGAGCGTGGGTCGAAAGGCTGAGCCCCCGAGCGTGGGTCGAAAGGCTGAGCCCCCAAGCGTAGGTGAAGCCCCCGAGCGTAGGTCGAAGGACTGAGCCCCCGAGCGTAGGTGAAGCCCCCGAACGTAGGTCGAAGGACTGAGCCCCCGAGCGTGGGTCGAAGGACTGAGCCCCCGAGCGTGGGTCGAAAGCTGGGCCCCCGAGCGTGGGTCGAAAGGCTGAGCCCCCGAGCGTGGGTCGAAAGGCTGAGCCCCCAAGCGTAGGTGAAGCCCCCGAGCGTAGGTCGAAGGACTGAGCCCCCGAGCGTGGGTCAAAGGACTGAGCCCCCGAGCGTGGGTCGAAAGGCTGAGCCCCCGAGCGTGGGTCGAAGGACTGAGCCCCCGAGCGTGGGTCGAAGGACTGAGCCTCCGAGCGTGGGTCGAAGGACTGAGCCCCCGAGCGTGGGTCGAAGGACTGAGCCCCCGAGCGTAGGCGAATATGCGGATATGTTAACTCATGAAGTGAGGAACTCGAATTTTATTGCTTGGTGCCGAAGGCATAATGTTGGGTGCGGACTGCTGCCGACACTTGATTTAGAGGGGGTAGAGGAGACAGCTTTGCTAGCTAAGGATAGAAGCGGCGCAATTGTGCGGCGTTCCATGGGTTATCTACGTCTTTGCCCGTCTTCGGGTTGCGTAGACGATATGCTCCTCCTGGGATGACCTCGTGGACAAGGTACGGGCCTTCCCATGGTGGCTCCAGCTTCGA
Organism: Dactylis glomerata; assembly: GCA_007115705.1. Taxonomy (NCBI): domain Eukaryota; kingdom Viridiplantae; phylum Streptophyta; class Magnoliopsida; order Poales; family Poaceae; genus Dactylis; species Dactylis glomerata. Next base: position 1,170,147 of record QXEO01000371.1, on the reverse strand, counting down.
CGTGCTTGTTTGCTTGAGTCGGAGTACGAGGTTGCCCGGCTCGAAAGAGCGTCCGCGTACCCGTCTGCTGTGGTAATTGCGGAGGCTCTGCTGATAGACCGCCGATCGAACGAGGGCGACGTCTCGAGCTTCGTCCAGCAGGTCTTGGGCGTCTGCTAACGCCTTGTCCGCGTCTTCCTCGACGTAGGCGGCGACGCGGGGCGCGCTATAGCGCACGTCCGTGGGCAGCACGGCTTCTGCTCCGAAGAGCAAGAAGAAGGGTGTGTAGCCTGTCGAGGAGTTGGGCGTTGTTCGCAGGCTCCATAGCACCGAAGGCAGTTCCTCGACCCAGGCGCCTGCTGCGCGCTTGAGGGGTCGAAGCAGTCGCTTCTTCAAGCCTCCGCAGACGAGTCCATAGGCCTTTTCGACCTGGCCGTTGGACTTGGGGTGTGCTACCGAAGCGTACTTGAGCTTGATGCCGAGGTCTTTGGCGAAGCCCTGGAATTCGCCCAAAGTGAAGTTGGTGCCGTTGTCGGTGATGATGCTGTTCGGGACGCCGTACCGATAAACAATGGACTCGAAAAACTTGACCGCCGTGATTGCCTCTTGGTTGGTGACCGGAACGGCTTCGATCCACTTGGAGAACTTGTCCACAGCGACGAGCAAGTACGTATGCCCTCCTCGAGATGATTTGGGGAGAGGCCCCACTTGGTCGAGCCCCCATTGTGCGAAGGGCCATGCCACAGGTATGGTTTGCAGTTCCGATGCCGGCGCGTGCGGCTTGGTGGCGAACATCTGACACGCTTCGCAGTGCTGGACGATGTTCCTGGCATCGTAGAGGGCGGATAGCCAGTAGAATCCGGACCGAAAGGCTTTTGCTACGAGGGTTCGACTGCAGGCGTGATGTCCGCAGGTTCCTTCATGGATTTCTCGGAGGAGGGTGATTCCATCTTCCTGCGCTATGCACCGCTGGAGCACCCCCGAAGTGCTTCGCTTGTAGAGTTCCCCGTTGATTATCGTGAAGGCCTTAGAGCGCCGCATGATTTGTCGGCGGTGGATGGGGTCTTCTGGGAGTTCGCCCCTCGTCAGGAACGCCAAGTACGGCTTTGTCCATATTGCTTCGACAAGCATGACCGCGGCTGCATCCTTCGGGAGGTCTGCTGCTCCTGCCGCTGGGGCGGTATTGACCGTCCCAGCTTCCGGACGTGTTGCTAACGCCGGTTCAATTACTGGCTTGATCTTGACGGAGCGCTCGAATATCTCCTCGAAGAAAACACCTGGCGGTATTGGGAGGCACCTTGAGCCGACGTTGGCCAGGTTATCTGCCTCCTCGTTGCTTTCCCGGCCGATGTGCGTTACTTCACAGCCCTCGAATTCGCCTTCGAGCTTGTCGTACATGGCGCGATATGCGATCATGTTCGCGCAGGTCGCGTCACACTCCTTCATGACTTGCTGGGCGATGAGGTTCGAATCTCCGTGTATCTTGATGCGGGTGGCCCCGCAGGCCTTCGCCATGCGCATTCCGTGGAGGACGGCCTCGTATTCTGCTTCGTTGTTGGAGGGGTTCGGGAAGCGCATTCGGAGGACGTAGCGCATCCTGTCTCCTTGTGGTGACACCAGGATAACTCCTGCTCCTGCCCCCGAAACCCGCTTGGACCCGTCGACGAAGATGGTCCAGCTGTTCGACAGGTCTGGTAGTTCGGGCATCTGGGCTTCTGTCCATTCGGCTATGAAATCCGGTAGGACCTGTGACTTGATTGCGGACTGGCGCTGGTACGTAATCTCCCAGGGTCCTAGCGTGACTCCCCATAGCGACACACGCCCTGTAGCGTTTGGGTTGTTGAGGATGTTGGAGACTGGGTTCGAAGCCACTACTATGATGGAGTGGCACTCGAAATAGTGCGGCAGTTTCTTCCCCGTCATGTAGATGGCGTATGCCAACTTCTGATAATGGGGGTATCTTTGCTTGGTTGGCGACAGGACTTCGCTTAAGTAGTACACGGGCCTCTGAACACCGTGCTCTTTGCCTTCCTCTGCGCGTTCAACCAGAAGCACCGAGCTGACAACTTGATTTGTAGCCGCAATGTACAGCAACATTGGCTCTTTTTCTCGAGGTGTAACGAGAACTGGGGAGGTCGATAGTCGTCGCTTGAGGTCGTCGAAGGCGGCTTGCGCTTCTTCGGTCCATGTGAAGTTGTCTGTTTTTCTGAGCAGTCGATACAAGGGCAGTGCTTTTTCGCCAAGCTTGCTGATGAAGCGGCTAAGCGCTGCGAGTCGGCCTGTCAACTGCTGGACGTGTCGGAGCGTCTTTGGAGGGTGCATGCTGATGATGGCCTTTATCTTCTCTGGGTTGCCTTCAATTCCTCTCTCAGAGATCAGATAGCCCAGCAGTTGGCCGGTGGGTACTCCGAAAGAGCATTTCTTCGGATTAAGCTTGATGCTATATCTGTCGAGGTTGGCGAAGGTTTCTCGAAGGTCGTCGAGCAGAGTATCTGCTTTCGATGTCTTGATGACAATGTCGTCGACGTAGACCTCGACGTTGCGTCCGATTTGTTCCTTCAAGCATGCTTGCATACACCGCTGATACGTAGCTCCAGCGTTCTTGAGCCCGAAAGGCATCGTCATGTAGCAGTATACCCCGTGCGGGGTGATGAACGCCGTCTTGTCTTCGTCTTCTACCTTTAGCCGTATCTGGTTATATCCAGAGTAGGCGTCGAGGAACGAGAGGCGCTCGCATCCTGCCGTGGAATCAACAATCTGGTCGATTCGGGGCAAAGGGAAGTAGTCCTTCGGGCAGTGTTTGTTTAGAGCTGTGAAGTCGATGCACATCCTGTAGATCTTGGTGTCCTTCTTTTCCACCATGACCGGTGGCGAGAGCCATGTGGCTTCCTTGATCTCTCTGATGAACTTAGCTTCAAGGAGGCGATTGATTTCTTCGCCCATCGACTTGGCCTTCTCTGGATTGTACCGTCGCATAGACTGCTTGACCGGTTTCGCGTTGGGGAATATTTTAAGCTCGTGCTCGGCGAGTTCCCTGGGGATGCCTGGCATATCTGCTGGACACCAGGCGAACATCCTCCAGTGCTCACGGAGGAACTCGACGAGCGCGCTTTCCTATGCGGGGGAAAGGGAGTTCGACACCCGCGCCGTCTTGGTTGGATCAGTCGGGTGGATCTGGTGTTCTCGGGTGTCTTTGGTGGCATCGAAAGACAACTCTGGGGCGTTCTGCTGCGCCGGTGGGTCGATGTCCATGACAGTGGCTTCCCGAATGTGGTGCAGTTCCTCGTGCACCCCGAAAGTCTGGGACATGTCGTTGAAGTCCTTGTCGCAGTTTTCTGACCGCGCGAAGCTGCCGCTGATCGTTAATGGTCCTCTGTTTGCGGGCATCCGCAACTTGAGGTAGGCGTAGTGGGGTACCGCCATGAATCGGGCGAACGCTGGTCGCCCGAGGATAGCATGATACTGCGAGGGCCAGTCGACCACCTCGAATTCGATCTTCTCCTTTCTGAAGTTGGCTTTAGTGCCGAAGATGACGTCGAGGTGTATCGTTCCCAATGGATACGTCGGCTTTCCCGGGACGATTCCGTGGAAGGAAGTCTCCGTTGGCAAGAGATTGTTGAGTGGAATCTTGATCTTTCGCAGTGTGTCTGCGTAGATTAGGTTCAGGCTGCTGCCTCCATCCATGAACACCTTTTTCGAGGTGAAACCCCCTATTTGCGCCTCGAGAACCAGAGCATGGTGTCCTGGGCGTGGTATCTTTGGTGGATGATCTGACCGGTCGAAACCAATCGGGTGTTCGGACCAATTCAGATATTCGGGAGTAGCTGGTGGCGCGTGCTCGGCGTGGAATACTTCTCTCGCGCGTTTCCGCCGAACTTTGTTCGTCGGGCGCCCCCTCTGAATCATGGGCACGAAACCTCTTGGAGGCGGGAACTCTTCTTCCTCGTTGGCCGGCTGTCGCTGCTCGGCTTGCTGGATCGTAGCGGCCTGATGGCTTTGCTGTACGACATTTGCTGGTGGATTCGGTGGTGGCGGTGGAGCGTTGTAGGCTATCGCCCCTGCCACTGGTTGCTCGACATTCATCCTCTCCTGAAGTGCTCGGTTGAGGCGAAGGAATTCCCTGCACTCGATGAGGAGGTGTGCAGGTTTTCGTACTCCGTCCTTGTCGAGGTACGTGTGCCTTGGGCATCCGCTGTCGAGCATCTCTTCTGCCGACAGCTGTGGCTGCCGGCGACGCCACTCCTTGCTGGGTTTCGAGTCACGGCTGCTGCTGCCGTAGTAAGTATTTCCTCGTCGTGGTAAGTCGCGATTGTCGTCGCGGTCTTCGTGGACGTAGCCAGCTGCTATCATGTCTACGTTCTCCGTGTTGTCGTAGCGGCTTCGGCGACCTTTCTTCCGAGATCCGGGATGGAACTGATCCTTCGCATCGCCATCGTGTTCTGCTGATCGACGGCGGCTTCTGGGAGCCGAGATGGAGTCCTCGCCATCGGCCCATTCGTTCGCCAAACTCATGAGGTGGTCGATGGTTCTGGGCTTGCAGCGCCCCAGTTCCTCCTTGAAGTCACGCCGAAATAAGCCGTCCCGAAATGCATCAATGGCCCTTTCGGGCGAGATATTCTCTGTCGTGTTCCGAAGGCTGATCCATCGTGAGATGTATGACCTCAGGTTTTCGCCGGTCTTCTGCACGCATAAGCGAAGCTCTTCGAACGACGTAGGGCGTCATGAGGTGCCTCGGAAATTTGCGATAAACGCTTGCCGAAACTCTTCCCAGGAGCGAATGCTGTCTTGGGCGAGATTATTCAACCATGCCCTTGCGTTATCTTTTAGGTGCAGTGATAACAACTGGAGAGCGTTGTCTCTGGATCCGCCGCTGATCTTAACAGCGGTCATGAAATCATCTAGCCAAATTCGGGGATCCTGCTGCCCGTTGAACTTGACTACGCCGTCGCTGAGCTTGATTCCTTTCGGCAGTGGTGCCGAGCGGATCAAAAGGCTAAAGCATTCTGCCCCGCAGAGTCCGTCGCTGGGACCGCCGAACGCTTCCGCCTCGCGTCGCGCTCGCCCTTGGTCGACTCTATGCTGGGCCAGGCCATGCCGAAGCTCTCCGTTGAGAGGTTCGACCACATGCGTCCGAGGCGCTACGGCTGGCGCTGGTGCTGGGTGCCTAGCCTGTTCCGGTGGTGGAGCGGCTCTTGCTGTTGTCTCATCATGTGCTGAGCCAGGCGTGCCTTGCAGCACCCTTACTCCTTCGAGTGCTAGATTTCGCAGGTGTCGCATATGTTCGTCACCGTTAGACGCGTTCGCAGCAATGTATGCCGCTGCAGCCATGATTGCTGCTTCCTTGGTCTTGGGCATTAACTCAGCTTCGTTGAATTCTGCCTCCAGGTTTCGAGTGACATTATGCATATCGGCCCCCTGCTGAGTGCGCGATCTTGATCTGTGCTGAACGCTTGAAGAGTAGTGCGATGATCTTTCTGCCCTCCTCCTGCTGGATGCATCGGCCTCCTCTCTGCGTCGTTCCAACACTCGCCTATCAGCGCTGATCTGATCTTTTTGCTCCTGAACGACGAATCGGAGTGCAGCCAGATCGCTTGGACTTGGGTTGGGTCCGAAGTTTACTTCGCCCGCATAGACCCTTCTTGCGAACCGGATCTGGTCATGTGTGACCACTTGGCGACCGCTGTCTGCTTGGTTTCGACCGCCGCTGTTGTTTCCTTCGTTGTGTGATGCCATCATGCAGTGGCCCCCGAGCCACGGGGTCGAGTCATCGCTGATTTCTCCCAGCGCTGGAGGATAGACGTCGTCGCTTTCGACGTAGGGCCCGATTTCGACCATGAAGTCAGAGTCATGATCAGCCATATAGTCGTCGCTGGATGCGCTAGATTCGCATAGTGAGGCAGAGCTCACCGAATTGCCGATTTTCCCCTTAGCTTCGGGGTAGACGTCGTCGTCGTCGTCAGAGCACGTGTAGTCCGAGTATAATCCTTCGACGTAGTCAGGATCATAGGGTGCCGTATGAAGCGTGAGGGCGTTGAGAGCCCGATCGCACTCGGATATCGTTGGGTAGATAGCTGCTGTACCCCCCCGCGGATCTTCACAGCCGGCGATCTCATGGAGTGAGAAATCTCCGGCGCCTATGTAGTGGTACGCGTCGCAGTCGACGCAGTATGCGGTGGTCGGGGATGGAGGCGGATCTTCGAAATCGTTCGACCCTACTGATGGGGTCGAAATCTTCAGTCTCAGCTCCTCCTTCGACGGCGCTAGTGACGCGCTTGCCGAGGGTTTACCCCCGACGGATGGTGGTGTCGTCGCTTCGGCCACGAGCGGAGCCGATTCGCCGATGGAGAGCAGTTCCATTGCTCCATTGCTGTCCACATGGAAATTGAACAGTCCGAAAGCCATGTCGTAGCCTTCGGGCGCTGCCCTTGCCGCGCTCGGGACGGGGTCGATGGCGCTCATCGTCGAGGTGAGGTTGATGGTGCTTGGCGAGATGCCATCGATGACAGTCGATTCGACGGCGCCAGTCTCGAATTCCATCGGGCTGGTGTGGACGATGGCCGGCACAGCAATGCCGGCGATGGTGTCGATGCCGATCTTGGAAGCGGTGTCGTCGTTGGTCGACGCAGCGATGCCGACGGTAGCGTCGATCTTGACGGGGGTGCCGACGTTGGTCGGCGCAGCGATGCCGACGGCGGTGTCGATGCCGATCTTGGAAGTGGTGTTGTCGTTGGTCGACGCAGCGATGCCGACGGCGGTGTCGATGCCGATCTTGGTTGCGGTTGGTGATGGAGCCGGCGAATCCGTAGATCCAGATCCCGTCGTCCCCACGGTCGGCGCCAATTGACGAGGTTCTAACCCGGCAATGCCCATGTCGAAGGGCTTTCGATCTAGGAAGCGTATTGGGAACCTGGCGAACTCGACGGCGATCAGACGAAAGCAGAAGGACACGAGGATTTACCCAGGTTCAGCCCCCTCAAAAGGTAAAAGGCCTACGTCCTGCTTGTCTGACTTTTGTATTGAGGTGGTGGCGACGATGATGGTGTTACAATGGCGGCGCAGATTGGATCTGGCCAAAAGCAGAGAGCTCTAAGTTGTCGAGCACTCCGGCGTGAGGTGGGTAGAAGTGATTCTAGGCTTTCGAAACCTCCCTCCCAGCCTTTTATAAGATAAGGCTAGGTCTCAGGAGTGTTTCTCAAGCCATGTACAGATCGGATCAACCGAGACCTAATCTAGCTTGGACTCTTCGAAACTTCGCTTGTACACCAAGTAATACTCCCGGGCCGCATCGAAACACTGCCTTGACGGGCCTCGAAGGCCTCTCCTGAGACACCCCACCTGGACCGAGAACCAGGTAGGCGAATGTCGGGGGCCCATCTGTCATTCCTTCGTCAACGGGCTTGCCAAAATTTTGGATTCTCGCCATTGAATTTAGGGAAATCCATGGATGAAGGTTTGCCGTGTGATGACGCGTGCGAACATTTCTCCCGTTGCAGCAGGCTACCAAAGGAACTAGCGATAGCAGGAGCGATTGGTCCAGAAGAGGAATTCGCATGGATACCTCGAGCCGGAGGAGGGATGTAGGTCTGAGACCCTACAGGACCCGTCCCCCGTGTAGTCGAAGCAGCACGGTGCCCACCGGGGCCGATCTCCATGTCTTCCCCCGTCCGCTTGCCGAGAAGCGTCGGGTCGTCGTCGTGGGAGGCGAGACCAAGTGCAGCACGCAGATCGGACTCGATGCCATCCGTGTACGCCTGCATGTTACGCACCGCCGCGTTCATCTTCTGGTCCACGGCCTTGTCGACCAACAGATCTAGCAATGCGGCGACCGTGTCCGCCACAGAAGACTTGACGATGTCGCCGATCTCGGCCTTGAGCTTCTCATGCGCGCGATCCGTGACAGCGGAGATGGTCTCGTAAATCGCCTTCCCCTCACTCGAGAGGTTCTCCATGAGCTCCAACCGGCGGCGCTCCGCCGCGGCCTTGAGTCGCGTGTCATGGGGATGAGGAATCTCCAGCGTGAAGGGGTGGGAGGAAAAAAAAACTGGCTCTGAGTACCAAATGTCAACAACTTATCCGATACATGTATTGAATTCGAGGAGGAAGCAGTAGTTCATGGAGTTCTCGTCGGGAAATTGCTCCGGTGAGAAGCGATCGGTCGAGTCTATCCTGTTACAAGCTAATCGGCAGCCGCCGAATTCCTGACCAAGGTGTTTCCCTTACAGGTCACAGAGATATATCGATCAGCTCGTGACCCAGTCGCTGGAGCGGTATGGCGACGATGGCTTCTGGGCCGGATGTTGGGCCGGGCCTTCTCCTCCTGGGCTGCAGAAGACGAGACAGCTCCAGTAGCTGGCGAGACAGCTTCAGTCGTTGGCGATGCATTGGCGTCGCTAACACTCAGCGAGCGCATGCTCAATTAGTCAATTTATCGTCACTTCTGCCTACCAAACGCGCCGTAACCGCCGCCGCTGGGGCCTCTTCACCTCTACTGCGGCTTCGATCTTTCTTCTCACACGAGCTCGGCCTCCCTGTTCAGGTAACCATTCCTCCTCCCCCCTCGTTCTTTCCGAACTTCTCTACTCGATTCGGTTGGATGTGCTCTGTGGTTCCATTATTGGGCCTGAAGGGTTCCATAATTATAGTTTTCACGCCAAGGGATTTCCAAAGTTCACTTCTTCCGCCGTGTGACTTGTAGTGGCGGCCATTGGGGGTGTTCCTGTTTAAACGGTCTGTTTTTACACTTCTGTTCGTATGATCTCCGACCTAGCAAGAAGAATAGACCGTCCTTTTTAGGGGAAACAGATATAATTATTTTTTCGAGACTCGGAATCATTATTCCGGACTGTCGGTTCATATTATCTTTTTTCCTCTTCTTGATGTCATCTTTTTCCTTCATGAAATTTGTAATGCTACCTGATGCTTTGTTTTCTGAACTTCCCATATTACAGTAACATGCTGAATCTTCCGTTCTGAAAATAATTGCTACATTTCATTTAGCCAAATGCTCGCGTAGATTCAGATACTTTGCACTTGTTTTGCAAGGAAAGTAAGAATACATGACGGCTACACTAATGTGCAATAACTAGTAGAATAAAACTTCTTTTTTGAAATTGTTGCAATGAAGTTCGTCTTGCCATGATTCTGCTTACTGAATTTTCTGCTTATGATGCTGTAATTGCAGGTTCTGTTGCTTTATGGGTGTGCCTAAACCATGGTAGCATCTCAGCTCTCAAGACCCTCAATTTCTGGCTGATATTTTACCGCAAATCACTCCGAGAAATTCTCCGATATCTGGGCATTATGCAACTGTTCATAAAGCTATCTTGTAGCAGATAGATGTAACGGAGTCCTCAGATTGTTGATCCTGGTACACCAACCACTGCAATGTCATCCTCGATTCTACAAGTTACCCTCACACTGTTGGCTCTCGTGTCACTCGCTGTGGCAGCTGGTAACAGCTCTACTGCCTCTGGACAGATCCTCCTAAATTGTGGAGCATCAAACCAAAACGATGATGATAGTGGTCGTACCTGGGACGGGGACACTGCCTCCAAGCTAGCGCCATCAGTGAAAGGAGTTGTAGCCACTGCTTCATACCAAGACCCTTCACTCCCCTCCAGGATCCCATGTATGACTGCCCGCATCTTCACTTCAAATTACACATATTCCTTCCCTGTCAGCTCAGGCCGCATGTTCTTACGCCTCTACTTCTATCCGATTGCTTATGAAAACTATGCTGTCTCTGATGCCTACTTGAGTGTCACTACAAAAAATCTTGTCCTCCTAAATGAGTTCAACGCTTCGCAAACAGCTCTAGCCATCAGTTCTGCCTACCTTGTCCTTGAATTCTCGGTCAATGTATCTACAGGCAGCCTAGACCTGACCTTTGCCCCATCAGCACATCAGAATGGTTCTTATGCATTTGTGAATGGCATTGAAATTGTGCCCACGCCTGACATCTTCACAGCAGCTGACACAAGATCTGTCAACGGTGATAACCCAGCTCCATTCTCATTCAGCCCTGACACAGGCTTTCAGACTATGTACAGGCTCAATGTTGGGGGTCAAGCCATTTCCCGGAAAGATGATTCGGGTTTCTACCGCTCATGGCACAATGATTCTCCATACATATTTGGTGGCTCTGGGGTGACCTTTTCCAAAGATAATAATTTGACTATAGAGTATACATCCAAAGTGCCAAATTACACTACGCCTGTTGGTGTCTATGATACAGCTCGATCAATGGGACCAACTGCACAGATCAACCTGAACTACAACCTCACATGGATTTTACCAGTTGATGCAGGGTTCTCTTACCTCCTAAGGTTCCATTTCTGTGAAATCCAGTATCCTATTACCAAGCCAAATCAGAGGTCATTCTTCATCTATATTAACAACCAGACTGCGCAGCAGCAAATGGATGTCATCGCCTGGAGCGGAGGAATCGGGAGAACAGCATACACAGACTATGCTATCCTTGTTGCTGGTTCTGGTCAGGTGGACATGTGGATTGCACTTCACCCTGATCTTTCAAGTAGACCTGAATACTTTGATGCAATACTGAATGGTCTTGAGGTCTTCAAGCTTCAGGCTTACGGACCAAACAATCTTGCTGGGCTCAATCCTCCACTTCCGCAAAAGCCTGACGCCAATCCTAGTGGGGTGTCTGGTGCAGGGAAATCAAAGGGTGCTTCCGGGGCTGCTATAGGTGGAGCTGTTGGTGGTTTTGCAGTGCTGTTGATCGCATGTTTTGGCATTTGTGTCATCTGTAGACGAAAGAAGATGATATCAAACGATCCTGGTAAATCAGAAGATGTTCGCTGGGCTCCTCTCGCTGATTAAAGCAGATCACGATCAAGCACATCAGGAAATATAGACACCACCGGGAGCCACACGTCGATACTGCCTTCCAATCTTTGTCGCCACTTTTCATTTTCTGAAGTTCAGGCTGCCACCAACAATTTTGATCAAGCCTTCCTACTTGGCAAAGGTGGGTTTGGGAATGTGTATCTCGGAGAGATAGATAGTGGCACCAAGGTGGCAATCAAGCGCTGCAACCCACTGTCTGAGCAGGGTGTTCATGAGTTCCAGACAGAGATTGAGATGCTGTCCAAGCTCCGGCACCGCCACCTTGTGTCCCTGATTGGCTACTGCGAGGATAGGAGTGAGATGATACTGGTGTATGACTACATGTCCCATGGAACTCTGCGGGAGCACCTGTATAACACGACGAACCCACCACTCTCATGGAAGCGGCGCCTTGAGATCTGCATTGGTGCTGCCCGCGGGCTGTACTACCTGAACACAGGCGTAAAGGAAACCATCATTCACCGCGACGTCAAAACCACCAATATTTTGCTGGATGATAAGTGGGTTGCTAAGGTTTCCGACTTTGGGCTGTCCAAGACAGGTCCAAATGTGGACAACACCCATGTCAGCACGGTTGTGAAGGGCAGCTTCGGATACCTTGACCCCGAGTACTTCCGTAGGCAGCAGCTGTCCGAGAAATCTGATGTCTACTCCTTCGGAGTTGTGCTGTTTGAGGTCCTGTGTGCGCGTCCTGCCTTGAGCACCTCACTTCCAAAAGAGCAAGTGAGCCTTGCCGATTGGGCATTGCGCTGCCAGAAGAAAGGCGTACTTGGTCAGATCATTGACACATGCCTCCAAGGGAAAATTGCTTCCCAGTGCTTCATAAAATTTGCAGAGACTGCAGAGAAATGTGTGGCTGATCGCAGCATCGACAGGCCATCTATGGGTGACGTCCTCTGGAACCTTGAGTTTGCACTCCAGTTACAGGAAAGTGACGAGGACAATAGCAGCCTCATAGAGGACAATAGCAGCCTCATAGAGGGAACTTCGTCATCAGTTGCATCACCTCTTGTCATGACCAGCGTGCAGTCAGACGAACCATCGACAGGCACATCTACTACCACAACGACGACGATGGGCATCACTGGACGGAGCATGTCTAGTGTGGAGTCTGATGGGCTGACGCCAAGCACCATATTCTCACAACTCATGCATCCAGATGGCAGGTGAAATTGCAAGCTTGGATCACATTCCTTCCGCAGATTCATGGTGTATCCCAGCGCGTTTTCTTTGTATAATGGCTGGTTAAAGTGCATATAGTAGCATATACACACGTTATCACAATCTTCTTACTTGAGCCATTTAGACATAAATATTGCTGTAACTGTATAGATGTGGCTGAGGTACTGGAGTTTTGTGCGGTCAATCTGAATTTTGTACGAATGTAAGCAAGGTTTCACCTTTTCATTTCGTTCTGTGACCGGGTCTGGGTGGTGACTCTTCTTCTCGAGAAAGGAATTGACGTTCTACGTTCTGCCTATACACGTTCTCTTGCTAAGGGTCTCCTTTTGCAGGTCGTTCCGGGATTTTTTGGATTCAATTAAGGGTTAATTGGATTCATGCCACTACAACTTTCATAACTTAGCGAAATGCCATTACAAAAATTAAACTTAGAAAAATGCCATTGCAACTTTATCATACCTCTACATATGCCATTATCTCCAATACAGAACCAAATACTACCTTCTAACTCTTGCCCTGTATTTCGGTAAATATCCAAATACAGCACCAGCAGTTGTAAAAATGGGGAGTGAATAGCGTAAAACTACCACATTCAAGACAAAATTTATGAAATAATACCACTTTATGTTTTTGGAACGTAAATCTACCACCTCAGAGATGATTTTTTGCAACTCGAGCAAATGACTGTCTAACAGCGAATTGACACAATTTCTGACAGCAGGGCCCACATGTCAGTGCTGAGGTGGCAGAGATAGATGTTCATTTGATGATGTGGCAAAAACAGATTCGGGTCCCACATGTCAGCCCACTTAAAAAAACTAAATATCTAAAAAAATAAAAAAGCGGCCTTCTTCCCCACCGTGTTCCCCCAGGTATGGCAGGGTCATGGCCCGCAGCGGCGCCGCCGCGCCCAAGCGCGGCCGAGGAACTTCTCCCCTCCCCCCCGTTGGAGTTGGTCACCGTCCTCTAGCCCCACCGTGACATCCTCCTGTGCGCCAGCGAACTTCTTCGTCCTCCCGACGGCGTGGGTCGGCGTGGATGGAGCTGCCCCCCGGCGGCGTGGGCCGACGCGGGTCTAGCAGGGAATGCCGGCGCGTCTGGAGCTAGGCCAAGGCGCGAACGGCAGAGGCAAGGCTCGGGGGTCGCGCCTGACTTCTCCGGCGGCGGCAAAGCTTCACGCACGCCGCAGACGACCGTGGAGGAGGAGACCACGGCGAGGTCGAGTCGGCGACCACGGCTACGAGGAGTGCACGCGCGTCGGTCAGAGTCTGGAACGCCCGCAGCGATGGCGCGGTGGAGCTCACCGGCGGCGATTTTGGGCAATGGCGGCAGCGAGCAGGGGCTAGGCCGCGGTGGGGCGAGCAGGGGGATCGGCGGTGGTGGGCAAGCAGGGGGCTAGGCGGCGGTGGGGCGAGCAGGGAGCAAGGCGGCTTGGCCAGCGTCGCTGGAGACGGTGCCGGTGGCGGTGGTGTACAGGGGTTGGTGGGGAAGAAGGTTGAGTTTTATTTTTTATTTTATTTTTAATATTTGGGTCTTTTTAATTTTGCTGACAAGTGGGGTCTTTTCCACATCAGCAAATACCTGTTTTTTGTGACACCTCAGTACCGACAGGTGGGCCTGAGATGTCAGAAATTGTGTCAATTTCCTATTAACATGTCATTTGCTCGAATTGTAAAAAATTATCTCTGAGATGGTAGATTTACGTTCCAAAAATATAAAGTGGTACTATTTTGTAAATTTCGCCTCAAATGTGGTAGTTTTATGCTTTTCACTCTAAAAATGGGAATCAATCCTAAACCAGGCCCTTGGTCTCGTGTTAGCGCGGCGGCGGATGGATGCGGCGGATGGAAGGGAGCGGAGGCGGGCGGATGTCTCGTGTGACTTCGCGCGTACGGTGTGAGCGCGGCGGCGGGCGGAGGCAGCGGATGGAAGGGAGTGCGGCCACCCTTGGTCTCTGGTGAGCGCGACGGCGGCCGTACGCGGCTGCTGCAAGGGAGCTAGGCGGCGGTTGTAGGCGACCTCGACGGGCATGGTGAAAGGCTGCAACACCCGATTCTCCCAACCACTAGTACTTCCGATTACAGATTATCCTTCCCCAGTCTTTCCTCTCAGTCCCCGTAATGGCCTAGGCGCTGGCGTTTGCTGTCAAAATTCTATCCAAAAGCAATGAAAAAAATCTCGTGAGGAAGAAGGCATGCTGCCAGATTTTTTGGTTTTGTTTGGTCCAGGTTATATCTCATTTGGAGAGAAGGGTAGTATAGTCAATACCAAAACACAATTAGAATACAAGCCTTTTATGGACAGTTATTTTATTTAAGTGAAGAAAATGGCATCTGTGGAGGTATGGCAAAGTTGCAATGGCATGTTTTCAAGTTTAATTTTTATAATGGCATTTCTTCAAGATATGAAAGTTGTAGTGGCATGAATCCAATTAACCCTTCAATTAATTAAGGAGGAGTTTACAGAAAAGTAACGAAGTTATTATTACAAGGGCTACTCTCCCGGCATCAAATCACCCAACCGCTTTGCCCCGGCAAGAACTCAAAGTCTTGCCTCACATTTGATCTTATCTAAAATTACAAATGAAGGAGAAGACTTATGACGAAACACTCTAGCATTCGGCTCCTCCAAATCTTCCAAACGGTGAGCAAGGCGAGCGTAGCCAAACCCTTGCGATGCGGGCTCAAGCCTTCAACCATGGATGACCACCCACTCATGAATACTTAGGCCCGCCCAAAGCCTAGGGTAGATACCTTGCAACCCAAGCCAATCTTTGAGGAGCTCCCAAATCCTCACGGTATATCGGCAATGAACAAAAAGATGATCATGATTTTCCTCAGTTTGCTTGCAAAGTTGACAAGGTCCACAATTATCCCACCCACGCCTGCGCAACCTATCCGCCGTCCAAAGCCTCTTTTGCAACGCCAACGAAGCGTGGTTTTTTGCCTTTGGCGTCGCCCAAGCTTTCCAAACAAATTTATTCAAACTAGACTCCACGAGGCCAAAGAATTGTAATTTGTAAGCGGAGGCCGTCGAATATTGGCCATTGCTGGTAAGCTTCCAAGTTATATCATCCTCCACATCCACACGAAGTTGCACCCTTTGAATACAAACCCAAAGTTGCACAAATTGGGTAAGATGGTCGATGGAGGTGGTTGCGTCAATCGCTAGCTTTCTAATCCACTCGTCCTCATGAAGCGCTTGAGCCACCGACCATTTCTTTCTCTTGCAAATGTCGAACATTTTGGGAGCGATGTCTTTGGGCATTAACCCGTTGAGCCATGGCGCATGCAAAAACGGAGTCTTGCGGCCATTGCCAAGAGAAATAGTGGTGGCGGCATAGAAGATTTCCATATCTAGCTCGGTGCAAGGATTTCTGGAACCCGCCCAAATCTTCGTGTTGTCTTTTCATTCAAGCCACGGCCAACGTAGACGAAGAGCCGTGGCAAATTTTCCCAAGTGAAGGATGCCAAGCCCACCATAAGTTTTGGGGCAGCAAACAATTTCCCAATTAACCTTACATTTAGCCTCAGTAGTAGAGTCCTTGGCTGCCCAAACAAAAGCTCTCTCCAACTTGTTGATGTATTTCAAAGTGCCCGTAGGGATAGTGAGAGGGGTCAAGTGATAAATTGCTTGTGAAGCCAAAACCGACTTGACGAGAGACACTCTACCGGCCATGTTGACAAGTTTTAGCAAGTTGGAAACAAAGGGACCTCTTTAACAAGCAAATTGTGGGGTCCAATTCTCGGATTTTTTAATATCTCTAAAGAGCATGTTTAATTTGCAGGTTTAGGGACATTATTGGCCTTTTAAATTTCTTACTTTTTCCGTGGGCAACTTTGCGCTCACTTTCGGAAGAAAATTTTCATTCATCTGAAAAAATTCCTTCAGGTCATGAATCTCTATGTTTCTTCATATATGCAGTCAAACTATTATTTGTTTTCAATGTACTTATTCACTCTATGTCATCAATTCCTCCTCATAAATTTTTTTGGTTCACCCCACACCGCTAGCCACTGCAGTAAATATTTATGTGATTCAAATAGAGTTAATCAACTAAAACACATCATATACACTACTATAACAAAGACGAACACTTTTGAATTTTCTCCTATTTTTGCCTCTTCTTAACCTCTCGTTGAGTGACACGTGTACTTCTCATTGCTACGTATCGTCGGTTGATTGGATGAAGGTCTCTAGCTTGTTGTGTTTGACTTGTTCTCCTTTCTTTTTTTTCTCCTACCGGTTGGCAAACCGGTTGTCTATGTGTTGTGATTATGGTCTGACTGGTTGGGCTGCTATGTTCCTGTTGTTCCTCTTTCTCTCTAGCCGGTCATGTGGTGGTTTCCGATAATTCTGGTTTTTAAAACTTTCTGAGAATGCATTTGTGAGTTGGCTTCTCTACCTAGAATAGGTATTATAATGCATTTTTTGTCGTTCTTATCTCTTTCTACAAACTTGACCCTCAAGTTTCTATAGTATGATTTGTTTTATGTGTTTTCTTTCTGCTTGGCTTATAGACAAGAAAAAAGCCCTGATAATAAGTTCATATGACGTGGAGGATATGTATCTGGACTAGTTACTTGACCGCTACGTTTTTCTTCTTTGGCTGGTTTCGTTTTTTCCTCCATGAAGCTTGGCTCCTAAGTTTTCGCTTATCTTTTTCATTATGGAGCTTGGCCCCTACGTTTCCAACTTTCCTATATATAATTGTCCTCTGAGTTTTTCTTCTTTCACAATGGCTGAGTGGTTTTCATGTCCGGTTCTTCGTAATGGTATGCTGAGCGTCCATTCTGATGCTATGTTGAGCGCCGCGGATTTCTTGTTCTATCATTTGTGATGATCGTGCCAAACATCCAGAATGGAGCAAAGTTTGTTTTATTTTTTGTTCATTTTGTCCATTGTCTAATAATAGTTCATAATGCATGATTCTAACATTCTCCAATGCAATTAAAATATTTGTTCAGTATTATAGCTGCTTTTATATACAGGGATCAATGATGGAAGGTTATATGCCCAATAATCAAATTGATCAATTCAAGTATCAGCTTAAGAGGGCTCTATATACGCTTTTGAGCATTTCATGGTGTCAAAGCAAGGAAAACACACAACGCTTCGGACCATCCATATAGACTACATGTTACTCAAGGGCATCACATCGGAAATTACTCTCCATCTCGATGAATCAAGCCAGGGACATGTTATTTTACAACCTATTTCTCAAGGCCGGGTTAACCCAAAGTAAGTTTTCAAAGCTAATATGAACATTCATATTTCCATGTTATCTTACTCATAATTAAACCCTTTCACGAATTCCGGCAAAGAAGCTTGTGCAAAGAGAATATAGAACCAACAAATCAGCAACAACACTAGAAGGGTGTGGAAAGTTGCTACAAAGAAGCTTGTTTCTACCAAAAGTACACGACCTCAGCGAATCACCAGCTTCCAAGAGAGCCTTCGCTCCATAGCATTTGAACTCCTTAGTATTCTGAGCACTGAATTTTATCAACCATGATTGTTATGCATCGTGCATAATTATTTCTTGTTGGGCTGGTGTGATTGTGATGTCAGAGTGTTACGTTGTTCAATTGCTAAACATGAATTTATCTCTGTTTTCTATTTTATTATTAAGAACTCATTAATGAATTATTAATTTTTTATTGCCATCGCTGTTTCTTAAGATGAAATATTGTTTGTATCATTAAGGTGCAGAACTCTGAAGTATTTGGAGAAGGAGAAAGCTTGGAACTTGTAAGTCCATAAAAGAGAGCCAAAATCAAGCACCCAATTCCTTGAGCCAGTTCAGTATCTTGTACAGAACCCGGCAACCCGCGACTCACCTTGGCACACCATGGAGGGCCGAATCGACGAAGGCGTTGACTGCCTTGCTGAACTAGAGTCGTCCAAGATTGCTTGATGCCTCACAGCCTTCGTAATGGAAGAGCTGGTTGGCACATCCCACTGCCTCACTGTCTCGGTATGGAAGAGTTGGCTGGTGCATCCCTCTGCCCCGCCACTGATTGATGGAAGAGATGGTTGACACATCCTGCTAGCAGCATTATTCTCAACATTACTAAAACAATTGGTGCAGTTTCATCCTTCACAATAAATACCAGATGCAAAACATTCACATTCCCTAAGCACCAAAAACGTTAAGAGTGAGATTGATAGGATAAAATATCAGTATGCAAAGAATTACAACTGAAATGAAAGATATGCAAAGTAGAAACAAAAGTACTGAATCATCAATGCATATCATTTTCTTGTTTTAAGAAGTTGTACGCTCTAGCTTCTTTTGGAGCCATACAGAAACTTACTACAATAAAGCCACAACTGAAATATAAGTGATCCAACCCTAAAGCTATACAACACTAAAGACTGGTGAAAGGATCGTATGAGCGACTAGAGGGGGGGGGGTGAATAGGAGCTACCCAAATTTTTACTTCTTTTCAAGTTAAGGCTAGACAAGAAGGTAAATTCTCTAGATGTGCTACAAAGTGAATTTACCTAGAGTGACAAGCAAGCTAGCAATAACAACATAAGTAAAGGTACGAATAAAGGATAGAGGTAACCGCAATGGAGACACGAAGACACAAGGATGTATTCCCGTAGTTCCTTCCTTGTTACGGGAAGTACGTCTACGTTGGAGAGGTGTGGTGCC
Source organism: Dactylis glomerata (assembly GCA_007115705.1). NCBI lineage: Eukaryota > Viridiplantae > Streptophyta > Magnoliopsida > Poales > Poaceae > Dactylis > Dactylis glomerata. The sequence goes on along the minus strand of QXEO01000371.1, from coordinate 1,151,456 downwards.
ACAAAGGCCACCAACGCCACAAAGGCTCACCCTATTCTCCGGTGAACAAGCCACAAAGGCGAGTTCACGCTCCACTAAGCGATGCCCTTGAAGGCGGCACGACACCTTTACACAAAGTATCGGGGCAAGCTCCACAACTCAATTGGAGGCTCCCAATAGGCCCACCAAGCTCTTACACACAAAGTTAAGCTTGGAGGACGGCTTCTTCCGGCTAGGAATCTGATGAATCACACAAGTTACAAGCCCCTCAACAAAGAGAGGGGGGAAATCAAATCGCCTTGGTGGCAGTGTAGATCTAGGTCTTCTCCCTCAAATCCCAAAAGGGCTTTGAGTTCTATTGGCTAGGGAGAGAGAACTAGTGCTTTGAAGCTTTGGAACAATGGAGGAGAGAGAGTGGAAGCCGCAGCCAGCTCTTGAGGAACAAGAAGGCTTTATATAGTCCTCCACGAAATGTAGCCGTTGCTGGACGACTAGGGCCGGAGTCTCCGGCCAGAGACAAAAGTCTCCGGCCCAACTCCGGCCTGGTCTCTGAATTGTCCAAGCCAGTCTGCAACCCTCGACCACCCGGCCAGACCGGAGTCTTCGGCCCCGGGGGACCGGAGTCTCCGGCCCACCCGGAGTCTCCAGCCAGAGACAGAAAGTCTCCGGCCCAACTCCGGGGGGGGGGGGGCATCTGGACTGTCCGACTTTGAGGATTGCCTGGGCGAGTCCCCTAGGCCGGAGTCTCCGGCCACCAGGGCCGTAGTCTCCGCCCTAGAAGAAGCTACAGCAGCATTTCGTGAATCCCCTCTCCACCATTTCCACCTTCGCGAAGCACCCTACAAGACAACTAAGCCCTAACTCCACTACTGGACTCGGGCTTCGATCTTTTCTACCTTTTTGGGGTGTACCTCCGCGAGATCCTGAAATAACCTAGAAAACCTGCAGAACTTTCATAGCATGGTTAAATCACCAAATGTTGTTAACAAACACCAAAATACATTTATTAGGGAAATGCTCTTTCAATCTCCCCCTTTTTGGTGTTTGATGACAACATACGGATTTGCAAGATATAAGCACAATAAAATAAAATATATAGCCAAAGCTCCCCCTACTTGTGTGCACAACACAATTTGCATTTGAACATGAGCCACACAAGTAAGGATCATCGCTCCCCCTATATATTTCACAATTATACCAAGAGCAAGTAATAATACATGAGACTAACCATAAGCATATAAGTAAGACTAACAAGATAGCACACATTAATAATAGTCTTACTAGCAATAGAGGTGCTTAAGTCTCACAAACATAATACCGTACCACACACACGATAGTTCAACACTAAGATAAATGAGACACAACATGAAAGTCCAAGAAGTTGTGTCTCGACCAAAGCAAAGGCAAATCCAAATCCAAATAAACCAACCCATGGCAAATCCCAACGGATGAGCTACTTCTCCCCCTTTGGCATCGAGACACCAAAAAGGGAAAAGAGCGATGCTACACGCCCATGGGATCACTCATCGTCTTCATCCTCGGGCTCGTCCTCGGAACCGGCATCGAAGTCCTCATCCCCTTCTTCAATATCATCAGAAGCCATGGGCTTCTTGCCATGACGCACATTGGAGGTGCCAGAGGTGACCTCCTCAAAGGCTTGCCAGTCACTCAGACCCTTGCTCCACTTGCCATAGGAGTGAGTGCCGGATGAAGAGGAGGAAGGTGAAGATTCCACATAGCCCGGTTGAGACATCCAAAAAGCCTTGTGAAGAACTTGTTGATTGTCATTTATGTGCTTTTGAGCAATGTAGCTCTCATATTGCTTGTGACGGATGTCCACATTCATGCAAAGCACATTCCTTTGGAACCAATTGAGCTTCTTATATTCTTGACCAAACTCATTGTTGGAGCTAGAGCCGGCATTGCTAGCATTCTTCATCCTTGGGCCCCTCCTAGTTGAAACTCCTTCGGTAAAGGCATCATCATCTTCACCTCTCACCGGTGCAAATGGTTCCTTGGAGTGACCAGTGGGTTCTTTGCGTTGAAGCTTCACAACCTTGTGATTCACAAGGTTTGCATCGAGAAGAGGTAGGTTGAGTCCTTGAGCACGGATGAGCCTCATGATAAACGGGGCAAAAAGAGGAGTCTTCTTGTTGAGAATGCAATCATTGATCTCTTTGTGAATGAAATCCATCATATCAAGTGGCTCAACATGTGCAGTCTCCCCTTTGCAATAGACTTCATGTGAGTAGGCCAAGAGATTCACAAGGGCCCCACGAATAGCATCAAAGTTACCGGCTTGAGGGGCAATGGAGGCCCGGAATATGCGGAGCAATATGTTGGACCGTTTGGATAGCCCAAGGGTGCCCCCAATGACAATCTTCTTATCATCCCCGGTGTAGAGAGGAGCAAGCTTCTTCTTCTCATAGTACTCACCATCCACATGCATCCTCATGCCACTAGGAGTAGTAGCACCACGAAACTCATACCCAAGGAGAGCAGCAAAGTCCATGAAGTTGGAGTGACAAACCTCTTCTCCGGTCATCCAAGTCATGGGGATCTCCTCACCATCCCCAAGAACCAAGGTAGCAAAGAACTGATGGATCAAAGTGATGTTATAGGGCTCTTGAATCTTCATGAGTGGATGGAGCCCAAGCTTGCGAGTGATCCACACGGCCTCTCCAAAATATGCACTGTACTTGGCAAAATGAGAGAAGTCCATGACCATCTGAGGGCAAACCGGATACTTCTTGAGAGAAGCATAGAATTCCTTCATGATCAGCTCTTGCTCTTTGCGGACAAAGCAACGGTCACGAGAGTTCCGCGGGAGAGTGTACATGTCCCTCTTCCTCATCTCAACAAATTTAGATGACGACAGCCCTTCCAAAGTCACAAGGCTATCGAACTTGACCTTCTTAGCAGCCTCAGCCCGTTCCTCCTCAGCCATCCTCATCTTGAGTCTCTTAGCATCCCTTGCTTGCTGAGCAATGACTGACCTCTGAGCAATAGCCCCTATGGCGGGATTGACAACCAACTTGTCCTTGCTATGAGCGGCTGGTTTCCGAGAACCACCTGCACCTGTGAATGAGTGAGGAAGATAGCAAGGTTGAGATGACATATCCTAGAATCAAAAAGTAAGCAACTATGCTATGACTTAGTGCACTCAGGCCTGATCTAGCCGGAGTCTCCGGGGACTCGGGCCGGAGTCTCCGGCCGAAACCGGAGACTTTGCGTCCGGGCCGGAGTCTCCGGCCACAGGGGCCGGAGTCTCCGGTTGGATGCAGGAGCCCGAGCCTAGGAGACTACATTTGAACAAATCGAGTGCAAAATCCACAATAAAGTTGCAAAGAAGATGATTGATAGCCACTAGAAGGTAGTACACCATATCAAACTAAGGGACACATGCAAATCTCATAGATCTAGGGAGAACTAGATGGAGGAGATTGAGGGCAAGTTTACCGGAGTCCATGGCACAAAATCGGTCGGTGGGATTGATCCCACACCTCCAAGAACTTGATTTGCCGGTGGCACGGCGGATCCCGAAGCTTGGGGAGGCTCCGGGGGTGATCTAGGACAATGGGGGCGGCAGGGGAAGAGCAGGGGCACGGGGGTGGATGGGGAAGAATGAACCGTTCTTCCCCACCCCGTGCCCTAGATATTGATTCGAAACTGCCCCGGCCGGAGTCTCCGGTACTTACCCCGGAGTCTCCGGCCGACCGGAGTCTCCGGGCTGTAAACCCCAGAGTCTCCGGCCCCCCAATGACAAGATCACATTTATGGTGTAAAAGGACATGCCATTTAGAGTTTAAGTATGTTTGAGGATGAGATAGGCTTGGGATGGAGACATTGTCACTGTGTGGTACAAAATGCTCATGTTTGCAAACATGCAAATAAAATCAAATAAGACCAAACATGAGCATGTTCCCATAAAAAATAAGACAATAAAATCAAATGGGAAACTCCTCCACTAGGGAGGTTGGTGACCAAAAGGCCACCATGTATGAGTATATAGGTAAGGCACCGCGAAGATATATCTTGGGCCCAAAACCTAGACTCATTGATTAAGCTCAAAAATGTCACAAATGACAAGATAGAACAATACGCTTACTATTGGCATTATGGGGGGAGGGATAGTCCAATCAATTAGGACCGCACTCCCCCTATTTCCATGCCTACATCTAGAACAACACACAAGTTGAAGTATGGGAGTAAATGCACCTAGCTCAAGCCACATTGCTTGAATCAATGATATTTAGTTCATGCCTTAATTCCCGGAATCTTGCTTCATCAAGAGGCTTTGTGAATATATCAGCAAGTTGCTCATGAGTGCCAACATAAGATAGATCAATATCTCCACGGTTGACATGATCCCGAATGAAATGATGACGAATCTCAATATGTTTCATCTTGTTGTGTTGCACCGGGTTGTGAGCGATCTTGATTGCACTTTCATTATCACATAAAAGAGGCACTTTATCAAAAATGACACCGTAATCCTTCAAAGTTTGCCTCATCCATAAAAGTTGTGCACAACAACTAGCCGCGGCTACATATTCGGCTTCGGTGGTAGAGAGAGACACACAATTTTGTTTCTTAGATGACCAACACACCAAAGACCTACCAAGAAATTGGCAAGCCCCGGAGGTTGATTTTCGTTCCACTTTGTCTCCCGCCCAATCCGAATCCGAGTAACCTACAAGATCAAAACTTGCTCCTTTTGGATACCAAAGACCAAAGTTAGGGGTATTCACTAAATATCGAAAGATTCTTTTGACTGCCACTAAGTGGCTTTCTTTTGGTGCGTCTTGAAAACGTGCACAAACTCCCACACTTAACATAATGTCCGGTCTAGATGCACAAAGGTAAAGCAAGGAACCAATCATAGATCTATAAAGTTTTTGATCCACTTCTTTACCATTAGGATCGAGATCAAGATTAACCTTTGTTGGCATGGGAGTCTTTGCACCTTTGACTCCAATCATCTCGAACCTCTTGAGCATGTCTTGGGTATATTTGGCTTGGTTCACAAAAGTCCCTCCCTTTAATTGTTTGACTTCAAATCCAAGGAAGAACTCTAGCTCCCCCATCATAGACATCTCAAACTTGTCGGTCATAAGTTTGGCAAACTCATTGTTAAAAGCTTTGTTAGTAGAACCAAATATAATATCATCAACATATAATTGGCAAATGAAAAGCTCCCCATTGACCTTCTTAGTAAAAAGAGTGGGATCGATCACCCCAATTTCAAAACCACGATCAACCAATAACTCTTTAAGGTGCTCGTACCACGCACGTGGGGCTTGTTTGAGGCCATAGAGCGCCTTATCAAGTTTGTAAACGTGGTTAGGAAACTTAGGGTCTTCGAAGCCCGGGGGTTGCTTCACAAAGACCAATTCATTTAAGGGACCATTAAGAAATGCACTTTTAACATCCATTTGTTGAAGTTTAAAGTTATGATGTGATGCATATGCAAGTAAGATGCGAATGGATTCAAGATGGGCAACGGGAGCGAAAGTTTCACCAAAGTCAATACCCTCAACTTGGGAGAAACCTTGAGCCACCAATCTTGCCTTGTTACGAATGACAATGCCATTTGCATCTTGCTTGTTCTTGAAAATCCACTTGGTCCCAATGACATTACGGCAATCTTTAGGCCTTTCTACTAGAGTCCAAACTTTGTTGCGCTCGAAGTTGTTTAGTTCTTCATGCATGGCATCAAGCCAATCCGGATCCTCAAGCGCCTCATAAACTTTCTTGGGTTCTACACAAGAGACAAAAGCATGATGAGAGCTAAAGTTAGAAAGTTGCCTCCTTGTGGAGACACCTTTACGAACACTCCCAACAACATTTTCCAAGGATATGCTTCTTCGTCGAAGAATGGACTCAAGCTTCTTCTCACGGCGAGTGCGAGCCTCAAGAGGAGATTCTTGAGAGACTACTTGATCATCTTCATGATCACTGTTCTGGTCCTCGCCTTGACTAGTTGGATTGCCTTGATCATCAAGTGGCCCATAGCCACGGAATTCCGAAGGGTCTTCATCAAGGCCTTGATCATCCCCGGAGACTCCGGTATCCATACTCGGAGACTCCGGTATAGGCCGGAGAGTCCGGACCACAGGGGCCGGAGACTCCGGGCAAGATTGCTCGGTGGGATGATCTTGAGGTTGAGGGTGCGCAGCTTGTCTTTGGTCAATGTCCTGTGGGTGTTCAGCAGGTGAAGGCTCCACTTGTGTAGAGCATTGTCCTTCTCCTTCGGCCAAAAGGTGTCCCTCAATGGGCCGGAAGAATCCGACACCCATTCTTCTTATGGCTTGGGGAGGAATTTCGTCACCTACATCACGAACACCACTTTGTCCCACAAAGGAACCATTATCTTCATCGAACCTCACATTACAAGTCTCTATAACATGCCCGGTGGACTTGCTATAGATCCTATAGGAATGTGAGTCCGTGGAGTAACCAACAAAGATACCCTCTATAGCTTTAGAATCAAATTTTGACAAACGAACACCTTTCTTGAGATAGAAACACTTACAACCAAATACCCGGAAGTACTTGATGTTGGGCTTTTGCCCGGTAAGAATTTCATATGGAGTCTTGTTCAAGTTCTTGCGGAGATAAAGCCGGTTGGTGGCATGGCATGCGGTATTAATAGCTTTGGCCCAAAAGTTGTATGGAGACTTGAACTCCGCCAACATAGTTCTTGCCGTATCCATAAGAGTCCAGTTCTTCCTCTCGGCAACTCCATTTTGTTGCGGGGTATATGCAGCGGAATATTGATGTTTGATGCCCGCATCACTAAGAAACTCATTTAGGGAGTAATTCTTGAACTCGGTGCCATTGCCACTTCTTATAGTCAATATGGTGGTATTGAATTGACGCTCAACTTCGGTGGCAAAGTCTTTGACGGTTTGTTGGGTCTCACTCTTGAACTCAAAGAAATAAACCCAAGTATATCTTGAATAGTCATCGACACTCACCAAGCAATACTTCTTGCCACCAAGACTTGCATAAGTGGGAGGTCCAAAGAGGTCCATGTGAAGGAGCTCCAAGCACCTCTTGGAAGATATAATAGTCTTGCTCGGATGGCTTGTTTCATGCATCTTTCCTTCAATACATGCCCTACAAACACGATCTTTGGCAAAAGAAACATCCTTTAGTCCGAGTATGTGGCCGCCGGTGTAGAGATTTTGCAAAGCTCTGATATTGACGTGGGCTAACCGGCGATGCCAAAGCCATCCCACGTCGGCCTTAGCAATTAGGCATATCGCGGCCGTAGTGGGTTTCTCCGAGAAGTCCACCACATACAAGCCATTTTCGACATACCCAACAAAGGCAACCTTGAGAGACTTACTCCACATGACGACCACAATATCAACATCAAAATATGTGGCATAGCCCATAGTAGCAAGTTGATGAACGGAAAGTAAATTATAACCAATGGTTTCGACAAGCATGACATTCACTAGGGACACGTCCGGAGTGATCACCACCTTACCGAAACCAAGTACCTTAGAGGATGACTTATCACCATATGAGACCGTGACATTTGAAGTATTTGGCTTTAGATCTTCCACAATATCTTTGCTTCCGGTCATGTGGCTTGTGGCACCACTATCAATAATCCATTTTCCTCCTCCGGAAGCAATGTCCTACAAGAGATTAATTCTTGGTTTTAGGTCCCCATTTTTGAATGGGTCCTCTTTTGTTAGTCACAAGAATCTTAGGTACCCAAATAGCATATTCAATGTAACCATCATAGGGACCAACATATTTAGCATAGACATCACCATAATAGTCCCTAAGAAGAACATAATGAGGGTTATATTTTCCTGCGAAATTATTGTGAGAAGGGCCGGAGACTCCGGCCTTTGGGAGCGGAGACTCCGGGGTAGATGAACTAACCGGAGACTCCGGAACCTTTTACCCGGAGACTCCGGTCTCCTCGATTTTCTTCTTTCCATTCAGCTCCTCCCACTCCTCCTCGGTGTAACAAATATCAAAGGGGACATGAGGAGTAGGAGCAGCAGCAGGCTTTGTCTTCTTCTTGTTCTTCTTATTCTTCTTCTTCTTTGAGGGCATGGCCACCAAACAAAGATCCCCTTTCTTTGAGGACTCGGCAACAAATCCGAGGCCCTCCTTTCCCTTGAACAATCTTTGATTGTTCAAGAGATCATTGAGATTCTTCTCTCCTTGAATGCAAGTAGCAAGGCCCTTAGCAAGATCGGCCTTCAACCTATTGTTCTCCTCAATGATATCACTATGATCACAAATAGAGTTAGAAGAACAAGGAACTTCAATAACTTGCATTGGTGGGACTTTAGATTGTTCAATAGTTAGTTGAATTTGAAGTTGTTCACGAATCTTGGTGAGATGCGAGAATTTGCCCTCCAAAGCCTTGTGGGCTTCTTCAAGCTTCTCAAGCTTCTCACGAAGATCATTATGACCAACGTCAAATTCAACTTTCTCCTTTTTAAGCAACTTGACCATAGCAAGAGCATGGTCATGTTCTTTAGTGAGTTTTGACAAGATTAGATTATGAGACTCTTCTAGTCCCAACAAATTCTCCTCTAAAGAGACTCTCAAGTTTTGCTCTTCTTCGAGCTCAATTGATAGAGAGCCAATATAATCGGCGGCTAATCTTTCCAACTCCTCCTTCTCCTTGATAGTGTCATGGGCATCACCAAGTTCACACATTAGTGTCTCAAAGTATATCTTGGTTGGCCCCTTCATGTTAGCGAGAAAATCATCACAAGAAACTAGTTCTTTCTTAATCTTAAGACTACTCACATCATCCATAGAGTTAGTATTGGAATGAGATGATGAAGGAGTAGGTGATGATGTTACCTCCGAGGCCTTGGCCATAAGACACTTGTGGGTGGTGATGATGGTGTTCTCATTTTGTGAGTTGAAGAGGGATGTAGGTGGAGTGGAGACAATGGCAATGGCGGCCACTTATCCATTCTCTTCATCATCGGAGTCATCATCATCGGACTCGGAGTCATACTCCTCATGAACCACCAACACCCTTTCCCCTTTCTTCTTGTTGTCCTTGTTCCCATGCTTCTTGGATGGATAGAACTTTGATGACCAGCGCTTGGGGATGAGCCGGCCTTCATTGTCCTCCTTGTTCTCATAAGGACATTCGGCGATGAAGTGCTTGATTCCTCCACAATTGTAGCAATGCCTCACTTTAGAGTCACCACCCTTCCTTGGAAAGGATTTGAACTTGGATCCCTTCGTCTTGTGCTTGTTAGCATCCCAAAAAGCATTTGCATTGAGAGCCAAGTGTTCATGGAGTGCAAACTTGAGATCTTCCGGAGACCAACACTCTTCTTCATATATTTCTTCTTCTTCTTCACCTTGCTTGGACACCACCTTGGCCTTGAGAGCAAGATTGTGAACTCCTTGTCCGGCAAGAACACGAGCTCTAGTCTCTTCCGCGTTCTTCTTCAAGATAGACAAGGCGGTGAACTCGCAAAGAACTTCATTTGAGGTCATACTCCCAAAATCCGGTCTTGAACGGATTATCTCGGACCGCATGGGTTCTCTTGGGTTGATGGAGGTAATGAGCATACGCTTGATATAGTCATCACCATTGTCTTTGCACCCAAACCCGGTCAAGGCCGTTGTAAGATCCAAGATCCTTTGATACATCTCATCGGGAGTCTCATTGTCACGCATAATGAAATCCCTCTCTTCACTCTTGAGCTCATCAAACTTGGAGGACCGAATACTCTCATTCCCAATGAAGAGCATAGTGAGATAGTCCCATACTTCCTTAGCGGTGCTCAAGTTGTTGATGTGTACCGCATGAGTATCCGGTACGGCTTGTTGAAGGAGATGCTTGGCGGTGGCATTGAGTTGCTCATCAACTTCTTCCCTTCCGGTCAAATTGAGAGGATCATGAGGTGCAAAGCCATTTTGTATGACCCTCCACAAATGAGTAGAAGAGCTAGAAATATGAGATTTCATTAGACCTTGCCATTTAATAAAATTGCGAGAATCAAGCTTAGGTGGAGATCCCATGTTGTTAATGTGTGGCATAGGATAATGGACCGGCGGAGGGGAGTAAGTGTTAGGGGGTGGAATGTTAGCACCCTTTGCCGGACCATCATTTTCCTTAGGAGGGTCACCTTTATTCTCGGCGGAGGTGGAGCCATTGTTAGGTGGCTTCACCTTAGCCAAGGAGAGTTCCACACTAGGTGTGGTGTTTGGGTCGGTGGGCCCGGAAGGTTTTCTTCCAAAATATTCCTCAAACATAGCCTTCATCTCCAATCTCATGGTGGTTTGCATTGTGTCCAAGGACGCCAAATGCTCCTCACGTGAGATTGAAGAGGAAGAGATAGATGGAGGAGTATCTTCGGGAGGAGTTTCTTTACTCTTATCCCCTTCCATAGTCGCTCAAACTCTTAGGCGGTTAAGCCCGAATAAGAGACCACGCTCTGATACCAATTGAAAGGATCATATGAGCGACTAGAGGGGGGGGTGAATAGGAGCTACCCAAATTTTTACTTCTTTTCAAGTTAAGGCTAGACAAGAAGGTAAATTCTCTAGATGTGCTACTAAGTGAATTTACCTAGAGTGACAAGCAAGCTAGCAATAACAACATAAGTAAAGCTACGAATAAAGGATAGAGGTAACCGCAATGCAGACACGAAGACACAAGGATGTATTCCTGTAGTTCCTTCCTTGTTACGGGAAGTACGTCTACGTTGGAGAGGTGTGGTGCCACAAAGGCCACCAACGCCACAAAGGCTCACCCTATTCTCCGGTGAACAAGCCACAAAGGCGAGTTCACGCTCCACTAAGTGATGCCCTTGAAGGCGGCACGACACCTTTACACAAAGTATCGGGGCAAGCTCCACAACTCAATTGGAGGCTCCCAATAGGCCCACCAAGCTCTTACACACAAAGTTAAGCTTGGAGGACGGCTTCTTTCGGCTAGGAATCCGATGAATCACACAAGTTACAAGCCCCTCAACAAAGAGAGGGGGGAAATCAAATCGCCTTGGTGGAAGTGTAGATCTAGGTCTTCTCCCTCAAATCCCAAAAGGGCTTTGAGTTCTATTGGCTAGGGAGAGAGAACTAGTGCTTTGAAGCTTTGGAACAATGGAGGAGAGAGAGTAGAAGCCGCAGCCAGCTCTTGAGGAACAAGAAGGCTTTATATAGTCCTCCACGAAATGTAGCCGTTGCTGGACGACTAGGGCTGGAGTCTCCGGCCAGGAGGGCCGGAGTCTCCGCCCTAAGTGACTCCAGGGCCGGAGTCTCCGGCCAGAGACAAAAGTCTCCGGCCCAACTCCGGCCTGGTCTTTGAATTGTCCAAGCCAGTCGGCAACCCTCGACCACCCGGCCAGACCGGAGTCTCCGGCCCCGGGGGACCGGAGTCTCCGGCCCACCCGGAGTCTCCGGCCAGAGATAGAAAGTCTCTGGCCCAACTCCGGGGGGGCATCTGGACTGTCCGACTTTGAGGATTGCCTGGGCGAGTCCCCTAGGCCGGAGTCTCCGGCCACCAGGGCCGGAGTCTCCGCCCTAGAAGAAGCTACAGCAGCATTTCGTGAATCCCCTCTCCACCATTTCCACCTTCGCGAAGCACCCTACAAGACAACTAAGCCCTAACTCCACTACTGGACTCGGGCTTCGATCTTTTCTACCTTTTTGGGGTGTACCTCCGCGAGATCCTGAAATAACCTAGAAAACCTGCAGAACTTTCATAGCATGGTTAAATCACCAAATGTTGTTAACAAACACCAAAATACATTTATTAGGGAAATGCTCTTTCAACTGGAAACCTAATGCCAATAAATTCACAGCAAAAGAATGGACAATGAATTTTGAAAAGCTAAAGAAGCAGAGAATGAAAAACTAAAAGACAAAACTAAATTTTTTATATATCAAAATATCTAAGAGACAAAATTTAAAAAGTGATGCATAAGGAACAACAAAATAACTGATGAAAGAGAAAGAGAGGGGCTGCTGGAAAATTAACTAAAAATTAAGAAACTGGTGAAAGAGAGACTGGCAAAATAAAAACACCAAAGGACAGTACAAAAATGATGTTATAATCAAAATATTGAAAAGAGAAAATTAATAAACAAACAAAAGTAAACCAGAGATGAATCAACACTATACTCTGAAGACTAGAGGACTAAACTAATAAGAGATGGCCCAAAAAACTACAGAGAAATGAGAACTGGCGGAATGGAAGGTTACATGACGGAAGGGCTAAAGAAATGACTAACTAACTTACGAAAGGAACGAAGATAACCGAGTGACTGGAAAAGAAAGAACAAATAACTGAGAAAATGAAAAGGATGGCGAAAAGGTGAAGAATGATAGAGAAGGGTCAGAAAACTGATTAAAAATGAAGAGCAGGACTAAGGATGCAAACTTAGAAAAAATGAATAGAATGAAGAAACAAAACACTAAAAACTAAGAAACCAACAAAAGAGAGACTAGATAAATCAAAACATATGCGCCACAGAAATTGTAATTCAGTGGCGCATACCAAAATGCACCACAGAATTAAAATTTAGTAGGGTGACAATAATGACGCATTTGGAATGCGCCACAGAATCAAAATATGGTGCGCCACTGACCACCTGTTTTCTTAGTAGTGTTTTCATGTATGATACGTCTCAAACGTATCTATAATTTTTGATGCTCCATGCTTGTTCTTACATCATTTGCTTAGTGTTTTGTTACACTTCGTGGTGTTTTTATGCATTTTCCGGAACTAACCTATTAACAAGATGCCACAGTGACTGATAGGTCTCCAACGTATCCATAATTTTTGATGCTCCATGCTTGTTTTTACACCATTTTCTTAGTGTTTCGTTACACTTCGTGGCATTTTTATGCATTTTCTGGAACTAACCTACTAACGAGATGCCACAGTGCCAGTTCCCTGTTTTCTGCTGTTTTTGTCTTTCAAAAAAGTTACACAGGAAATATTCTCAGAATTGGACGAAACAAAAGCCAGACGTCCAGATATTTACCGAAGCTTCCAGAGAACCGAAGAGGAGACAGAAAGGAGCCACAGGGCGGCCACACCACCAGGGGGCGCGGCCTGCCCCTGGCCCGCGCTGGCATGTGGTGTGGGCCCCCTGATCCACTTCTGACGCTGCCCCTTCGCCTATAAAAACCCCCCGACGAGAAAATCCTAAACACCCGATCACTTTTTTAGAAACACATCGCGATCCGCCGCCGTCGTCGACCCGAGATCGGGAGGCTCCAGAAGCTCTTCCCGGCACCCTGCCGGAGATGGGAATCGCCACCGGAGGTCTTCTTCATCGTCATGCTTGCCTCCGGCGCGATGAGTGAGTAGTCTACCTTGGACTATGGGTCCATAGCAGTAGCTAGATGGTTGTCTTCTCCACCATGTGCTTCATGTTTCGATCTCGTGAGCTGCTTTACATGATCGAGATCACCGTTATGTAATTCTACATGTTGTGTTTGTTGGGATCCGATGAATATTGGTGTTATGATTGAGTTGATCTACTGAATTTTATCTTATGTTATCTCTATGTTGTTTATGATCTTGCATGCTCTCCGTTGTTAGTATCTATCTTGGCCGAGTAGTTGCTAGTGACTCCAAGAGGGGGTATTTATGCTCGATAGTGGGTTCATGCCTCTATTTAATCTGAGGGAGTGACAGACACCTCTAAGATTGTAGATGTGCTGTTGCTACTAGGGGGAAAACAACATTCATATGCTCGAGGGCATATGCTTTGTTTATATTACACACTTTGCTTAATGCAGTTATCTGTTGTTCGCAACTTAATACTTGTGGAGTTCTTGGATTGATTCGACACAAGTGGATTATTAGTCATAGATGCAGTTGAATGGCGGTCTATGTATCTTGTTGTAATGCCCAGAGTAAATCTCATAGTGATCCTCTTGACATATCACGCTGTCTTTATTCTATCAATTGCCCAACTGTAATTTGTTTACCCAGCATGTATTATTTTATCTTATCGAGAGACACCACTAGTGAACTGTGGACCCCAGTCCTATTTCTTTTATATTGCTATCACATGTTTACTTTACTCGCACTGTTTACTTTACTTGCATACTACTATTGCTTTCCACTCGATATGCTCATTCCTTTGTTTCAAGCAAACCAGTGAGATTGACAACCTCATCGTAAGTTGGGAATAAAGTATTTGGTTGTGTTGTGTGCAGGTTCCGCATTGCTACTAGTTGAGGACGAGTCAATAAGAATCGTTAACGGCGCCCTTGTTGGAGTGTTAGTAGGCTAGTCAGCATCACCTTCTGGAGTTTAGCTTTTTCCTGGATACGATTAAACCTTGGTTTCTTACTGAGGGAAAATTTGCTACTGTACTTATCATACCTTCCTCTTTGGGTTCCCAACTGGGTGGTTATCCTGCCCGCATCAAGCTAATTTTTTGGCGCCGATGTCGGGGAAAAAGAAGACTTCTGCAAGGGGAGTTTCGCACGCACATCCTTTACTTAGTTTTAGTTTTGCTTTACTTTATTTTTGCTTGCATCGTTTTATCAAAAACCCAAAAAAATTAGTTCCTACTATAGTTGTTATTTTTGTTGGTCTGTTATTGTCTTGCTTTATCATGCTTTCTATCAATGGTTGGTTTCTTTGAAACTAAATCTTTTTGGCAAGGTGGGTTCACGGAAGAGCAACAAAAATATTATGAGAAACACCGCTTGTCACAAAAAGGGAAACACTTATGGGAACAAATTGATAAATTGTATATCATTGCTAGAAATGTGTGCTCTACTTATAATGTTACTTATTGCTTTGATAAATCTTGTTGCTGTAGAAGGTATAAACACCTCCCTTTTCAATGTTAGTATAATGATGATGTTACCATATCTTCCTATATTAATGGAAATTATGACTTTTATGATGTGGAACAAATTGAAGAATTTATTGCTTGGAAGGATGCATTCGAACTTGCTTATTTGCTTGAAAGTACTGATGATGCACCTTATAAATATGAGGTTTATAATATACTTAAATTTTGCTTTGATAATTACAAGGAAGAAAATGGCTATATTCTTAAATATCTTAATAGATGCTTGATACGTCCAAAATGTATCTACTTTCCCGAACACTTTGGCTATTGTTTCTCCTCTAACTTGAGTGTTTTGAATACAACTAACACGGACTGACGCTGTTTTCAGCAGAATTGCTTTGGTGTCTCGTTTTTGTGCAGAAATTCAACTTCCAGTAAAAATTCGGGAAAAATCACCAAAAATCATATTTCACCAGAAGACCCACGGAGCCAGAAGACCGGAGGGAGAAGTGGCTCGAGGAGCTGTCACACATGGGCGGCGCGGCCCAGCCCTGGCCGCGCCACCCCTGTGTGAGGTGGCTCCAGGCTGCCTCTCGACCCCCTCTCTCGCGTACATATACCCCCTAACGACTTAATATCAGGGAGACGGCGTTTTTCCCAGATAGACTTCCGCTGCGCCGCCGCCATCAGAAACCGCGATTCGGAACCAGAAACTCCGTTCTGGCACCCTACCGGGACGGGGATTCGGAGGAGATCTTCATCACCATCACCACCGACGCTCCTCCATCGACCATCCATGACTCCCCCATCCATGTGTGAGTAATTCCCCCGCTGTAGGTGAGGGGATGGTAGGGATTGGATGAGATTGTTCATGTAATTTGATATGAGATTGATACGGCATAGTGCCTAGTATCTTTATTTAGTGCCTATGACATTGTTGCAACTTGTTGTGCTTAATGCTTGTCACTTTGGGCCCGAGTGCCATGATTTCAGATCTGAACATGTTATTATTTCTATGATGATACTTGTTGTTTATGGTCTTACCTACAAGTTGTATACACATATTGTTGTCCGGAACCCAAGGCCCCAAAGTGACAGAAATTGGGATAACCGGAGGGGATGGCTATGATGTGAGGATCACATGTGTTCACCGAGTGCTAATGCTTTGCTCCGGTACTTTATTAAAAGGAGTACCTTAATTACCAGTAGTTTCCCTTGAGGCCCTGCTGCAACAGGCTGGTAGGACAAAAGATGTCGTGCAAGTTTCTCCTTGTGAGCACGTACGACTATATACGGAACACATGCCTATGATTGTTTGTACTAGGATGCTTTATCATTATTTATCTGCATTGCCCGTATCTCATTGATTTCATGAATTATCTTATCCATGCAACGCCCGTTATCCATCCCTATGCCTACAGTATTTGTTCCTACTGTTTACAACCGTTACTTCTACTGCTGCTATTTTACTACTGCTGTTACTGTTTTCCTACTGTCGCTGCTATAAAACTCTTGCTACTGATAAACCGCTGCGAGTGAGACTGTTTCCAGGTGCAGGTGAATTGACAACTCATCTGTTAAGGCTTACATATATTCTTTGGCTCCCCTTGTGTCGAATCAATAAATTTGGGTAATACTTCCCTCGAAGACTGTTGCGATCCCCTATACTTGTGGGTCATCAAGACTATTTTCTGGCGCCGTTGCCGGGGAGCATAGCTTTATCTGTAAGTTCACTTGGTATTCATATTGTTCGCTGCAATCCTTTCATCATGGGTAAACCTCGTGATGGAAAAGTTCCTATATTGCCATCCACTACAAGAAGAGGTACGACTCTCAACACCTCTGTTGCTCTTGATTCGCCATCCGTTATGAGTAAGTTGCTTACACCACCACATCCACACGTTACTGCTACTACTTCTGCTGAGATTGAAAGTGCCACTGATAATTTAGATGATGCTTCTACTGTGCTTGATGAGAGAGGTTCACTAGGTTCCTTTTTAGAGGCTACTATTGCTAGAGCTAAGTTGGGAAACACCACTGTTACACCTGTTAGTTCACCTGAGTCTAGGGAATGTCCTAGTGATGATTATGATGATGATGCTTATATTGAGCTTAATGATGATTTTATTGCAGAAGCACGTGTTGCTCGTGATGCAGGTAATATTAAAGAGCTTCTTGCTAAACGTTCTGTTAGATATAATTTGTCTCCTGATCCTAAGTTCGCTGCTTCACCTATCAATATTAGAGACAAAGATTATGATTTCTCTTTGGATTTATCTTACATATCTATTGTTGAGAAAACTCCCTTTTGTGGTACTAAAGATGAGAGTGCTATGGAGCACATGAATGAGCTTTCTACTTTGAGTAATTTGTTTTCTGATGATATTAAGCTCCGCACTTACTTTGTTGCTAAGATTTTTCCTTTCTCGTTGAAAGATGCTGCTAAAATTTGGTTTAATAGCTTGTCTCCTAGATCTCTTACTAGTCCTATTGCTTTGGTTAATGCTTTCTTTCAGAAATATTTTCCCGCTAGTGCTCAACATGCTGCGGTATAGAAAATCTTTGATTTTGAACAGGGAAAAGGAGAGAAATTGCCTGAATCTTGGACAAGGTTTTGTTCTTTAATTAGAGCTTTGCCTAAAGAACCATTGCCTAAAAATGAACTACTTGATATATTTTATAATGGACTAACGGATGAATCTAAGTCATATTTGGATAGTTGTGCTGGTTGTGTTTTCAGGGAAAGAACTCCGGCTGAAGCAGAGGAGTTAATGGCTAAAATAAGCCGGAATCATGATGATTGGACTTTAGTTGAGCCAGCACCAGCACCAACTCCTGCGCCATCTACAGAGCCCACACCGAAGAAGAGAGGGATGATCGAATTAAATGATGAAGTTATGAAGGAGGCTAAGAAAGCTCTTAAGGAGAGAGGTATTAAGGCCGAAGATGTGAAGAATTTACCTCCTATTGAAGAATTATGTAAGCCAATCCCTCGCTCATCTACTATTGAGGTACACTCTCTCCAGCGCTTTGATGAAAGAGATATTCCTTACACTAAACCTCCTGAACAATGCTTAGATGAGTTTGATAATTTTATTGTTAAACAAGAAAATTTTAATAGAATGGTGCATAATCATCTGTTGGAGAATTCTAGAGTTATTAACAAGATGCAGGATATTGTGGAGAGAACCGCTAATGATGTGAAGATACTTGCTAAACATTTTCAAATGATTCAAACACAAATTGATCAGCTTACCAAGGTGCAGCAAGACCTGCTAGTTAATGCTGCACGAGAGAAGCAAGCATGTGAAATACGCACAAGAAGTGGTGCTGCTACTCAAGACCCATTATATCCTGAAGGACATCCTAAGAGGGTTGAGCAAGATTCTCAACGCACTTCAAGTGATGATATTCCTCCCAAGAAGAAGAAGAAGCATAAAACAACTACAGAATCTTCTGATGCAGGTAAAGATCCTAACAGTGTTTCTATTTCTGATGCTGAAACAGAACCAGGAAATGATAAAGAAGAAGATAAGGAAGAAGCTGAAGAAGAACCGGAAAAGAGTGATAAAAATGTAAAGTACACCAAAGAAGACTTCATTGCCAACAAGCATGGCAAGGAGAGGGAACCTTGGGTACAGAAGCCAATGCCTTTTCCTAGTAAGAAACACAAGTCCAAGGAAGAAGAACACTACAACAGGTTTTGTGAATGGATGAGACCTTTATTTTTGCAAATTCCTTTGACTGATGCTATTAGAATGCCTCCTTATGCAAAGTATATGAAAGATATTGTCACTAACAAAAGGAAAATTCCTAGTGAGGAAATTTCCACACTACTTGCTAACTATTCCTTTGATGGTAAAGTTCCAGAGAAGCTTGGAGATCCAGGTATACCAACTATTCCATGCTCCATTAAAAATAACTATGTTAGAACTGCCTTATGTGATTTGGGAGCTAGAGTTAGTGTCATGCCTTTCTCTCTTTATAAGAGACTTGATTTAGAAAAATTGGTTTCAACTGATATATCCTTGCAGATGGCTGATAAGTCTACTACTATTCCTATTGGTATATGTGAGAATGTTCCTGTTCAAGTTGCTAACAGCTGTTTAATATTAACTGATTTTGTTGTGTTAGAAATGCCTGAAGATGATAATATGTATATTATTCTTGGGAGACCTTTTCTAAACACTGCAGGGGCTGTTATTAATTGCAATCAAGGAAAAGTCACTTTTAATGTTAATGACAAAGAATACACCGTTTATTTTCCCAAGAAGATTGATAGGAGGAATGCTCTAAATTCAATCAAGCATGTTGAGACCATCAAAGTTGGTCAAATTATTTGTTCAGAGCGAAAGCCCAGGGAAGAATGCCAAATTGTTATGGTTGGGACTATACCTATCAAAGTTGAGGTAACATAAGCATTAAGTGATATGCAAAGTTTTGCCTCATAAAAAGTTAGTTTGGTAACAAGACTTGATCAACCTTGTTAACAAAGTGATTTTATATGAACGAAACTTCGTTTTCACCGCATCCACTCCACCTCACTTGTATTTACTTTCATCAAATTTTATTCCTTCAGTTTAGTTGCATGATTAAGAGTATCTCAGAGCTGCTGCATGCTTAGTTTTGATTTGCTTGAAATCTTTTCATCCTTGTTTTTCTGAGTTTTAGCGATATGCCAATTTCTGAAAAATCCTCGAAAATAAAGTTTCTTGAAAAATTCCAGAAAATTCTTTATAAATTTTTATGTAAAAAATGGGGCAGAGAGACACCTGGGAGGCACCAGGTGGGGCAGCCACGCCACCTCACACACAGGTGGCGCGGCCCAGCCCTGGCCGTGCCACCCATGTGTGAGGGGGCCCCACCAGGCCACTCACTCATCTCTTCTTTCCCTGCTCTTTCTCTCTCCCGAAAAACACCGACCCATTTTCTCAAGCTCGAGTTCTTGCTGTTCTTCACCCAGATTTTCGATCTCCTTGTTCAGCCTAGCATTTTTGCTAAAACTTGTATCATTTGCTCTCCGGTATGTGACTCCTCCACTTGTCCAAGTAGATTTTCTTTTGGTAAAGTATTTCTTGAGTATTTTAGCATTGTAGGTGACAGTATAAATAAGTATGCATGCTTGTTCTATTGTTTAGAAAGATTATTTTGATGCATGATAGCTCTCTAGTAACCCTCTTTAGTAGTTTCCTACATTTGCTTGTCTTTAAATCACTTTTTATGAGTTTGTTGAAAAATTTCAGAAATGGAGGAGAATGTGTATCAATTCTCTCAGCATGATCTAGAAGTGCATGGCGTTATGAAAGTTCACCGTGAAGAGAAGGTTTTTCCTTCGCTCTATCCATGCTCGGCATTCTTGAGTGCTGCTGGAATTCTTCATGATTTTCAAACTTTGCTTTCTAATGCGGGACTAGAATATTTTGTTGAGGGTGAACCTCCCCAATATGTTAAACTAACAATGTCTGTGGTGCAGGATTTCAGATTTAGTTGGTCCACTTCTAACCCCATGGTTCATTATAAAATTTATAACAAATCTGTGAACTTGCCTCTCGATGTTTTCTGCACAGTTATCAGAGTACCACAGTGGGGATCGCTTGAGAAGATAAAGGGGCAACCAAGGCAATTGTTAGAACTATACGAGGAGATTTGTCAAGGAAGAAGCTTCACAGGAGAAGGTGGTAAAATTCGAAACATTCATTTTCCATCCATCCGATATTTTGCCTTCTTCGTTACCAAATGTGTTCTTGCTAGGAAGTCTGCAAGTAAGTTGCCTCTCCATGATTTAGCTTTTGTCGCTGCTGCTTTAAGGCATGATAGAACTTACAATTTGGGTGCCTTAATAGCTTTCCGTCTTGATATTAACCGTGAGAAAGGGGGAATTTGTGGGGGGCTTATAGCTTCTCGCCTGCTAGCTTTTCATGGCGTTTTGCCTCATTTTCGAGATTTTCAGTTCCCCGAGGAGAAACTTGACCTTGATGCTATGGTTCAACATAAGTTTATTTCTCCTCCCGCCAGTTTGATTAATTTAACATTTGAGCTAACCCTTTTCAAGAAGACTACCTGGAAGGTAGTAAAGGCTGAACGATCAATCCGTTTGCCTGCACCTCTTTTGTTTAACCTTGATCGCAGGAATGGATGGTCGCTTACAGAAGACGAGCTCGATGCGTACGTAGAGGAGCACCCGCCGCCTGTGCACGATGAGGAGGGCGCCGAGGAGTCGGGGCAGCCCTCCAACACTATGAATTTTCCATATGCACAGCCTTATTATGATTATGCGCCATCAGCTTCATCTTCGCGAGAACCGGAGTACGATTACACCTATGATGACCCACCGGCTTGGAGCAGCTACCAAAGCCGGCATTGATCTCCACTTAGGCCAAAAGCCTAAGCTTGGGGGGAGGTACGCCGACAATTCACTCATCTACATATCATATTCTGTCGGACCTTTGTATATTCATGTTTCATTTTCTTTACTATTCTCGTTCTTGTTTTCATTGCTTCCAAAACACAAAAAGACCAAAAATATTTCCGTTGTTTCTCTCTATTTGGTTCTTTAGTTTTCTACCTTTGGTTTGCTTTACTTGCTATTTTCAGTTTGCTACTTGAAAAATCCAAAAATATTTTGCTTTGTTTGCTATTTCCTTCCGCCTTTACTTTCAAAAATCGAAAACTCCAAAAATATTTGTTGTTCTTCTTTGGTTTTGTAAAGTTTGTTGCAGAGTTCAGTCTCCCGTTACTCCATTGGAGCTTGGTATTCATTTTATATTATTCAAGCGACACAAGTGAAGAGCAATAATGATGACATATGACAATCCGAGATGTGGTAAGAGGCTGGTATGAACTCTATTTGTTTTCATTTTTGTACATATATTCATCTATGTGGACATGCTTAGTCAGTTCATGTAAGGCATATATCATCTAATGGATGCTTTGTAGTTCTTGCTTTCATATGATTAGTTTCAATCTACTATTAGCCTGTAGCATGTCATGTAGACGCTTGCATGCATTGTTTTATTCATAGTATGGTATGATATTGTGGTATCCACCTCTGAAAGCTCCATTTGAATCGACTTGGCACATGCTCATGCATGCATATGACTGAATAAAAAGTCAATTAAGCCTCGATGATCTAATTTGCCTCAGAGTTCTTGTATCATTTTTATGCCTATATTAATTTTGTTTTGTCGCAAGCATGATTATGATAGTTATTGCTCTCTCGATTGTCGCTTCCCAGTCTTTTGCTAGCCTTCACTTGTACTGAGTATGAGCTCTACTCGTGCATCCAATTATCAAAAACCAAGTCTTCCAAAGAGTCCACTATAAATTCCTATGCATGGTATTTGTAAGCCATTCCAAGTAAATTTTCATGTGCTACCTTTCAAAACTTTCAACTACTTCTCATTTTGTGCCACTGTTTTTAGCTCATGGGGACGTAGTGGTCGGAATTGCTATCTTCCATATTAAATTGAGTACCCCTCGACTAGGCAGCTTCATCTGCTCGTCATTAATTTTGCAAGGGAGCTGGTCAGACCATTATAATCTTAATTCTAAAAGAAAAAAAAAGGCACTCCTCCAATGGAATGTGAAAGTTGGTAGTTACCCGATGGAATCGGTTAGCCATGGTTTGAGAAAGGAAAAAGGTGGGGAGGAGTGCCAAAGCTTTATAAAAGAGCACCAATGTGCCAATTTTCAAAGAACTCGGAACCGCTCTCACTTGTTTATTATGGAAGATAGTAAGTCCCCATTGCTAGTCGTTGACATAGAACAACCACCTCTCAAAAGAACCTTTTATCTCTGTTTTACAAATGAAAAGCTCTAGCACATGTTAAATCACTGCTTCCCTCTGCGAAGGGCCATTCGTTTACTTTTATGTTGAGTCACCGTCTTCTAACTTTAAGCACTTCTTGAGAGCATAGCTGTTATTCTTAGTGTAATGTGCTTGTCCCAGAACACGGTTAATTGTGGTATAACTATGATGCTTGTATCTTTGATATTTCTACTTCTAGTCTTCCCTTGGACTTCAGAGGTGCCTCAGCATTTATGTTTTGCTCTACAAATAAAGGCAAGCGGGATACCATTTTCTCATATCATCTATGCATATCACAATCTTGTAGCTTCTCATGCACATGTTACTTGTTATTAGTGCATTGGCACTCTTTCATAGCTTGCTTGACTATAAGGTGACATTAGTTGCATATTTCTTATTATGAATTGCCCGAGTGCTTGATCACATAGTTAGTATATATACATCATATGAGCAAATGTGTTCGTGAAAGTTTCTTTTATCGCTCTCAGTTGTTAACTGAATTGCTTGAGGACAAGCAAATAGCTAAGCTTGGGGGGAGTTGATACGTCCAAAACGTATCTACTTTCCCGAACACTTTTGCTATTGTTTCTCCTCTAACTTGAGTGTTTTGAATACAACTAACACGGACTGACGCTGTTTTCAGCAGAATTGCTCTGGTGTCTCGTTTTTGTGCAGAAATTCAACTTCCAGTAAAAATTCGGGAAAAATCACCAAAAATCATATTTCACCAGAAGACCCACGGAGCCAGAAGACCGGAGGGAGAAGTGGCTCGAGGAGCTGTCACACATGGGCGGCGCGGCCCAGCCCTGGCCGCGCCACCCCTGTGTGAGGTGGCTCCAGGCTGCCTCTCGACCCCCTCTCTCGCGTACATATACCCCCTGACGACTTAATATCGGGGAGACGGCGTTTTTCCCAGATAGACTTCCGCTGCGCCGCCGCCATCAGAAACCGCGATTCGGAACCAGAAACTCCGTTCTGGCACCCTGCCGGGACGGGGATTCAGAGGAGATCTTCATCACCATCACCACCGACGCTCCTCCATCGACCATCCATGACTCCCCCATCCATGTGTGAGTAATTCCCCCGCTGTAGGTGAGGGGATGGTAGGGATTGGATGAGATTGTTCATGTAATTTGATATGAGATTGATAGGGCATAGTGCCTAGTATCTTTATTTAGTGCCTATGACATTGTTGCAACTTGTTGTGCTTAATGCTTGTCACTTTGGGCCCGAGTGCCATGATTTCAGATTTTAACATGTTATTATTTCTATGATGATACTTGTTGTTTATGGTCTTACCTACAAGTTGTATACACATATTGTTGTCCGGAACCCGAGGCCCCAAAGTGACAGAAATTGGGATAACCGGAGGGGATGGCTATGATGTGAGGATCACATGTGTTCACCGAGTGCTAATGCTTTGCTCCGGTACTTTATTAAAAGGAGTACCTTAATTACTAGTAGTTTCCCTTGAGGCCCTGCTGCAACAGGCTGGTAGGACAAAAGATGTCGTGCAAGTTTCTCCTTGTGAGCACGTACGACTATATACGGAACACATGCCTATGATTGTTTGTACTAGGATGCTTTATCATTATTTATCTGCATTGCCCGTATCTCATTGATTTCATGAATTATCTTATCCATGCAACGCCCGTTATCCATCCCTATGCCTACAGTATTTGTTCCTACTGTTTACAACCGTTACTTCTACTGCTGCTATTTTACTACTGCTGTTACTGTTTTCCTACTGTCGCTGCTATAAAAATTTTGCTACTGATAAACCGCTGCGAGTGAGACTGTTTCCAGGTGCAGGTGAATTGACAACTCATCTGTTAAGGCTTACATATATTCTTTGGCTCCCGTTGTGTCGAATCAATAAATTTGGGTAATACTTCCCTCGAAGACTGTTGCGATCCCCTATACTTGTGGGTCATCAATGCTCTCCAACAGAAGAGACTAATGCCTTGAAGGAGCCTATAGAAGAAGAAATTCCTGAAACTGGAAGCTCATTGGATGAAAAAGAGGAGGAGAGCAATGATCAAGAGGAGGAAGAATGGAGCTACCCATGTCTACCTCCCAATAAGAGTAACTCTTTAACTAATACCTTCTTTGATTGCCCTCTATGTTTAACAAAGAAGGATGAGTGCGATATTTATATTGTTGAGTTTATTCATGGTGCTACTGAAAATTATTATGAGAGAGGAAAATATGGTTGTTGGAATTCTCATGTTACTAAAACACCTCTCTTTATATTGAAATTTCTGAAGTTGCTCTTGTTTTATCTACCCATACTTGTTACTATGTGCTTCTTTGATTTATTTTCTTACAATATTCCTATGCATAGGAAGTGGGTTAGACTTAAAAGTGTTTTATATTTGCTCCTTGATGCTCTCTTTTGCTTCAATTCATATTTCTTATGTGAGCATCTTCTCAAATTACTTGATTCGCACTTTCTGCGCCTAGCTCAAAGGCGTTAAAGAAAAGCACTCTTGGGAGATAACTCAATGTTTTTACTTTCAGTTCTTTTTCTTTTATTTGAGTCTTGGAAGTTATTACTACTGTACTAACCTCTCCTTATCATTTTTATTTCGTTTTTGTGCCAAGAGAAGCCTCTAATTTGAGTGAGGAAAGATTTGGGGATGTTGCTGTCCTGAAACAGTTTTCGGTGCTGCACCGTAAAAATTCGTGAAAATTCTCTGTAAATCTTTTGGACCTGCGATTTCTTGTGCGTACGCCCCAGGTTATATCAAAACTTTCATTAGATGAACACTTTTTTATTTGAGCAACAGAAAATCCTCTAAAAATTCGACCTTTGTCAGCTGTTCTGTTTTGACTGATTTCTGCCAATATTTGTGTTTGCCGCTCGATCGCTTTCTTTTTGAGTTCTTTTGATCACGGAACTTTTGGGGAAGTTGATACAGTAGTATATAATTTATATGTGGTGGTTTTGAGTTGAAACCTGAAGCAAAAAGGGGTTGATTCAATGTTATGCTTACACTAATGTTGCTAATAGATTTGTGTTTAGTTTTGTATGAAGGAAGTTTTCAAGTGTAGGGATTGGAGAATGATGAGATGAGTTGAAGAATGGACAAAAGCTCAAGCTTGGGGATGCCCACGCACCCCAAGAAATATCTAAGAGGTACAAGCGTCAAAGCTTGGGGATGCCCCCGAGGCACCCCTTCTTCATCGGCAAAAATCAGGTCACCTTTCAACACACTATATTTTTATTGCTTCATGCATTATGCATTTTTCTTGGAGCGTCAGTTGTTTTAGTTTTCAGTTTTGTTTAGTTTTGTTTGCTGCAATAAATGGTTGGACCCCAACAAATTTCTTTTGGAGAAGTTGCCTTGCTTTTTATTTGCCAAGAACACTCCGTTTTTCACTCTTATCATTTCAACGAGTGTTCTCTTTTTCTAGAACTGCGTTTAGCTTTCGATTTTCACCTTGATATTTGTTCAGATCTTGTTATATCTTTGCATCAAGGTGTATTTTTGCCTCTGGTCCATGTTGGTTTTCATCAAAAAAGAGTTGTTTAAAAAGTTCGAATGGTGTTGGAAAAGAGAAAAAGCTTTATGCAAAAAAGTGGTACAAGAAGGAGCTTGTGTAGACTGCGGCCTAGGCTTTTGCATGTCGTGCTTGATGTCTTTTTGATAGTATGCTTAGTGGTTTTGCTGTAGCATGAATTGTCTCAAATGACTGAGATTGCTTAATGAGCCTTTGAAAAAATCATGCGTAGTTTTAATTATTTGGAAGCATTATTTTGGTTTTCTCCTTGATGCTTTATTTGGGTTGACTTGGCGCATGCTCACACATGTTAGACTCATACAAAGTCGCCATTGCCTCTATGATCATTTAGTTTTTGACTTTTGATATTATCTTATGCTTCTTTTAATGTCGGTTTGTCGCTTTGCATGATTATGGCCATTATTGCTCTCTTAGTTGGTCGCTCCCAGTCTTTTGCTAGCCCTCATTTTGTACTGAGTATGAGCTCTACTCGTGCATCCAACTCCTAAAAACCAAGTTGTTCCAAAGTGTCCACCACACATACCTATTAGCAATTTGCTATTCCAAAGTACATTTGACTTGTTTTTATCTATCCTTCAAATTAAACTCTTTTTGGTGTTATGCGAAAATTGGTCAGTAAAGCTCTCACGAACCTGATGTCATACTTTACTTTTCTCGTTTTAAAATTTTGACATTGTGGCTCTCTTATGTTGAGTTGTTATGCTTGCGAGTTGTAAGTTGGAAATTAGCCCAGCCATGCCGTCATGGGGCAAGCTTTCAACATTGCACTATCTTTCATTTGAGTTCATATCGTGATCTTTTTTTTATGGATACTCGCGATGTGAAATAAGTTGGGAATCTTGCGGGATCATGGAGTTTTTATATGTGTTAGGGAAATGCCTGGGCCGCTAATCTAAGCCATGCATCATTCATGGTGGAAATTTATAGCATGCCCATAGTGGACATTCGACGACGCATCTCACAATAAAAAGCTATACCAATAGTAAATAAAAGAGATGTCGAGGTGTTCATTGTCTGTTTGTCTTGTCATTTTGATGTGGGCTTGCTCCATGTCATCGGGCAGGAGGTACCCCGTTGGCGGTTCTCGATGATACACATATATTTACGATGACAAGAGCTTGCTTGGGACTCTAAGTCGAGTAGCATGAGGTTTGGATATTCGTACTTCACGGGACACGAGGTTTTCAACTTACGATTTGTCAAGCATATGCACCATAAGTGTTTTCGCATTAACTCTAACCATTCAAGATGCCTATGATGGGGGCAATGAGAGCTCAAAGCTAGTAAGTACCATAATTTTTGAAGGTTTATAAAACTTGCAATCACTGCTTCCCTCCGCGAAGGGCCTTTCTTTTACTTTTATGTTGAGTCACCACCTTCTATCTTTATGCACCGTCTAAGAGAGCATAGTTGTTATTCTGAGTATAATGTACATTGTCCCAAAGTTTTTATTGATTGATTCATGATGTTGGTTTCACTTGTTCTTAAATTATTTGTATCTAATCGCCCACTTAAACTTGAAGGTGTCCTATGCATTTATGTTCTGCTCTCTCATGAAGGACAAGCTGAAAACCATTTGTATGTTTTTCCGTATGATTTGAACACACATTTGACTTTCATTGTTTCATTTTCATGATCTTTCATTTGTGTTCTTTTTCATGTTATAACATGGTTGCTAAGTTTCTTCTATCAAGATTATATCTTTGATGCCCATGTTTTAAGTTCTTTTGATCCCAGCGCACAACGCTTACATATATGATCAATATTATGTAGGTGCATGTCACCTCAAAAATTATTTCTTTTGTTATCACTTACCTACTCGAGGACGAGCAGGAGTTAAGCTTGGGGATGCTGATACGTCTCCAACGTACCCATAATTTTTGATGCTCCATGCTTGTTTTTACACCATTTGCTTAGTGTTACATTACACTTCGTGGCATTTTTATGCATTTTCCAGAACTAACCTACTAACGAGATGCCACAGTGCCAGTTCCCTATTTTCTGCTGTTTTTGTGTTTCAGAAAAGTTACATAGGAAATATTCTCAGAATTGGACGAAACAAAAGCCAGACGTCCAGATATTTACTGAAGCTTCCAGAGAACCGAAGAGATGACAGAAAGGAGCCACAGCGTGGCCACACTACCAGGGGGCGCGGCCTGCCCCTGGCCCGCGCCGGCCTGTGGTGTGGGCCCCCTGGTCCACTTCTGACGCTGCCCCTTCGCCTATAAAGACCCCCCGACGGGAAAAACCTAAACACCCAATCACTTTTCCAGAAACACATCGCGATCCGCCGCCGTCGTCGACCCGAGATCGGGAGGGTCTAAAAGCTCTTCCCGTCACCCTGTCAGAGAGGGGAATCGCCACCGGAGGTCTTCTTCATCGCCATGCTTGCCTTCGGCGCGATGAGTGAGTATTCTACCTTGGACTATGGGTCCATAGCAGTAGCTAGATGGTTGTCTTCTTCACCATGTGCTTCATGTTTAGATCTCGTGAGCTGCTTTACATGATCGAGATCACCGTTATGTAATTCTACATGTTGTGTTTGTTGGGATCCGATGAATATTGGTGTTATGATTGAGTTGATGTATTGAATTTTATCTTATGTTATCTCTATGTTGTTTATGATCTTGCATGCTCTCCGTTGTTAGTAGCTATCTTGACCGAGTAGTTGCTAGTGACTCCAAGAGGGGGTATTTATGCTCGATAGTGGGTTTATGCCTCTATTTAATCTGGGGGAGTGACAGAAACCTCTAAGGTTGTAGATGTGCTGTTGCTACTAGGGGGAAAACAACATTCATATGATCGAGGGCATATGCTTTGTTTACATTACACACTTTGCTTAATGCAGTTATCTATTGTTCGCAACTTAATACTTGTGGAGTTCTCGGATTGATTCGCCACAAGTGGATTATTAGTCATAGATGCAGTTGGATGGCGGTCTATGTATCATGTTGTAATGCCCAGAGTAAATCTCATAGTGATCCTCTTGACATATCACGTTGTCTTTATTCTATCAATTGCCCAACTGTAATTTGTTTACCCGGCATGTGTTATTTTATCTTATGGAGAGACACCACTAGTGAACTGTGGACACCGGTCCTATTTCCTTTATATTGCTATCACCTGTTTACTTTACTCGCATTGTTTACTTTACTTGCATACTACTATTGCTTTCCACTCGATACGCTCATTCCTTTATTTCAAGCAAACCGGTGAGATTAACAACCTCATCGTAAGTTGGGAACAAAGTATTTGGTTGTGTTGTGTGCAGGTTCCGCATTGCTACTAGTTGAAGACGAGTCAATAAGAATCGTTAACGGCGCCCTTGTTGGAGTGTTAGTAGGCTAGTCAGCATCACCTTCTGGAGTTTGGCTTTTTCCTGGATATGATTAAACCTTGGTTTCTTACTGAGGGAAAATTTGCTCCTGTACTCATTATACCTTCCTCTTGGGGTTCCCAACTGGGTGGTTATCCTGCCCGCATCAGTGACAGTTACCTGTTTTCTGCTGTTTTCGTGTTTCAAAAAAGTTACACAGGAAATTTTCTCGTAATTGGACAAAACAAAAGCCGAACCTCCTAATATTTACCGAAACTTCCAGAAGTTGGAAGAGGAGATGGAGGGGGGCCACGGGCTGGCCACACCATAGGGCGGCGCGGCCAGCCCCTGGCCCGTGCCCCCTATGGGTGAGGCCACCCTCGCCCACCTCTGGCGCTGCCCCTTCACCTATAAAGACCCCCCGACGGGAAAAACTTAAACACCCGATCAATTTTCCAGAAACACATCGTGATCCGCCGCCGTCGTCGACCCGAGATCGGGAGGGTCCAGAAGCTCTTCCCGACACCCTACCGAAGAGGGGAATCGCCACCGGAGGTCTTCTTCATCGCCATGCTTGCCTCCGGCGCGATGAGTGAGTAGTCTACCTTGGACTATGGGTCCATAGCAGTAGCTAGATGGTTATCTTCTCCACCATGTGCTTCATGTTTAGATCTCGTGAGCTGCCTTACATGATCGAGATCATCTTTGTGTAATTCTATATGTTGTGTTTGTTGGGATCCGATGAATATTGGTGTTATGTTAAGTTGATTTTCTGAATTTTATCTTATGTTATCTCTATGTTGTTTATGATCTTGCATGCTCTCCATTGTTAGTAGCTATCTTGGCCAAGTAGATACTAGTGACACCAAGAGGGGGTATTTATGCTCGATAGTTGGGTTCATGCCTCTACTTAATCTGGGGGAGTGACAGAAACCTCTAAGGTTGTAGATGTGTTGTTGCCACTAGGGAGAAAACAACATTCTTGTGTCCAAGGACATTCATTTTGTTTACATTACACACTTTGCTTAATGCAGTTATCTGTTGTTCGCAACTTAATACTCATGGGGTGTTCGGACGATATCCCCGTGAGTGGATTATTAGTCATAGATGCAGTTGGATGGCGGTCTATGTATTTTGTTGTAATGCCCAGAGTAAATCTCATAGTGATCCTCGTGACATATGTGTGTTATCTTTATTCTATCAATTGCCCAACTGTAATTTGTTTACCCAGCATGTCATTATTTATCTTATGGAGAGACACCACTAGTGAACTGTGGAGCCCGGTCCAATTTCCTTTACATTGCTATTACTGTTTACTTTTACTCGCACTGTTTACTTTCTCGCATACTACTATTGTTTTCCACTCGATACGCTCAATCATTTGTTTACAGCAAACCGGTGAGATTGACAACCTCATCGTAAGTTGGGAGCAAAGTACTTGGTTGTGTTGTGTGCAGGTTCCACGTTGCTGCTGGTGCAAAGCAAAGCCCTGGACGAGGCACCTAATAAATTATCCGGAGCTGTCGCGAAGCTAGCAGGCATCACCTTCTGAAGTTTGGCTTTTTCCTACTGGTTCGATAAACCTTGGTTTCTTTCTGAGGGAAAACTTGCTGCTGTGCTCATCACACCTTCTCTTGGGGTTTCCCAACTGGTCGGTCATCTACATCAACACCGCACTGCAATCAATGTACAATATACACATCTGGTCATTAATATAGTATTTTTACAAGTAACATGATAATCATATGCCCCATATCAAAGACGATTAATTACATTGCACCGGTAGGATTTTATTATACATAATATCTATAGTGGTTGTTGAACCTTATAGTTTAATGTCGATGTTACATGAGAACTTATTAAATCTAGGTGTTAGTTCTTAAACACATTTACACCTGATGCCTTCATATCTGCGAGGACCACTTTTAGTAGTTTGATGGAACAATGAAGGATTTAGGTCAACTTTCCAACCACCCTCGAGCTAGTTCTACCATCTGGCACCGCCGTCCGCTTCGTCGAGGTCTAGGTCACTCACCACTTGCACGCCAGACGCTGAGCGCTCGGCGCTTTTGGGACAGGCCCATATATCTCGGTTTGGCTTTTGGTCTGGTTCTAACCGATTTTTCGTGTTTCCATAGGGTTTTTTGTGTTTTCTTAAAAAAACTCTTTTCAAAATTTAAACATTTTTAAATTTTAATAGTTTTCAAATTTAAACATTCTTAAAAATGTAACATTTTTAAAATATGACCAACTTTTAAAATGAACATTTTACAAATTTCATATTTTGAACATTTTTCTCAGTTGAACATTTAAAAATGTTGAATTTTTTACATTTGAACATTTTAAATTGTGAACAATTATATATTTGAACTATAAAAAGTAAAATAGAAATAAAATAGAAAAAAGGAACATAAAAGGAAAATTGAAAATACGGAAATGAAAAAATGAAGACGAGCAAAGACACAAATTAAATGGGGGAAAATGGGCCGTCCCAGTGCAGCTAGGGGGTGTACGGGGGGAGCCCCCACGCCGCATTGGGTAGCATATAGGATCTGCACCTGACGCCTCCATCAAATACTCCCTTCGATCAGAAAAGATTGTCGGTCACTTAGTAGACACTTTGCACTAAGTTATACTAAATTGTTCTGAACTGTGAGGCCATTCACAATGGAGGTTTCTTAGCGCGGTATCCTAGGTATTTTGCTTGTGTGACACTATATTAAATAAGGAAAGAGAGTAGTGTTGTAGCTTAGCTAAGATATAATACTTGCACAAGTTCATAGGCAAAAATTATTTCTAGCCCAATCATATGCATGCATCAGACCAAAATCATTAATTAAGAGACAACCCTTAAGAGACAATGCATTGGAGAAGTTGTATCTTAAATTTTAATTACTCCTATAAAAACGTGCTAAGAAACTATGCATTGTGAAAGGCCTGAGTAGTCGGTGTTGATAAGAACCTGGTCCAGTCCCGCTAATGTTGGATCCCTCTGTTTACAAGACCAAGTGAATTTTGAGTCCCAGATGCACGTCTACATCCATGAGCACGAGGTCGTTGATCTAGACGTCCATTGCTTGCTACCCAGTTTACAATATTGCCATTAATCTTCTCGTTTGCATATCTTTAAATATTGAAGTCCCCAGATAGCTGTTGCCCAAGGTTCAGTGAGATACCCTGCTTCAGTTGTCTGATGTCATAAAAAAACTCTACACGCTCAGAAGCCTCGCAAGGGGCATACACATTGGTTCTGCCATTGTGATAAGCACTGTGTCATTTGACGTTATTAAGGATGATTTTGTTTAGAGTAGGAATTGAGAGACAATGACGAGAATCACATCTGTGCTTTATTGATGATTGATATAGGGTATTTATACAATCTGAAGAGGTAGTTTTCTGGAGGCGTCGTTCCGGATCGATGACAGCGATCACGGCGGTTCCACGATCGAAGGCGTGGGCATGCCCATGAGGGAATCGTCGGGAGCGGGGGTGTCGGTTCCCAGTAGTGGGAACGCATCCCCTAATTAAGTGGAGATTTCTCCTTAATTATCTGAGTATAATTATTCTTAACACTCCCCCTAATCACCGCTTAATTGTATAAGTACTCATCATCTTGATTAAATCTCTTCAAAAACCCTGTGGGAAAAATGTGAGGAGTATGATAGGATATGCTGTTAAAACTCCTTCAAACCCAGTGGGAAAATAAGGAGAAAATGATACAGCATATTATGATTATTGCCTCTGTTAACTCAATATGAAATAGATTCATAGAATATAGAGGTCAATAAATATGTCGTGTATACTTTCCTAAAAACCCCGATGGGGAAAAGGGATAGTATGACATATGATCTTATGTTGATATTACCTCATTAAAAACCTTAATGAGAACCTGTAAAGTAAACTCATTAAGGGAAAAAGAGTATAATATGATGCTTTGAACATGAACAGTTCAGGTAGATACTCCCCCTGATCCTTGCAAATCTCGAAGCCGTCGCATACTAATTCCATGAATGTATTTCTGGAATGTTGAAGTTGGTAGAGACTTCGTGAATAGGTCAGCGAGGTTATCGCATGATTTAACTTGCAAGATGTTTATTTCCCCACTCTTTTGGAGCTCATGAGGATAAAACAATTTAGGGGCAATATGCTTAGTGATATTGCTCTTGATGTACCCTGTTTGCATCTGTGCAACACAAGCTGCATTATCTTCATAGATAATGGTAGGTGATTCGATAGAACCAATGCCACATGACTGTTGTATGTGGTTTATCATTCTGCGAAGCCACACACATTCGCGTGATGCCTCATATAATGCGATGATTTCAGAATGATTGGTAGAAGTTGCAATCAGTGTCTGTTTCAAAGACTTCCATGATATGGTAGTTCCACCATGAAGGAACACAAAGCCGGTTTGTGATCTGGCATTATGGGGATCAGATAAATAGCCAGCATCGGTGTATCCAATCATATCAGAGTCCAGATTTCTCTGAAACTGAAAGAATAGGCCAAGATCCTTTGTGCCTTGGAGATATCGAAAGATATTCTTGACCCCCGACCAATGGCGTTTGGTGGGAGCTGCGCTGTGTCTAGCAAGTAAATTCACTGCAAATGCGAGGTCAGGTCTCGTACAGTTTGCAAGATACATGAGCGCTCCAATGGCAGTGAGATATGGAACCTCGGGTCCCAACAACTCTTCTCCATCATCCCTTGGCCTGAACGGATCTTTCTCTACGTCTAGAGAACGAACCACCATGGGAGTCTTAGATGGATAGGATTTGTCCATATTGAATTTCTCCAATATTTTCTGGATATAGGCAGCTTGGTGTATCATTATTCCTAAGGGAAGGTGCTCAAGTTGAAGACCCAAGCAAAATTTGGTTTGACCCAAATCCTTCATCTCAAATTCTGTCTTTAGATGATTGCGTGCTTCATCAATATCTTGTGTGTTACCAATGATGTTCAGATCGTCGACATACACTGAAATGATGCAAAATCCAGACGAGGACTTCTTGATGAAGACACATGGCAGTCATTACTGTTGGAGTAGCCCTTCTGAAGAAGGAACTCACTAAGTCGGTTGTACCACATCCGTCCCGACTATTTCAAGCCGTACAGAGACTTGTTCAGTTTTACACAATACATGTTGCGTTTTGTGCTTGCATTCGGGACAAAGATTCCGTCAGGAACCTTCATGTATATGTCCAAATCTAGTGACCCATAAAGATATGCGGTCACGACATCCATCAACTGCATGGATAGACGATTTTGTACTGCCAAAGATATTAGATATCGGAAAGTGATACCACTCATTACTGGAGAATATGTCTCATTGAAATCAATGCCGGGTCTCTGCGTGAAACCCTGTGCTACAAGCCTCGCTTTGTATCTCACCACCTCATTGTTCTCATTACGTTTCCGGAGGAAAACCCATTTGAATCCCATAGGGAAAACTTTGGGAGTTGTTGGTATTGCTTCTGTGAATACCTTCCTTTTATTAAGCGAAGCGAGTTCTGCTTGTATTGCTTCCTTCCATTTAGGCCAGTCGGAGCGTTTTTCACACTCAACGATAGTCCTTGGATCATGATCATTGAGAAGGGTATCAGCAATTGTAGCAGAAAAATAAGGGTCGACAATCGTAGACTTACGGTTGAATGATTCTCCAGAATTGATATAGTTGGTGGATATCTCATGCACCCTTGATGACTCTTCGTGATTTCCCAATACACGTGAGTCTAGGTGTTCCGATGTCCCAACCAGTGTGTGCACGCTGGAGCTGGGTTGTGGAGGTTGCCCTTCCACTGGGTGTATACTACCCATAAGGTGTCTGTCAACGTTTAGCTGACTAGCATTTACTTTTTTTGGAAGGTTTATGACAGTAAGGGGGGGGCCCTATTGCCTCATATCATATATATATATATAAGTGGGGGTATTTACAGAGTTTTACATGTGAGGCTTTACATCAAGAAGATCAAACGATTCAAGCTATGTACAACACAGAGAACAAAGGGACATTCAAAGGGCAGCAATAAGCTGATTTATTTGGGAGTGTAGGTCAGGTTTAGTCCTATGGACTAGCAAGGAAAGATCAGTCTTCATTCGGGCCTTCCAAGATGCCAATTGAGGGTCCACTCCTTCAAAGAGTTTCTTGTTCCTTTCCTTCCAGATATTCCAAGCAGCAATCATGAATAACTCCATAAACAGAGGTTTTCGCCAGTTACTTCTTCCTCTGCTGAGTAAGTGAAGCCTGTCGCCAGTAGCATTCCAAAGCATATGTAGCCTCTGCCAACATGTCTTACTGAAAGAGCAATGAAAGATCATATGTTCAATAGTTTCCTCTGGTGGGTTGTTACACATCAGGCAATTATAACCAGAATTCAGCTGGAAATGTCTCCTCTTGAGCATATTCCTTGTATTTAGTCTATCTGACAGAACAAGCCAACAGAAGAACTTTATTCTTGGGGTGCATTTTGCCTTCCAGAGCCAAAGAAAGGACTCATGAGGAGATATTTCTCTGAAGCAAAACTTGTAGTATTGGCTAGGTGTATAATGTTTCCCCCAAGGGTAGCTCCATATATCATGATCATCACTTAGTTGAATATGGTTTGATTTCCTTTGAATTGATCTCACCTCTTCCATGGCTTCAGGGGAAATAGGTAGGTGAAAAGAATCAGCCAGACTGCTAGCAGAAAGAAACTGGTGGACAGAGACGTCCTCCTCTTTAGCAAAAGAGAAAGCCCTAGGAAAAGCTTCAGCATTAACTTGATCTAGCCAAGCATCTTTCCAGAAGAGAGTTGATTTTCCATCTATAATTGAACTAGAAGCAATCCCTCTGAAAATGGGCATTAATCTACAAACATCTTTCCACCAAAAGGATCCAACTGATTCTATGGCATGAGGGATTTTACCAGCATAGTAAGTATTCCATAATAAGTGGACCCAAGGGGTGTCCACCTTATTATAAAATTTATGCAAATATTTAAGAAGCAGGCCTTCATTTTGGATTTTCAGATTTAAAATACCCAATCCTCCTTTCTTCTTGGGCCTACAGACCATGCTCCATGCAGCCAGAGAGTGACATTTTTCCTCTCCTTCTTCATTTTTCTTTACCCAAAGGCAATGTCTCCTTATTTTCTCAATATGCTCTAAAATCTTCGGGTGCAACTGAATAGAACACATTGTAAATGTTGCAATAGAAGTGAGCAGAGAGTTTATCAATGAGACTTTCCCACTATAGGACATCAGCATGAAGGTGGCAGAAACTCTCCTCTCAATCCTATCCACAAGGGGCATTAGATCTTGTACAGATGGCTTTGTAGTTCCAAGAGGCAGACCCAGGTAGGTGAATGGCATAGACGCAATTTTGCAGCCAAGAGAATCAGCAATAATAGCAGCAGAGTTCTCTGATAGATTGATAGGAACCAGGGAAGATTTATGGAAATTGATTTTCAATCCAGTGGACATAGCATATTGTTCCAAGATATCCTTCATAAGTCTGACCTGATCAGTGTCAGCAGGCATAATGATCAATGTGTCATCAGCATATTGGATAATAGGGAAATCTGCTCCAAAGTCAGGAGAGAAAGGAGCTTTTAACAAGCCTTGTCTGAAAGCCCTATTAATTGCTGACTGGAGCAAATCAGCAGCTAGAACAAAAATGAGGGGAGAGAGAGGATCTCCTTGTCTCACCCCTCTTTTACAGAAGAATTGTCTTCCAGGAACCCCATTGAGAAGGACAGCCGACTTCCCAGAGCTGAAGATATTTTTAATCCATCCTAGCCATTTATTATCAAAACCCATTTGTTTCATGATTTTGATTATAGCATCATGATCAATAGTGTCAAAGGCTTTTGC
The DNA here is from genome assembly GCA_007115705.1 of Dactylis glomerata. Classification (NCBI taxonomy): domain Eukaryota; kingdom Viridiplantae; phylum Streptophyta; class Magnoliopsida; order Poales; family Poaceae; genus Dactylis; species Dactylis glomerata. Next base: position 1,114,204 of record QXEO01000371.1, on the reverse strand, counting down.
AAAGTCTAATTTTAGGAGAACAATGTGCTCCTTTGATTTTTCACACTGATAAAGGAATTCAAAAGCCCATGCCAGGCAGTCTTGAATATTTCTCCCTTTTAGAAAGCCATATTGGTTTTTGTGCACTATCTTGAGAACAACTTTCTGAAGCCTATCAGCAAGTAGTTTTGTAATTAGCTTGAGAACACAATTTAAAAGAGTGATTGGCCTATAATCACCCATTCCTTCTGGGGAGGGCACCTTTGGGAGTAATGTAATATGTCCCATATTAATACTTTCCAAGTTCAGATTGCCTTCATAGAATTGGAAGCACAAATCATAAATATCTTCTTTGATTATGTGCCAGCAACTTTTGAGAAATTGTCCATTGAAACCATCTGGTCCAGGAGATTTGTCAATTGGCATTGATTTTATGACTGCATCAATTTCCTCTTTGGTGAAGGGAATAGATAGATCTTCAAGACCAGGAGTAGGCTGGATCAAATTATGCAGATCAAATAACATCTGGGGATTTTCAGAGGTGCCTAACCTCTGTTTAAAAGACTGGAAGATAATCTCCTCCTTATCAGCATGACCAGTAGCTAAGGAACCATCTGGAGCAACTAGGGCTGGGATAGAGTTTCTTCTGTATCTTTCAGTGGCAATTGAGTGGAAAAATTTTGTATTCTCATCACCAAACTTTGTCCATCTGATAGTGCATCTCTTTTTCCAGTAACTGTTCTGATATTCTAGAAGTCTGGCTAGATGCACTTTTAAATTTTTTCTGAAGTTCTGTTCAGTCAGATCCAAAGGTCTGCAGTCCTCTAGTTTGTCAATCTCAAAGAGGGCCTTGTTAGTGTTTTCTATGCAAATCTTTAGCTTGGAAATCGATTTAGCCCAGAATTTGAGATCATATCGAAGTCTTTTGAACTTGGCATTGATATTTGCAGCACTATTATTTTTATGGGTAGGCTTGCTCCAGCTAGCAGAGACAGTGTCAAAAAAACCACTATGGGCCACCCAATAATTCTCAAATCTGAAAACTTTACTGCCAGGAATTGTAGTTTGGATTGTGATAACACATGGAATATGATCCGATGTTGGTTTGCCCTGAGGAGTCACAAGAGTGGAGGGGTATGAGGTTGTCCAATGAAGGGAAGTGAAAAACCAGTCTAACTGCTCAAGAAGTGGATCTTCCTGCATATTACTCCATGAAAACTTCCTGCCTTGGATAGGTAGCTCTGTTAAATTCTGACCTCTGATGAAATCATTAAACAGAAGCATATCATTTACATTACCCCCAGGCTTATTTCTGTTTTCTGGAGACCTAATAAAATTATAGTCTCCTACTAAAAGCCAGTCCTCATCTGGAGGAATATTTAAGTTAAAAAGCCACTGAACAAAATCATCTCTTTGATCTCCAGTGCAAGGCCCATACACATTCACTAGAGTCCGGGATTGAGCAGACTGAGTGGAAGTGAAATAAACAGAGATAGCAAACTGCTCACAATGCATAACCATGCCAGAGAAAATAGAACTATCCCAAATAATAATGAGCCCTCCAGAAGCTCCAATAGATGGCACATACACAAAATCATCAAATCTTCTAGGACAGCAAGATCTTATAAAAGATATATCAAAATCACACTTTTTTGTCTCTTGTAAGCAAATTACAGAGCAACCACTTAAATTTATAGCATTCGTTAGTGCCAATTGCTTGGACTTTGCATTCAAACCCCTAATATTCCAGCAAAGTACAATCCACTTCTTCAAAATATTCATAATAAGATAAAAGTGGAACTAGCTAGTTATTTTCCTCTTCCTCCTGCAGGCTGGCCAGCAGCTTCTGGGGAGAGAGATCTTCTGGGGGCACTCCACAGAGGTTAATGCCAATTGATTGCATCACTGGAACAGGAGTGATTGGAGGCACCTACACATGAGAGACAACAATTTGCTGATCAGCAAGAGGGGCCTCCTCTGTTCCATTGTCTTCCACCATATCAGCAGTAGAAATAGAAGGAATCTTCCTTGGCTTCACTTTAGACTTCATGATTTTTGCATCAGAAATTATTCTAGGCTTGAATCCATTATATTTGTTGCATCTTGCACTTCTTCTGACTTGATTAGAGCAGTCTGGGGCAACACCTCCCATCTTAGCATTGGTCTTCTTTCTCTTCTGTTCCACAGTAACCAAAGCAGAGCTGACCTCCAAGCTATCTGGAGTTTCTTCCACAGATTCAGAGATAACAGTCAAAGGAGTTTGCTGGATAGGTATTTTCCTAGCTTTAAGCCTGCCTTGCTTAAAAACCACAGCTTCACCAAAGAATTCATACAGATGTTGAGCTTCAAATTTGACAACCGGGGATTCAAACCAAAAGGAGTTATCAGTCTTCACATTTGGCAAGAACAGAGCAGAGATAACAGTCTTTGCTTGAGACACTCTGGCCAACAGTAATGCATTTGCAGAGTAGAATTCAGAAGGATCAGAGAGCATGTATTGTACCATTAAATCTGAACCAGATTCAGAAATGGAGTCATTGTATGCCTGAGTAGGACTATCAGCCAAACCATTAGAATTTGGATGAAAACCAGCATGAAAAGGCACCCCTTGCACCATAGTGGTTGGAATAAGATTTGGATGAGCCATGTGGGCCTGATCAACCTCTATATTACCAACAACTTGCTGGGGATCAGGGGCAATCTGCATATCATTCTGTTGAGCTAAGTGTAAATGCTGAGTGTGCTGCCCTTGGTTCTGCACATAGTTATTTCCACCAAAATGCTGATTCTGCTGCAGCCAGCCAGCCAGTTGCTGTTGGAAAAGCTGCTCAGCTGTGTAATCTTCCCCATACATTGGGTGAGGATTATCTGAAGGAGGGTCTTCTTGTGGAGGTGGGACATCATGCACATGAGCATTCCAGTCAGAACTTCGAAGCATAATCACAGGCACTGACCAACTGAACCGAGATCCACCAAGTTCATGAACAACAATTGTTTTAGGGACAAACTTGGGATGAACAATATGCACCTTAACCAGAACAAACTTATTATTTCCTCTAGGATTATCCCAAATAGAGAGCAGACCAAAATCTTCAACAGCACTACAAATATGAGATGTAGTCTGATAGTCCAAAGGAAAACCTAGAAGAAGAATCCAAGTAGGCTGGCCAAAAGAAGTTAATCTCATGTTCTTTGCAGCATTATGTTTAACAAATGTTACTGTTGTTATTTCATCCAGTTCATATGTGAGACCACGAACAGTATCAGCTATCAGAGTATGATCAAAAGTGTAAGAGCCCAATCCAAACGGGTGATCATCAAAAGAAGAAACACGATATCCACCTTCCTCTAGCAAATTTCTCAGATCATGTCGGAACTGGTGCCTTAGATGATTTGGAGGATTTTCTCCTCTCTCTCCTTTGTTGCTTGCGAGAAGCAGGATCCGGGTCAGAGGCCGTACTACTCTCCCTCTTTTTAGGATCAGGGAGTTGAGTGGTTTTTATTGGTAGCTCCACTCTTTCGGGCGCGTTTCTGGCCGGTTTCCAGGATTTTGTTACACCTTTTAAATCAGTAAACGAATCTGGCAGATTATTTGCAAGATGTTGCAAATTTATGATTTTCCGAACTTGAAGTTCGGTCTCTTGGGTACGTGGATCCGAGGCTGAAATGGCGATAGCATTCCAATCAATTTCCGGGCATTCTTTCTGGTACTTGAAATCTCCCCATAATGCCGGAAAATGTTCCTCGTCAAAGATACAATCAGCGTGATGAGCTGTGAATAGATTCCCTGTAAGGGGTTCCAGGTACTTGATAATCGACGGCGATTTGTACCCCACATAGATCCCCAGTTTTCTATGTGGACCCATAGATGTCCGCTGGGGTGGTGAGATCGGGATGTACGTAGCACATCCAAACTTACGTAGATGGGAAATACTGGGAAGTTTTCCACATACCAATTGCAGAGGGGAAGTACTGTGATATGCAGTAGGTCGCAATTGGATTAGGTCAGCGGCGTGTAAGACTGCGTGACCCCAACACGAGCTTGGCAAGCTGCAATTCATTAACAAAGGTCTTGCAATGAGTTTGATTCTCTTGATTAGAGATTCAGCCAAACCATTTTGAGTATGGACGTATGGGACAGAGTGCTGAACTTCAATCCCCAGGGCCATGCAATAGTCATTGAAGGCATGTGAAGAGAATTCTGCAGCATTGTCCATGCGAATTGATTTAATTTGACTTTCTGGAAAATGGGCCTGTAACTTAATTACTTCCCTCATTATCTTGGCAAATGCATGGTTTCGTGTGGATAGAAGACACACATGTGACCATCATGTAGATGCGTCAATCAAAACCATGAAATACCTAAACGGTCCAGATAATGGTTGGATGGGACCACAAATATCACCTTGAATGCGTTCAAGGAACTGAAGTGGTTCAGCTTGTATTTTGAGGTGCGAAAGCCTCAAAATTAGCTTTCCTGTGGCGCACGATGTGGACACAAAGTCTGATGACTGAGGAAATTTTGACTCATGCAAATTGTGACCAATGGAATTGTTAGTAATTTTCCTCATCATCCCGATGCCGGGATGCCCTAGGCGATCATGCCAGGTTTGGAATGCATCAACATTCTGGAAAATTACCTTGTAAGCAACATGATTTACGGGCTTGATGTACGTATAGTACAATCCAGACGACAGAGAAGGAATTTTTTCAAGTACTTGCTTGCCATATCCGTAATCCTTTGTGAAGAGTAGATACTCCTCTTTGTTGTCCTCATGGGTTTTAATGTGAAAGCAATTTTTACGGATATCTCGATAACTGATCAAGGTACGTGAAGAATCGGGATACAGCAAGGCATCCTCAATTGTCACTTGTGTACCATTTGGGAGGGTAAATATGGCACGTCCAGTACCAACAATTACCGTATCGCGTCCAGCCATAGTCAAAATATCTCCATACATCTTTTTCAGAGTCTGGAAATACTTCAACTCCCTCGGTATAGAGTTTGTGGTCGCACTGTCCACAAGGCATAATTCCTCTTCCATCGGATTGTTCCCGTAGTGAGCTATATATAAAAATGAAGAATTTCCAGTAAGAAAACCTTATTTAAATATATAAGGTACAATCTTATTGTATCAAAGTGCTGATACAATATACATGACAAAAATACTTATGTTCTATTACAATATCACATATGGACATAAATACATAAAATGATGACTAAGGAGATTGTGGGACTATCTAGTCGAAGTCTCCAAACATGTCTGTTGAGGCGTACTCAACCATCATGTTCTCCGTGCCCATAGGGTCCTGTGACTTCTGGAGGGTCGTAGTGATGCTAGGTTCCGAAGGAACGTCTTGCGAGCAACCAGCTCCATCGGTGTCATCCGGATGAAGGTTGAAGTTGGCTTCAAACCTTTTCCCTTGAGGTCCTTTGCGTCATTGGGATTGCTGGTAGAGAATGGCCAGATGCTTAGGGGTCTTGCACTTGTTGGTAGGATGCGTGTAGAACCCACACCTATCACAAAGCTTAGTTTTTTCGAACTTGGGCTTTGCGGTGCTTTTTCCACGGTCCGAGTTTCTAGGCTTTTTGTTCCGCTTGCGCTTTCGCTTACCATTGAACTTTGATGATTTGCCTTTGGAAGCACCATCAAAATTACGTCCATTTGCGACATTCATATGAACTTAGGGGAGAGGTTGTGAACCAACCGGGTGTTGAGAGCCGTTCTTAGCGAGCAGCTCATCATGCTTTTCAGCCTGAAGTAAGATATGAATGAGGTCGGAATAGATTTGGTAGTCGCGAGCACGGTATTGCTGCTGGAGGAGCCTTTCAGATGGGAGCATAGTAGACAAAGTCTTTTCTATCTTTTCCGCATCAGTAGGTTCCTTCCCGCAAAAGCGCAATTTAGAACTTATCTTATGAACCTCATGATTGTACTCTCCAATGGACCTGAAGTCTTGGAGTCGAAGATGGGTCCAATCATGTAGTGCTTCGGGCAAGACAATTGCCTTCTGCCATTCATACCTCGTTTTGAGGGCCTGAAACAAAGTAAATGGGGATTCCTCCTCCAAATACTCGGACTTAAGATCTTGATGAATATGGTGCCTTATGATGTATAAGGCGGAATATTTTTGCTCATCTCTTAGTGGCGTGACTCCATCCGGGAGGGGATCCTCCGAATTCTGGATTGCACGCACTAATCCACGAGATGCAAGAGCGATCTTGATGTCCATGGCCCAAGTAGGGTAGTTGCGGCCATCGAGCTCGAGTGGATCGAACTCTTTTCCAGCCATCGGTTACCTACATGGGTAAACCAGAGATTATTAATTTACGCATGGTAAATCAAAAAACCATCATGGTTATGTTGTAATGAACAATGCAAAATTAATGATATTCAAGATGTGAGCTTGAAAATCACTAGTGTGGGCTTCAAGTTGTTAAACATGACACATTGTAGATACTCCCCAAAAAGAATTTCGGGGTCCATCTCTCAGCACTAGAGAGTATAATCTGATAAAATCTGTAGATACTCATGTTTCTAGTACCTTATGTCATGATTTAAGTAAAATGTGTGGGAGATCACTTGATAAGTAATCGCGGTGGCGGAGATAATCTGCAATGCATGCAGTAGATCCATGCGCTACCGTTGATCCCAAACATCAACTTTGAAGTAGTCATTTAGAATTTTGCATATCAACTCGTGCTCGTATTAAGCTGAAGGCTCAATTAAGACGATGAATTGATTTTATTTGCAAGAATTTGAAAAACCCATTGCAAATATTAGATGCAATTGATCTCAACATGTTGATAACATGGAAATATGTACATTACATCACAAAGTGCTGGAATACACATAGTACTCTACAGGTCTACAGTACTGGAGATTAAATACTGCAATAAAAACAGGTCTAAAAACAGATTTAAAGTGCTAGAACTATTGTTAAAGAGCAGAAATTGCGAAAAAAAAAAATCAAGCAACTTTCAGCCCCAACGGCAGCCTTCTGGGCTGGCCCACATCCCAGTAGCGAGAGGATAAGGAGTCGAGTGGGGGGCGGTCGGGGCATCGTTGACCCTGACACCCACGCCCATGCCCACCTCGATCTCCAATTCCATGGCGCTGCCTCCTCCCGTCCCTGATGCTGCCGCCTCCACCCGCCTGCCGCCGCCGACGGTGCCTCAACGGCGTGAAGCCGAAGGCTCCGGCGCTCCTCCTTCCTCCTCTGAAGAAGATCCTTCGGAGAAGAGCGTCCCAGGTGCCACGCCGTTGGAGTGGCCGTTGGGGAGGAGCCTCGCCGGGCTCCACTCCCCCGGCTGACGGCCGGCATGGCTGGCCTCCAGGACAGCGCGCGGCACCACGAATCGGAAACGGCGGGGAAGGGGCGGAGCAGCCGCTACGGAGCTACCCGCTCCGTTATCGAGGACGTCGCCGTCCGAGGTCACCGGCGCGTGCAGGCGTGGCTCCAGTCCGGCTCTCGATGGCTCATGCGCCGGAGTCGGAGAAGGGAGGTCCAGGGACCCCGGTGGCGAGGTCGCTGCAGGCGCCACAGGCACGGCCTCCTCGATGTGGATGCCGTGCAGGAGTCTTGGGCAGGCCCAGCCGTGCACAGGGCATGGCAGGGGTGGAGGAGGGACGGCCAGGTCCGGGTCGTCGATGATCATGTCGTCGCCGGCTGGATCCATCTCCTCATCAGCGTGCAGAAGCGGCGCCGCTGGACCAGCGAGAATCCACGCTGGCAGAGGCTGCGCTTCCGGCATCACTGGTGGAGTTGGGGGGCGGTCTGGGTGCCTGATGGCCCAGCGTCATCACCACCACCACCACCGCGACGAGGTCGTGGGCCTTGGCGACGGCCGCGGCGGACAGCGAAGCTCCGCATATAGCGGCCGTAGCGGTGGCTGTCGTGGCGGTGGAAGTGGCGGCCTCAACCATTGCGGTGGAAGTGGCGGCGCTGCCCATCGCGGTGGTAGCGGCGGAGGCCACCAGCACCACGCTGGCGACGCCCGATGAGACGGCGACGACGACTTTCCTGGCGAAGAAGGTGAAGAAGAAAGCCCCGGTAAGACCTAGGCATTGCTCTTACCTTTCTTCTTGGTCCGTCTTGCTCCGGCGATCGCCGGAATTGATGCTCTCGGCAGAGCGTGCTGATAACGTGTTTAGAGTAGGAATTGAGAGACAATGACGAGAATCACATCTGTGCTTTATTGATGATTGATACAGGGTATTTATACAATCTGAAGAGGCAGTTTTCTGGAGGCGTCGTTCCGGATCGATGGCAGCGATCACGGCGGTTCCACGATCGAAGGCGTGGGCATGCCCAGGAGGGAACCGTCGGGAGCGGGGGTGTCGGTTCCCAGTAGTGGGAACGCATCCCCTAATTAAGTGGAGATTTCTCCTTAATTATCTGAGGATAATTATTCTTAATAGATTTGAGCGTGAGATGGAGCATTTGCATTTAATATGGATATGCACGATGACGTCGAAATCAATCAAATCAGGCAGACGATCGGGCCGGTAAATATGCAGCTGCGTGCGGATCAAGCACACCATCGACAAAAGGAAAGACTGAATACAGAATGGCAGGAAATCAGAATTTATTAAATGACGGGATCGGCGAGGGCCAGCGGCAATCAGGGGATCAGCGATTCTTCCAGCTGGCGCCACGCCTGACCGACTTACTGGCCGCATATAAATAGCACGCCATCGATTCATCAGATCTCCATCAACCCTTCGAGGTACATCGAGAAACCCTCACCGCCGCCTCTGCCAGAAGAAAAAGATCGAGGAGCGATGGCGCCGGTGGTATTTGCGGCGAACATGGGCATTCACACCAGCCGCGCCAAGAACAAGACCAAGAAGGATCTCCTCGAGATCCCTGGTACGTAGGCGCTTGCGAGAGAGTAACAATGTCGATAGATACGCGTGCATGTGTTTTATACATTGATGTCTTTCCAGATGTCGTGGAAGTCTGTGTCTCATTGGTGACGGGGCGCGTGGCCATCGTCGGCATGGCCGACGCGGCTACGCTAGGGGAGCTGCTCGCGGTCAAGCTGGGGAGGCCCGTCTTCCTCATGTCCTACTTGGGGGCCGCGCCTGCTCCTCCGGTGGGTATTGGATACTGCTTCATGCCGCCCCCGCCGTCTCCTCCTTCGGTGGGTGCTGGAGATGGCATGATGCCGCCCCCGTCGCCTGCTCCTCCGGTGGGCGACGGTGGAGACGGCGTGATGCCTCCCCCGTCTCCTGCTCCTCCGGTGGGCGCCGGTGGAAACGGCATGATGCCGCCCCCTCTGCCTGCTCCAAGTTCTGCGTTCACGGCACCCACCGTGGGCGGTGTATACCTGCCGTACGGTTACGGGGTGATGCCAGGGCCGTGGCTTGCTCCTACCTCTCGTCTCCCGGCACCGCCGGTGGGCTCTTTCTACAACCCGTACAACCAGCTTCGCTACGCCGCACCACCGCCGCAGTCTGGCTACTACTACACTCCCTTCGGCGGCGGCGGCGGCAGACCCTGGGAATATGAAGCGCTGGAGGACATCTTCGAAGATGAGCACCACCACGGTCGCTGTTGCTCCATCCAGTGATTGACGACTGAGCGAGACGATTCGGGTCTCTCTTGAATAATTCGGTGGAATAAATTAGCTTTCAAAATATTACTCCGTCTGTATTACTTTCCCGTGAACACAAATTTGATCTTCTACGTACCATGGCCTCATGGTTTCTCACGTATGTATTTGTTGTGGTCATGACATGAACATGCTTACAGGCTACTGTAATGCGCTCTGTAATGCTTAGGTTGACATCTGCCACCGGATGGCGTTGTGGCGCTCCGGCACTCCCGTCGTTGTTGCTGGCTATGGTCCCCAAGAATGTGAGATGTGCAGCTCGCTGAGATCAACTCTCAAGCTCTCGAAGCACAAATAATTACGAGGACTAAAACGTTGCAGTTTAGTATTTTTCTTGTTTATTGACACCCACACTAATCCATCGGTTGTGAAATACTCCCTCAGTTTCAAAATATAAGATGTTTTAGGTTTGTGAAGCAAATGTATCTAGACATGTTTTAGTGTGTATATTCGAGTGAATCTATGTGAAGCAAATGTATCTAGACATGTTTTAGTGTGTATATTCGAGTGAACCTACACACTAAAAGATGTCTAAATACACTATTGAAAAAAGAGGCTTCTATCCGCCACCTTTAGTCCCCAAACTATTTGGGCCGGGACTAAAGGGGGCATTAGTCCCGGTTCATGCCGCTGGGGCACGGCCAGCACCTAGTCCTGGTTCGTAATGGACCTTTAGTCCCGGTCGTTAACACGGACCGGGACTAAAGGATTGGCGGGCGGGAACCCCACGGGCGGCGGCCTTTAGTCCCGGCCCGTGTTAACGACCGGGACTAAAGCTCGACCTTTAATCCCGGCCTTTAACACGGACCGGGACTAAAGGCCGTCGCCTACAAAATCGAGCTTCTCTTCCCCCGAGCCTGCCAGTACACTAATGGTGGTCGGAAGCTTGGATTGAGTGGAAAGGTCATGCCCGATTTTTTTATCAAAATTATCCAAGATTTTGAGTTATTTCATCTATCTAATTGGTTCAAAAGGTTAGCAACTTTACTCTCTCATCTTTAATTGCTAATTTAGCTCATATAATGCTCTAGATGTGGTGAGATTTGTGGCTATAATTTGGGAGTAATTATGGGAGTTTATTTGATTTATATAGCATTTGAGATTAAATTAATTCCTTAGTTTGCACATGTGTAGAGGTGGTGTACTTGTATGTTGACCAAAATGAGTATGAAGTAGAAATTTGTCATGCAGATATATAGCTCTTTTTATGCTCAAAAAAATAGAGGGATTTGTGGAGTAATTAATGTTTGAAAGTAATATGGGAGTAATTGTGAGCTTATGTGATTTACAATAATAATTTTTGAGTAGGATTTATTTGCAATAATAACTTGTAAGTATGAGGCATTTTCTTGATTGATTTCCATGCACATATATAGCTCTTTTTATGCTCAAGAAAATAGAGGGATTTGTGGAGTAACGTTAGAGAGTAATGTGGGAGTATATATGATTTATATGCAATGTGAGTTTATTCCTTGTATTAATTTGGTTTATTATATACTTACATAATAATGCAAATGAACCGGCAATGGATGTACGGTAGCTGAGTCTCAAGCGAGTTCATTAAGGGCTTGCAGGATTTCCTCCGTGTGGCTGATGCGAACAAGCGGAATGGTTTTGTTGTCTGTCCATGTAGTGTGTGTAAGAATCTGAAGAATTACTCTTCATCAAGAACCCTTCACGTGCACCTGCTTCAGCACGGTTTCATGCCCAGCTACAATTGTTGGACCAAGCACGGAGAAAGAGGTGTTACAATGGAAGACAATGAAGAAGAGGATGATGACAACTATCATGGGTTCCCTGAATATGGTGATACTTTCATGGGAGAATCTGAAGGGGGAGCTGAAGGGGGAGCTGAAGGGGAAGCTGAAGGAGAGACACATGATGAGGCCCCTGATGATCTCGGTCGGACCATTGCTGATGCACGAAGAGAATGCAAAACTAATAAGGAGAGGGAGAAGTTGGATCGCATGTTAGAGGATCACAAAAAGTCCTTATACCCAAACTGCCAAAATGGTCTGAAAAAGCTGGGCAGCACACTTGAATTGCTGAAATAGAAGGCAGAGGAAGGTCTATCTGACTTCGGATTTGAAAAGTTGCTGAAAATGATGAGGAATATGCTTCCAAAGGATAACGAATTGCCCACCAATACGTACGAAGCCAAGAAGATTGTCTGCCCTCTAGGTTTAGAGGTTCAGAAGATACATGCATGTCCTAATGACTGCATCCTCTATCATGATGACTATGAGAATTTGACTGAATGCCCGATATGCACTGCATTGCGGTATAAGATCAGAGGAGATGACTCTGGTGATGTTGAGGGCGAGCCCCCCAGAAAGAGGGTTCCTGCCAAGGTGATGTGGTATGCTCCTATAGTACCACGGTTGAAACGTTTATTTCGGTGCAAAGAGCATGCCAAGTTATTGCGATGGCACAAAGAGGGCCGTTTGTCAGACGGGATGTTGAGACACCCCGCTGATGGGTCTCAATGGAGAAAGATCGACAATAAGTTTACAGATTTTGCAGGTGACGCAAGGAACATACGGTTTGGTCTAAGTACAGATGGCTTCAATCCTTTTGGGGAGCAGAGCTCCAGTCATAGCACCTGGCCCGTTACTCTATGCATCTATAACCTTCCTCCTTGGTTGTGCATGAAGCGGAAGTTCATTATGATGCCAGTGCTCATCCAAGGTCCGAAGCAACCCGGCAACGATATTGATGTGTACCTAAGGCCATTAGTTGATGAACTTTTACAGCTGTGGGCCAAACCAGGCGTACGTGTGTGGGATGAGCACAAACAAGAGGAATTTGACTTACAAGCGTTGCTGTTCGTTACCATCAATGATTGGCCTGCTCTTAGTAACATTTTAGGACAGACAAACAAGGGATACAAGGCATGCACACACTGTTTACAAGAGACTGAAAGTATATATTTAGCTAATTGTAAGAAGAATGTGTACATATCGCACCGTCGATTTCTTAGCAAAATTCATGCCGTAAGAAAAAAAGGCAAGCATTTCAACGGTAAGGCAGATCACCGGGAGCCACCTAAGGAAAATACTGGTGATGATGTATTCGATATGGTCAAAGATATAGAAGTAATCTTTGGAAAGGGTCCTGGCGGACAATCTGTTCCGCATGATGCAGACGGACACGCACCCATGTGTAATCATGTATTGTTCTAATCATGTATTGTTCTAATCATGTATTAAACATTTTATGTAATGTATTGTTCTAATCATGTATCACAATAACACTCACGAGAGGCGGGGAAACGATTGAACTGGAATTAAAGTACATGGTCAGATTAAGTCACAATCGGCCGAACTTGTTTTTGAATGTTGGAGTGATTCAGTCATAGTCGTGCCTAGCCCTATAAACATCGCCACTGTAGTCGCCGTAGTCGCCGACGTCGTCGTCGCTGGCATCGGGGTCGCGGTAGTCGAACCTCGGCGGGTGAGCACGCGTGGGCTGAGACTAAGGGTAGCGCAGGCGGGGGCCACGGTAGTCCATGACGCTCTGGAGAGTCCGGCCGCGCCACCACAGCCGACAGCCAGCCTCGTTGAAGTTCGAACGAGGCGGGCCATCCTCCTCGTGTCTGGCAAGCGCACTCTCACGCCGATTGATGAAGAAGGCGTCCCAAGTCAGGCTATAGTCGGGATGCCACTGGGGATTCCTCCGCTGCTCTGGCGTGAGCTCGAAGTAGTAGTGGTTCGTGATGGCCATCTGGCGTGCCACACCTAGAGGGACAGGAGGGACCAGTACGCCTCCGACGCTCAGCATCCAGCCGGTGGGGACGCGGTAGCCCGGCGGGCAGGGGTAGTTTGAGGCGCAAAGCGCCTCCGCCTCCTGGGGGTTAGAGATATGATGTAAGCCATGGAAGAGAGTGATGAGGTTTGCAGATATGAGTCTAGATGTGATATGTAAATGGAGGCCAAGCCTACATATATATAGTTAAAAATGGCGGGAAGACGGAGGCGGGAAGCGGTGGATTGCGCGGGAAGAAAATAGGCGGGAACGCAGTGGCGCGGGAAACCATCTAACCTTTAGTCCCGGTTGGTGGGTACAACCGGGACTAAAGGTGGTTTTTGTGTCATCTAACAAAACTGTCGGTGGGATAAGGATGTATGGGTAACCTTTAGTCCCGGCTGGTGGGTGCAACCGAGACTAAAGCTATTGGCAGGATAAGGATGCGTGGGTGGATGCACTGCTCGATGAGATAAAGCATGTAGCGCATGACGCCCCTGTCGGAGGAACAAGACAAAAGTAGAAGCGGCGCCGTGCCTATAAAAGGAGCATCGATACGCCATGGCAATCACAGCTCGAAGGCAGGGAGAGTTTCATCCCCATGGATGGAGGAAAGGGTTGGGAAATCTCCCGTGGCAGAGCTTTTCGAAGATGTCGTTGGTGCTCATGCCCTACGGCATCTTCGGAAGCTCTGCCTCGGAAAAATTTCCCTGCAAGCCCGTGAAAGACTCCATCTCCTCTAACAGTTATGGAGGAAAGGGTTGGGAAATCTCCCGTGGTGGAGCTTCTTGAAGATGTCATTGGTGCTCACGCCCTACGGCATCTTCGGAAGCTCCGCCTCGGAAAAATTTCCCTGCAAGCCCGTGAAAGACTCCATATCCTCTAACAGTGTTGGGTAAAGGGTTGGGAAATCTACCGTGGCGGAGCTTCTCGAAGATGTCGTTGGTGCTCACGCCCTACGGCATCTTCGAAAGCTCCGCCTCGAAAAAATTTCCCTGCAAGCCCGTGAAAGACTCCATATCCTCTAACAGTGTTGGGTAATCTCAAACTTATTTTAATCTTCTGGTTTTGAAAATAGAAAATGGTTTTGAATTAGTTACTCAATTTCAAACAATTTAGATTTGTAAATCTTTAGATATGAATTTTCAAAGTTTCTATAAGCATATTTGGAGTATTTTAATTATGTAAAATTATTGGATTATCATACAAATATGGGAACAGTGGCATTTGATAGATATTTAAATTTGTGATTTGTAGGATTTTGAATCACTCGATTTGCAGTTGTAGATTTCTCAGAAATTCAATTCGAATATTCAGTCAAGCTAAATTGCAATTTGTTAAGTTTATTCAAAACACCATTTAGTCCCGGTCGAGGAAATGGCCCGGGACTAAAGGTCCCTGCGCGCGCAAATTTTGGGAACCGCCCAAAATGGGCCTTTAGTCCCGGGCCTTTTTACCATCCGGGACTAAAGGTCACCCTTTAGTCCCGGTTGGTAATACGAACCGGGACTAAAGGGTCTTTAGTCTCGGATCATAATACCAACCGGGACTAAAGGTCCCGTGGTATATAAGCTCGCGCACCGCCCCTGCCTTCTCCATTCTCGATCCAGAGATGAAGACGAAGGCGGCCGTTTCCAATCAAAGCTCAGGCGGAAGCGAATCGCCGCCGCCGTCCCTCTCGCCAGCCGCCGCCGCGCGCACGCCCGCCGCCCCTCCGACGCGCACGCCCAAGCACCACCGCCGCGCGCCGCCCGTGAGCACCGCCGCCGTTGAGCACCAAGCTAAGCCCGCCGCCCGTGAAGCCCGCCGCCGTGAGCACCGCCGCCCGTGAGCACCGCCGCTGTGAAGCCCGCCGCCGCCCGTGAGCACCGCCGCCGTGAGCACCGCCGCCGCCCGTCACCCGCCGCCGGTGAGCACCAATACACCACCGTGTCGGCCTTTTATTTTTGTTATAATTTTTTTATAGCATTTTAGTTAATTAGAATTTAGTTATAGCATTTTAGTTATAGAATTTTAGTTATAGCATTTTTAGTTAGCTTTTTATATTTAGCATAGTTAGTTAGCTTTTGTACTTAGCATTTTTACTTAGCATTTTTAGTTAGGAATTGTAGTTAGTTTAGTTAGTTAGAAAAATATACATATGGGGGCGTTGGCCGGGCGCCGACGCGGTGGGGGGTCTTCCCCCACCGCGTCGGCGCCCGGCCAACGCCCCCTTTTTTTTGGTTATTGATCAAATATGTGTACTAAAAGGGGGCGTTGGCCGGGCGCCGATGCGGTGGGGGGGGGGGGGGTCTTCCCCCACCGCATCGGCGCTCGGCTAACGCCCCCTTTTTTTGGCTATTGATCAAATATGTGTACTAAAAGGGGGCATTGGCCGGGCGCCGACGCGGTGAGGCGGTCTTCCCCCCACCGCGTCGGCGCTCGGCCAACGCCCCCTTTTTTTGGTTATTGATCAAATATGTGTACTAAAAGGGGGCGTTGGCCGGGCGCCGACGTGGTGAGGGGGTCTTCCCCCCACCCCGTCGGCGCTCGGCCAACGCCCCCTTTTTTGGTTATTGATCAAATATGTGTCACTAACTTGTTTTACCTGTCTTTAGAAGAGACATGGACGGTCAAAATGACCCACGCCACCCTGAAGAACTCTTATTTGGCATGATACGTGAGAATGTATATGTGCATCAAGAAGGTGCCGATCGAGAAGACCCCGGAGTAGCCGGCCGACAAGGAGTCGGCCGAGAAGGTGCCGGAGAAGCTGAACTTGAAGAAGATGTTTCGTCGTTTCTTAACCCTTCCGGTGATGAAATGGAGATAGAAACATTTGACAACGAAGGGCAAACAAATACCGATGCCGAACGACAATTGCAAACAAACGCCGATGGCGAGGTATATAGATTTAGCTTTTGGTGATACGAAGGGAATATGCATATATGTATTAACGACTCTTTCTTTTTTCAGCCCTCCGGAGACTTGGAGATGTCAAGCGCCAAATCGTTTTATGGCAAAAGAAATACATCAAGTTTCCAGGCTCAGCGCCAAGGCCACCGACTCCAAGGAATCCAAGTCCACCCTCCCCCGGTGAACGTCGTCCACCTACGCCGCCCCCGAGTCCACCTCGGGCGCCGCATCAGCCGACGCCACCCCCGAGTCCACCTCCAGCGCCGCGTCAGCCGACGCCACCCCCGAGTCCACCTCGGGCGACGCGTCAGCCGACGCCGCCCCCTAGTGCACCTCCCGTGCGTCAGCCAACGCCGTCCCCCAGTGCACCTCCCGCGCGTCAGCCAACGTCGTCCCCCAGTGCACCTCCAGCGCGTCAGGCGAAGCCGCCTCCCAATACTACTCAGACGGGGGAAAAGCGGAGCAGGTCCGCTACGGTTAGTACTACTGATAAGGTAGTACATAAGACCACGAAGATACCAGAGCCATCGCTAAAGCCTCTTCCCAATAGAGCTTATGACCGGACTCCCGAGGAAAACGAGGCGATAGTACGCGCCGAAGTGAAGGCATTTTTTGCACCGAAAGTGCCTGAGCCCAAGCCGACATACACGGAGAAACAAAAGGACTGGGCTTATGGTATGCTTACTGCAGAGTCCCAATATAAGATGAATCTGCCATCAGACTATAAACGCGAAATTGAAAGGCAAAGTGACTTGGCCAAGGAAAAAAGAAGCGGGAAACAAATTCCCCAGCTTGGAGAACAGAAGAATCAATCAGTCCCCCCGCTCATAGTCGCCCCCCCCCCCCCCCCGATATCGATACGTCCTTTAGAGCCGATTTGGAAGAGGACCGATTGTTATTGGACCCCAGAGTAGTAACAGCTGCACAACTATTGGGTTTAACTGTAAGGGATGCAAAAGAGAACGCGGACATCTTGAATGTGCCTCTTCTAGTTATGTTAGGCCTTGAAGAAGCGCCAGTGGGAGAGGTAGTAGAGCAATATGTACTGGGGGGGGGGGCCTCTGATCAAGCCTGAGGAGGAACACGGTCTATCAACACATATGCGAAATCTGCTCGGCTGGTATAAGGTGCATATACAAAAAAAGGACTTCAAACGTTTTATCCTCTTGGACGTTAGAGAGGAGCATTACTTCAAAAGATACCTGTTACATATTCCATTGGACGAATTGTTTCACATATTCAATCAGCGTGATCTCGACAAGTCTACCATCAGTTGCTATTGTCTGTAAGTGATTTATATTCAAGTATCTAGCTAAGCTTGTTCATTGCCTATATATCTTAATTAACTATATGATTTTTGTATGCTATTATGCAGATTTAAGATGTTTGAATGCAAAAAAAAGGGAATCCATGACGTTGGGTTCATTGAACCATATATCATTAATGAAAGGATGTTAAAAGATCACCCCAGAGACGTGGAGAAGGACCTCTTCAGATTTTTTGTCAAGCAAAGTCTTAAAAGAGAACTTCTATTTCCTTACAACTTCAAGTGAGTGTTTCTATCTTCTAGACATTCTTTTTTGCTTACTCGATGTTAAGTGTAATTGATGAGTTGTGCATGCGTGTCTGCAGTTACCACTGGATTCTGCTAAAGATTCAATTGGACACATCAACTGTTCATATCTTGGACTCATTGGATAAGCCCGACGTCCTGTTTAGCGACATGAAAGAAATGCTGCAAAAGTAATTTCAATCATTACCCGACTATATCAGCTCCTTTCATTAATTTCCTGATATCAAGTATTTAATAACTCATTTGCTCATTTTCTTTGCCCTGTAGCGTTTGGACACGTTTCGAAAAGTCGGTAATAGGTGAATTCAAAGAACAGCTAACTTTTAAAAAGATAAAGGGTTTGCTGCAACCATCGGGGACCAATCTCTGTGGATTCTACGTCTGCGAGTTCATCCGGTGGTACACCAGTGAGCGGAGAGCACGTTCCACGGACTTTGATGTACGTAAATAATATTCACAGTTTTCTTTTATTATAATCAATTGTGTTGAGTTTCATCCAACTTATATATATCCATATCGATCTTCTTAAAGTACCAACCCAGCGCCTAAAAGCAATTCAAGAGGAGCTGGCAGGATTCATCATGAGGGAGGTCCTCTGTGAGAAAGGAGAACACTATGTGGAGGACGAAGAACGCTATCTGTAATTTAGTGATCTCCATGTAACTTAGTTTGTTTTGAAACTTGTTTGAAAAATAGTTGTACATACACTTGTTTGAAATTGTAGTATATACAATCGCAAGACATCGTATAATATTATATATGCATGCACCAACGTGTAATGTGTATGTACTAGTCGTAGAATATAGGTACGGAAACTCGTTTGAAATTAAAATGAACCCTAATTAAGCATAAACCCTAAACCTATAATCTGAAACAGCAATAAAAATAAAAACAAAAACAGAACACTTTAGTCCGGGTTCTCATTACGAACCGGGACTAAAGGTCCCCGAGACGGCACTCCCAGCCGTGCCCACGTGGACGGCCATTAGTCCCGGTTCGTTTGCAACCGGGACTAAAGGGTGAGGGCCTTTAATCGCGCCTTGCTAGTCCCGGTTTGGAAACTGGGACTAAAGGCCGTTACAGACCGGGATTAATGGCCCTTTTTCCACCAGTGATACATTTGCTTCACAAAGCTAAAACATCTTATATTTTAAAACGGAGGGAGTAAATCTCTGATGAAGAAAGGCATTCTCGGTCTCATGATCACCAGTCATGATGCAAGCGGTCCGAGGCGGTCCGAACCTGTTATTGGACCACCGAACCTCTGGGAAAAATAACAGGTTCAGGTTTGGACCTCACCTGATGTCATAGGTTCACGGGTACCCTACAGGTTCTAGGTTTGGACCTCTTCTCTGTAAGCTCCAGCACCCCAACAGTACATGTACAGAGCTGAAATCATGTTAGCAAAGCTGAACATCAAGGACCGATTATGCAAATAATAAGCAAGAGCAACCCAAATATCCAGTAAAAGTTTGCAACTCTTGCTTGACTTAAAAAATTTCAGAAACTGACGACAACTCAAATCTGACTGAAAACTTCAGAAACTTCAGAATCTTCAGTGTAGGATCAAGACTTCATCGACGACAAATTGAAGAAGAATTTGAGGGTGGAGAGGCCAGCATGGGAGAGAACCGCTAATTGAGGAGGTAGGGGACAGCGTACTCCAAGAGATCTAGGCGCTCCCCGGCGGCGAGCGCCTCACATAGCGTCGCGGCGTTCCGTTGGCTAGCGGTCGGCATGCTTCCCTGCTCCGACGATGGGGACGGCTTGGAGACAGGAGGAAGGAGGATCCGGCAGGGCGCCGGCTTGCTCTACCTCGAGGAGCTAATTCCGGTGCCGATTGCTTTTTGCAGCGGTGGCGCATCGGCGGCGTCTGTGTCGCTGTGGGGAGGAAGGAGAGGTTCGGTTCGATCCTGGGGGCGATAGGGTAGGTCCACATTTGACCCTATTTTACTGGGGGTCGGATCCTTACCCATTCGGTAACAAAATATGGGTTCGGTCCAGCGGGTCACCGGGGCGAACCGGACCCCTCGCATCTATAATCACCAGACCACTCCTAGATGCCGCGATGATAGTATGTCTCCGTGCCATCCCACATTGCTTGCAGGGCAGCCGAACAAGTCATGTGCCAATGACCCGTTCCCACATGTCGGTCGCATGGACTGCCACATCACTGTAGAGGAGAACGTGACCAAGAGCTCAAGACTGAAGCGGGCTGCATGGCTGCCAGGATGGTTAACGGGCTTCGACCTGACCCAGAGACTGCAGCGTGTAATTTAGGAACATTTATCTCCCATCATGTTCCGACCACACTGCAATTTCTTATGAATTTCCGATTAATCTGTTACTCTATATGTAGTTTGCATATTGCTTCATTTGGATTGCAGCTAGCAACCAATTATAATATGTTCGACGTGCAGGTCTCACTACATAGTTCATCAAATTGCCCTTTTTGAGATGTAGATCTGCAATTTGGAGCGTAATCTTTTATATCTATATAAGAAGCCCCCACTACCTGATTTTCTAGCCCTCTCGTGCCTCCACGTCACCTCTAATTCCCTACGAGATGCAGTGTCGCTCTCCGCATCGTGCATTTTCTCCACATGTGTGGTGACCCAGCATACCACTGCATGTTGTAGTATACAAGTCGTTGACATAACACTCGTGAAGTACAATTTCACAAATATTACATCCCTCAGAGTGGTACAACAGAAACATAGTGGTCTTCATTCAAGCACTTAATATTACAAGCCATAATCTTACAAAGGATTCCAGTTCCTTCTCGGTCCAAAGAGGAACACTAGTAGGTTCTACCTTGATGTTATAAACCTTAACTACGACAGATAGAAGTAGGCTAAACATGATAACTGGCTTAAGTCACTTTATTCTATAGGGTTCCTGTGACTTAAACTACTACCCTATACTACTAGTTGTCGGCCTCCTCCTCGGCTCCTTCGTTGTTTCCATAGACGATCGTGTAATCCACGCCTTCGACTCCACCGGAAAGGTCCGGCTCTTCATAATAGACTTCCTCGTAGTCCTCTGATGCTCCTTCAGTTTCCTCGTTCTGGCCCTCCAAGTCTTAAGCAAGGGTTAAGAGGGAATGGGGTGAGTAACGAGCGTTACCCAACAAGTTCATTTAACAGGTTAAGAGGTGTTTGATGAACTAGCTACGACCACCGACTCAAAAGTCTTAGGTCAAATGCAGTTTTATAATCATTTCTTCAAAGATTGCTTTTATTTAAAAGAACTATGTCCGTCAGTCTTCACAGGTTGATTAGAGCTTCGATGGGCTCCTTTCCTGCCGCGTTCGCAGCTCCTTCCCGGAACAGGGAGTATCTTGATACTTTTTATACACTCTGCAGAGGTGGTCACTTGTACCCATGAGAGATCAACACTTTGCTGCACAACCGGGCGTACCTTCCCGTCCATAATTCTTTTTGTATGGGGCCAAGTTGATGATCCAAGCCAATCACCGTTCTTCTCCGCGACCCCGCAGACCCACCCTTTTGTAAGTCCATCCATCTCCTATACCACATATGCCGACCGATTGGCGCACTGGTCCTTCCCCTTTACACTATGGACGACCCCATAGGTAGACCAGCCCGGACCCCGGTGCCCGCTCCTATGCAATATGGGTAGACCGACCCGGATGACCGTTACAATCCATCATAGATCAATTAGCCAGCTTGTCCCCCCTATACTATAGGCAGCCCGGCAGGAAACGCAATTCCCCCACTATGCACTATAGTAGCCCACGCAAGACAACACTCGACTACTGATCCGTTGGCATGCGAGAGGAAAAAGATACAGCTGACTTCTCCGTCCCATTCTAGATCTCATGGTTGACCGTAATTTACGGCGCTAGAATCACTGGCGACATTGGTTGTTAAGTCCTAGGGTTCACTTTCCCGAACAAATGAAACCTCCACCACAACAATCATACCATGGTTCCATTTGCCAGCCATCCTAGGTTACCACCACTCGGGTCGATAACCAGCTAATCATATTAATTATGAAAAGAGAACCTTTTGCTTTTCAATGCAGTAATAATCATACCACCGGTATATTTGCAAGTAATTTGCTAAAAGTAATCAAGAGATATGAGCAAGAGTGAACTTGCCTGCAAATTGCAAGGTAGTGCAATTGGATTTGTTGAAGTGACCCGGGACCTCGGGTTCTGGAAAATAGCATCATTGTTCGGTAAGGGCAATGGTTAAAGATTAAAAAAATGCATGCTTTATGGTGTGTTATAATTATACCCCCCAGAAGTGATTTATTTATTTATTAAGCTGGATATATTCTGTCTATGATTTTAAAGAATATATGTTAAGGGTAATTTCATTCAAGGATATTTATCAATATTCTTGAAGGGAATTTATTAAGAATTACCAAATTTTCTTAAATGGATAATTTTTATTATTTTCAGGCCAAATCAATTAACTTCTTTTTCTTTTGTGTAATTGACTCATGAGATTATTTTATTCACTTAATGGGTTCAAAATTACAAAAAGAGCTAAAAATAATTACTTATTATTTTTAGTTTATTTTAGGTATTTTTCTAGATTTATTTTTAAGCAGATTAGGGTTTTCTTAAGGGTTTTTTATTTAAATCGAATTAAAAAGGCTGGCTGATAGACTGGGCCCACCGGTCAGTCCACCCAGGTGGGTTTGACCGAACCGGCTCAGCCCAGCCCGACCGCCCCCTCACCCTCTCCCCTCTCGATCGGTTCTAACCCTAATCCCCCCCTGGCGATCCTAATCACCGACGAGACCCTAATCGCCCTACTGCTACTGCTGCCCTGCTCAACCTTGTGCTGCTGCTGTTGTGCTCGAGCTCCACTTGCTAGTCACTGTCTATGCTACTATGACTTTCAGGGCAAGTGTTAGTGCAAGATTCAGTTAAGAATTTTCTTATCTGAACTTCGTATGATTATCTAGGGATTTTCCCCTGTGCTGTTAGATTGACCATGTGTTGTGTAATTATGGCTACTGTTAGCATGAAATTCAGTTAAGAATTTCTTAACTGAATTATGTGTGGCTTACTTGGGATACTCCCCCTGTGATGCTGGCTTGGCTCTATAGTGATGTGCTTATCAATCAATTGTCTAAGTGATGCCCTCTGGCTTGCAGTGCAAACTGCTACCAATTATTTCATATGATTGTTTTCATGATGACATAAACATGCTGAGCTTAAGCTTGTTATAATTCTGTTGATTTCTATGAACTGAAACTTGTTTTAGTGATGATGTTTCTATCAAGCAATTCATGCTTGAGTTGTATGCTACTGAAGGTTTTGTTTGCTTTATATAGCATGTTATCCATTGGCAGCATGTAACTGTTATTATTGAGTTTTAGTTGTGTTTCCTCCATGTGAGGTTCACAACACTTGCTTGATAATTAAACTGGATGGCTGCTGTTCAGTGATGCTAAACATGCTTGGTGGTTTCTGTCAGTGGCTAAGTCATCATATTGGGCAATTAAATTACTAATAAGAACAGATCCTCATGATGATCTTAGTCTCAGCCTATGATGCATGGTCTGAGGCTTTTATTCTTGCTGGTGCTAGTTAATTTGCTTCCCACTAATTAAATCTTCCTATGAAGATTATACAGAGCACTTCTCTGTAGGTCTGAGGAGAAAAACCTCCCCAAAACCTCCTATGTGTTATACTTAGTAGAAGGGTTTGGTGGTGAGTGTTTCCTTCTTGCTGTTTATCTTGTGTATGCAAGATCCTGGATGCTTGCAATGTTTTGCTCATGGATATGCAAGTCCTATTTATACCTTGGTCTTATGCTGGCTTTTCTGAGGGGCTGTGGTGATGTTGATGGTGCTCTTGGTTGAGCTTGATCACTGGCTCCTGGTACTTGCTCTGCTCCTCCCAGTGGCTTGCCCTGCACCTCCTTGTTCTTGGCTCCCCACCTTTCCTGCCCTACACCTCCTTGGTGCTTGGCCTGCTCCTTGCTGCTTCTGATCTTGATTAAGTAACCATGTTGCTTTGGCTTTGGTTATGGGTTTAGATTGGTGAGGTGAATTCCCTCTTGATGCTCAACTCATGAGCAGAGAGAACTTGGTGATGTGATTGCTGGTGATGTGGTGCTGTGGTGGTGCTGTGGTGCTGGTGTGGTTGCTGTGGTGCTGGTGCTGTGGTGCTGGTCGACTAGGGTTCCTGGTCGACCAGTTTTACACTCACAGAACTGTTTTATACCACCCCCTGGTTTCTGATGGCTTGACACCTCCTTACATGCATCTGATGACCAGCTGCTTGCTTGCTTGGTGGCTTGGCCGGCCAGATTGGTCCTTGACAGATATTTGTGTGTGTGAGTCATGTTGATAAGATCAACATCTTGATGATTATCAACAGTGCTTCTATTTAACTTTGACTGCCACTTGTATTACCCTGGTGGCTTTTCCTTTTGTATTCTTCTTTGTATGCAGGTGATAAGAAGAATGAAGAAGAAAAGAAGAAAGATTGGATGATCAAGATAGTTTAGTATTGAGTTATATCATAACTTGTATTTAGTTTCTTTTCTTCTTTATTTCCCTTTAACTTCAGATTGTAACATTATGTGAATGCCCACTGTTGTAATATTCTTTCATTCACAAACATTGTAAAGACAATGTATATTGTGTTGGTAATTAATAAAGTCCAAGTTTTTCTTATTTGAATTATTTATCCTTTCTAAATGTGCCTTTTGAATTTAAGTTAAGTTTAAATTTAAATTCAAGTTTCAAATTCAATGATCTCTAAGCTTTAGTTATTAAACTTAATTGTTTCCCACAATCAATAGATCAAAAGAGGTCATGTCAAATTCTTTAGCACTCCGAGAGTTCACCATTCCCTCTCGAAGAGAGATTCGATCACTCTTAGGTTTTAGTAACAAAAGCGCGAAAAAAATCCCGTAATTTCATATGCAATGCACAAAACCCCTCTATTCTACCCCGGAGTTGCCCTACGTGCTGGGATATTATAGACTTCCCCCCTTAACAAAAACTTTGTCCCAAAGTTTGGGGTAAAGTGTACCTGAAGAATTAGGGATAGGCTGTCCTTAGATCTTCTTCCTTCTCCCAGGTAGCTTCTCTTTCCGGGTGATGTTTCCATTGCACCTTTCAATACTTGATGGCTCTGTTGCGAAGTTGCTTCCAGTTTTCTGCTAGAATCTTTGACGGCTCCTCAACATAGGTCAAATCTGCTTGCAATTCCACGTCCTCAAAGGATACAGTCTCCTCGGGTGTCTTCATGCATTTTTGAAGTTGTGAAGAATGAAACACATTATGAACCTTTGACAGCTGCTTTGGTAGCTCCAATTCAAAAGCTACTCCTCGCTTTTGACTAAGAATCTTGAAAGGTCCAGTGTATCTTGGACTAAGTTTTCCTTTGACTCCAAAATGATGTACTCCTTTCATTGGGCTAACTCGAAGATAAACCATGTCTCCAACTTGAGGTTCCCATGTCCTCCTCTTTGCGTCTGCATAACTCTTCTGCCTACTCGGAGCAATCTTTAATTGATCACAGATGATGTCAACGGCATGTTGCCTTTCCTTCACATAGTCCGGATGGAATTCTTTACCAGCTCCCGTTTCATACCAGCAGATGGGTGATCGGCACTTCCTTCCATAGAGTGCTTCAAATGGTGCCATTTGGATGCTACTTTGATAACTATTGTTGTATGAAAATTCTGCTAGTGGTAGCTGTTCTTCCCATGATCCTCCAAAATCCAATGCACATGCTCTAAGCATATCCTCCAAAATCTGATTGGTTCTTTCAGTTTGTCCTCCTGTCTGTGGGTGATAAGCAGTGCTGAAATCTCACCTGGATCCTGGAGCTTCATGCAATTGTTTCCAGAAAGCTAAAGTGAATACGGACCCTCGGTCCGATACTATTGTCTTCGGTACTCCATGCTTGCTTACTATTTCCTGAACGTATAAGTTTACTAACTTCTCTCCAGAATCCTTTTGATTAACGGCCAAGAAATGTGCACTTTTTATTAACCTGTCTACGATAACCCAAATCATGTCCTTCTTCTTTGGTGTCAATGGTAATCCTGTGATAAAATTCATTCCAATCTCTTCCCATTTCCACTCGGGTATATCCAATGGTTGCATGAGTCCAGCGGGACTTTGATGTTCCGCTTTCACTCTTTGACAAGTATGACATTCAGACACGAACTTGGCTATTTCTCGCTTCATGTTGTCCCACCAAAACAGTTCCTTAAGATCCATGTACATCTTGGTACTTCCCGGGTGTATTGAATATGGAGTTTCATGTGCTTCTTTGAGTATCAACTGTTTGATTTCGGGTATGTCTGGCACACATATCCTATTATGAAACCAGAGCGAATTGAAATCGCCCACACGAAACTCAGACGGTCTTCCCTCTTCAATCCTTCAGATTTCTTCTTCAATGAATGGATCTTCACTCTGTCGGTGGATGATTGTATTCTTTAGATCACTTTGCCTGTCCTCCATTACCTTCATAGTCGACAAACTTCCCAAAGATTCCACTTCTAGGCATTGAATATCTAACCTTTCTAGATCTGTAAGCAGTTCTTTAGGAATTTCCCGGCTCATTGGCTGAGTATCTGTACTTTTCCTACTCAACGCATCGGCTACAACATTAGCCTTCCCGGGAGTGTAGTTGATGGTCAAATCATAATCCTTGATCAATTATAACCATCGTCGTTGCCTCATATTCAGTTCCTTCTGAGTAAAGAAGTACTTGAGACTCTTATAGTCTGTATAGAGTTCACACTTAGCTCCATATAGAAAATGCCTCCATCCTTTCAAAGCAAACACCACGGCTGCTAATTCAAGATCATGTGTTGGGTAGTTAACTTCATGTGGTCTTAATTGCCTAGACCCATAAGCAATAACCTTTCTATCTTGCATCAACACACATCCAAGTCCCTTCTTGGATGCATCACAATATACCGTGTAATCCTTGCCTGTTTCCGGTACGGCTAACACGGGTGCGGTGGTCAACTTATCCTTAAGTGTCTGGAAACTGACCTCACACTCTTCCGACCAAACAAATGGTGTATTCTTTTGTAGCAATTTTGTCATTGGTCCAGCAATCTTGGAAAATCCTTCTATGAACCTTCTGTAGTAACCTGCCATTCCTAGAAATCCTCTAATATGCTTGACACTCTTTGGTGCCTCCCATTCTAAAACAGATGCTACTTTACTGGGATTTACTGCTATGCCCTCCTTGCTGATCACATGCCCGAGAAACTCTACTTGGTCCAACCAAAATTCACACTTACTAAACTTGGCATACAACTGATGTTCTCTGAGAATCTGTAGAGCAATCCTCAAATGTTTGGCATGCTCTTCCTTGTCCTTTGAATAGATTAAGATGTCATCGATGAAAACGATCGCAAACTTGTCCAAGTAAGGCATAAAGATCTTGTTCATGAGATTCATGAAAATGGCTGGTGCATTTGTCAATCCAAAAGGTACAACCAAATACTCATGATGTCCGTACCTAGACACGAAAGCTGTCTTCGGAACGTCCTCCTTCTTGATCTTAATCTGGTGGTATCCGGATCGAAGATCTATCTTGGAAAATACTCCGGCTCCCCTGACTTGATCAAATAAGTCCTGGATTCTGGGTAGTGGATACTTGTTCTTGATAGTGACATTATTGAGATTTCTATAATCTCCACACATCCTGCGTCCTCCATCCCGCTTATCCACAAATATCACGGGTGTACCCCAAGGTGAAATGCTTTCTTGTATGAATCCTTTCTGTTCTAACTCATCCAATTGTTCCTTTAACTCAACTAACTCCTTAGGCCCCATCTTATATGGTGCCTGAGCTATAGGTGTTGTTCCAGGAATCAAATCAATAGTGAATTCAATTTCCCTGTCTGGTGGCATACCTGGTAATTCCTTTGGAAACACATCTTGGAATTCATTGACCACTGGAATGTCTTCAAGTTTAGCTTCCTTCAAAGTATTGAGCTGTAGTTGAACTTCAATATGTGCATGCCAGTCACCTTGATAAACTATCCTTCCTCCTCCTGGACATCTAAGTGACACAGTTTTCTCTTTGCAATCTATCTGGGCTCCATTCTCTTCTAACCAATCCATTCCAAGGATCACAGCCATATCCTTCATCGGGATAATAAAAAGATCGGCTAGATAGATGCAATCGCTGATCATAATGACCTGCTCTTGCTTGAGGTGTGTGACTAGAATCGTTCCCCCCGCAGATAAAACAGTGATGGGGTATTCTAACTTATTACAAGTGAGTCCATAAAGATTGACAAACTCTTGCGAAATGAATGAAGTAGTTGCACCAGTATCGAAAAGTACTTTGCCAGGGTGAGATAGGATTTGAAGCGTACCTATCACGGTTTTCTCCGATTCATTCACTTCCTCCAAGTTGGTGCAATTTAATTTCCCATAAGGCCGAGATCTCTTGCCTGCACCATTTCCTCCTGAATTACTTCCAAGGTTGAACCCTCCTCCGGTTGGCTTCTTTCCCCATGCAGCTTTATTGGGACATTGCCTCTTCATGTGTCCCTCTTGGTTACAGCCATAACAGATTACCTTGGGCTTTGGGCAATCCCTTGCCAGATGTCCTCTAGCTCTGCACTCATGACAGGTGATTACTGCCTTAGGATTTCCTCCTCCGCCTCCCCGAGGTAAAGTTCCTCGACTTGGTGGTCGTGGTTTGAAAGTAAGATCTGCACTTGGTTTGTTGACCGGATATCTTCTGGGTTCCATCTTGGCTTTCTTCCTGCGTTCCTCCTGAACTTGCTTGAAATCATCTTCCATGGTGATAGCTGCATCAACAAGTTCTTGGAAATCTGCTGCCTTTAACATTCTGAGTTGCATCTTGGCCATTGGGTGCAAACCCCTCATAAACCGCTTCTTCCTCTTCTCATCCGTGTTTACTGCATCCGTAGCATAACGCGATAGAAGAGTAAATTCCTTGACATATCTCATGATAGTCTTGTCCTTCTGTTCTAAGTTGTCAAACTCTCTCCTCTTTAATTCCATGATACTTTCTGGCACGTTTGCTTCTCTGAACTTCCTTTTGAATTCATCCCAGGTGAATACCCTTCCTGGAGGATGTATTGCCACAATATTGTCCCACCAAGCTGCTGCGGGTCCACATAACAGATGAGTGGCATACCTAAGCTTCTCGCTATCGCTGCAATTCACAGTGTTGAGCTTCCTCTCGGTATCCAACAACCAGTCTTCGGTGTCCATTGGTTCCGGCGCTGATGCAAATGGAAGTGGTCTTGTATTCAGAAAGTCTGCCAGTGAGACTCCATGTACACCTTCATAACATCCTTCATGGTTGCGATCCATCACATCTTGCATCATCTTGGTCTGGCACTCAATAAGCATCCGTTGCCTTTCATCTGCCATCATCATATATTGGGCAAAATCTTGCTGTGTGAGAAATGGTGGTGGTGGTAATGGTTCCCTTGCCGCTGCATCGGCTGCCTCCTTTGCCTTGGCTTCGGTCTCCATCCTCTGTTGCTCGGACTCTTCACCAACTACCGTCGCCATTTTATCCCCCTAACCCTGTTACATCAAGCAAAACTCATAATTACACCATGCCCATGCTTTCTGAGCTCAACTTCATGCACAGTGTTAGTCACACAATAAAATCCAAATGAAACATGACCAAATCACACCAAACATATACCATGTATATACATGGGTAAAAGCAACATAGTGTTACACACTGCCCCGTGAGTAGCTACACTCACTTATTCCCATTTGCGAAAGCAAATACTACATAAAACACATATGGTACATATGTTACACACATATCGCCTCCTTATCGATGGTGGTCTTCTACGGGTAGTCGAACTCCCGATACATCCCCGGTGTCCATCCTGTCGCTCGGGATGTCCTCCTGACTGAAGCAGGGGTGTAAGATGACTCTGCCGGCATATAGTCAAGATCGGGTGTAGGGCCTAAGTTGAAATCAGTCATCCCCAGATAACCGCTCAACGATGGGTATACAACCTCAGTGGCACCTCTCTCCATCTTGGGTCTCGAGCATTCTCCACGCTCCATATAGCTCGGTAACTTCCCCTCATCATCTGACTCTATCTCTATAGGCTTCCCCGCCACGTCTCTGGTGCGGTGTGCAACCCTAAACAGACTCGTGACCTCATGCTCCGAGTCACATGGAATCGGATCTCCGGCCGTTCCCATGTACTCACCAAAACGCCAGCCCATGGAGTTTCCCCCAAAACTGTCGTTATGGGGCACTCCCCATGACTCCAAGCCTGCCTCATATCCGGCTCCAGTCGAGCCGTGTGCAAAATGTGCTGGTGGCATCTCCGGTTCGGCCTTGGGCTCGAACTCCCGCTCCTCGGGATCGATCTCCTCATCTAGATTAATAAAGTCTCTAGCGGAGAAAGCTGGAGTAGGTGCTCGTGGTGGTCTAGAAATCTCCCCCGTATGCCACGGAGTAGGTGCTCATGGTGGTCCGGAAGTCTCCCCCGTATGTGTCAGTTCGGTGATCTCCTCCACTAGACTCTGTATCTCACCAACTAAAGCTCCGTGGACATGATAGAACACACTAAGCAGATGCTTACACCTGCCCATGTGCTCTGCTGCGGCATATGGGTGTCTCTTCGCAAAATTGTAGCTATCCCGACAAGGATCTTCTCCTTCCTCGTCGTGTGGGATGTGCGTGAACTTAGTACCTAACAACTTCTCCATTTTGTGTTCACGGATATCAGTGATGGCTTTCATGATAGCTATCTTATATGCAGTACTAACCGTGCGTGCTTCTTGATGTCTACACACGCTTCTGTTCTTGTAGACAGTGTTGGGCCTCCAAGTGCAGAGGTTTGTAGAGCAGTAGCAAGTTTCCCTTAAGTGGATCACCCAAGGTTTATCGAACTCAGGGAGGAAGAGGTCAAAGCTATCCCTCTCAAACAACCCTGCAATTACGATACAGAAAGTCTCTTGTGTCCCCAACACACCCAATACACTTGTCAGATGTATAGGTGCACTAGTTCGGCGAAGAGATAGTGAAACACAAGTGGTATGGATGATTATAAGTAGCAAATGTGACTTGAAGTAAATATCGCTGCGAGCAAACATGTAACAAAACAGGAAGTAAACGGTGTGCAATGCTTGGAAACAAGGCCTAGGGATCATACTTTC
This sequence comes from Dactylis glomerata, assembly GCA_007115705.1. Classification (NCBI taxonomy): domain Eukaryota; kingdom Viridiplantae; phylum Streptophyta; class Magnoliopsida; order Poales; family Poaceae; genus Dactylis; species Dactylis glomerata. The sequence continues at coordinate 1,083,248 of QXEO01000371.1, read as the reverse complement.
ACTAGTGGACACACTCCCAACAAATATAACATAATTGAACAAATAAACAACTTCTCTTCACTATGGTACTCTGAATTACTCTCCTATTGAATAACACTAATCATTGCGTAGGGCTACGAAGCACTCCTCAAAGTTCATCAAGTACTTGACAAACACCACTCATAGAGATATCCAAATCAAATCACAACTCAAGATAGATATTATTGCAACTTAGACCAAGTACTAACACGGTGCACACACTGTCAACATTACACCATGAAAGGAGGAATAGATCACTTCAATACTATCATAGTGATAATTATTCTCATAATCCATAAGAGATCACAATCGTAGCCTAGACCAAGTACCACCATGATGCACGCACTGTCACCGTTACACCATGGCAAGAGGAATAGATTACTTTAATAACACACTAGAGTACACATAATGAAGAAGAGTAACATCTACTTATTCAACATGATACAAAGCTCACGATCACATAAAGATCGCATCATGGGAGAGAGAGGTGAACCACATAGCTACCGGTAGAGCCCTCAGCCCCGGGGGAGAACTACTCCCTACTCATCATAGGAGACAGCAAGGTTGATGGAGATGGCGGTGAGGTCGATGGAGATGACGGAGACGGCAATGGAGACCGATGGAGATGGCTCCGGGGGCACTTCCCCATCCCGGCAGGGTGCCAGAACAGAGACTTCTGTCCCCCAAAATTTGGCTTCGACGGCGGCGGCGCTGCGGAACTGTTCTGGAAATTTCTCCCACTCCCTTAGGGTTTTCCGTCCCGAGGCTTTATATAGGCGAAGGGGCGTCGTCAGGGGGCAGCCAGGGGCTCCTCACACCAGGGTGGCGCGGCCAGGGCCTGGGCCGCGCCACCTATGTGTGAGGGCGTCCTCTGGCCCCTCTCCGGCTCTCTTTCGGTCTTTGGGAAGCTTCCGTGAAAAATAAGACTTCTGGAACTTGTTTCGTCCAATTCCGAGAATATTTCCTGTGTAGCTTTTCTGAAACACAAAAACAGCAGAAAATAGGGAACTGGCACTGTGGCATCTTGTCAATAGGTTAGTTCCGGAAATCGCATAAAAACGCCACGAAGTGTAACGAAACACAAGGCAAATGGTGTAATAACAAGCATGGAGCATCAAAAATTATAGATACGTTTGAGACGTATCGGCATCCCCAAGCTTAACTCCTGCTCGTCTTCGAGTAGGTAAGTGATAACAAAAGAAATAATTTTTGAGGTGACATGCACCTACAAAATCTTGATCATATATGTAAGCGTTGTGAGCTGGGATCAAAGAACTTAAAACATGGGCATGAAAGACATAATCTTGATAGAAGAAACTTAGCAACTATGTTATAAACATGAAAATGAACACAAACAAAAGATCATGAAAATGAAACAATGAAAGTCAAACGTGTGTTCAAATCATAAGGAAAAACATACAAATGGTTTTTAGCTTGTCCTTCATAGAGAGCAAAACATAAATGCATAGGACACCTTCAAGTTTAAGAGGGCGACTAGATACAAATAATTTGAGAACAAGTGAAACCAACAATATGAATCAATCAATGAAAACTTTGGGACAATGCACATTATACTCAGAATGACAACTATGCTCTCCTAATGGTGCATAAAGATAGAAGGTGGTGACTCAACATAAAAGTAAAAGAAAGGCCCTTCGCGGAGGGAAGCAGTGATTAAACATGTGCTAGAGCTTTTCATTTGTAAAACAGAGAGATAAAAATTGGTTTTAAGAGGTGGTTGTCTTTGTCAACGACTGGCAATGGGGTTCTTACTATCTTCCATACAAAAATGAAGCAAGTTTTTGAGAGAGAGATTGGCACTTTTGTGCTCTTTTATAAAGCTTGGCACTCCTCCCCACCTTTTTTCCTTTCTCAAACCATGGCTAACCGATTCCATCGGGTGCCCACCAACATTCACATACCATGGAGGAGTGCCTTTTTTTCTTTCTTTTTTCTTTTTTTTTTCTTTTTGGAATAAGCAATATGGAAGATAGCAAATTCGACCACTACGTCCCCATGAGCTGAAAACAGTGTCACAAAACGAGAAGTGTTTTGAAGGTTTTTTGAAAGGTAGCACATGAAAATTTACTTGGAATGGCTTACAAATACCATGCATAGGAATTTATAGTGGACACAATGGCAAGCTTGGGTTTTGGGAGTTGGATGCACGAGTAGAGCTCATACTCAGTACAAAATGAGGGCTAGCAAAAGACTGGGAGCGACCAACTAAGAGAGCAATAACGGCCATAATCATGCAAAGCGACAAAGCAACATTAAAAGAAGCATAAGATGGCATCAAAATTCAAAAACTAAATGATCATAGAGGCTATAGGCGACTTATTTTTGTAGTCAACATGTGTAAGCATGTGCCAAGTCAACCCAAATAAAGCATCAAAGGAGAAAACCAAAATAATGCTTCCAAATAATTAAAACAACGCATGATTTTTTCAAAGGCTCATTAAGAAATCTCAGTTATTTGAGACAAGTCATGCTACAGCAAAACCACTAAGCATACTATCAAAAAGACATCAAGCACGACATGCAAAAGCCTAGGCCGCAGTCTACACAAGCTCCTTCTTGTACCACTTTTTTGCATATAGCTTTTTCTCTTTTCCAACACCATTCAAACTTTTTTTTAATCCAACTCTTTTGAGGAAAACCAACATGGTCCAGAGGCAAAAATACACCTTGATAAATAAATATAAGAAGATCTGAATGCAAATCAAGGCGAAAACGAAAACCAAACGCAGTAGTAGAAAAAGAAGAACACTCGGTTTTTGATAAGAGTGAAAACTAGAGTGTTCTTGGCAATGAAAAGTGAGATCATCTCCTCCAAAAGAAACATGATGTGATCTAACCATTTATTGCAGAAAACAAAACTAAACTAATAGAGAAAACTAAAAACAACTGACGCTCCAAGAAAAACACATAGTGCATGAAGCAATAAAAATATAGTCTCTTGAAAGGTGACCTAATTTTTGCCGATGAAGAAGGGGGTGCCTCGGGGGCATCCCCAAGCTTTGACGCTTGTACTTCTTGGATATTTCTTGGGGGTTGCATGGGCATCCCCAAGCTTGAGCTTTTGTCAATTCTTCAACTCATCTCATCACTCTCCGATCCCTACACTTGAAAACTTCCTTCATACAAAACTAAACACAAATCTATTAGCAACATTAGTGTAGCATAACATATAATCAACCTCTTTTTGCTTCAGGTTTCAACTCAAAACCACCACATATATAGCACATACTACTGTAGCAACTTCCCCAAAAGTTCCGTGATCAAAAGAACTCAAAAGAAAGCGATAAAGCGGCAAACACAAATATTGGCAGAAATCTGTCAAAACAGAACAGCTGATAAAGGTCGAATTTTTGAGGGGTTTTCTGTTGCTCAAATCAAAAAGTGCTCAACTAACGAAAGTTTGGATATAACCTGGGGCATATGCACAAGAAATCGCAGGTCGAAAAGATATACAGAGAATTTATACGAATTTTTACGGTACAGCACCGGAAACTGTTTCAGGACAGCAACATCCCCAAATCTTACCTCACTCAAATTAGAGGCTTCTCTTGGCACAAAATCAAAATAAAAAGATAAGGAGCGGTTATTACAGTAGTAATAACTTCGAAGACTCAAATAAAAGAAAAAGTACTGAAAATAAAACAATGGGTTATCTCCCAAGAGTGCTTTTCTTTAACGCCTTTGAGCTAGGCGCAGTAATTTGCAAAGATGCTCATGTGGGCGCCATATAAGAGCTTGAGGCAAAGGCGCCATATAAGAACTTAAAGCAATAGAGAGCATCAAAAAGCAAGTGTGAAAGACATTTAAATCTGAACCACTTTCTATGCATAGGAATCTTGTAAGAAAATAAATCAACGAGGCACATAGTAGCAAGCGTGGATAGATAAAACAAGTGCCACTTCAAGATTTGCAACATAAAGAGGGGAAACTTAATATTATTGAGATCTATCAAACCATGTTTCCCTCTCTCATAATAACTTTCAGTAGCATCATGAATAGAACTAACAATATAACTATCACATAAAGCATCCCTATCATGAGTCACATGCATAAAATAATTAATACTCACCACAGGAACAATACTCACCACAGGAACAATAGTAGTAGGAGCAGATTCAACAGAATAATTATTCTCATCACCATAATCATCATAAATAGGAGGCATATTGTAATCATAACTAATTTTATCCTCAATAGTAGGTGAACTGAAAATATTATACCCATCATTGTAACCATCATAGACTAGAGGTTCAGTATCATCACAAGCTAGAGAACAGCTATTTCGCAAAGCATATTCTTCAAACATATCATCATAAGAAGGAACATCACATATGGGAGATAAAATATCATTAGAGCAAATTTTCTCCACTAAAGCTGGGGAACTAAAAATATCATGCTTAACAAAACCAGCTTCCCCAAGCTTAGACTTTTCAATAGTATTAGCAACAACGGTGTTCAAAGCATTCATACTAACAACACTATTAGCATGCAAATTAAGCTCCAAAGGTTTTTCAATTTTCTCTTCAAATCTAAAATCAGGAAAAAGACTAAAGAACTCTGTGTTTTCCATTAAGCCTAACTAGTGAAAATAAAAACAAGAAACAAAAAGATGTAATTGCAGAATCTAAAGGAAATAACTTCGAGCACTCACCAGCAACTAAAAGACTTAGTAGACAAAGGATGTGAGTACCTTTTACCTTACCTCCCCGGCAACGGCGCCAGAAAAGAGCTTGATGTCTACACACGCTTCTGTTCTTGTAGACAGTGTTGGGCCTCCAAGTGCAGAGGTTTGTAGAGCAGCAGCAAGTTTCCCTTAAGTGGATCACCCAAGGTTTATCGAACTCAGGGAGGAAGAGGTCAAACCTATCCCTCTCAAGCAACCCTGCAATTATGATACAGAAAGTCTCTTGTGTCCCCAACACACCCAATATACTTGTCAGATGTATAGGTGCACTAGTTCGGCGAAGAGATAGTGAAATACAAGTGGTATGGATGATTATAAGTAGCAAATGTGACTTGAAGTAAATATCGCTGCGAGCAAACATGTAACAAAATAGGAAGTAAACGGTGTGCAATGCTTGGAAACAAGGCCTAGGGATCATACTTTCACTAGTGGACACACTCCCAACAAATATAACATAATTGAACAAATAAACAACTTCTCTTCACTATGGTACTCGGAATTACTCTCCTATTGAATAACACTAATCATTGCGTAGGGCTACGAAGCACTCCTCAAAGTTCATCAAGTACTTGACAAACACCACTCATAGAGATATCCAAATCAAATCAAATCACAACTCAAGATAGATATTATTGCAACTTAGACCAAGTACTAACACGGTGCACACACTGTCAACATTACACCATGAAAGGAGGAATAGATCACTTCAATACTATCATAGTGATAATTATTCTCATAATCCATAAGAGATCACAATCGTAGCCTAGACCAAGTACCACCATGATGCACGCACTGTCACCGTTACACCATGGCAGGAGGAATAGAATACTTTAATAACACACTAGAGTACACATAATGAAGAAGAGTAACACCTACTTATTCAACATGATACAAAGCTTACGATCACATAAAGATCACATCATGGGAGAGAGAGAGGTGAACCACATAGCTACCGGTAGAGCCCTCAGCCCCGGGGGAGAACTACTCCCTCCTCATCATAGGAGACAGCAAGGTTGATGGAGATGGCGGTGAGGTCGATGGAGACGACAGAGACGGCGATGGAGACCGATGGAGATGGCTCCGGGGGCACTTCCCCGTCCCGGCAGGGTGCCGGAACAGAGACTTCTGTCCCCCGAAATTTGGCTTCGATGGCGGCGGCGCTGCGGAACTGTTCTAGAAATTTCGCCCACTCCCTTAGGGTTTTCCATCCCGAGGCTTTATATAGGCGAAGGGGCGTCGTCAGGGGGCAGCCAGGGGCTCCTCACACCAGGGTGGCACGGCCAGGGCCTGGGCCGTGCCACCTATGTGTGAGGGCGGCCTCTGGCCCCTCTCCGGCTCTCTTTCGGTCTTCGGGAAGCTTCCGGGAAAAATAAGACTTCTGGAACTTGTTTCGTCCAATTCCGAGAATATTTCCTGTGTAGCTTTTCAGAAACACAAAAATAGCAGAAAACAGGGAACTGGCACTGTGGCATCTTGTCAATAGGTTAGTTCCAGAAATCACATAAAAATGCCATGAAGTGTAACGAAACACAAGGCAAATGGTGTAAAAACAAGCATGGAGCATCAAAAATTATAGATACGTTTGAGACGTATCACTTCTCCAGCTGGCATGACCACGCTCATGCCCAATTTGGCAGGAAGCATGATCCCTACCTTGTACTTCTGAAAGACTCTACCCTCATAATATGCATACTTCTTGACAGGGATACGGGTTTCACACCCGCACTCTAGTAGGATGCCCCGTAGCAGATCGGATAGATTCCCATCATACTCATCCAACGTCACATCTCAAACTTGCACGGTCCTTGATGGATTGGTGTGTGCCATCCTGGCAGTCTATATAAAATATAAAGAAAATTAGTATATGATGCGTCATCATAGTAACAATAAAGAATTGTAACACTAAAAAGTATTACTTTGTTATTCCCAAGTAAATAACGCTATGACCCTTTTAGAGAACTCTTTACTATTCCTATTTGACTCCTACAGGTCATTCCCATTAACTAGGCGTCCAACCTAAGGTCAAAGCTTTTGCTCTGATACCAACTGTGGTGACCCAGCATACCACTGCATGTTTTAGTATGCAAGTCGTTGACATAACACTCGTGAAGTACCATTTCACAAATATTACATCCCTCAGAGTGGTACAATAGAAACATAGCGGTCTTCATTCAAGCACTTAATATTACAAGCCATAATCTTACAAAGGATTCCAGTTCCTCCTTGGTCCAAAGAGGAACACTAGTAGGTTCTACCTTGATGTTATAAACCTTAACTACGACAGATAGAAGTAGGCTAAACATGATAACTGGCTTAAGTCACTTTATTCTATAGGGTTCCTGTGACTTAAACTACTACCCTATACTACTAGTTGTCGGCCTCCTCCTCGTCTCCTTCGTTGTTTCCGTAGACGACCATGTAATTGTAACACCCACGAATTGATAACAAATTCGAAGTGCCCGTTATGTATTCCATCACAATCCCAGAATCATTGTTGTGATATGCATAACGTAGTTGGTAACCAGTTCCAGCTATAAATGGTAAATAAAGGGATTACATAGGTGGACGTACAGACCAAACCTTACAATACATCAATATGCAGCGGAATAACACGTCGGGTCCATACCATCAAGCTTCAACCGCACAGGCAGAGCCGACAGTAGGAAACAAGCCTAATTCGCAAAGTCGTCAACGATTCCTTCCTTCTTGATTTTTGTCCTTCAAGTCTGGCCAAGTTAATAGCCAGGGACAGAGCCATGAGTACATTGCATGCACTCGCAAACCATCTTATAAATAAATGAATAGAGAATGCATAGTTCATATAGTGGTCTAAGCTCTAGGTTCATTTGCATAAAGCAGAATTTCCTTTCAAAGATCTGTTATTTAAAATGGTAAGGAAACATTTAGCTCTTTATAAATCTCTAGATGGAATCCCCCAAATGTCAATTCTTTTGTTCACCAAGTCACCTCCATGGTTATCGAAATTCATTGTCAAGTCACCTTTCTCAATCATTTTCAAAGTAAAACCTGACAAAGGCCAAGTACAACTAGTCCAACCATCCATGACTGCGGACGCGGCTATTCGAATAGTTTTACACTCTGCAGAGGTTGTACACTTTACCCACACCATCCGACTACTCATCGTGTGGGCAACTTCCCTGCATAACGACATATGCCACGACAAGCAACCGACCATTAATGTTTCACCTGCCCGCCTTAGCATAAACACTACCGCCTAGAGATGTACGCCCCAACACCGGGGTCCAAGAAGCTGTCCAGAGTGTGCAAAGTTCCCAGCCACTTGACCCTCCGGAATGCCACTAACCGAGGTAGAGTCCTACACCCGGTAGTCCATTTTCAATGAGGGCTCCTTGGCTTGTACCCCAACCACCTGAAGAGGAGGACAAGGCAAACCTAGGCCGCAGCCATCGGGTGCCCTGGAAGAGGAGTCCCTGGTCGGACTTCCACTACATTTGTAGGGTCTACACTAAGGCGAAACAAACTACTCCACTAAGCCCCGTCCCATACCAGGGTAATGTGGTTGTACTGTATGGTTGGTCCAGTATGGTACCTCACACATCATCATTTTTGTCAAACCTTCATGTCACCTTCACCATGTCACCATTTTGGAAATAGTTTTCAAAGTCACCCTTGGGTAAGGTTGCCCGTCTCCAAGGTTTGTATTGCAAAATCATCCTTGGGCAAGGTTGCCCCTTTCCAAGGTTTTCATTTCAAAATCTTCATGATCTTCATTGGGGTTCCCACCTAGTCATTTTCCATGAATGCCTTCAGCTCAAGCATAATCCTCATGAGGGCACAAGGATCTAGGTAGGTATATTGGATAGGCTTAGCTTGATGCTCTACTTAGCATCCACTAAGAAAAGGGGTTCTCAAAGGTAGGCTAGGTTTGATGCCCTTGATGTCATCCACGAAAAAAAGTTGGATGCACTTGTTAAGAAAGACATCTCTACTCATTTGCAACTTGGTAACAATTATTTTAGCATGCACTTTTATTTAAAAGCAAGTAAACATGCATTATAAAACTGGGTAATGGTATGATCAAAAGATGGCTTGCCTGGCTTGGCAATGTCATAGGCTTCTTCATCTTCATCTCGGGTTGTGTAGTCTCCATCACCATTGCTTGGTTGACTTCGGGATCCATTCTCCTTACTCTCATTGTCGTCTAATCGTCGAAAATCAAATAAGCATACAATCACCACACAATTCCCAAACAACACATATTCACTCAAATAAGGATAGTTGGGGTAAGGGAAACTATCTAGGAAGTCTATGGAGAGTGGTTTCGAAGATAATTGAGTTCCGATGGATGAGATTATTGAGTTGTTGTATCTAAGTAGGGTTTATTTATTTTGGATTATGAAAATATCTCCTGCAAGTCCTTATTGACCAAGGTCATGGACTACAAGTAGATATTTGAGATTAGGGTTCAACCAAAGTGGTTTCCTATCATTTCGATCTCCTTTGAATTACTAAGGCCAGTTTTAAGTCCATAGAGAACTATTATTAAATAGTGGAGTTACAAATATCTCCTGTAAGATCAACTTGGATGAAGGCCAATTAATAATTGAAATAGGTTTTATCCTAAGTGGATTTATAAATTTCCCATTTATAATTTTGACTTTATCAAACCCTATGTTAGGAAAGCTTATTTACCCAAATAGTAAATAGCCTTTGCTTGAAAAGGGTAAAATATGAAATCTAATCATAGATACAGATATAGAATACAAATTATGAACTTTGAGAGTTGGATTCATATTTTTATGAATTTTATTTGATTTGTTATGCATTTTCTAAGGTGGCAAAGTTCTAGTTTTGTTATTTTTATTAGATTTAATTACATAATCCTAAATTGGTTGAAAACAATCTCATAGGCTAGATAATGTTTAGGGCTTTCCAGGGAATATTCATTTGCTATTTTTGGATTCCTAAATCTCTAGGAAATTGAATTTGAAGTTGCAGTACTTAAAGAAATAAATAAAGGTTTTCCCTAAAAAAAACTAAGCCAACTGAAATTTGATGCGGGCCGGGGGAACGAACTCGGGCCGGCCCAGCTAGGGACCCCGGGTGCGCGCGGGAAAAAAACAAGAAAGAGGGCTGACAGACGGGGCCCGCCTGCCAGGCCACTTAAAAACGAAGCGGTATCGGGGGGGCTTCTTCCCCAGCCCGATGGACACAGTGAGCGAGAGGACTGGGAGGAGGCAGCGCTAGGGGAGGCTCACCGAAGAGGCTCCGACGACGGGGAGGATGTCTAGGCGGCGGAGGGAGCTCGACTCGGCCACCCTGGACCGGCGGAGCGGCAGGAGGTGGTCCGGTTCGCCGGGAACGGGTGGTGTACTGGGAGCACGGCCACCCCGGAGAGCTCGATGGAGAGAGCTAGAAGGGAGAGGAGGATGTCTGGGAGGTAGAAGGAGGTGAGGTGCATCTTTCCTGCCAACAATGGCGGCCTTTTATAGGCGGGAGAGGGAGTATGAGGTGAGTGGATCGGCGGCCGGAGCACGGCCGGTGTCGGCTAAAGAAGGGACGAGGTGGTCGGTGCTTTCGGCGGAGGGCTTCGGCGTGCTGTGGCGTGCTGCTGGCGCGTTTGCGGGCGGCGGCTTGGTCTGGTGCAGAGGGGGCAAGTGAGGGCGGCGGCGGCTGGTGTCCCGTCACCACGCCACGGTCGGGGCCAGAGCGACCAAAGGGACAGAGGGGGATGGACGCGGGATGGGAGAGGGGTGTCGTCGGGTACTGCCATGGGGCTAGGGCGTACGGCAGTGGCGTCATACACAGTGGATTCGACTTTCCGGAATTCTGCACGCAACGTGTTCGACACAATGCCCGCAAGAGTTTGAATTTCGAATTTTTGAAAAATTCCACTTTGGGCTGTTAGGGTATTAAACATGGGTTCCAGAAATGTTTTGGTTAGGCTGAGTGGAGGTGTTTTGCTAGGATGCTAAAGGCATTTTTGAATGGTTACTGAATTGAATTCAAAGTTTGGCAGAAATTTGAGATGTGCTAGAGTTTGAGTTTTTGTTTGAAATTTGTTGGTCAAGCAAGAATGTGGTTTGGCCTTGCTCAACCCACTGATCACACCTTCAGTTGAGTTGAGGATTGCTTAATCCAGGGGTCCAAAGTAGGGTAGTCAATAATATTTTCTAGATCCTTTTTCCTCTTCTTTTCTTTGTAGGAGTTTTAGGGTTTGTGTTGTTGCTCATTTATTTCCGTTTTCTTACTTGTTGTTTGTGCTTGCTTGACTTTAGAGTTTGCTAAGAAGCTTTAGCATGCATTCATGCAAGATTTAAATAGATAGGATACAAATTTGTATCAAATAAACTATCTTATAAACAAAGGTTTATTTTGGTATCAAAGATTGGCTAGGAAATCATGTCGATTTTTGCAAAGGCTTTGGAATTAAGTTTTCAAAATATTGATGTTTCAAATAAGTTCCTAAGGTAGTAGATTTTGAAAAAGGTGACTCAACTCATTTTTGAAGTACTAGTTGGAGGCATGAAAATGGTTTTCAAAATGGGGTATTTTTATTCCAACGTTTAAAACAAGCAGCTGGATTTATTGAAATAGGGTTTTACTTTCTTTCAAATTATTTTCCTTTAAAAGAAAGGGATTGAAACTTTTTGCTCAAAGTATTTGATTAACACCTTTCTCTTATTATTCTTATTTCAAGCATGGGAGCAAAAATGGTCAAATTCCTAATTCCTGAAAGACAAGAAATAAATCTTGAATTTAAAATAAAAGTTTTTGTTGGGTCCAAAATTTGGTATTTTAATAAATTTTATTTGTTTCTAAATTTCCAAAAATTTGGGTTGTTACAGTAATCCACGCCTTCGACTCCACCAGAAAGGTCCGGCTCTTCATAATAGACTTCCTCGTAGTCCTCCGATGCTCCTTCAGTTTTCTCGTTCTCGCCCTCCAAGTCTAAGCAAGGGTTAAGAGGGAATGGGGTGAGTAACGAGCGTTACCCAACAAGTTCATTTAACAGGATAGAGGTGTTTGATGCACTAGCTACGACCACCGACTCAAAAGTCTTAGGTCAAATGCAGTTTTATAATAATTTCTTCAAAGATTGCTTTTATTTAAAAGAACTATGCCCGTCAGTCTTCACAGGTTGATTAGAGCTTCAATGGGCTCCTTTCCTGCCGCGTTCGCAACTCGTTCCTGGAACAGGGAGTATCTTGATACTTTTTATACACTCTGCAGAGGTGGTCACTTGTACCCATGAGAGATCAACACTTTGCTGCACAACCGGGCGTACCTTCCCGTCCATACTTCTTTTTGTATGGGGCCCAGTTGATGATCCAAGCCAATCACCGTTCTTCTCCGCGACCCTGCAGACCCACCCTTTTGTAAGTCCGTCCATCTTCTATACCACATATGCCGACCGATTGGCGCACTGGTCCTTCCCCTTTACACTATGGACGACCCCATAGGTATACCAGCCCAGACCCCGGTGCCCGCTCCTATGCAATATGGGTAGACCGACCCAGATGACCGTTACAATCCATCATAGATCAATTAGCCAGCTTGTCCCCCCTATACTATAGGCAGCCCGGCAGGAAACGCATTTCCCCCACAATGCACTATAGTAGCTCGCGCAAGACAACACTCGACTACTGATCCGTTGGCATGCGAGAGGAAAAAGATACAAATGACTTCTCCGTCCCATTCCAGATCTCATGGTTGACCGTAATTTACGGTGCTAGAATCACTGGCGACATTGGTTGTTAAGTCCTAGGGTTCACTTTCCCGAACAAATGAAACCTCCACCACAACAATCATACCATGGTTCCATTTGCCAGCCATCCTAGGTTACCACCACTCGGGTCGATAACCAGCTAATCATATTAATTATGAAAAGAGAACCTTTTGCTTTTCAATGCAGTAATAATCATACCACCGGTATATTTGCAAGTAATTTGCTAAAAGTAATCAAGAGATATGAGCAAGAGTGAACTTGCCTGCAAATTGCAAGGTAGTGCAATTGGATTTGTTGAAGTGACCCGGGACCTCGTGTTCTGGAAAATAGCAACATTGTCCGGTAAGGGCAATGGTTAAAGATTAAAAAAATGCATGCTTTATGGTGTGTTATAATTATACCCCCAGAAGTGATTTATTTATTTATTAAGCTGGATATATTCTTTCTATGATTTTAAAGAATATATGTTAAGGGTAATTTCATTCAAGGATATTTATCAATATTCTTGAATGGAATTTATTAAGAATTACCAAATTTTCTTAAATGGATAATTTTTATTATTTTCAGGCCAAATCAATTAACTTCTTTTTCTTTTGTGTAATCGACTCATGAGATTATTTTATTCACTTAATGGGTTCAAAATTACAAAAAGAGCTAAAAATAATTACTTATTATTTTTAGTTTATTTTAGGTATTTTTCTGGATTTATTTTTAAGCAGATTAGGGTTTTCTTAAGGGTTTTTGATTTAAATCGAATTAAAAAGGCTGGCTGACAGCCTCGGCCCACCGGTCAGTCCACCTAGGTGGGTTTGACCGAACCGGCTCAGCCCAGCCCGGCCGCCCCCTCACTCTCTCCCCTCTCGGTCGGTTCTAACCCTAATCCCCCCCCCCCTGGCGATCCGAATCACCAACGAGCTCCTCGCCAGACTCCGGCGAGCTCCGGCGAGATCCACCGCCACTCTATGGCGTATCCGCTCCGCCTCGTCGCACGCTTCCTCCTGACCGTGGGGTTTCGTCGTCCTCGCCTCCAATCGCCGTCGAGCTCCGCCCTAGTAGGTCTCGCCCATGCGGCTTGATCTACTCCGGCGAGCTTCGCTGGAGCTCCTGTCCTAGCTCTACGGTGCTTGCGGTGTCCTCCTCGTCGCCGCGTCGGTTGGATGGCTGCTGCAACCCCGACGTCGCCGCCATGCTGTGCTCGGCCACTCGGCCGTGAGCACGATGTCGCCCCCTCGATGGTGCAGCCTCTGGACGGTAGCCTTGCTGCCACAACCGTGGCTGCGCCGTCGTGTCGCCGCCATGGTCTTCTGTCTTGCCCCTCTGTGAGCACTCCGGTGAGTTTCTTCTCCTCCTTGCTTCTGTGTGCTTCCTATGGTGGCCTGGCCAGTGAGCCAGGCATGCTTGCCTATGCTATTGCCATGCCCTACTGCTACTGCTGCCCTGCTCAAGCTTGTGCTGCTGCTGTTGTGCTCGAGCTCCACTTGCTAGTCACTGTCTATGCTACTGTGACTTTCAGTGCAAGTGTTAGTGCAAGATTCAGTTAAGAATTTTCTTATCTGAACTTCGTATGATTATCTAGGGATTTTCCCCTGTGCTATTAGATTGACCATGTGTTGTGTAATTATGGCTACTGTTAGTATGAAATTCAGTTAAGAATTTCTTAACTGAATTATGTGTGGCTTACTTGGGATACTCCCCCTATGATGCTGGCTTGGCTCTATAGTGATGTGCTTATCAATCAATTGTCTAAGTGATGCCCTCTGGCTTGCAGTGCAAACTGCTGCCAATTGATTCATATGATTGTTTTCATGATGACATAAACATGCTGAGCTTAAGCTTGTTATAATTCTGTTGATTTCTATGAACTGAAACTTGTTTCAGTGATGATGTTTCTATCAAGAAATTCATGCTTGAGTTGTATGCTGCTAAAGGTTTTGTTTGCTTTATATAGCATGTTATCCATTGGCAGCATGTAACTGTTATTATTGAGTTTTAGTTGTGTTTCATCCATGTGAGGTTCACAACACTTGCTTGATAATTAAACTGGATGGCTGCTGTTCAGTGATGCTAAACATGCTTGGTGGTTTCTGTCAGTGGCTAAGTCATCATATTGGGCAATTAAATTACTGATAAGAACAGATCCTCATGATGATCTTAGTCTCAGCCTATGATGCATGGTCTGAGGCTTTTATTCTTGCTGGTGCTTGTTAATTTGCTTCCCACTAATTAAATCTTCCTATGAAGATTATACAGAGCACTTCTCTGTAGGTCTGAGGAGAAAAACCTCCCCAAAACCTCCTACGTGTTATACTTAGTAGAAGGGTTTGGTGGTGAGTGTTTCCTTGTTGCTGTTTATCTTGTGTATGCAAGATCCTGGATGCTTGCAATGTTTTGCTCATGGATATGCAAGTCCTATTTATACCTTGGTCTTATGCTGGCTTTTCTGAGGGGCTGTGGTGATGTTGATGATGCTCTTGGTTGAGCTTGATCACTGGCTCCTGGTACTTGCTCTGCTCCTCCCAGTGGCTTGCCCTGCACATCCTTGTGCCTGGCTCCCCACCTTGCCTGCCCTACACCTCCTTGGTGCTTGGCCTGCTCCTTGCTGCTTCTGATCTTGATTAAGTAACCATGTTGCTTTGGCTTTGGTTATGGGTTTTGATTGGTGAGGTGAATTCCCTCTTGATGCTCAACTCATGAGCAGAGAGAACTTGGTGCTGTGATTGCTGGTGCTGTGGGGCTGGTGTGGTTGTTGTGGTTGCTGTGGTGCTGGTGCTGTGGTGCTGGTCGACTAGGGTTCCTAGTCGACCAGTTTTACACTCACAGAACTGTTTTATACCACCCCCTGGTTTCTGATGGCTTGACACCTCCTTACATGCATCTGATGACCAGCTGCTTGCTTGCTTGGTGGCTTGGCCGGCCAGATTGGTCCTTGGCAGATATTTGTGTGTGTGAGTCATGTTGATAAGGTCAACATCTTGATGATTATCAACAGTGCTTCTATTTAACTTTGACTGCCACTTGTATTACCCTGGTGGCTTTTCCTTTTGTATTCTCCTTTGTATGCAGGTGATAAGAAGAATGAAGAAGAAAAGAAGAAAGATTGGATGATCAAGATAGTTTAGGATTGAGTTATATCATAACTTGTATTTAGTTTCTTTTCTTCTTTATTTCCCTTTAACTTCAGATTGTAACATTCTGTGAATGCCCACTGTTGTAATATTCTTTCATTCACAAACATTGTAAAGACAATGTATATTGTGTTGGTAATTAATAAAGTCCAAGTTTTTCTTATTTGAATTATTTATCCTTTCTAAATGTGCCTTTTGAATTTAAGTTAAGTTTAAATTCAAATTCAAGTTTCAAATTCAATGATCTCTAAGCTTTAGTTATTAAACTTAATTGTTTCCCACAATCAATAGATCAAAAGAGGTCATGTCAAATTCTTTAGCACTCCGAGAGTTCACCATTCCCTCTCGAAGAGAGATTCGATCACTCTTAGGTTTTAGTAACAAAAGCACGAAAAAAATCCCGTAATTTCAGATGCAATGCACAAAACCACTCTATTCTACCCCGGAGTTGCCCTACGTGTTGGGATATTACAACATGGGCCCTGGGTGTCTTTATTTGGGCCAGACAGGAAGTCGTTCCACTAGCTCCCCTTCCTCACGTTCGTCTTCAATGGTGCTCTCCACCGTCGCCATTACATCCGAATTCAAGCCTACAATTCTTTCCGTGACATTCTCCACATAAATATCTCTGAAACTGCCCCATCATCCTCACCATTCATCAACCATTATTTCCCAAAAAATGCAAGTCGTTCCACTACCTCCCCTTCCTCACGTTCGTCTTCAATGGTGCTCTCCACCGTCGCCATTACATCCGAATTCATGCCTACAATTCTTTCCGTGACATTCTCCACATAAATATCTCTGAAACTGCCCATCATGCTCACCATTCATCAACCATTATTGCCCAAAAAATGCAAGGTTTAACTGAACCGATGACTCCTCTAGTTTTATAAAGCTCCTCATCTTTCCATGGACTCCCAGCACGCCCGCCTGCTCATATCCATCTCTATCAGCGGTCTCAACTCATGTAGTTGTCCGCTCGAGCTTCTTCTTCCCCCTTTCTTTTTATCTCATCACTCATGTTTTTCAATTTGTTAGGTTGTTTACCCGCTCGAAGGCTGCTCGACATTTTGCCTCCCCCAATTTCAGTGGTCTTTTCTTGAGTTCTGGATGCTGCTTTTGTTTGATTTCTTTGGATTCTAAGTGTTGGTCGCTCAAGGAGGATCTGTACGACCAATCTGAACAGTGCCTCCTTTCACCTTTTCTATTGTTGAGCTTAATTTCTGGTTCCCCCATATTTCCATGGTCGATGGCAAGAGCTATGGACGATTTGCCAAGGATGTCTAATAAGTGAAGGAAAATTTTGGACTGCATTTGTCCTATAAGCAGTCTACACAATCTACAGGTCATTCCCCTGCTTTAGCTCTTCCGCCTGCAACTTCCACTAATGAGTGATTCGCCAAATCTCTCTGTTTAGTTTGTATAATACTGATGTGTTCTTTTGTTATATGTATTTCTCTTTACAGGAAACCACAAAATGTGAAAAATATAGCTCCTTTGATCATTCATTGGTAGTTGCCCAATTTTTACTATGGTAAGAAAAATATTGATTGTGTTTTCATTAACTTTCTGGAATACAAGTGTTCTGTTTGCTCATATTTTGCAAGAAACTGACACTGTTTACTGAATGTAGGTGATACGGTGAAAGCATGTATTCTGTGACACTATACCACATTATTATCTATCGTGTGTTAATTAAATAAAAGGCCTCGACTGAGTGTTCAGGAAGTTAGGCCCCTCCTTAAATTTTCTCAAGTTTCCTCTTTGTTTCCCGTTCTCCCGTTGTATGTATGTTGCTCTCCCAGTCTACTTTGGTAGTGTTATGCTTGATAGGTGTTTGATGACATTCCTAGACATGTTCGCGAAGGAGATAAGGCAAATAGTATGACCTGAAAGTGATTAAACAATGAGATTCTCTCAATATCCCTGCCTGGCTCCATCTTTGCATGGGTTCTCACTGTGCTTCCGTGGAGAATAGCACTGCTTACTAATTGAATTATCTTTGTGGTTCGATTTTTTAGCAAACTCCTGTATAGTATCTATTATTTTTCCCTTGAATTTTAAGTTAATCACATACTCCTACAGGTGACATGCAGTAGGGCGCAGTTCTGAGAGTTAAGCAAATGGTAATAGTGGAATGATTGATGTTGCCAATATATCTGCTTTCGCTAGAATTGTATGTGCTTAGAATTAGTTTTTTTCTCAAATTTTCGGACTGGATGGTGATTCAGTTTGGTATCTATACTAAAAAGTACAAATATATTATCCCTTTTCTGAGTTTTAATTCCTCACTACTATTTGAAACTGTTGCAGCCTGTAGATGTTGGCGTAAATCAAGCTAGCGAATGTAATGTTCATGAGTAGTATTTTCTGAACTATCCAGTTTTGATTGTCACACGAGCTTCTATTTGGTATACTCCATCATGATTGAGCTGCAAGAAGATGGTGGCGTGGCTGCCACGGCCTGCTACAAGGAGTCCGCTGCCAGTTCTCTCTTGGTTTCGTTTTCCTCATGATTTTCTTTGATTCATTGTGGTTGAGGTGCTCCAAACATGATATGTCTTAAGTAACAGCACATCCCTTTTCATGTTGTTGTTTATCATAGTTGCATTCCCATGAAGGAAGGCTTTTCCAGCTTCTTATGTTGCTATAATTTCTGAATAATAGACTCCAGTGTCATGCAATCTTTACTTTTTATAATTGCTTATTGTTTCATCGGCCACATTTTCCTCTGATTTCAGTAAAATTCTCATACTTCACAATCTTTCAATACTTTTCTAAAGAGAAAATAGAGTACAATGATGTGCAACATTACAAGCTATTCCTTTGTAGTACTCAGCTTAGTGATGCACACTCAGCTTAGTTTGTCTCATTTTATGGGCTAGATATTTTGTTTACAGAACAACTGAACATTCTTCATTAATTAGTTTGGCTGTATCACCATTGATCGATTAAATGATGTAAGCTTAGTTTGTCTCATTTCTGGGTTAAGATTTTTGGTTTACACTATTAAACAAAACTTTCTTCTCACGTCGTGTACTACTTCGAGATAAAACAATATTGCCATTGTCTCTAAGACGTGGCCAAAAAACATAAGATAAACATAAACATTTTCTCTCTCATACACTCTATTTACCAGCCCCACTCACATGCGGCTGATGGTACAAGTTTGAGTGCTGCCTGTTAGCATGCTACTTCAGTAATCTGCCGCAGGCTTACAAGTTCATCTATCTCAAAAGAAAAATAAGTATACACTGTGAATGAGTTATTGGTAATCCTTTCAGGAGGTAAATATAAATCCTCATATAGGTGCTGTTTCAGTCATATTATGTTTTTCCATTTCCATTTGTTCTTCTTTATCCCGTCTGTGGACACACTTTTCGACTTCATATTCTCCAACTAGTATATGATGTACTCCCTCCGTTTCAAAATATAAGATGTTTTAGGTTTGTGAAGTAAATGTATCTAGACATGCTTTAGTGTGTATATTCAAATAAACCTACACACTAAAAGATGTCTAAATTCACTTGTTTCACAAAGCTAAAACATCTTATATTTTGAAACGGAGGGAGTATGTAATTATTTATGCATTTAATTCCCGCAGCAACGCGCGGGGTATCATCTAGTACATATAACTAGACGGACCTTGCGCGCTTTGCCGCGCCGATCTATTCTTTTATCGTCATAAACCAGTCATAGCCTTTTCTTTCATCGGTGCAAACCAGTTTTTCTTCTTTTATATTACTCGTATATATATTCTCTAAGAAATTTAATATACCCTGAACCATACCGTATATTACTCTAAGAACTATTTTTTGAATAAATATTAGGGGATTCCCCTATTGGGCCATTTGAGATAACAAAACGGTAAAAAGGAGAGATATAGATCCAACCAGTCCTCTTAAAAAATGAGTATGTGTGATCTCAGTGATTTTTTTGTTCAACATATACATACATGCATTTATACATTTATGCAGTATCAAGTATGATTTTATTTGTGCAGTTGGCTTCCAAGAAAATAGTAATATTAAATATTAAAATATTGCAGAATTCTTTTTTTTATGATCTAGGTTTATTCATGGTTAAGTTTCCACCAAAGATTCTGGTTGAAGTCACACACCCAGAGAATATCATATCTTCATTAACTCCATCAAGTAAAACACATGTGACATTTTCAACATAGAAGTTTATCCTGATCATCATGTCCTCGGCATCTAATCTGGTCATTAGCTTTAGAGCATTGGATTGCTTTTAGGTGCAATGGTGGATAAGGGTAGATGCAGCATCTCATAGATGTCATTGTAACTGAAGATCCTAACCTTTTTAACACTTATTTGTCCTCTGCAAATAAGTGCAGGTGGAGTGAGTTATTTGGAGTGTGTTCTCCTACCAGTAATCTTGTAATTGCATAACTGAGGAACCATTGGCAACTTCAATCAGTGTTAGGAATTTAAATCGTATATACGGCACAAAACAAAATTCATTTCCCAAAATAGCAAGTTAACAGAATAAATTTGGGAACTTAGAGGACACAGCTAAACTTCAAAAGGGGGAGAAAGATGTGTCCATAGCCTTAGAGCCAGTAAACTTGTGTTGGGACATGCACCAACACTCTCAGCCATCGCATAGAAGATATCAATGTATAGTCATATAACATAAACCTGTAGTCTGTAGCAAGGATAAAAAGCACCTCAGAAGCCCTGAAAAAGAGCAACAAAATGTGTCATAGTAAAAATAAATCATCATTAGTAACAATACGGATCTTAAATTGCAAAAAAGATATCAACAAAAAATAAAAAATAAAACAAGACACTTTACAACAGTGCGTGGTTTATCAACCACTCGCAAAAAAATTAGTGATGGAAGCTCGGTCCTTTCTGCTGGATACATCGCTAGCACAAGAAAATGTGAGAAGGTAATATATGAAGTGGATATCTTGAGAAATTACATAAAAAACAATAACTTACTAAACTATAAAGTTGTAAATGAGCAAATAGCATACTAAAGGTCATTTATACCATGATATCATGTGGGTAATTGCACTTGTTCTTCAGCCAATAGGAATATGTACTGAATCTCTATAATAGCACATAAGCGAATGTCAAAACTATAGTATACTGTCAGGAACTATCAGCCCGTACTTCGGCTTCACACGAATGTACCAAACCAATAAAAGAAAATGAAAGATAATATTGTGCCTGCAAAGATTGTGCGATCCTCATGACACAGTAAATAAACTTGGGACGACAGCTTCTAATACATCATACAGTTTATTTGGGTTGTCACTCAACAATCACTACTACAATGATCTATATATTTTGAGTTTCAAACCAGAAGCTAGAAATTTATGGCATATATCAGAACTATTTTGCAGTTGCATAATTTATAGCTTACACAATTAATTGAGTTGATGAATCGAATATAAGTGTTAACATGTTGGAAAGCTGGTTTGAACATGTAGGCATACTACAAACCATGTATAAATACACATATATGGATCCATATGAAACTGGATTGAAGGAACATCACCTACCACAATTAACTTGTCAAGGTTACATAAAAAAATGTTAATGTCAAGAGTAGCAGAATGCTTGAGGTACATAAACATTTAGAATCCTAGTCAGGTGCTTTCTTATTTCCTTTACAGATCGAGAATCAATTGAAACATTAGAAATACTTAAGTACACTTTATGATTCATAGATAGCTGTACATACTCTTGCATATCACGGCTAGATACTTTCTGTTTTGCCCAAACTAATTCAGTAGAGGGATTCGTCCTCACGATTCTAAGTGTTCTACATATAATCAGCGAAACATCATCAAGTATGAGGGTACAAACCGATGACCCACATGGTGCTATTGATGTACAAAGTATCCTTCCCCATACATTGGTTCTTGAGTAAAAAAAATCAAATTAGCATTTCATCAAGAACCTACCAAGCAAATAGAATAAAAATTTGAGCACACATCCATTAGATAGTAGAAACCTCCCTATGAACTTCTGTGGAGCACTAAGAAAACATTGCACATCTCCGAAACACCAACACAGCATGCACCCCCACTTTAAACATCGTAGAGAAGAAAAGGCACCAAGAAGAAAATGTATCTAACTCGTGTACAGGATCTGCCAAATTCAATGTCGAAGATCCATTTATAAAACTGATTTGATATGATCATCCAAAGAATCACCCTAGATGGTTAAAATGAACGCTTCATTGACTCCATTTAATCCCAATTGCACAATCTAAATATTCAATCACGAAAGTAGGTTGGACGTCACCTTCAGGGTTAATGCAAGATTAGAAAATACAGTTTGAATTAGAGCGCACCTGAATACCTCACATACTCTTGCATATGAAGATACCTATAGGGAAGGGCAGGCCGTATGAGCCGTGCAGCTTAGAATCAGCCGGCTTGCCTCTCACAGCAACTCTTGCTTGGTAATGTGGGCCTGCAAGCAGTGGCAGCAGGGTAGGTGGCGGCACCGTGTGTGAGAAAGATGCAGCGGCCTGGGGAACTATCAGAGGAAGGGAGTCATGGTAGTGTGGACATGGACGACGAACGTGTGGGAGGCGGCGACGGAGAGATGCATGATCCTCCACCCCCTATTCTCTTTGGTTCTGCACATCAAAATCTGTAGTCCTCAGTGCTTATCTAAAAAATAATTAAGATTTTAAATACTGTTGAAAAATATTTCTATGACTACATATCCTTTTTATGTGTGAACTACTTGCAATTTACATAAATTCTTGATACTGATTGCAGCTGAGTAGTATAAATGTATATGTGGCACACTACATGGCTTAGAGGAATAAATAGAGTAGTATAAAGCGTGAGCTGCCCCAAATTATATGATGTCAGTAGTAATTCAGACGTGGCTTAGAGGAATAAATTGAGTACTAATTGAGTAGTATATGTGGCACGTTACATGGCTTAGAGGAACAAATTGGGAGCAGAAGTCAAGGGGATAAATTGATTGTATGCCTACTGAGGAGTTGCTTGATACTGATTGCAGCTACAGTGCATCAGAACATAAGTAGAAGACCACAATATCATACAAGGCAACATGAAAGAAACGAGAACGTAGAAAGAACATGGGAAAAACAATCTGCTTTAGATATAGCGACAGCGACCAGGAAGTCTAGGAAAATCCAATCAGCTGAGGATTGAGAGGAGATTGAATGAGTGGCCACAGCATGCAAATCATCCGGCAGCTCGCAGGTTCATCCCCGACCCCGTGTGAGTGAGATCCACATGAATCAGGACAAAGTAAGAAGAGAAGAAGGGATGCATACCTAGTAGAGATCGCCAGTGGGAGGTGATGAATCGCCGTCACTGCTCGGCCGCTGTCTGCTCCTTCAGGCCACAGCGCGTCGCCATCGCCTGCCACTGCCTCGTCGCAGGACAGAGCGGTGGAGATCCGAGTAGGGCGGTGGGCTGCTAGGGAGCCGTGTTCGTCTGGCCTCCTCCTTTCTACCGCTGAAACCGATCATGTTTCCATCTACGCGTGATTAGATTGGCACAAGGAGTCACTGAGGCGGACAGGTAGGCCCAAAGCGAGCGCCACATCTCAGTCAATCACAGGCCACCAAAACCACGGAGCTTGAAGCTCTTAGAGATACTTGCGTTTTTTGATCTTTTCAATTCTTTGAATATTTGGTCTGCCAGATACGTGGATTTGGTCTCGAATTTATTAGAAAGAAATTTTTGCCAAATCTTCATCTTCATCTTCATCTTCACTACTTATAAAAGAGCAAACTAGGCAGGAAAAATAGATCTTGACCATCAATCTATGTCTATCAAACGATCCACATTCTTTGGTTCTCCCCACCCAAAATTCACGTTCGTTCTTAGCCCATGCCTAAAGCCCGCGTCCATCTAATTAAACATCCCGCTGGCCCTAATTGCTCCCTTCCTCGAACAACAGGGTACTTTGATGTCCGCCCTCACATCTCACAGGTCACAGCTCCACCATGGCAGCCACTCCTCATATTTCCCGTATTCACTTAGGGTTAGGATCACCGCCGCCGAGGAAAATCTTGCTCAAAAATTACTCGGCGTGTCGCGCCTCTCTCACACATCCTCACTTTAGTCCCGTACCTCCGCCGCCGCTGGGATTAACTCTTTGAAATCTGACCCTCTCACTCTGACGCTACTTACCTCCAACGCAGCTACCTTGCCTCTGGCGGATCACTCCCCCTCAATCGAAGCCTACTTCGGGACGAACACGGTCGGGGCCAACGCAACCACACTCCTCAGTCCTCACGAATCGCGACTGTCGCCGGCACATACGTTGCATTGACCTGTACGCACACACCCTGCTACATACACTCCTTCTATCCTTCATCCGGCCTGCTGGTAAGCCTAACACCTCTCTGAATTGGAATTAATTTCGTTGTTTATTAATTGGATTGGATTCGATTTCTAAAAACTGATAAGTAACCCTAGCGGTGGTTGGTGTATACTCCCTCCATTCATAAATATAAGATGTTTTAGCTTTGTAAAGCAAATGTATCTAGATAACTTTTAGTGTATAGGTTCATTTGAATATACACACTAAAATGTGTCTAGATACATTTGCTTCACAAACTTAAAACATCTTATATTTATAAACAGAGAGATTAGTAGTCAAATTGAGTCTGAGAATTTGTAGATTATTTCTGAACCTTTTCACCTGAAAACTCATGAGTCATGACCCATGTCAAGGCTAATGGGGCAGCAGTGACCGTGACTGTAAAAGGGTTTCATATTGATGATTTCTAATGCGTTGGAGCGAGGTGGAGATGGAGCAGTCTTATGTTTGATTTCGTGCATGCATAGTAACCCCCACTCAGAACGAGTCAATTTATCCTATTTGATGTTGTTATCCCCTACTGCAGTAATCTCATATAATATGGTGTTTAATTAAGCTTGTTCGTAATAAGTTCATTCTAATAATATACAAGTATTATGTGTCCATTGCAATCTGCTTTGTAGGTGTTGGGTCTTCTCCAACATCAAGCAAGACAATTCAGTCGGTTGACACTATGGGAGAGTATGTTTTTAGTGGCATTTCAAAGTGCCACTAAAAATTGAAAAAGTGCCGCTAAAAATGTTTAGTGGCATTTAAAAGAGTGATGAATATAATCGTGTTGCTAAAAAATATTGTGGCACTTTGAAAAAGCGCCACTAAAATAGGTATATTTAGTGGCATTTTGAAAAGTGCCACTACCTATTTTTAGTGGCATTTTGAAAAGCGCCACTAAAAATACCCATCTTTAGTGGCACTTTGCAAAGTGCCACTAAAAATGCTATTTTTAGTGGCATTTTGAAAAGCGCCACTAAAATACCCATCTTTAGTGGCACTTTGCAAAATGCCACTGAAGATTTTGATCTTTAGTGGAATTTTGTAAAGTGCCACTAAAAATCCGATCTTTAGTGGCATTTTGCAAAGTTGCCACTAAAAATCTGATCTTTAGTGGCACTTTGCAAAGTGCCACTGAATATATAATCACTGTAAAATCAGTGTAAATATGAAATCACTGTAGAATCACTTAAATTCATCACATTAATCACTGATGTGAAACTATAACATGCAATACATGAAGTTCATCATACAGAATATCCAAAAAAAAGCACATGAAGTAAATCACTGTAGAATCACTTCAATTCATCACATTATTCACTGAACTAGATCCTGCAAAACATGATCAGCACATGAATCCAACACATCCAGAAAAAGCATATGTATCCAAGTCTGGAAGTAGATCAGTCACAAAAAAAGCACATGTATCCAAAACCTGAAGCACACCACAAATACAATTTCCAAAACATCTTTCACAGGAGAATGGTCTTCTAGTATTTGTATTTCAAATCTGCTTCATCAATCTATGTGTACTTGGCTTTCTAAGATTTTGTACCTGCCATTGCTTTCTTCACATTTTACACAACTGTAGAGTTCATGGATTCTGCTTCATGCTCCTCCACCTATATCAGGATGATATGAAAGCAAGATATCAAGATGTAATCTTACAGTACTATCAAAATTGTAATCTAACAACTGTGGAGAAAAGTATGCATAACAGCTATTGTAATGTTTGCAAATGAATATGAAATACATGTATATATCAAGACTCACATTCTGTCTCGGCCATGGAATGCACTGTGCTGCAGCATTCCCCAGTTTTATAATTCTTCCTTGTGCACGTGGCAGAAGTGTGGATTCTCTCAAGACAATATTCACAAGGACCTCAACAAAATCTGACAGGGGTTTTCCATCCAAGCATTTTGAGTTAGCATCAACATTCTGTACAGTACCATATGCTACCAGTTGAGCACTGTTTGGTGATGTCAGACTAACTTCCATTCCTTTCTTCAGAGTAATGATGCGACCATTAGATAGGACCTTCCTCTTTCCTTCAACCTTGCTTTTTTTTGCATAGTTTTTAGTAACCTTCTCTAGCTTCACTTTGTGCATGATTGCTCCTTCTGTTTCTCTGTTACTTGTTGATTTCACTAGAGTCCTTCTCTTCTTGGATTCTACACTAGCTTTCTCCTCTTCAAGTTTCCTCTTACTAATTCTTTTATTATCTTGATCAACAGTTCTCTGAGTTTCTGAATCTTTAACATTCCAATCAAACAACTGACTCATGTTTCCTTCTTCCTCTGATTGTTTACCAGAAACTGGAGTGACCTCTACACATTTCTTTTTCTTCCTTGTGTTTGCATAAATGTTGAAACCTAATTTCTCCCTTTCATCTTCTGCAGTAAAGGGTTGGCCTTTCTCATGTTGAGGGAGGGAAAGCTGACTGCCTGCAAGATCTTGCTGAGAGATGGATGGCCTAACTGGTTTCTGAATCTGATACCTTGGGAGGACATGTAGATCATGTTTTTTCCTTTGCTGCTTAGTAATGGCAGAACTTTCATGCTCTGCGTGTTGGAAGGATTGGAAATACAGTTTCTTACTATCATGACCTACTTCTGTACTAGACTGCTGATATCCTTTATGTTTTGCTTGAGATGCCTGAGGTATAGGCAAGCAATTCACATTCTTTTTTGCTTGACATGCCTGATGTTGAGGCAATGGATGCACATTCTGTTTTGCTTGATATGCCTAAGATAGAGGAAGTTCATGCAGATTCTCATCCTGGTTAAGACTGGATTTCTTCAACTCAGGTGGATTGGGTTCATGCTCCTGCTCAAGATTAGATGGCTTAGGGTCAGAGAGGTTGGTTGTTTTACCTTGTTCCATACTTGTTTCTGCAGTCCGAGGAGGATTTTTAGGAACACTTTTGTCTTCCTCCTGTTTTTGGTCTGCTGTGTCATGCTTACAATGTTCTGGATGGAAAGTATTGCCTACTTTTGACTGACTGTGATGTGAATCCATTAGGTAGTTCAATTTTTCTTCAATCTTTTCACTTCTTGATAGCAACTGGGACATAGTACCTCTCAAGTGTGCATTCTCTTCCTCAGAATGCTGCAGTACCTTCATGAAGTGATCCATTTTTTGAGATGTTTTACCACCTACTACTAGTCCAAAACCGTGAGCACTTGACATCTTTGAACTAGGGAAAACCTTGTGGTACAACTCTTCATCATCAGAGAGCAATGAATTGTCCTGTTGACAGAACTCCATAGCTTGTTTCTACAAGAACAAAACGACATAAACTATTATTAGTCCAATGAATCCTTTTGGTACAATCACTTTGGGAATAATATTGTGATCAAAATAGAACTTTAAAATGTTTGAGAACCCTACCATTTTGCTGGAAGCATATGCATTAACTGGCTGTCCCTCATGGTTTATATGTGTTTGAAAGTACAACTCCACTCGTCCTACAGGGCGCCCCAATTTTTCCTCCAGGTTCCTATGAACTACAGCAAAACTTCTGGTACCAGCTGTATGAGTTCCATTTTCTTGATCCTTCCTACTGTTGCTATTCTTCAATGAAATAGCCTACATTTTTTAAAATACTATGTCATGTAAAATATTTTTGGAATATAACATACAACGAAAGAATCATCCAACGTAGTATCAATATAGTACCTCTGCTTCACTTGTCTTCCAGTTCTTCACAAGACTTGCCCACTGCTTTGGTGGTATTCTCTTCCCGCAGCCCTTATCAATATTCTGCTTGATGGTCAATTTTGAGTTGAAAAACTTCTTCTTCAGGAAAGTTTTGAAGGTTCTGAACTTTTTTGATGCAGATTTCATGACCCATGCTTTGAATGACTCATCAACAATGAAGAAAGCCTTGACACTTTCCCACAATTTTTCTTTTTGCTCTGCTGGCACCTTCCTCCAGCTACTAGCCTCAAGCGATATGTCTTTCCCTTTAACAAGGTAACCTATGAAATTTGACAATTTGGCAGTTTTCTTTCCACAAGGCTGACCTAGATGATTAAATGTTAGGTTGATTTTGTGGTCTGGTCCATACTTGTTCCAGAACTTCTTCAGGTCAGTTGGACCTCTTTCTCCTCTTTTTTTCCTCACTGTATCATTTTTTTTACAACAAATTCAGCTTACCATTCTAGTTAATACATAACTGAATGAAGGATTGACATAGATTAGGATTACCTTGCAGGATATGCTGTCCAACACCATGATCCTCTTCTTCTCCTTCTTGGGCTTCAGCTTCAACTGCAACTTCCTCATCTCCTTGAGCTTCTTGAGCTTCAGCTACTACTGCAACTTCCTCTTCTCCATCTTCTTCATCCCCTTCATCACCTCCCTCTTCTTCTTCTTGATCTTCATCGCCTTCATCACCTACTTCTTCTCCTTCTTCTTCATCCCCTTCATCACCTCCCTCTTCTTCTTCTTGATCTTCTAACTGATCTTGTGTATGACCTTCAACATCTTCATAAACATCATGTTGCGCTTGGGCATCTTCAAATATCCTAGCTGGTTGAAGTACTGCTGGAGGTAGCCTTAGCGCTTTCAGTTTGGAGTTTAGCTCATTCAGTCTTCTAGGTTGACTGTCCACAAGTTGACCACCTAAAACATTGGAATTTCCAATATATCAGAAAAAGAACAATGTTTGAGTAAATTATAGACATAATCATTTAGCAGTCCATATTTTTGCTTGCACTTATTGTTGTATCCTAATCCACATCATTTATAATTCCCATATCATAAAAATCCCTTGTAGAAGGAGTTATAACAAATTGCCAATCACTGTCAGAAGGATCTTATACATAGTATACTTGTTGCGCTTGACTTGCTAGTACAAATGGTTCTGTCACAATGTCTTCGGAATTGTAAATTCTTTTGAAATTCACTTGTGGCTGTCCAAAATCATCCAGCCTAAATCCAGTTTCCTTAACCCAGTCACATTTAAATATGCCACATCTCCTACAATTGGATTTTTATCTCTCGAACTAGAAAAACTTGAAGTAGCAGCAATAGATGACACCCCATAGCACTGTGTAGATCTTCCCTTCCCATAATTATGTGTATGGAAAGTGCAACCATTGATGGAGTAACTATTAAACTTTTTGACCATCCTGTATGGCCTTGCAGAAAGTAGTTGTAGTTCTTGCCTAACAGTACACCCTTTTTTAATCATAGATTGGACCTACATGTAAGTAGACTAGTAAAAAACAATGCCACATGATACAAGAATTCATCTACTTTTATTTGCAAAAGCACTCTTTGACTTACATGTGCAGCAAACTAGTCATGGAAAGTGTTGTGATGAGAATTTTGCAAAGCACGTTTCGAAATCTTTTTCCCAAAATTCAATATATTTAAATATTCTCTGCATTAATTAAAGATAACTGTTAAATCTAGAGGGATATGAAGTTCTACTGTGAGCCAAGCTAGGATGAAAACGCCAACTTACTTTGTGAATTTAGATATTTTTGGATAGTTGAAAAGCACACAACGTTGAGCTTGAATCCATGCAGTTAGATCTAATTCCTCAGAAGCACTAGCAGAAAGGGGCCTTCGTAATTTCACCAGGTAGTTATTTTGGATATGAACACTGCAGTATACGTGTTTTCTAGGTCGATTAAACACAGTTTGGCAACCAGACACGTATCTAGAACAGAAATTCAGGCTCTCCTCGAATATATATCCTTCAGCAATCGCTCCCTCGGGGTGAATTCTACTGTGTACCATTCCCTTAACCTTGCCCAAAAACCTCTCAGTCCACCACATTGCCCTGTACTGCACAGGCCCAGCATATCTAACTTCAGTGGCGAGATGGACAGTGAGATGTACCATAATATCAAAAAAAACTGGTGGAAAAATCATCTCAAGCTGGCACATTATTTCAGGAATTTGTTCTTCCAACCTTTGCATCTCTTTGACATCAACCACCTTGGAATAAATCTGCTTGAAGTAGTTGCATATACCCATCAGTGGTTTAGTAACAAATGCAGGCAATGTTCTACTCATGGCCAGTGGAAACAACTCCTGCATTATAATGTGACAGTCATGACTTTTTAGTCCTGTCAGCTTACCATTTTCTACTATGTGCTCAAAATTTGATGCATGTCCTTCAGGAAATCTGGCATCTCCCATAAGCTTAAAAAAAATCTTCTCCAAAGCTGGAGACATGTAGTAAACTGCATTGGGGATCAATGGTTTTGGTCCAGTCATATCAGCATGAAGGCCCTCTCTTATATTCATGTCTTTTAGGTCAAGCCTTGCATTTACTGAATCTTTTGATTTTTTATCAACATCAAGCAAAGTGTTGACAATGTTGTCAAACACGTTCTTCTCTATGTGCATAGCATCCAGATTATGTCTTACAAGTAATGTCTCCCAGTAAGGCAACTGGAAGAACACACTTCTTTTTTTGAAAGTTGTTTCAATAGTGTGAATATACTCTCCTTGATTGTCTGTAGCCTCAGTATCTCTCTTTCGCTTCTTATCTGGTTTTTTTGCATCTGCAATTTCCCATATTCAGTGACAATGTGCTTGGTCATTTCAAATATTTCATGACTAGTTGGCTGTTTTGGACGACCTCTAGTTTCTACAGTTCCATCAAATGAGTCAGCATTTTTTCTATAATCATGGTTTGCAGGCAAAAATCTTCTGTGTCCCATGAAGCATGTTTTCTTTCCATGCTTTAGCCTGCGTGTACAAGTTTCTAGTAGACAGTGAGAGCACACAGTAGTAATCTCACCGCTTATCACCGCACGGCCTTGCCAGTCACGAATGGTCTATAGCAGTGCAGCGTAGACTCTAATTTTTTTCCCAAAATATGCATCATGAGTAAGTACACCATCTTCCCAGAGAACAAGTGGTTCATCAATAACTAGCTGCATGTAGACGTCCATGTCTTTACCAAGTGC
Organism: Dactylis glomerata; assembly: GCA_007115705.1. Lineage (NCBI taxonomy): Eukaryota > Viridiplantae > Streptophyta > Magnoliopsida > Poales > Poaceae > Dactylis > Dactylis glomerata. The sequence goes on along the minus strand of QXEO01000371.1, from coordinate 1,052,409 downwards.
CTTCCTACCAGGAACTATGACAGACAGTATGATGTTTGACTGCTGCATGCATGTCCATGGAGGGGGATTATATGGAATCAACAAAATTGGCCAGATGTTGTACCTAAGATTCATGCTCTTGAATGGATTGAATCCATCAGTTGCTAAGCCAAACCTAATATTCCTAGGTTCTTTGGCGAAATTCTTATGCAATAAGTCAAAATTCTTCCAAGCTGGTGAATCAGCAGGATGCCTCAACATGCCATCTTTTGTTCTACCTTCATGATGCCACCTCATTTTAGGTGACAGCTTTGAATATGAGAACAGCCTTTGGATCCTCTTCTTCAGTTTGAAATGTCTAGCCACTTTCTGGGCAACTTTGCTTACTCTTTTACCATCTACTCTAGTTTTACACTTTTCCATCTATTAGCCTTGCATACAGGACATTCCTCTGCATTGGCATTTGCTCCTCTGAACAGGACACAGTCATTTTTGCATGCATCAACACTGTCATAACCTAATCCAATTTTCTTGAAGTACTTCTTTGCTTCATATAAATTTCTGGGTAGGTTTTGTCCTTGAGGGAGTGATTCTCTAAATAATGAGATCATGTCATCCATACAAGATCTGGGTATTTTCCATATATTTTTCAGATTTAGTAGCCTAATTAGAAAATGCAGCTTGGTGAAGTTTTCACAACCAGGATATAAATCTTTGCTCCCATCATTTACTAACTCAACATATTCATCAGCATCAACTTCTCTTCCTCTTCCTCTACCTCTATCTCTTCATCTACATTATCTTCATCTAGGGTTGCATTGTTGTACATTCCAAATCCATCCATGAGCATCTTTGCATCTCATCAGTGTCAGCATGCTCTACAAATTCAGAGTCTGGAACTTCATGTGAGTCAGAGTTGTGTGGAGTAATTCCTGGTATTTCCCCATGAAATATCCATGAGTTGTAACCACTCATGAACCCTTCACAAATCAAGTGTTCATGAACTTGATTGTGAACTAACCAATACCTATTTCCACACAACTTACAAGGGCATAAAATTCTACTGTTCCTAGCTGAGTTGGCTACTGCAAATTTAATGAACTCCTCCACACCAATTCCATATTCAGGACTAGTCCTAGGAGCACTGCGCCAGGTTTTTTCCATGATTTCTGTAGTGTAGCCAGAAAAATCAACAGAATACAGTGTACTATTCACTCAATCAGGACAGTTCATGAGTCTGCATAACAAATACAAGCAAATTCCTAATTCACCACAGTCATCACAATTTCAGGGCAAATTCATCATAAGAATTCATCAAAATTTTGTATAAATTCATAACAATTCAGCCAAAGGCGAATCCATACCCGAAGAGGACGCATGCCCATGTGGACGTGGCATGATGAAGGGTCGAGGTAGATTCATTGTACCAGCTCGACGATGGCGAGGCTGCGTGGTCGAAGACGATGGCGAGGCTACGCGGACGAAGACGACAGTGGGGCTGCGTGGAAACGGACCTCTCCTTGATCCCGAGATCCCGAGATCCCGACTTCCCTAGGTCGCGGTCGATCCCGATCCCGAAGGAGATGCTGAGGAGGACGACGGTGTGGGCTCCCGAGGGGAGGATGACGGCGTGGGCGCCCGAGGGGAGGACGACGGCGAGGGCGCCTGCGGGTAGGACGACGACGAGGGCTCCCGTGGGTAGGACGACAGCGAGGGCGCCCGCGTGTAGGAAGATGACTAGGGCGCCCACGGGTAGGACGACGATGAGGGCTCCCGCGGGTAGGACGACGGCGTGGGCACCCGAGGGGAGGACGACGGCGAGGGCGCCCGCAGGGAGGACGACGGCGTGGGCGCCCGCAGGAAAGACGACGGAGAGGTAGCCAGAGGGAAGGGTGATGGCGAGGGCACCCGCGGGAGAGTGGAGAATGGTGGGGAGAGTGGGGAATGGTGGGGAGAAGTGGGGAGAAGTGGAGGTTTCAGTCAATTGTTTGATTTTTGAATAATTTCAGTGAATTGCTGAAATCTTTGAAAGTGGAGGTTTCAAAAAAATTAATTCAAATTTCTTTCATTCATTTTTAACATTTTCATAAAAAAATATCTTAGCAAAGTTACTAGTAAATATCTGGTTCAAGTTACTAGTAATTATCTGACATGATCATAGCAAATTCATAAGTGTTGGTTTTAGAAGTGTTCAATACACATAGGCAACACTGCATTACACATAGACAACAATGCATTATAGACTTCAAGCTAAATGTTCAATACACATAGGCAACACTGCATTACACATAGGACATTAGATACTATAAGCTAAAGGTTCAGGACAACAGAGCCTGCAAGCTAACTGAACTTGCAGGCTACAAGCTAACTGAACTATAAGTTAAACATTACAAACTAAACTTAAACATCAGGATTTGCATCTTCAGGATTTAAACAGCTGGATTTGCATCTGGGTTGGCATCTTGGTTGGCATCTGGATTTTCATCTGGGTTGGCATCTTGGTTGGCATCTAGATTGGCATCTGGATTTGCAGCTGGGTTGGCATCTGGATTGATGACCTCAACAAAATTGAGGCCAATGTATCCCTGCATCCTTTCTACCTTCATAACAAGGAGGGCTTCATCACCAACATTTGTTGCAGCTCTGAAATCAATCCAACCTTGATCCTGAAAAGATACAAACTCTTGGTCCCACTGAATGAAATACATACATTCAATGTAATTTTCATCTTCTCCAGGAAGGGGTTGGCCATCCCTGTGAAGACGTCCTGTGCCATAGCTTCGATACCTGTAGCCATCCACAGCCTCACTAGGCATATACTGACATGAGAAAAAAGTATGAGCATCAGAGCTTAATATAATGACAGCATAAATATAGAAAACACAAAATAATGACACCAAAAATGGAATATCAAGCATAAAGAAGAGCACAAACTAGAGCATCAAATTCAATGTTATCTTCATTCATCTTGTGAATCCAGAATTGCTTCTCATCTATTGGTTCATAAAATTCATGTTCTATGACATAAACATCCTTGTAGATTGCAAATAGAATGCTTGACATGTCTGTCTAAGTGATAGTGTTTATGTCTGTCCATATGGTCCTGTGCAGAATGGCCCTTATGGTGGATGGAAAATCTTCAAGCATTGTTTACACAATAAGGAAAATGTCAATGATGACATGCAGCAGTAGTACTAAACTAACTTGCACTGAAAGAATAAAATGACATGCAGCAAAATAAGAGTAAAGCACATACCACTCTCAACTACATTATCCTTCTCAACTCCATTTCTGTAGACAGTAACATTGAACAGGTTTTCTACAGGCTCATAGGGATCATCATCCAGCTGAAATTGAACTACATCTCCAATCCCTATGTCAAACACCCTAACAAATGACTTCTAGTAAGGACCACAGATAAGTGTCCTTTCTTTTTCCTTCTGCAGGAACAGATCAAACTTGTGGAGCCTATAGCTCTCCATAACAAGCCATTTGGCAGTGAACTTGTTTAATCTTTCCTTGAAAGAGCAAGGCACAATCTATATTCAAAAAAAAAAATCAGAACAATACAGTGAAACCTACAGTTCAGTCATATACAGTGAAACATAAATTTCACCAAACTAAAACATCCTGAGCACAAGCAATGAAACATCCAGATCACAAGTTATGGGAACATAATGAGGACAAACTCACCACACTATCTTCAAAACCTTCCACAACTACAACAGTGAAACTTGTTGATTTCCCTTCTGCCCTACCACAGTTGTAGGAAGGCTGGCCGCGGACAGCACACTCCATGTCAGCCATGACCTGAGGAAAGCAATAAAAACAGTGAAGACAGATTAGAGAGTATGGAGTTATTCATCTAATTGCAGATCATAGTTGCAACATCAAAGAACACTGTAGCATGGACTCACTGAGGAACTGCACTCACTCCAGAGAGAGGCAAGGGGAAATAATGCGCACTGGTGTACCAAGACAGGAAGGGGAAAATGAACTGCAGGAGAGAGAGAGAGATGTAGGGGGAAAAGAACAACTGTTCTGACGCAGGAGGGAGGGATATGTAGGGAGTGCCTCTTCGGTTCCACTACTCCCACTACTCCCACGACTCCAGAAACTCCCAAATGGGCTTCAACTGCCTTACACATATGGGCCAAACAAGAGTTTACTCATGGGCTGGACAAACATAGCAATGTAGTCGTAGAAATGAATATTGTTTAATTCAAAACAGTGCAGGCTACCAAGTTAAATTCAGAACAATGCAGAAAAATATAGCTTCAACTTGGGAGTAAAAAAATATAAGGGAAAACACCAAAATGTAGGCTAGTTTCCCATGTTCTGAATATTGTCTAATTCAGAACAATGTAGGCAACCTAGTCAAATTGTGAACAATGCAGAAAAATATAGCTTCAACCTGGGAGTAAAAAAAATATAAGGGAAAACACCAAAATGTAGGCTAGTTTCCCATGTTCTGAATATTGTCTAATTCAGAACAATGTAGGCAACCTAGTCAAATTGTGAACAATGTAGTCATACATGCAATGAGGGCAAAGTGATCATACACTGCATTACATACAGAATTAGAAGTCATATGATTCAACACATTACAGTAGGTAGCATTCATACAGGCACTGGTTCAACATATTGCAGTAGATAATAATTAAAACACTAGATAGTACTGGTTCTACTTATTACAACACTAGATAGTAGTCAAACACTAGATAGTATTGCTTGTACTGAGACTGGTTCTAGTGAACCTCTAGCCTCAGAATGTGCATCTTCAGCCAAGCAGAGTCATCCCTCTATGAGGAAGGAAGGTGTCTGACATCCTTGAAAGAGAACATATAGACGTCTCCTTCCTTCAGCTTGAATGCTCTAATTGCATAGAGCCAGCCAATAAAAATCTCTGCCTTTCCAGAATGATTGTGCCAAAGACGACAATATTTTGTTTGAGTGCTAGTAGAAGAGGTTACTGACAAGCTTACTTCTTGTCCACGCCGAGAGATGCCATGCCTTAAGTGGTGCTCTGCCAACATGAAGTGCAACAAAAAAGAGCTTGTGTACTCCATGGAGAATTACTATAAAGATGACAAGCAAAAGATCAGTAGGAGAACTTCAAGCAGGGTGACAAATAAAATACTAGATATATTTGAACTCTGAACTGTGAACTAGTTAGTTACCATTCTTCCAACAAATGGTGCAACATAGCTTTTTGTCATGGTGCAGACATAATCTTTGACAGTTGGCCTTGGAAATGACTCTACTTCTGCCCTTAACTGCATTACTTGGTCAAAGTTCATCTCCACTGCATTTCCAAAGATGCAGTTGTTATCAAAGGATTCAAACCCACCAAATCCAGGACCTGCATGTCAAAGTTTGTGTTAGTACCATCATTTAAATAATCACCATTACATTTCCAAAGATGCAGTTCAAAATAATCGAAATACCTCGAACTGTGATCTGCTTAGTCTCATCATCATCATCACTGATGTAGTAATCTTCAGGCTCAGTATAATCATCTTCTGGCTCAATATAATCATCTTGTGGTTCAAAGTAATCATCTTCTGGTTCAAAGTAATCATCTTCTAGTTCATTGAAATCAGGTACTTCATTCAAATTATCATCAGTGATGTCTGCAGCACCTTCATTGCTGAAAATAGTATTGCAGAAATATTGTAAACATGCTATCCAACTGACATACATACCATGTACTAATTTACAGGTCATGTACAGGATTTAGAGACTATGGCCCTGACCAAATTGTGTACTCATTGAAGAAATTTATGACATACAAGTGTTCTTCTTCTTCTAAATTGTGTACTCATTGTAGAAAACATCATTTAGAGAAGGATACTGAAGAGCTAAACATGCACAAGGTTAAGCAGGCTACAAAAAGTGACAGTACATACCTGACCAAATTTCTGCCTACTAATTTATTCAGAGATTTTGTTAGCTTCAATCAATCCTACATCTAACTACCCTGTATCAATCCTTACAGAATGAATACATGGAAGAGGCACAGAGCAAACAAGAAGTCTACAGATCCTAAATAGAAGACTAAAAAGAGAAATATTTACCTAAGATGGTGCGGAGGAGAGGCCATAAAGGGGAACCCCAGATACGGCTGAGGGAAGCCAACTAGAAGCGGCGGCGCCACTGGGAGCGGAGGACCCACTGGGAGCGGCGGCTCCACTACAATGCTCTGGCGAGGATTCCTTCCTGATGGAATGTCAGCTTCATTGGGATGCGTCAGATCTCTCCGGATGCGCCGGAGATCTCCCCTCTCGCTAGATGAAGAATCGGCGCATGGCAACATCGCCGGAGGTGATCGCCGGAGGAACCCTAACCCTACAAAGGAGAAGTGGTCGACTGAGTGGTTGTGGTGTGTTTTACAGCTAGGACCCGGTGGAAGGACTAACGCATAATAATCAAAATGTTAGGGTTGAAAATGCAAAAGCGGAAGAATAAAAGGAGCCGCCACCACTTTGTCTCACTCCATTCCTCACTCTCTCCACCTCTGCTAGGGTTTCCACAGCTGAGAGAAGAAAAGGCGGCGACCACTCCGGCGGCCACTCAGGCGACCACTCCGACGACCAAGTCGGTGACCACGGAGACAAAGGTAGTACTAAAATCTTTTGCCCTTTCACCGTCTTCTTATGGGTCTTGTGCTTCTTTGTCCCCTTTTCTTTGATTTCTATTTATAGTAGTACATAAAAGTGGTCCTGTTCTGGACAAATTGGGAACTAGATTTGAATATTGATGTGGTCCAGATCTGATATACTAGATTCGTAGATGCATGTGGTCCAGATCTAGACAAATTAGGAAATCTTTGCATGTGCTTCTAGATTTGTTTGTATGTGCTTCAGGATTTGTTTGGATATGCTTCTGGATTTGATTGCATATGCTTCTGGATTTGATTGCATATGCAATTGGTTCAAATCTGATACACTTAGGAAATGTTGATAGTAGATTCGTTTGGATATGCTGTTGAAAACGTTTGCCATTAATGATACATGCATGTGGTTAATCTCAATGGCATGTGGTCAATCTCAATTGCAATTGCAGTTCATATTGACATACTGTACCACATATTTTTTAATTTTATTGAATTATGTAGTACATCATGAACTTTGTCTCAATTGTATTCAAGCAAGAACAGTAATTGTGTTCTGCTGTGGTTTAACTAGTACTAATGTGATACTACATTGACAGATGCTGCCTGTCAAAGAAGAGATCATTGACATCTCCAGTGAAGAGGAGCAAGTTCCTCTAGTTCCTATAGTTCCTGAAGTTCCTCATCAAGTTGCTCTCCTAAAGAAAGGTACAAATCTGTATGATAAATACTATGTTTGGTATTTCAACATATAAGTTCCTCAAAGTGTAGTTGCTCATCAAGTTGCTTTGGTAAACAATTGCTTGGCATTGCTCTGATAATTAATATTGCAATTTCTCTGCTGTAATAATGTAGGCCCTAGAAGTGAGAAGACCATGTCATTTGACTGGCATTGTATCTATGGAAATGACATGTCTCTAACTGAGACCCAAGTGACATTCCTGGTGGGTTTTTGTACTGGTCTGGAAGAAGATGATCTCTTTAAGATGACACATTCATTTGTCATTGAGAAGAAATGCAAGATGGTGGGATAATATGTTCTTATCAATTTCTGTTTGCTTGCATATGTTGGCTACATGAAACTTGGCTGACAACCTTCTTCTGTATTCTTCATAGGACTTCACAAGGGAATTCACAACTCAGTACCTGGAAAGGTACCTTGCTAAACCAATACAAGTCAGGGTTGAGAATTTTGAGGAGGATCACGTGCAATTTAGTGTCCGAATGAAGATGGGGAAGGGATCAGCATCCAAGAGGGCGTTGATGACTACTGGATGGGCGCAAGCAATGGCAAGGTACCAGTTCAAAAAGATGACATCGTCATGTTCCTCTTCGAGTACACTGCTGCTGATGGACTGGTTCTCCTCCTTCATAAGGTTCCTGCTTGAATTCCAGGATGATTGGTAAGTCTGACAGCCACTTATAGCTGTTGTGGTTGTCTTAGTTATAGGAAGTAAGTATGTAGGGAACTATCTAGTAGGTACTAATGATGGACAGTGTCTCATTTTGGGCAGCAATAGCACTACGTGTAGTGCTGTTCTAAGTCTGCCTTCTGAAATATGTTTAAATATGGACTTTGCTATGCCTAGATGATCGGCAAGTGGCATTTTGGACAGCAATAGCAGTACATGTACTGCTGTGCCAAGTATGTCGATCTGTCTATATTAATATTAGTTATGAACTTATGTAATGACTATGTTGGACTGTGTTGGATGTGTAGTGGTAAGTCTTAGTGTTAAGTCTGAGTGTTGGATGTGTATTGATAAATCTGAGTATTGTTATGTATTCTGAAAACGCTATTTTTAGTGGCGCTTTGAAGAAACGCCACTAAAAATAGGCATCATTAGTGGCGTTTCTGCAAAGCGCCACTAAAAATACCTATCTTTAGTGGCGTTTCTTCAAAGTGCCACTAAAAATAGGTATTTTTAGTGGCGTTTCTTCAAAGTGCCACTAAAAATACCCATCTTTAGTGGCACTTTGAAAAAATGCCACTAAAGATGCCTATTTTTAGCTGCACAATGGGAAAAAATGCCACTAAAAAGAATATTTTTAGCAGCGCTTTGCAAAAACGCCACTAAAAATACTATTTAAAGTGGTGTTTTCAAAAAGTGCTACTAAAAATGCTATTTTTAGCCGCATTATTATTAAAGTGCCTCTAATAACGATTTTTAGGCGCACTTTGAAAAAGTGCCACTAGCAAAGTGCCACTAAAAACATACTCTCCCATAGTGTGAGTCCAGAAAGATGTCTTAGGTAGATTGGTGATTTATTATTTATACACAATTTCTTCAAATGATGTATTTGTCTTCACGTATTCTAATTAGTCCCTGATATAACCTATTCTCTTTTTGTTGATACTTCTGAACGAGATCCTTTTTTCAGCTGTTCAACATGAGCAATATAATTTATTTGGAGTGGAGCTGGCACAACTATTAGATCTAATGTAATGTTCCTTCCACTTTCTCTTCTCATCAACTTATAGGTAGTTTTCTGGATGAATACAAGACGCTATTTTCTGATGAATAATACCGATGTATTTTTGGATGAATAATACCAAGCATTTCTGAATTTGATTATTCTGTGCAGGTTTGTAGGAGAAGATACACACTATCTGCTATCAAAAATATAGCTTAATGCGCTTGAGATTGTCGAATGAGACTTCAGGTGAAAATGATTCTTTTTTTTCTTGGAGTGTTTAAAATATCACAACTGTGTTCCAAATACTATAGTTTGTGATTATGATTTTTTTATTGATTTTCCCAGGGAGATGCGAGGAGGGGTCCAGGCTTGTGCTGGTGCTCGGATAATTCGTCACACGTCTCAAGAACTTGCTATTTGTTTCACCTATTTTACATCTTACGAATATGTTTGATTTCTTCTTCTGCTGTATGTGGTTTTTGTTTGACATCAATGGCAGCAATTGCATGAACTTCCCTTCCTTGACAGCATATAGGTCTCAGTTATGCTCTCTTCTTGTTTATGCGAGTTTGTTGGTTCCCAATTATGTGGAAGATACATTATTTTATATGGATCAGTTTATATTCCATTGGTATCTGTAATACACAATGTTAAATTGTTGTCTGGCACCGAGAAGTAAAATGACCGATTCAAGGGTGTTTGCTCCGAATGAAATTGAGAATGGTTCATGTAATGAAAACTATTGCTTTGTCGCTGATATTGGTCTCGAAGGGTACACTCAGCCTCCAGATTTGATCGCCAAGATGGTGCGTCATCATGGTCTTGCTCTCCAGATTTGTACAGACTTGATTTTTCATTTAGCCATCTTTTGCTTGATGTGCATAACTGTTTTATTTGTACCAATGTTTGTTTTAAAGAGGATTTTAGACAATGTTGATACATGTATCTCCACATCTACTGGCCATGCTTGTTAGGACTTGCTCTTGCAATGCTGGTTTGTTACAATATCATGAAAAGGCCGTCAATCTCTAGGATATGTTCTGTTTTGAAATAATATATGAGATTTAAGAGTTGAGTGATCAGAGCTCAGGGTTTGGTGATGGACGGACACGGAATGGAATGTCATGCACGTTTTTACCCGTGTCTCAATACGTTAATTGTGAATAAAGCTCCCCAGATAATTTGTTCTTGACCTTACAAATTCTTTTACCTGTAAAACATCTTGTGCATTTTTAAGTGCAGCCATATTGTCTGATCTTCAGTCTACATATGCATTTTCTTAAGAATGGATAATGACAAATATATTCTCATGCAGATTATTATTTTCTTTGCTAACAACAGGTTATAATATGTTATTCATCATCTGGCTGATGTCTTCACTCTGAAATTAGTTGGGACTTATTTTCACCACTTTTGTAGTATTTGGGTCTGGAGATAGTAACTTGCTGAACTAACTCGGAAGAAAATTAGTAGTAGGAAGTTTGACCTTTTAGCATTGCAAACTGGTATCTATAAAAATCTAATAGACATGTTTTCATTTTCGGTAACAAGCTTTGACATCAGCTTAAGATGAATCATGTGTCCGTGTGGGCTACTTGTTGTAGTCTAGAACACATGATATTTATTGTGAAGCTTTTTTATAGACGTGCATTGCACGTGCACGCTTACTAGTAATACGCAAGGAGAGAAGATGGTGGCCATCAGTATTCATGTTGCCACATGTGGAATTCTGACGAAGGCATCGGCATCGTCTCCGACTACTCTAGCCATTTATCCACCTTCGCGTGCTTTCTCCACTCCTCGACCCCTCGGGGAGGCTAATGCCTTCGGGGAGTGGGGTGCCGATTGCGGTGATTGGCTCTGCTGGTGCTAGCGCACGTGTATCAGACACGGCGGGTAGAGTAGGCAGTGGTGGCGCCAAACATGGAGAACGTGGAGCACGCCTAGGACATGTTCAAGCTGCCTATATACTAAGAAATTACTTATCTGTCTTTATAATGTATCTTTTTTACTCCCGGTGTGTATATTTCCTAGTCTATAAATATTGAAGTCCCCAGATAGCTATTGCCCAAGGTTCAGTGAGATACCCTGCTTCAGTCGTGTGATGTCATCAAAAACTCTAAACGCTCAGAAGCCTCGAAAGGGACAGTTCTGCCATTGTGATAAGCACTGTGTCATTTGATGTTAAGGATGCTTTGAGCGTGAGGGAGCATTTGCATTTAATATGGATACGCACGGTGAAGTTGAAATCAATCAAATCAGGCAGACGATCGACAAAAGGAAAGACTGAATACCGAATGGCAGGAAATCAGAATTTATTAAATGACGGGATCGGCGAGGGCCAGCGGCAATCAGGAGATTAGCGATTCTTCCAGCTGGCGCCGCGCCTGACCGACTTACTGGCCGCATATAAATAGCACGCCATCGATTCATCAGATCTCCATCAACCCTATCGAGGTACATCGAGAAACCCTCACCGCCGCCTCTGCCAGAAGAAAAATATCGAGGAGCGATGGCGCCGGTGGTATTTGCGGCGAACATGGACATTCACACCAGCCGCACCAAGAACAAGACCAAGAAGGATCTCCTCGAGATCCCAGGTACGTAGGCACTTGCGAGAGAGTAACAATGTCGATAGATATGCGTGCATGTGTTTTATACATTGATGTCTTTCCAGATGTCGTGGAAGTCTGTGTCTCGTTGGTGACGGGGCGCGTGGCCATCGTCGGCATGGCCGACGCGGCTACGCTAGGGGAGCTGCTCGCGGTCAAGCTGGGGAGGCCCGTCTTCCTCCTGGCCTACTTGGGGGGCGCGCCTGCTCCTCCGGTGGGTATTGGATACTGCTTCATGCCGCCCCCGCCGTCTCCTCCTTCGGTGGGTGCTGGAGATGGCATGATGCCGGCCCCGTCGCCTGCCCCTCCGGTGGGCGACGGTGGAGACGGCGTGATGCCTCCCCCGTCTCCTGCTCCTCCGGTGGGCGCCGGTGGAAACGGCATGATGCCGCCCCCTCTGCCTGCTCCAAGTTCTGCGTTCACGGCACCCACCGTGGGCGGTGTATACCTGCCGTACGGTTACGGGGTGATGCCAGGGCCGTGGCTTGCTCCTACCTCTCGTCTCCCGGCACCGCCGGTGGGCGCTTTCTACAACCCGTACAACCAGCTTCGCTACGCCGCACCACCGCCGCAGTCTGGCTACTACTACACTCCCTTCGGCGGCGGCGGCGGCAGACCCTGGGAATATGAAGCGCTGGAGGACATCTTCGAAGATGAGCACAACCACGGTCGCTGTTGCTCTATCCAGTGATTGACGACTGAGCGAGACGATTCGGGTCTCTCTTGAATAATTCGGTGGAATAAATTAGCTTGCAAAATATTACTCCGTCTGTATTACCTTCCCGTGAACACAAATTTTATCTTCTACGTACCATCTTAAGTTGAGGTGATTTCCTTCGATGCATGTATTCGTGGCCTCATGGTTTCTCACGTATGTACTTGTTGTGGTCATGACATGAACATGCTTATTACAGGCTACTGTAATGCGCTCTGTAATGCTTAGGTTGACATCTACTGCCACCGGATGGCGTCGGATGCACAGGTAGCTGGGTCTTTTTTTTTTAGAAAATCAGGGGTTCACCCCAGTTCCATTTCATAGAAACGAAACCGCACCAAAACATCAGATCCAGCAGCTTACAAACTAAGTCTGCAAACTAAAACGGAGCTAGGAGCAGAGCAAGTTTCTGCAGAAAGGTAGAGCTAAGTTTTCAAAATGCTGGCAGGTTCAGAACAAAACCAGCGCCCAGCTAAACGCAGGGAAACTATCCTATTACAGCTGAGTCGACGGCAGGCTTTTCACCCAACGATCACATGGATCTCATCCGCCTCCTCCGGGTGGGACTTCAGGTAAGCTTCAGTCGCCCGACCACCATTCTGGAGAGACGAAGGGAATGACTTCCAGGACGTTGTCCATCCAAAGGATGTACAAGTCAAGGTGGCATCAGCACCAGAGGAGCCCGGAGTCTTGCAATCAGGCGTTGGGTGAAACGATCCACCAGATCCCAGCTCTGGTCCTTGAAAGGAAACTTCCAATCCTTTAGATATCTCAGAAGCCTTTGCCAAACCTGTTTCATATTAAGCCACGTACAACGGTTAAACACAATGCTATTCCTATTGTTCCAAATAGTCCAAATGACTGCTGATGAAACAATATTGAATTGCAAGAATCTCCTACTGCACAGCCATTTAGAAGCTAAAGACAGAAAATCATGCACTCTAATCTCAAAAATTTCCTGTACTTCTTGCCAAAGCAGATCAGGTAGCTGGGTCTTAATCCGAGATACACATCAACACGCCAAGGTTTGCGTGATGAGGAAGAACACAGGAGGAAGATAGGAGAGGGGTTCGGTTACAATTGTCTAGTTCATCGATGCCCGGGGTCTTATTGGCTAGCGCATGTGATGCTGTGCTAGCCAGCCCAGGTTCGAATCTCACCTCTCTCTTAATAAAATTCAACAGGGGTTCCTTCCTCTGTTGACTCGTTTTAGATATAAACGCATCCCGGGTCGCCTCGCTCGGGCGACTTCGGAGGTCCCTCAAACCCTAGCTAGTCCAACTACCACCTCACACACGCTCCCTCGGCCGCCGTCGGCACTGGCGGTGGTGGCGGCGCCCGGCCGCCAAAGGCAGGGGGGGCGAGATGTGGCACACCCCTACGACGCATCTACGGGCGGAGAGGCAACGTTGGGCGGCTGTGCGCGGTGGCGTAGGTTGCGGAGCTGGTCGCAGCACCAGCGACGCGCGGTGGTGCAGCAAGGCCAGGAGGCTGTCGGGGAGTTGCGGTTGTTCGCGTGCGTGCGCTGCACTGCGCGGCGGCGGCCGGCTTGCGCGGGCTTGATCTGGGCCTAGGTGGGCTTGTTCTAGGCCTCAGCTTCGAGGCGATGGAGGTGGCGTCTGTTGCGTTGATCCGCTGCTCAGGCGTGGCTGGGAGGCCATAGCGGCTCTTCCCTGCCTCCGGGTGTTTCCTGCAGCGGTGGAGGACGTCAACGACTCCCCTTCTACAATGGTAGCAAGTAGCTCTCTGCGGTGGTGGTTCTGGCCTGCAACTTGTCCCATGTCCGCCATCCGCCGGAGGCACGATCTTTGGCCCGGGTGAAAACCCTTCTTTGCGGCTGCGGCTTCAGACGAAGGCCGCGGCGATGCCCGAGGGTGCCGCTTTCTCCCTGGAGACGTAGTCTAGGGCGTGATTGTGCTTTCCTGCTCGTGCCGGGGAAACCTAGGTCTGATCTACCGGACCGGGCAGCGGCGGCGTCATGACGTCGTCCCCTTCTTGGAGGCGCTGCCTTGGACACGAGAGGAGTGCCTTTGTGGCTTTTGGTGATGGTGGCCTCGCCGGTCTCACCAGTGAGGCATTGTGCAGTGCATTGCAGGTTGTGGCTACTGATCAAGACCTTGGTCAAGGGCGCTATGTACGTCTTCACCAATATTTTACTCTCAATTGCTTCCTCAAGCTTGTTTGGACCCTGCCATCTGCTCGCCGATCTTCTGGCACATGAGTAGTGGTACGTTGGTCCGGGCAGCCTTGGAGTCGTCGTTGAGTTTTGGTGATTTTGGTTTTGACGTGACGCGGTCTTGTGGCTCGGTGTTCCATCTCCTCGCCATTCTTGGCTAGAGGTTGGACAAGGCGAGCTGTGTCGTCAGGCTTGTAGGAGTGTGTTGTAGGCGTTGGTTGTGTCGTGTTGTAGCCATTCTATGGCGTTGTTTTTTCCCTCTTCAAACTTAATACATTGACACGCAGATCTCCTGCGGGTTCTCAAAAAAAAATTCATCCATGCCTATCCTCTGGTCGAGATACAGGTAAGTAGTGGTCCTGTCATTCACCTTCCCCATGGGATGGGCTTCTTCTTCTTGGGCCTTCAGCTGGTGTCCCAAGGCCCTCTTTGGGTCGTGCTTCCGACATCTCTGTAACACTGGTGTCGTAGCAATCCCCCCCCTTCAGATGTTGCTTGCCCCCAAGCAGGCGCTTGACGAAACATGTGTCAGAGCGCGTCTTCTGACTCCTAGGTGCGCAAGGCAGGAGGTAGGCCGGTCCAGGAGACTTGAATCTGTGGCCGTGTCCTTTGTGGATGGATCGCTTGCCCCATACTTGCATAGGTTGTACGAGAAAACACTCGTGAGTCAAGAAGTGGAATGATAAGTCATGACGCTTGGTTATTTACTAGGAACCTCAATGCTCAAATTGTCAAGGGTAAATACCCTATTCCAGTGATCTACAAGCTCCTCGACGAATTGGTTGGCTCAAAGTGGTTCTCTAAGCTTGATTTACAGGATGGTTACCACAAGATATGTCTGGCACCGGGGGAAGTGTACAATACGACATTCCAAACATATAATGAACACTTTGAGTTTTTAGTCATGGCATTTGGCCTCACGGGTGCCTCCAATGTTGCGCAGCTCTAGTATTTGTGGTAGTTTGCACTAGTATTTTTCGATAACACTCTAATCTACAGCAAGTCATATAAGGAGCACTTTGGTACACATTCAACAGGTGCTTGATATTTTGCAACAAGAAAAGTGGCAGGTGAAACTTTCTAAGTGCGCTTTCGCCTAACGGAAGATAGCCTACTTAGGGCATGTTATTTCGGCTAATGGGGTTGCTACATATGAGTCCAAAATCAGTTCCATTCGTACTTCTCAACGACCATCCAACCTCAAGGGGCTTTTTGGGTTCCTTGGCTTTAATGGGTACTATAGGAAGTTGGTAGTATGCCGTGATCAGCCAACCCTTGACCAATTTGTTGAAGAAAGGGTTTCTTTTCCTTTGGGCTGACGACCACAAGGCAGCATTCCAGGTTCTGAATAATGCATTTTTGTCTGCACATGTCCTTGCCTTATATCTCTCTTCACCCTTCCTTTCATAGTGGAGATAGATGTGTGTGACGTTGGCATTGGTGTACTGCTTTCCCAAAACGGCCACCCCGCTACCTTTGTTAGTCGAGCTTTGGGGCCACGCAACAAAGGGTTATCAGTATACAAAAAATAATACTTAGCCATCTTCTCGCAGTACAACAATGGTACACATATCTCTAGCTTAACGAATTTTCATCAACAAAGATCAAAAAATTCTGACCCACCTCACATATCAACGTCTGCACAGAGAGTGGTAGCAGAAGGCCCTCGCCAAGTTAATAGGATTACAGTACGGGCACTCACTTCTCTTCAAGCTCGGCATTAGCAAAACATGGATCCGATGCCCATCTCTTTTTCCACTATGCGAGGCTCAGAGACTTTACCGCACAGGACAATACAAAAAGAGTATATTCAATGGTGCAGCTGACGCCTCTCGCATAAACTTGTGGCTGCCTCTTCACTTATGGCTACCACAGATCTGAGGCCAGTGTGGCTCGATTGTTGATGCATGCAAAATTCATGCATGATCTTTGTAGTTTATTGTTACACATTCCAACATATTTACATATTATGAGATGTTATAATCATGGTTTGCATTGATTTCGGGGATTTCCCAAACAATTCCCTCTCTTGGTTTTAAATCTCTTTGTCAAAAAAATGTTTTTTAGCGCTTTTGACTTTCCATGAGCTACAAAACTTGAAAAAGGGCAAGGTCAGGGAGCACGGCTTGGAAATTTCAAGACGAACAATATGAGATGAAGTGGGCAACCAGGAGATAGACGAGATGCAAATGAGATGGGCTGGCGCGGTCAGACTTCCAGACCGCGCCACCCATGCTCTTTCGCATCTCAAGCGTCGGATGCCGTCCGTTTTCACGTGGTTCTCTTTGTCTTGACCTAAACTCATCTATTTAAAGGCCTCCCTAGACGTTCGCGAAAGGAGGCAGCAGAGAAAATAGAAAAGACACGAAACAGAGGCTGATGTGAGTCACCGGAGGAAGATAAGAGGGGAATCGCTGCCGGAGTCGCCTCCGGCCACCTCTCCTCCTTCACCAACACCTCCTCATTGCTCTCCACCATGAGGGGGGAGTAATTCACCCACTAGACTATGGGTGTGTGGTGGTGACGAGGTTCTAACCCGGCAATGCCCATGCTTGAGGGCTTTCGATTCATGAAGAGAGCGTGGGATCCGGCA
The DNA here is from genome assembly GCA_007115705.1 of Dactylis glomerata. Taxonomy (NCBI): domain Eukaryota; kingdom Viridiplantae; phylum Streptophyta; class Magnoliopsida; order Poales; family Poaceae; genus Dactylis; species Dactylis glomerata. The sequence goes on along the minus strand of QXEO01000371.1, from coordinate 1,035,303 downwards.
AACTCGATGGCGGTCGATAAACGACGAGGGGCACACGAAGTTTTACCCAGGTTCACGTCCCCTCGGCGGAGGATCGCTACATCCTGCTAGCAATCTAGTATATGAGCATAGTTGTGTTTACAGAGAGCCGCCGTAGGTGGAGGGTTGTTTGTCTAATCTGTTGTAAGCTAGTCTCCCTAAGGGTGCCCCTTGGTGGCTTTATATATGCAGCCAGTTAGGGTTAACAAGGGGTTTCTTGACTTCTACTCCAAGTCGGTGTGTTGGGCCTTGCGGGCTTCATGTATCCTTCGAGTAGGCTTCTTCCGTGGCCGATAGCGGGTATGCCAAACATGAGGACCCAAGGGGTCATACCCTCGTCAGGTGGTAACTTAGTCCAATCTCTCTTTGTATTTTTCATTGATGAAATCCATATGATGTGCCTTGCATGATTATGGAACTAATTATGTAATTCCTATGATGGTTATTGTGTTATGAGATGATATTAGTTATGCATCTACTGTTGTGTTGAGACTTTATGGTTTGTGATACTTTGGTATTGCACCTAAGATACATGCAATGAATTTTTCTATGCACAATGCCTTGTCTATCATGTAATGAGGTGCTTGACACCACCGAGTGTTGGTAGATGAGAGAGTTGTGCAAGCACATAAATTTATAAATAATTGCACTAGTATCTTAGGATATTTATTTTCTATAGAGTATGATGTATGTGAGTAAAGTGGTGTCCGAGGTGATAGCCGGCATAAGCATCGATCGATAGAAACAGTCTAGAAAGCATCCTTTATCTGAGGGTAAAAAGGGAGAAGTATGATGTGGTGGAGTGATAGTGTGACGCCCCCGAATTTATAGCAAATTCGAAGTGCCTGTTATGTAATCCATCACAATCCCAGAATCAATGTTGTGATTTACATAACGTAGTTGATATCACAGTCATAGACATTACTAGTAAATAAAGGGGATTACATAGGTGGTCGCACCGACCGAACCTTACAATACATCAACATGCAGCGGAATAACACTTTGGGTCCATATTGTCAAGCTTCAACCGCACAGGCAAAGCAGACAGTAGGAAACGAGCCTAATTCGCAAAGTCGTCTGAATGTCCTTCCTTCATGATCTTTCTCCTTCAAGTCTGGCCAAGTTAATAGCCAGGGACACAGCCGTGAGTACATTGGATGCACTCGCAAACCATCTTATAAACAAAGTGATGAGAGAGATATGCATGGTTGATATGGTGGACTAAGCACTAAGTTTATTTGCAAAAGCTAGTTTTATTTCCCAAGAATGTTCATTTGTAGAAAAGAAGTTTAGTTCTCTAAGTTCAATCTAAAGAGGAACTTCAAGTGTGTCAATATCATGGTCAAGTCAAGTCAAGTCAATTCAGTTCATGTCATTCACCAAGTTCACCATAAGTTATTTTCATTATTGACAAAAGCCAGGTAGAGTTTGCCAACCGTCCATGACCGAGGACTCGGCTATTCGAATAGTTTGAAAACCTCTGCAGAGGGGTACACTTTACCCACAAGATTCGATACATCTGCCGGGAGAAATCCACGGTTCGCCATACACAAAGGTATGCGGGGTTCAGATAATCAAACAAAACCTTTCACTTGCTCATCCTAGTATAGGATCCTTCCCTAGAGCCCGGGATACGGAATTCCCGCTCCGGCGCCTCTAGTTCTGCCCATCCCGGGTACCGGGTTAGTGGAAACCACCTGGTCAAGAAGTATCCGCCCGTGGAGTCCTTCCATGAAGATTTGATGCAAGACCTCCCATACTAAGATAAACAAGCTACGGATTAAGCCCCTTCCCATATAGGGGTAACGTGGTTGTACGGTATAATTGGCACCCATGTACATCACTCGTTGTCAATTGAGAAATACATTTCATAGTTCTTAGTCAAGATTATTTTCTTTCATAAAGCCATCAAGTAGGAGAAACCTCCAATTCAAATTTCAAGTTCAAGTCACCAAATTTCAACTAGGGTTCCCCGAATAGATGACCTCAATTTTATTAGCGACTAAGCAACTACATGGAGTGATGATACCACTAGATATGGTTGGATAAACTCAGCTTGATGCTCTTGATAAGCAAGATATCACTACACATCTATCATTCTACTCTAGCAATTCAATCATGCAATTTACTTAAAATAGGTAGAATGCAATAGTAAAACTAGGCATTTGGAGTATGATTCAAAAGATGGCTTGCCTGGCTTGGCAAAGTCAAAATAGTCTTCATCTTCATCTTTGATTGATTGATCTCCATCTCCATATCTTGGTAGACTTCGGGATCCATTCTCCTTACTCTCGTTGTCGTCTAATCGTTGGAAAGCAAATAAGCATACAATCACCACACAATTCACAAACAACACCTATTTACTCAAATACACATACTTGGGTAAGGGAAGTGATCTAGGAAGTCTATGGAGAGTGGTTTCGACGATAATTGAGTTCCGATGGATGAGATGATTGAGTTGTTGTATCTAAGTAGGGTTTATTCATTTTGGATTATGAAAATATCTCCTGCAAGTCCTTTTTGACCAAGGTCATGGACAATGTAGATACTCAAGATCATGGTTCAACCAAAGAGGCTTCATAGGATGTGGAGTATTTTTCTTTTATTGAAGCCATTTCTAGTTTGCAACTATTTAGTGATCAAGTTTGAATCTTACAAGTAGAGTCTATAGATCCTAGTTGAATGGGATCAAAGGTTATAGATCAATATTTAGAAATGTGGTTGATTCGAATTGGTTTCATATCATTTCCATATTTTGAGATTGGTGTGCAAGTTTGAGTTTTTAATTACTACTATGTAGTATTTAATTTTCCAAATACTTCCTACAAGCTCACATGGACTAAGATCAATACCTACAGATGGTATTTGGAAAATGTGGTTCAACAACAAGAGTTCCATAAAAATTTCAATTATAGATTTGAGTTTAATAAAATCCTATATGGCAAATGCCTATTTAACCATATAGGTAAATAGCATTTACTTTAGAAGGTTCAAAAATGAGATCTAATGGCATAGACAGATGGGTATCACTAATTGTGAATTTCCAAAGTTGGATTTATATTTTTAGGAATTTTATTTGAATTGGTATGGATTTTCTAAGGTGGAAAAGCTCCTGTTTTGTTATTTTTACTGCAACCATTCTGTAAATCTAATTGGGTTGAAACCACTTCTAATGGATAGCTTATGTTCTAAGGTTTTCAGAACATTTTCATTTGCTAGATTTGGGTTGGTAGAACTCCGGGAAAATTCAATTTAAGCAAGCATCTGAATGAGTTTTTCAAAAATCGGAATTCGAATAAACCTTTTTTTTTATATCCGGGCCGGACACACAGGCTGAGCTGGGCCGGCCCACTAGGCTGCAGGCTGGGCGGTTGCCAGGAAAAAAAAGTACCGGTCCGGCCTGCCAAGGGGCCCCACCGGTCAGAACTTAAACACGAACAGGTATCGGGCTTCTTCTTCCTCGTGCTACAGGAACGTAAACGAGAGCGAGTTACTGGGAGTAGGGCGGCGACGGGGAGCTCACCGGCGGCGATGGGGAGCGGCGGCGAGGTTGTCTAGGCGGCGGAGGAGCTTCTCCTCTTCCACCTTGTCCAGCCGGAAGCTCGAGGGAGCTGCTGGAACGCCGGGAACGGGAGGTGCTCTGCGGAGCGGCTTGCTCCGGCGAGCTCGTCGGAGGAAGCGAGGGGCGACGGGACCTTGTCTAGGAGGTTCCTGGTGATGGCGGGGTTCTTTTCAGGGAAGAGAGGAGGTCCTTTTATAGTCGGGAGAGGGAGCACGGGGCGAGTGGATCTGGGGAGAGAGCACGGCCGGTGTCGGCTGTGGGAGGGAAGAGGGGCGGTGTTGGCGGGTGCTGCGGGCTGCGGTGTGCTGCAGGAGCATCCTGGCGCGATGGGAGAGGTCGGGACGGTCTGGTTCAGAGGGGGGCATGGGAGGGGTCCGGGCGGTGGTTCTCCTCTGTGCTTCCTTGTCTCACGGCCGTGGTCGGGGCAGGGGATGCTGGGGCTCGACCAAGAGATGTCCACACGCATGGCTACAGGGCCTGGGACGAACGGAAACAGTGTTGGTCACAGTAGAACCGATTTTCTAGATTTTTGCCCACCACGTGTTCGATGAAATGCCCGCAAGAAATCAAATTTCAAATTTTTGAAAACGGCCACCGTGGGTCTTCATCATATTGGACAAGGGTTCCAGGGATATTTTTGTTTCGAAGAAATAACAAGTTTTGCAAAAATTTATATTTCAAACTTGGGCATTGTCACTGTTTCAGATTCAAAGTTTGGCTGATGATTGCGTGGGTTTCTGGTTTGAGTTTTTGCTGGAAACTTCCTGGTTGAGTTAGTATGTGATGTGGTCAAGCTCAACTAACTGACCACACCTTTGCTTGAGTTACAGATTTCTTATTCTAAGTGTCCAAAGTAGGGTAGTGGTTAACTTTTTCTAGATCATCCTTTCTTCTCTTTTTCTTTATTTCTCTTGCTTCGGGTTCTTTTGATCTTTGTGGTTCTTCTCTAATGCTTCTATTGGTTAAGTTTGAATTAACTAAACATTGCTCAATAAATTAAAACCCACATGAAATCATAAAAGACTTATATTGAAATTCTATGCATACATGCAATATGAAGTGCAAAAAGTTTTAATTGGTCTAAAAGTGTTGGTTTTCTTGGAGATGAGATGGAGTTGGGAATGACCTCTTATTTGAATTCAAACTTTGGTAGAATATTAAATAGAGTTCCAAGTTGATTTTTGTTTCAAACGTTATTGTATTTGATTCTTTGTAACTTGTTCTTGGTTGTGGTGGAGAGATGCACGAGGGTCTAGTTCAGATTTTTCTTAATATATAAGGGCAAAGTAGTGTAATCATTAATTTCTTTAAGATCACTACTTCCTCTTTTCTTACTTAGGTTTTTGTGTTGCGGTTTATTTTCTTGATTCCTTTCTATTTGTTTGTGATTGCTTGACTTAATTTTGGGTTTGGCAATTGACCCAAATGGGTTTAGCATGTAACCACGCACAAAATTTAATAGTTAGAAAACTATTTCAATTTAACAAAAACATTTTACAGGTATAATTATTTGTTTTAAAACCCTTCCCATACTCTTTTTATTTGAAGCATGGGAGCAAATGCTCAAATTCAGAAGTTTCGAAAAGGCAAGAAATTAATCTTGTATTCAAGATAAAAGTTTTTGTTGGCTCCAAAATTTGGTATTTTAATAAATCCATTTATTTCTATTTCCCAAAAATTTGGGTTGTTACAGATAGTCCACGCTCTGGGGTGACACCAGAACACATATGGGTACATCTTTCAACTATGTGTTTTAGGACATATAGCCACCATATAGTTATCATTAAAGCATAACACTTTGTATTTACTTTTATCATCTAATACGTGATCATCACCATAGAGAGAGAGAGAGGATTGAGTGAACCATGAACCCAGGTCCATTGTTTCCATTAGCGCAAACTCCTTGTCTTGTCCTGTTGCATTTCGAGGATTGGGACACTTTTATTACTATTTTGTTATCTTCTACTTTATCCCATTAAATCAACCTCCATTTTTACTTTAAATTGTTTAGTTTATAAACAACTAGAATTTTGACACTCTAGTTGGATAGATTAATAGCTTTTCCTTCTTGCTCATGCGGATCAACACTCATACTTCCACATTGAGAGGTGCTACAGTGATCCCTGCACTTGGGGATATCAAGTAGTTTTCTGGCACCATTGCCGGGGAGCGTACCGCTTAAGCTTTTATTCTTGTTTTTATTAGACTTTAGTTTACTTTTAGTTTTGCATTTACTTTTTCTTTATATCAAAACCCAAAAAAATTAGACGATGGTAGACGGTGAAACATATGCACTTGATATGCTATGGAAACATTTTGAAAGCCTAAATATTCTTCCTTGTACTATTGTTTATGAAAGAAGTGCACATAAAGCGGTCATATTTTGCAGGAAGGAGACAATAAAACTCTAAGCTTGGGGATGTCCATGCATCCCAAAGAAAAAGAGATAGCGAATGAAGGGCAAGAGGTACAAGAAGAAGAAGATATGGTTCAACCTAAGCTTTGGGATGTTTTGGAATCTCTTAAGGATGATAGTAATTCTCAAACTCAAAACCCTCTATTTATGCATGAGTCTAATTATGAATCTATAGAGACAGAAGCAAACTACTATTATTACTATGATTCTGATGATGAATGCATTGACATGCCCGCTGATATTATTGTTGATAACGACTTCAAAGATGATGAAGAGTATGGTTTAAACATGTTTTATGAAAATGCTCTTGATAATCTACCTCTTGTTAAAATATTACATGTGGCGTGGGAAGATAAAATTGAACCAGATTGTGATGATAATCTCTATGATAATGAACCCATACTTGATGAGTATATTGATATCCATGCTTTCTATGGTAATTCATATGGTATTTGGGTAGAGAAAATTCTTGGGAAAGATGATTCTAGTAGTGATATTTCTCCTATTAAAATTGATCTATATGATAATGCTCTAGATGATGATCATGTTATTACTACTAATCCTCCATGTGCAAATAAAGCTGGTTGTGATGATGCTATCACTCATGAGAGTCCCATATTTTTCTTGAAATCTCCTATTTACACCATAGAGGAGAAATAAGCTTATATTGAGAAGTACCTATGTGGTTTACAACTTTCTTATGAAATCCCTATCGCAGCCATGATACTACTATAAAAATGGTACTAATAAATATTTTGAAAGATAAAAGCATGCTAATGAATTCCATAATAAATTTGATGATCCTCTTTATTTGCCAAAAATTTCTAAGATGCATGATTTGAATAGTCATTTTGTTAAATTTTCCTCTAGTAATTGGAACTATTATGAGAGAGGAGGTTATGAGTGCCCTCTATATGAAACTAATAATTATAAGTTGTACTTACCTACTGTAGATATGCATTGGTATACTCTTATTGGTTGTGATTCATTCATATATAAAATCCAAATGCATAGGAAGAAAGTTACACTTCGATATTACTTGTTGAATACTTTGCGGTGTGCACTATTATGCTTTAAATTGTTAGATGAGTTTATTGGTATGATCACACCTTGGGATCCAGGTATTTTATCATCTTGTATTATTTCTAACAATGAGAAGGGTACAATCAAGAATCATTACTCTATACAACATCATTCCCCTACTAAAAAGGTATGAAAAGCCTAGCTATAAGGCTATAAAGAAAGCGTTTTGCGGGAGGTAACCCGGTTATATTTTTTTTGAAATCTTTTTGTGTACTTGCTGTAGAAAGAAATTTTTGTTTTAGTGTGTCTACTGTAGCAAAATAAAGTGCCAAGTTTTACCCACCTTGGGTGTTTTAAGATTCCAAAATTTATTTGGAGTTACTGAAATCTGCGCTGCACTTTTTGTTGCACGATTTTTCATATTTTCTCTGTAACTCCTATGGATCTGTGATATTTATATAAATTGAAACTTTTAATCCCCTACCTGAATAAAAAATATAAAAAAAATTCTTGACCTGTTAAATGGGGCAGAAAAATTCGCCAAACGTCTGCTGTTTTTATTGGCAGATTCTGTCTTTTGTTGTTTTGAGCATTTGTTTGAGTCTCAAGATGATTCTTTTTTAGTCTTTTGATATTTATTGAATGTTGGAAACTTAATACACTATCTGTACACCTTGCACCAAATTTTGTTTGGGATTTTCTTGATAGCACACATATTATCTTTATGCCCTCTAATATCAGCCACTCTAGAAAAGAGGTGGGAAATAGTTTTGTGGTGAAGTTTTTTTCACATGGAAGGAATAATCATCGAGCAAGGAGTCATCTAAGTAATGGATAACACCATAAGCTTGGGGATTCCCCATGGCAATCCCCTGAACCTATCAACTCCTCAGTTTGCATATTATTCTTGCCTTATTTTTTTAGCATCACTTTACCGTTGCATAAACTTGGAGCGTCTGCATCTAGTTTTTAGTTTTTATTTTGCATATTTTGTTTTGGATAAATAGACCACCACCTGTAGTTTTACTTTATATATATGAGAAAGCTATGGTTCTAATTGAGAGAAAAGGTTGGGAAGAAAAGGGAGGTAACAATACAAGTAATGTTTATGTTCTATGCTTCATATGCTTTGATTGAATAGAATTTGCTAGTGCCATATTTAGTGATATTTCTTCTTTGAGCATTGATGGTTAACTTTGAGTTACTTAGTTTATTAATAAATATGTAGCATATATACATTATGCATGCTTGTGACTTTATACCTTTCTAATGGCCAAGAAAAGAAAAAGCAAGCAAAAGACTTGTATATCCAAATACTTTGAGCCATACTTCTCCGCAAAATCTCCACCATACCTACCTAAATAGAAAAAAGCTATTCCAATTATAGTATATGTGCCATGTCTTTGCATTCAAAATCATGTTCCTTTTTATTGTGCAATTCGAAGCTCATGGGAAAGTAGCAGTCTACGTTGGAGTTCATTTATGTAAGTTGCATGTTTGTCATTTTCTTAGTTAGGGTTAAGTTAAACCATGCTGTCGGGGAACTAGACTTTCCACTTTAATTATGTTGTTGTAATACATCATGGGTTATGCATATCTTTCCGGTGTGAAATGAGTGGGAGTTATCATGTTAAAGATTCGAGTGTGCATATTTGTTAGAGAAGAGCATTGGGCTGCTAACCGAAACCATGCCTAATCATGGTAGAACTTTCAGCATGGACTTCCTCATTATCTTAAACAAGTTTAATTTACTACTCAATTAGTACTTTAAGAAGAGTTTATTTGTCTGTTGTCATGTCATCCCGATATGTATTACCTTTGCAAAAAGATAAAAATCTGGAAGGCACTATGTATAGGTGGAATGAAGGTACCCCTTTGCAAGCACTTGGTTAAAAATCTATGCACACGATGAAAGTCTATGGTAATTCTAGAGTTTATTAGCATTGGGTGGAGGTACTATTAACAACGGGTATGAGACTTACAACTAGTAAAGTGTTGATCATGTGAACCATATTTGCTCTTCACTATCGTTGACTTGAGTTGCAAAATTCTAACATTTATTTTCTCTTTAGTTTCAAAGCTTCGCACATACATTCCCTACTTATTTTCAGTGGCTAATTGTTCAAAATAAAAGAGAATAGAAGAAAGAAAGAAAACAAAGTTCCAATGCACAAGCCCTTGCATGCTTAATGTCCATAGTACTTTCATTTGTTTTTACACTATGTTATTGATTGTTGGACATCATTGAGTTGAATTAGAAGGACCACTTTATTTATCATTTGATTTTTGCTGTTCATTAAAGATTGAATCATTGATCATATGTATTACTACTTTTTATTTTCATAGAAACAATAAACTCCAAAGTTCTTGTTTAGGATCTATCTCCTTCATACTTGAGGACGAGCATGGATTAAGCTTGGGTATGTTGATGTATCTAAAATTCATGCATGAACTTTGTAGTTTATTGTTATATATTCCAACATATTTACATGTTATAAGATATTATAATCATGGTTTGCATTGATTTTGGGCATTTTCCAAACAATCCCATCTCTTTTGGTTTTAACTCTCTTTGTCAGAAAATGCTTTTTTAGCGTTTTTGACTTTCCAGGAGCTACGGGACTCGAAAAAGGGCAAGGTCAGGGAGCACGGCTTGGAAATTTCAAGGCGAACAATGTGAGATGAAGTGGGCCACCAGGAGATAAACGAGCTACAAACGAGATGGGCTGGCATGGTCTAGATAGCGCCACCCATGCTCTTTTGCATCTCAAGCATCGGATGTAGGTTCTCTTTGTCTTGACCTAAACCCATCTATTTAAAGGGCCCCCTGGGCCTTCGCTAAATGACGCAGCGGAGAAAACAGAAAAGACATGAAATAGTGGCTGCTGCGAGTCGCCGGAGGAAGATCGGAGGAGGAATCACTGCCAGAGTTGCCTCCGACCACCTCTCCTCCTTCACCAACATCTCCTCCTTGCTCTCCACCATTAGGGGGAGTAATTCACCCCTGGACTATGGGTTTGTGGTGGTAACTTAGTCCAATCTCTCTATGTACTGTCATTGATGAAGTCTATATGATGTGCCTTACATGATTATGGAACTATATATGTAATTCCTTTGGTTGTTATTGTGTTATGAGATGATATTTGTTATGCATCTACTGTTGTGTTGAGACTTTATGGTTTGTCATACTTTGGGATTGCACCTAAGATACATGCAATAAGTTCGTCTTGTCTATGATGTAATGAGGTGAGTGTTGGTAGATGAGAGAGTTGTGAGAGCACATAAATTTATAAATAATTGCACTAGTATCTTAGGATATGTATTTTCTATAGAGTATGATGTATGTGGGTAAAGTGGTGTCCGAGGTGATAGCCGGCATAAGCATCGATTGACAGAAACGGTGTAGAAAACATCCTTTATCTGGTGGTAAAAAGATAGAAATATGATGTGGTGGAGTGATAGTCCACGCTCTGGGGTGACACCAGAACACATATGGGTACTTCTTTCAACTATGTGTTTTAGGACATATAGCCAACATATAGTTATCATTAAAGCATAACACTTTGTATTTACTTTTATCATCTAATACATGATCATCACCATAGAGAGAGAGGACTGAGTGAACCATGAACTCAGGTACATTGTTTCCATTAGCGCAAACTCCTTGTCTTGTCCTCTTGAATTTAGAGGATTGGGACACTTTTATTACTATTTTGTTACCTTTTACTTTATCCCATTAACTCAACCTCCATTGTTACTTTAAATTGTTTAGTGCATAAACAACTAGAATTGTGACACTCTAGTTGCAGAGAGTAATAGCTTTTCCTTCTTGCTCCTACGGATCAACACGCATACTTCCACATTGAGAGGTGCTACAGATCCCCTGCACTTGGGGATTATCAATCATGTGCTAGTAAAGTTACCAGCATGATGCTTCCATCCAGCAGAAGATACAACATTTGGCCCTAGAACCATCAGCTGACGGGCACTACTCCTTATTTGAAGGGTTGTTGCGCTACAAGGGTCGTATTTGCATTAGTGCTGCTCCAGACTTACGGCACCTGATCATGATATCCTTTCATGATAGCGCCATGAGTGACTATTCCAGCTTTCCAATGACTTACCGCCGTCTCAACTCACTCTACAAATGGGCAGGTATGAAATTGGTTGTTCATACATTTTTCAGTCTTGCCATACCTGTCAGCAGGCGAAACATGAAGGAACACTTCCAGGTGGTCTCCTTCAACCACTGCATCTTCCATATGGGCCATGGGAAATGGCATCAATGGACTTTATTGATGGACTGACACCATCTCATCACTACAATTGCATTCTCATTGTTGTCGACAAGATGATGAAGTACTCACATTTTATATCGTTGCATCATCCATACACAATAGCTAAGGTCTCTTAGGTTTTCTTGGATCATGTGTATAAACTACACAGCTTGCCCCTATATCTTGTCTCTGAGCATGACCCTATTTTCACTAGTCAGTTTTGGCAGTACATATGTCGAGCATCTGCCACCCAACTTGGCATGAGTATATCAAACCATCTGAAAATTAATGGACAAACTGAACGTGTGAATTAGTCCATCGAGTGCTATATGGGCTGCTTCACCAGTTCTTATCCGCAATAGTGCACAAAATGGCTACCCCTTGGTGAGTTCTAGTACAATACTAACGGGCACTCCTCCCTAGGAAAACACCCATTGAAGTTCTGTACACTACTAGGAAATAGGTCATAGGAGGAATTATCATCAGAGGCGTACAGAAAAATCTGTACGCCACGGCTACGTAGCGGAGGCATACAGGAATAGTGTATGCCATGGCTACGGCCGTAGCCATGGCATACAGAAAAAAGGCACGCCATAGAAGTTTGGTAGGCTGGGTTGGGCTGGTCGGGCCATAGCACTGGAGGCGTATAGGATTCCTGTACGCCTCAGATATTACACTATCCGTGGTGTACAGGATACCTGTATGCCTCCGCTGCTGTGTGTCCTAGTAGCTTCTGGGCCCACCAAACCTATCTGTGGCGTACGGCATTCTTGTAAGCCTCGGATACGGTCCATAACCATGGCATACAGATTGTCGTACGCCTCCGGTGGTTGTCGGAAGAAGAAGCTAGATGAAGACGTGGCGAGGTTGATGCGCTGGCACCCTGAAAGGAAGGTGGCAGTTATGAATGATTGGAAGAAGAAGCTAGATGAAGACGTGGTGTTGACACACCCTTCGGTTGCAACCCAGTGGAAAGCATTAGATGCTGAATATCGTAGTTTCGGGACCGAGCCAAGGAACATCAGGTTGGGTGCAAGCACGGACGGACTCAACCCGTTTGGGAGCCAGAGCAGCACGCATAGCACATGGCCCGTGTTTGTATGGATATACAACCTCCCACCATGGTTGTGCATGAAGAGGAAGTACATACACATGAGCATCCTAATTCAAGGGCCTAAACAGCCAGGGAATGACCTGAATCTGTATCTCCAGCTACTAAAAGATGAGCTAGACACGTTATGGAATACTGCAGGGGTCAATACATGGGACGCCGCCGCGGGAGACTATTTCTCTATGAGACCCGTGCTGCTCACGATGGTACAGGACTATCTCAGCTACGGGTATATCGCATGCCAGGTGTGTCACGGACACAATGCATGCATGAAGTGCATGGATGATACCACGTGGTTACAGCTTAAGAAATTTCCCGGGTCTTCCAAAACCGTCTACGTGGGGCATCGAAGGTGGCTAGCCAATAAGAAAGACCCATGGAGAAGGCGTGGAGAGCTGTTCAATGGTGAAGACGAGCTCCGAGGACCTCCACGTAGGAGGAGCGGAAAAGAAATCCAGACGTTGCTAAACGACTAGGTAGAGTGCCCTGCGTCAGGAAAGAAGAAAAAGGAGCCAACACCGCTACTTGGGGTATGGAAAAGGAAGTCCGTTTTTTGGGACTTGCCATACTGGCATATTCTCGGTACACCGCATTGCCTTGATGTCATGCATATCACAAAAAATGTGTGTGAGAGTTTGCTTGACACTCTGTTCAACATGCTGGACAAGACCAAAGATGGGCCAAAAGCAAGACAGGACCTGATAGATCTGAATATCAGACATGATCTTCAAGTAAGTAAACCTCCTCAAGAGACGGAAGAAGTCCACAAGCGGAAAAGGGTTAAGAATAACGAGGCTACTCAGCAGACGTCGACGGAAGGTCAACAAAGGATGATGGTAAAAAAGGACTACTACTGCCCCCCCTCCTGCTTCACTCTAAGTTCGGATGAGGTCACATAGTTGTTCAAGTGCCTTCTAGGAGTCAAGGTGCCTTTTGGTTACTCAGGGATGATAAGCAGATACTTAGACCCGAATAAACAAATCTTCAGCGGGATGAAGTCGCACGACTGTCATGTGATGATGACGTGATACTTCTGGTTGCAATCCGAGGTATAATGGACAAGCACGTCCAGGATACTTTGACTGACCTCTACAACTTTTTCGACGCCATCTCTCGCAAGTCGATCAGCTGGAAGAAACTCGCACGGCTATAGGAGGAGATCGTTGTGATTCTATGCGAGCTTGAGATGTACTTCCCACCCGCATTCTTCGATGTGATGGTTCATCTGTTGGTCCATATCGTGGATGATATCGTCCATCTCGGGCCGCCATTCCTTCACAACATGATGGCGTTCAAAAGGATGAATGGGGTAATCAAAGGATATGTCTGTAACAGAGCTCGTCCGGATGGAAGCATCGCCCAAGGCTTTCTTACTGAAGAATGCATCTCTTTCTGCACAAATTATCTAGACGTTGAAAACCATGTTGGTTTACCAGGAAACAAGCACCTTGACAGGCTCAATGGAGTTGGTCACAAAACTGGCCGGAGTGAACTGCATGTGGGCTACTCTGGCAGGTGCACAGACTTTGACAGGGCCAACTTGGTAGTGCTACAACACATTCACATGGTCGATCCTTGGCTTGCAAAGCACAAAACCATAATTGCGACGAATTACTTGAGCCAGAGAACGGAAGGAGAAATACTCAGAGAGCACAACTCCTCTTTCGCGCAATGGTTCAAAGAGCAGCTTACAGCTAAGCCCCCACCGATGAACTCTGACGAAAACAAACTCTTATTTGCCTTGTCGCATGGCCCCGCGCCCAACCTCATGACTTATCAAGCATACGATATCAACGGGTACACATTCTACACTGAGTCAAAGGACAAAAATAGTGATTACCAAAACTCAGGGGTAACGATGGAGTCCTACACCGGTGACGTAAAGCTAAGATACTACGGAAGGATAGAGGAGATATGGGAGCTTAACTACTCAGGAGAGAAGGTCCCGATGTTTTGTGTCAGATGGGCTAAGAGTGTCGTAAAATAAGAACGTGGGTTCACGACCATGGTTATACCAGAAGCAAAAACAGTGACCGCCGGTGCAAACGTTACCGCACAAAATGAGCCATGGGTATTGGCTAAGCATGTGACCCAATGCTTCTTCATAACCGACCCAGCAAAGCCTAGTCGTGTTGTCGTGAGGAGAGGCAAGAGGAACATAATTGGAATGGATGGCGTCGCCAATGAGGAAGACTTCGACCAGTATGGTGACCCGATGGAGGATGATGATGAAGACAACACACCACGCACCACTAAAAGAAGCAGGACCACACTATCCAAGCAAGGTCTGCCATTCAGAAGAAGAAGTCACGATGTGGGGCTAAATTATTCAGCAGCGAATAAAAAAGGCAAGAAGATTGTCAAACACTGAGATGTACGCCTTATATGATGTTGTATGTATCTTTTATGTTGTATGATGATGATGATGTTGGTTGTATTGATCGATGTACTGATGTATCACACTTATTATTATTGTCATCAAACTCCGAGAAAACACTTATTAGTATTGATGTATCACACTTATTATTATTGTCATCAAACTCTGAGAAAACATTTTTGTGAAGGGATTTTCTGTTAAACATTTTTTCTCAAGGTTTGAATTTTTTTCCCGCATCTAGGTCACATAAAATGACGCCGTACGAAGGTCTCGTATTTTTTTGATTTTTTTTGAATTAGTTATGTTCGATTTGAGACCCATATGAAATGATGACGCACGAAAACTACTGCTCGCGCCCAGGCAGTGCGGAGTCTCATTTTTCTCCCACCTATTTAGTGAAGAAATGACGTATTGCAAATCCAAAAATGATTTTTGCAAAAAATCAGGAGGTTTACTTTTTGGGATTTCTATTTTCGTGCCCTTGGGTCCTTAGTTGTGCTCAGTTTTCCCCAGCCGCTTAGTTTTTCCTCAGTTTTGCCCAAGCCCTTGTCTGAAACCCTCACAAGGAGCTCGGACGGGAGGATTTCCGTTTAGTTGACCATTGGTTGGTGCTGGCAAGTGGGGCCGCTGTTGGTGCCCCGCAGTGGACACGCCTCCACTTATCCAGATCATCGTGGGACCCACAACTTGTCCACGTTAGCGCGCCGGACCCTTACCCAGGTGCCCGTTGCAAAATGGGAGCCCGAGCCAGCCCCGCGCCCGTGCCATTGCTTCCCCTTTCTTTCCCCGCAGCCCATTGTTCTTCTTCTCCGCCAGCGGCAGCCCTTCTCCGGCAGGCGGGTGATGTCTAGTTTCTCTTCGACCTCCCGTTCTTCATGGCCGCAGTATGGACCCGTGCCTTTGACAAGATACCCTGACTGCCCATGCCAGGAGCCTCTCAAGCGGTCGATCTGTAAGACGAACGACAATGGCAACTGTGGATGTGAGTTCCTTGCATGCGAGAGCTTGCCATACAGAGAGGGGGATAAGGTTAGATCTCGGTCCAATTGCTCTGTTTTCTCTCGATTTTCTTGTTATTCCCTCGAATTTGGGATTTGGGGTTCATGTTGTTGTTTTCAGATCCTGAAGAAATGCAGGTATTTTGAGTGGATCGATGTGTACGTTCAGAGGCTTCAATTGCAGGAATCAATTGGCGCTATTGGGGAGCGCAGTTTCGGAGGGGGGGATTTGCTGTAGAGAATGCGGCGGAGAGAGGAGCCGTTCCGATTGTGCCTAATGCTCCCAATGCAGAATTGGTGGAAGTGAAGGGAGAACTGAAGAAAATGAACAAGCAGTTAAGGCAGCTGATCGAGTTGAAGAAGCAAGCTAATCTGATGGCTGGTTGTTTTATTTGTTGTATAATTGCGATCGGATTCTTATCATTGCTCATCAGGCGCTAGAAGTTGTTACAAGGGATCCCTTGTTGCAAATCCATTATTCAGTTACATGTATTTGTAGTTGTTTTCAAAGTTAGTGTGTGCATTCACCGAAATTACCAAAAAAAAATTAGTGTTAGCGAATATAGGAATGCTAAAGATAGTTGATAATTGTTAGAGGGGTGACAAATAATGCATTCACCAAAATCCCACAAATATGCCAAATATGTATGTATCATGTTTCTACCAAAATTATACCACTTTTGGGACGTTTCAAATAACCAAAACTATATCCCAAACTATATTCCCTAAAACAAAAGGAATGCTAAAGAAAGTTGATAATTGTTAGAGGGGTGATAAATAATCCATTCACCGAAATCCCCCAAATATGCCAAATATGTATGTCTCATGTTTCTACCAAAATTATACCACTTTTGGGACTCAAATAACCAAAACTATATCCCAAACTATATTCCCTAAAAGAAAAGGAATGCTAAAGAAAGTTGATAATTGTTAGAGGGGTGATAAATAATCCATTCACCGAAATCCCCCAAATATGCCAAATATGTATGTCTCATGTTTCTACCAAAATTATACCACTTTTGGGCCGTTTCAAATTACCAAAACTATATTTCACCGACAGAGAGAGAGGGGTGGCCACGAAGAGAGAGAGAGAGGGGTGGCCACGAACAAACGGAGAGGGGTATACTGCCCGTTAGATCAGTGGATCAACGGTTGGTGGAGTCAATCCGTGTGACAACGGCTCAACCAATCAGGATAAGTTTGGGCTTCTGTGAGCATTTGTGACAGTACTTGAGGGCAAAACTGAGTAGTACTAAGAAACCAAGGGCACGTAAATAGTAAATAGACTAAGGGATTCAAACAAAAGAATTACAAAATGAAAAATGCGTGTTTTGTACAATATAATTCATATTGGGCTACATCAAATTATTTGCAATTCAAATATACATGAGTGTGACAATTATAGCCTGATTTAGACAAACTATGTTTTGGGGAAGATGTTTTGCAAAGGGGTTTGAGTGGAAAACCATGCATCTTCATACCTACTAGTGATTCTGAGAAGTGGCAATTTGTGGTACAACTTGATTTATCTATGTTTGTTAAGGTGGAAGGTTGCGTAGGAAGACTCCATGAGTAGGTGCCACTATGTTTTTATTTTTTTGGATTTTTTTGCGCATGAAATGACTCAATTAGCTATGTTAATCTCATTTGTTGACTCTCTGTTGACCAGCTACTTGAGGGTAGAACTAAGTATATTGCACTTGCCAGTCTAAGTACTCGAGGGGAAAACTGAGTACATATAAAATTTTTGTATAAGGCCCGAGGCTAGAACTGAGTACACCAAACGTCGAAGGGTTAGCCTCGTGTCACGGTGCACGCTGCAGCCGTGCATAGCGGACGCGTGTTGCGGTACACCAAACGCCACCTTCGTCTTTATAGAGCCCCTCTTTCTCTCTCTCGATGCTCGCCCACTCTCTCATTCTCACTGCAACCGCCTCTCCTGTCCCATCATCTTCTCCACTTCGCGTCGAAAAAACCCCGAAGAAAAAACCCCGGTGATGTAGAAGAATGAGATGCCCATTGCCGACGTAGCCGCCGGCGCATCGGCCGCCGGCCCCGTCTAGGCCCCCGTCGCTGCTTCCGACGTAGCCGCCGACGTATCAGCCGCCGGTGCATTGGCCGCCGCCCCCGTCCAGGCCCCCGTCCAGGCCCCCGTCCAGGCCCCCGTCCAGGCACCCGTCCAGGCCCCTGTCGATTGGGACATGTACGAAGACCCGTACGAACCAGTGTCATACGTCGCACCAGCGAACCCCTACGACACCAGCATCGTCGACGACTACCTGGAGGTAACCTTTTGTTCCCTTGTTCTTATCCCATTTCAATCCTTTTGTGTTAGATCTAGCGTTATTAGGGTTCGTCTGTTCCTAGTTCAATCCTTTTATGATAGATCTAGCGTTATTAGGGTTAGTCTGTTCCTAGTTCAATCCTTTTATGATAGATCTAGCATTATTATGATAGATTTAGCGTTATTAGTGTTTGTGATTTGCTTTTGTTTAAGATTCGGTTAACTTATGTGAGTAATCAATCCCATCCGGTTAATTTGTGCCGATGATGATGAATATTTGGGCACAAATTGATTCAGGGTTTGGTCTGTGAACAATTGGTGTGTACAAATTTGTTGTGCATGATCTTTGGTTCACTGACCCAAATCCTGGATATAAGTGTGTCCAATGTAACTGAGGCTTCTTTTTTTGCGCCACCGACTTCAACTGCCTGGTGTGGCACCCCCGAATTTATCACAAATTCGAAGTGCCCGTTATGTATTCCACCACAATCCCAGAATCATTGTTGTGATACACATAACGTAATTGGTAACCAGTTCCATAGACATTACAATACGATGGTTCAAATACAATGGTCATAGTGACCAAGTTCATATTACAACACAATATAGCAGCGGAATTAACGTCTTTGGGTCCATGCCTTCACCCTACAGGCAATGGCGACTCAGGAGATGATCTTAGTTCTGGTACTCATCTTCATAACCTTCCTCCAGGTATTCTTCCCCATAGTCTGGCCAAGTTGATAGCCAGGGACACAGCCATGAGTACATTGAATGCACTCGCAAACCATCTTTAAAATGAAATGATGAAGTAGATATGCAAGGTTGGTAGGGTGGACTAAACACTAGGTTTATTTGCAAAAAGCTAGTTTGATTTCCCAAGAATGTTCATTGGTAGAAAAGAGGTTTAGTTCTCTAAGTTCAATCTAAAGAGGAACTTCAATTGTGTCAATATCAATGTCAAGTCAAGTCATTCACCAAGTTCACCATAAGTTATTATCATTCTTGACAAAAGTCAAGTACAGCTTGCCAACTGTCCATAACCGAGGACGCGGCTATTCGAATAGTTTTGAAACCTCTGCAGAGGGGTACAATTTACCCACAAGATTCGATACATCTGCCGGGAGAAATCCACGGATCGTCATACACCGAGTATGCGAGGTTCAGATAATCAAACAAACTCTTTCACTTGCTCACTCTAGTATAGGATCCTTTCCTAGAGCCCGAGACACGGACATCTCTGTTCCGGCGTCTCTAGTTTTGCCCGCTCTAGGATGATGGATGAATGGAAATCTTCCACCCGGTTCAGAAGTACCCGCGCACGGTGCACTTCTATATAGGATGATACAAGGCCTCCCATACTAGGGTGAACAAACTACGGACTAAGCCCCTTCCCATTTAGGGGTAGTGTGGTCGTACGGTAATGGTTGGCTCACATGGTACATCACTTATTATCATTTTGCAAATATGTTCCATAGTCCTTAGTCAAGATTATTTTTCCTTCATAAAACCATCAGGTAGGAGGATCTCCACTTCAAGTTTTCAAGTTCAAGTCACCAAGTTCAAATGGGGTTCCACTTAGAGATGTCCTTGATTTTATTAGCGACTAAGCAACTACATTGAGTAATGATACCACTAAAATAGGATTGGATAAACTCAGCTTGATGCTCTTGCTAAGCAAGGGATCACTACACCTCTATCATTCTTCTCTAACAATTCAATCATGCAATTTACTTAAAACAAGTAGAATGCAATAGTAAAACTAGGCATTTGGAGTATGATTCAAAAGATGGCTTGCCTTGGTTGGCAAAGTGTCCGGGGTAGTCTTCTTCTTCTTGATAAAATTCCCCCTCAATATCCTCCTCAGCAACACTAGCGTCTAATAACGAATAAACACAAGGCACACAATCACGACACAATGCTAACAACACACCAAGCACACATACTTGTTTTCAAACAATAACTTTCATGTTGGATTTTATTGAGTTGGGTTGCAGGGTTTCTTCCAAGTGTTCATCTAGTGTGTAAGTTAGATTTTTCTACCAAGTGCCATAAGTGGTTTACTTTCTAAGCATTGGTATTCAACTCAGGGTATTTGGACTAGTTCAAGTGGGGAGGGATTAATTAAGTGAATTGGGGTTGAGGGCAAAACTAATTCTAAGTGTATAATAGAGATCTATCATTTTATGCTACCAACTAGGATTGGATTAGGGTCTAATTGGTACCACTAACAAGGTTTGAGTTGATTAAGGTTGACCTAAACAGTAGGGGGTTAATTAGTGAGTTCACAAACCAAGTTTCATAATTTTAGGAGGCTTAAACAATTTTCTAGAATTTTCCTATGATTAATAAAGCTATGGTCAAAGTATTCTTATTTATTTAAATCCCTAACTCAAATTGAATTCTAACCAGTTTCAGAGGGTAGAGCATTTCCTAAGCTTTCCAACGCATATTCATTTGCTAAAAATGGATTTCTAAATCTCTTGGAATTGAAGTTTGAAAAATCAAATCTGAAACATATTTGAAATAATTCAAACGGGCGGGAAATAATTAAAAACGAATCGAACCGAATTCTTCTGCACTGGGCCGAATCCAGAAGGAACCCGAACAGGCCGGCCCAGATAACGCTTCGCTCCGGGCGGGAAATGTTTAAAATGGGACTGGCAGGTGGGGCCTACTCGTCAGGTGACTTAAGTCACCCGAACCGGTACGCGGCCGTTGGATTCTAATCCAACGGCGCGTCTGCTTCGTGTTCGACGGCGAGGAGGGAGCTCACCTGCGCGCAGAGAGGAAGACGACGGCGACGGCGACGCGCGTAGAGGAAGCAGGGCTCGACGGCGACGGGCGAAAAAGGCTCCGGCAGCACTCCTCCTCCAGTTCCCGGCGTCGGCTCATCCAGCGGCGGCCCAACGCGGCGGCGCTGCCTGCGTCCAGTACCTCGCCGACGGGGCTGGCGACGTCAAACGAGAGCGAACGGAGAGAAGAGAGGTTGTCTGGGAGATAGCTGGGAGTGGATTGCGTCCATTCGTGAGCTCGGCGGGGTTTTTTATAGGCCAGGAGGCCGAGGGCGAGGGTGGCCAGGAGGTGGCCGGCGCAGGGGGTCCTGGCGACGTGCACGGGCAACACCGGGCGCGACGGCCTTGCTCGCGTGCTGGCGGGGTTCTGTCTCGGCGACGGGGTGCTGTGGGTCGGCTCTGGCGAGGTCACGGCGGTCGGCAACATGCAGAGAGGAAGAGGGACAGAGAGGGGGGGTCCGGGCGGCGTCTTCCCTCTCCTTCCATGTCGCACGGCTTGGGTCGGGGCAGAGGGGGCTGGGCTCGACCGCGGGGGTCTCCACGAGCATGGCTACAGGCTCAAGACGAACGGGAACAGTGAGGCTCACAGTGATTTGATTTTCTCCGATTTTTGCCCACCACGTGTTCGATCAAATGCCCGCAAGAATTTGAATTTCAAATTTTTGAAAACGGCCACTGTGGTTGGTCAGCATATTGGACAAGGGTTCCAGGGATATTTTTGTTCTGAAGAAATAACATGTTTTGCAAAAATTTGTATTTGAAATTAGGGTTTGGTTGCTGAATCAGATTCAAAGTTTGGCAGAAGTTTGAGTGGGTTTCTTGTTTGAGTTTTTGTTGGAAACCTCTTGGTTGAGTTAGTATGTGATCTGGTCAAGCTCAACTAACTGACCACACCTTTGCTTGAGTTACAGATTTCTTAATATAAGTGTCCAAAGTAGGGTAGTCAATAATATTTCCTAGATCAACTTTTTCTTCTCTTTTTCTTTCTTTCTTTTGTTTCTGGTTTCTTTAGCTCTTATAATCCTTCTCTAATGCTTCTGTTGGTTAAGTTTGGATTAACTAAGAATTGCACAACCAATTATAACACACATGAAATCATAAAAGACATGTAATAGAAAATATATGCATACATGCAATATGAGTGAAAAAGTTTTAATTGGTCCAAAATTTGGCACTTTAATTAATAGGAAATGGATTACAAATTTTTGGGTTGTTACAATCTTCCCCCCTTAAAAAGAATCTCGTCCTCGAGATTCACTAATTAAGAACTGAAGAGATTGGGAAACTCTTTCTGAAGGTAATCTTCTCGTTCCCAAGTGGCTTCATCTTTGGTGTGATAACTCCACTGAACTTTCAGAAACTTGATGCTTCGGGTTCGAGTGGTTCGATATGCTTCCTCGAGGATACGGACAGGCACTTCACGATAGGACAAATCCTGGTTGATGTCCACAGAACGGTGATCAATATTCTTGAAGATTTCTGGCTTCTCCGGCACTTCAAGACATTTCCGAAGTAGAGACACGTGAAAAACATCGTGCACTTCAGACAATTCAGGGGGCATTTCCAACTGATATGACACTTCTCCTCTGCGGCCTAGTATCTTGAAGGGTCCAATATACCTTGGTGCAAGCTTTCCTTTTACTTGGAATCTTTGCATCCCCTTGAGGGGTGACACTCTAAGATACACAAAATCTCCAATTTTGAAGGTCAGTTCTCTACGTCTCTTGTCGGCATAACTCTTCTGTCTAGACTGGGCTGCCTTGAGGTAATCACGAATCATGTGAACCTTCTCTTCAGCCTCTTGCAGAATGTCCGGTCCAAATATCTTACTGTCTCCTGTTTCAGACCAATTCAAAGGGGTACGACACTTTCTTCCATATAAAGCTTCAAAGGGGGCCATTTGCAAACTGGCTTTATAACTGTTGTTGTAGGAAAACTCCGCGAAAGGCAGACAATCTTCCCACTTAGCTCCATAGGCTAGAACACAGGCTCTCAACATATCTTCAAGTATCTGATTTACTCTTTCGGTCTGCCCATCAGTCTGAGGGTGGTAAGCTGTGCTAAAGGCTAATTTGGTTCCCAAGGCTTGGTGCAAACTTCTCCAAAATCTTGAGGTAAATTGGGTTCCCCGATCAGAAACTATGGTTTTAGGGACTCCATGCAAACTAACAATTCTGGATAGATAAAGATCTGCCAGCTGTCCTGAGGTATAAGTGGTCTTGACAGGAATAAAGTGGGCAACTTTGGTCAGTCTATCCACAATGACCCAGATAGAGTCATTTCCGCGGCTAGACCTTGGAAATCCAGTGATGAAATCCATTCCAACAGATTCTCACTTCCATTCCGGAACTTGCAAAGGTTGCAGCAATCCAGCAGGACGTTGATGTTCAGCCTTGACTCTTTGACAAATATCACACTTAGATATGAACGATGCAATTTCACGCTTCATCCCATGCCACCAAAACTGTTCCTTTAAATCTTGATACATCTTGGTTCCACCGGGGTGGATGGAGTAAGGTGTCTCATGGGCTTCCTTCATAATAACTTCCTTCAATTCTGAGTCCGCAGGCACACAAATACGTCCTTTATACCAAAGAACTCCTTGATTATCTTCTTCAAATCCTGGCACCTCGCCGGAACTAATTCTGCGCTTAATTCCGTCAATACTCTCATTTCCCTTCTGGGCTTCTTTGATTTGGCTCATTAAGGTGGGTTGAAACTCAAGGTTGGCTAAGAATCCTTGACTGACTAGTTCCAATCCAAATTTGTCAAACTCCTGGTGCAACATGGGTTGCTCCTCTTTGATCATCATATTCAAGGAGCATGGCTTTCTACTCAATGCATCGGCCACTACATTGGCCTTACCGGGGTGATAATGAATTTCCAGATCATAATCCTTGATCAGCTCTATCCATCTTCTTTGCCTCATGTTCAACTCCTTCTGGGTAAAAATATACTTCAAACTCTTGTGATCAGTGTAGATCTCACAACGGTTGCCCATAAGATAATGCCTCCAAGTCTTCAAAGCTAGAACTACAGCTGCTAACTCCAGATCATGGGTTGGATAGTTTTCTTCATGAGGTCGAAGCTGCCGGGAGAGGTATGCTATGACCTTGCCTTCTTGCATTAACACACAACCAAGTCCAAGTTTGGAGGCATCGCAATAGACATCAAAGTTCTTGGTGATATCGGGCATGGTTAGGACGGGGGCGGTCACCAATCGCTTCTTGAGCTCTTGAAAACTTTCTTCACACTTAGGAGTCCATTCAAACTTCTTGTCCTTCTTCAACAGTTGGGTCATGGGTCTGGCAATGCCTTGAAAACCCTTCAACAAATTTGCGGTAATATCCCGCTAATCCGAGAAAACCTCTAACTTCCGTTTGAGTGGTAGGGGCTTCCCATTCTATGACTGATTTGATCTTCTTTGGGTCTACTGATATTCCTCCAGCTGATAATACATGGCCTAAGAATCCAACTTCCTTCAACCAAAACTCACACTTACTAAACTTGGCATAAAGCTGATGCTCTCTCAGAGTCTCTAAGATTAATCTCAAATGGGTTGCATGCTCTTCTTCAGACTTGGAGTAGATAAGAATGTCATCAATGAATACAACAACAAACTTATCCAAAAACTCCATGAAAACCTTATTCATGAGGTTCATGAAATAGGCAGGGGCATTGGTTAATCCAAAGGACATTACGGTGTACTCATACAATCCATATCGGGTAGTGAAGGCTGTTTTGGGTATATCAGTTGCACGGATCTTCAGTTGGTGGTATCCAGTTCTAAGGTCTATCTTTGAGAAGACTCGAGCTCCAGTCAATTGGTCAAACAGATCATCAATCTTAGGGAGAGGATACTTATTCTTGATGGTCACATCATTTAGCTTGCGGTAATCAGTGCACAGTCGGCTGGAACCGTCACTTTTATCCACAAACAAGACAGGTGATCTCCAAGCAGATGAACTTGGCTGAATCAATCCCTTACTCAAAAGGTCATCCAATTGCTTCTTCAACTCCACTAGTTCAGCTGGGTTCATGCGATAGGGTCGTTGGGCTATGGATCCAGTTCCGGGGATAAGCTCAATGATAAACTCAATATCCCGATCCGGTGGCATTCCGGGTAGCTCATCGGGAAAAACATCTGGGTATTCACAGACAATGGGGACTTGCTCCAGAGTTGGTCCTGAGATACTCTTATGACATCTGGGGATTTGGGTGGGTTTAACTGACACATGCTTTACTACAATTCCAGTACTACTCTTCATGGTGATGGTCTTTTGGCACAATCTATCACTCCTTGATGTTGAGACATCCAATCCATACCTAGGACTACTTCCAATCCTTTGGTTCCTAACACAATCAAACTGGCTAAGAATGATATCCCATGGATTTCTATGGGCACTGCCAAGCAGGTCCAACTAGCCTTGGTTATTGACCCAGGTATTTGCACAGACATGGTATTTTTCAGGGGTGTTTGTTGAAGTCCACTTTTATCAACGAATAACTGGGTAACAAACGAATGTGAAGCTCCAGAATCAAACAGAGCTCTTTCAGGAACTGAATTAACAGGGAACATACCAAGCACAACGTCAGTTGCCTCCTGAGCCTCTTCAACATTCATGTGGTTCAGACGGCCTCGAGGGTGAAGCTGGTTCCTTGGTGGATAATTCTTGCCATTTCCCACACGGCGCTGCTGCTGAGCAGGAGTAGTGGTCTTGGATGCATCATTCAGCTTCTTGGGGCACGCTACTTGGTGATGGCAGTAAGTCCTTGTGCGTGGTGAATGACCAGCCCGTTGGGAACCCCAAGAGGAAGGTATGATGTGTATAGCGGCTAGTTTTCCCTCAGTTAAGAAACCAAGGTTTAATGTCGATCTTGAAGAGGAGAGACGGTGACGACTGAAGGTGTTTGTGGAACCTGCACACACACAAACAAATACTTTGTTCCCAACTTGCGATGAGGTTGTCAATCTCACCGGTTTGCTTGAAACAAAGGTTATGAGTGTATCGAGTGGAAAACAGTAGAGTATGCTAGTAAAGTAAACAGTGCGAGAAAAGTAAACAGGTGATTGCAATATGATTAAAATAGGACCGGGGTCCACAGTTCACTAGTGGTGTCTCTCCATAGATAAAATAACATGCTGGGTAAACAAATTACAGTTGGGCAATTGATAGAATAAAGATAACGTGATATGTCAAGAAGATCACTATGAGATTTAGGGGGACTTCTTTTCAGCTTATCGGAAGGCTTCTAGGTTGTGGGCAGCTGAAGCCCAAAAGAACTGTCTAGCTTGGGCCCAGCTTAATTTCACCGCGAAGCCCAAATCGTGTGTATATCCAGAAACTGCTGTCGACCTGATTCTCGATGGCTTCCCGAGCTTCCCCGCGAGAAACCGAATCGGTATATAGATTCGCTCCTTGTTTGGGTTCTATTTACAACGGAATGCCACCCAACTAAAATAAAATAACGCTTCGGCTCATACACATCGAGCGAGGGAGCCTTGGACTCTAGCCGATCGGCCGCTCGTCGAGTCGACAGAGCCGTGGTTGGTACTCTATGCTCCTGGCTAATCCAGGCACTAGAGGATCACATGCACGCAGATGCACATGCACATGCACTATAACTCAAAATTTTTATTTCTGATTTTGTGTGCCGTAGATGCACATGCAGTCATGCACGCAGAAATTAATTTTGTCGTACTGGAAACGAGTGTCCACGAGAGCACGGTAGACCACCAAGTAATATAAATTTCTATTGTATGCCAACTTTATCCTTTAATCCAGCCACAATCAAAAGTTAGGGGCATTATAGACTTTTCACAACTCAGTAGAGGAAACAAGCTCAAATTCTAAAAGCTGAAAAGAAGTCTCCCTAGCAGTTTCTTGTAGCTTGTCTCCACCGGAGTTTCTCCCCACCGAAGTTCATAAGCCGGCTTCTCTATAAGCTTAAGCCCAAAAGAAGTGGCCCTTACTCTGGGCATTACAACAAAATACATAGACCGCCATCCAACTTCATCTATGACTAATAATCCACTCCCGGGGATATCAATCCGAACACCCAAGAAGTATTAAGTTGCGAACAACAGATAATTGCATTAAGCAAAGTGTGTAATGTAAACAAAGCATATGCCCTTGAGCATATGAATGTTGTTTTCTCCCTAGTAGCAACAGCACATCTACCACCTTAGAGGTTTCTGTCACTCCCCCAGGTGAAATAGAGACATGAACCCACTATCGAGCATAAATACCCCCTCTTGGAGTCACTAGCAACTACTCGGCCAAGATAGCTACTAACAACGGAGAGCATGCAAGATCATAAACAACATAGAGATAACAAAAGATATAATTCAGTACAGCAACTTAATCATAAACACCAATATTCATCGGATCCCAACAAACCAACATCATAGAATTACATAACGGTGATCTCAATCATGTATGGCAGCTCATGAGATCTAAACATGAAGCACATGGTGGAGAAGACAACCATCTAGCTACTGCTATGGACCCATAGTCCAAGGTAGACTACCCACTCATCGCTCCGGAGGCAAGCATGGCGATGAAGAAGACCTCCGGTGGCGATTCCCCTCTCCGGCAGGGTGCCGGGAAGAGATTCTGGACCCTCCCGATCTTCGGGTCGACGGCGGCGGCGTATCGCGATGTGTTCTGGAAATCTGATCGGGCCCTTAGTTTTTTCTCGTCGGGGGGTACTTATAGGCGAAGGGGCGATGTCAGAGGTGGAGCCAGGCTCCCTCACACAGGGGTGGCGTGGCCAGGGGCCAGGCCGCGCTGCCCCCTTGTGTGGGGCCCTGGTGGCCCCTCTCCGTCTCTCCTTCGGATGTCTGGAAGCTTCCGGGAAAAATAAGACTTCAGGAACTTGTTTCGTCCAATTCCGAGAATATTTCCTGTGTATCACTTCTGAAACATAAAAACAGTAGAAAACAGGAAACTGGCACTGTGGCACTTCGTTAATAGGTTAGTTCCGGAAAATGCATAAAAATACCACTAAGTGTAACGAAACAATAGGCAAATGGTGTAAAACAAGCATGGAGCATCAAAAATTATAGATACGTTTGAGACGTATCAAGCATCCCCAAGCTTAACTCCTGCTCGTCCTCGAGTAGGTAAGTGATAACAAAGAATAATTTTTGAGGTGACATGCACCTACACAATCTTGATCATATATGTAAGCATTGGTGAGCTGGGATCAATAGAACTTAAAACATGGGCATGAAAGATATAATCATGACAATAAGAAACTTAGCAACCATGTTGTAAACATGTAAATGAACACAAACAAAAGATCATGATAATGAAACAATGAAAGTCAAACATGTGTTCAAATCATAAGGAAAATCATACAAATGGTTTGCAGCTTGTCCTTCAAAGAGAGCAAAACATAAATGCATAGGACACCTTCAAGTTTAAGAGGGCGACTAGATACAAATAATTTAAGAACAAGTGAAACCAATCATCATGAGTCAATCAATGAACTTTGGGACAATGCATATCACACTAAGAATGACAACTATGCTCTCTTAATGGTGCATAAAGAAAGAAGGTGGTGACTCAACATAAAAGTAAAAGAAAGGCCCTTCGCAGAGGGAAGCAGTGATTTAAACATGTGCTAGAGCTTTTCATTTGTAAAACAGAGAGATAAAACTTGATTTTGAGAGGTGGTTGTCTTTGTCAACGACTGGCAATGGGGTTCTTACTATCTTCCATACAAAAATGAAGCAAGTTTTTGAGAGAGAGATTGGCACTTTTGTGCTCTTTTTATAAAACTTGGCACTCCTCCCCACCTTTTTTCCTTTCACATACCATGGCTAACCGATTCCATCGGGTGCCCACCAACATTCACATTCTTTGGAGGAGTGCCTTTTTTTCTTTCTTTTTCTCTTTTTTTTCTTTTTGGAATAAGCAATATGGAAGATAGCAAATCCGACCACTACGTCCCCATGAGCTGAAAACAGTGTCACAAAACGAGAAGTGTTTTGAAGGTTTTTGAAAGGTAGCACACGAAAATTTTACTTTGGAATGGCTTACAAATACCATGCATAGGAGTTTATAGTGGACACAATGACAAACTTGGTTTTTAGGAGTTGGATGCACGAGTAGAGCTCATACTCAGTACAAGGTGAGGGCTAGCAAAAGACTGGGAGCGACCAACTAAGAGAGCAATAATGGCCATAATCATGCAAAGCGACAAAGCGACATTAAAAGAAGCATAAGATGGCATCAAAAGTCAAAAACTAAATGATCATGAAGGCTAATGGCGACTTTGTAAGAGTCTAACATGTGTGAGCATGCGCCAAGTCAACCCAAATAAAGCATCAAGGAGAAAACCAAAATAATGCTTCCATACAATAAAAACAACGCATGATTTTTTCAAAGGCTCATTAAGCAATCTCAGTTATTTGAGACAAGTCATGCTACAGAAAAACCACTAAGCATACTATCGAAAAGACATCAAGCATGACATGAAAAAGCCTAAGCCGCAGTCTACACAAGCTCCTTCTTGTACCACTATTTTGCACAAAGCTTTTTCTCTTTTCCAACACCATTTGAAATTTTTATAAACACCTCTTTTGATGAAAACCAATAAAGATCAGAGGCAAAAATACACCTTGATGAAAAGATATAACAATATCTGAACGCAAATCAAGGCGAAAACGAAAACCAAAAGCAGTAGTAGAAAAAGTAGAACGCTCGATATTTAATAAGAGTGAAAACTAGAGCGTTCTTTGCAAATGAAAACGAGTACACTTCTCCTCCAAAGGAAATTTGTTGGGGTCCAACCATTTATTGCAGCAAACAAACAAACTAAACAAACTAAGAAAACTAAAACAACTGACGCTCCAAGAAAAACACATAGTGCATGAAGCAATAAAAATATAGTGTTTTGAAAGGTGACCTGATTTTTGCCGATGAAGAAGGGGTGCCTCGGGGGCATCCCCAAGCTTTGACGCTTGTACTTCTTGGATATTTCTTGGGGTGATGCATGGGCATCCCCAAGCTTGAGCTTTTGTCCATTCTTCAACTCATCTCATCATTCTCCAATCCCTACACTTGAAGACTTCCTTCATACAAAACTAAACACAATTCTATTAGCAACATTAGTGTAAGCATAAAATATATTCAACCTCTTTTAGCTTCAGGTTTCAACTCAAAACCACCACATATATAGCAAATACTACTGTAGCAACTCCCCAAAAAGTTCCATGATCAAAAGAACTCAAAAGAAAGCGATAAAGTGGCAAAAACAAATATTGGCAGAAATCTGTCAAAACTGAACAGCTGACAAAGGACGAATTTTTGAGGGATTTTCTGTTGCTCAAATCAAAAAGTGTTCAACTAAGAAAAGTTTGGATATAACCTGGGGCATATGCACAAGAAATCGCAGGTACAAAAGATAAACAGAGAATTTTCACGAATGTTTACGGTGCAGCACCGAAAACAGTTTCAGGACAGCAACATCCCCAAATCTTTACCTCGCTCAAATTAGAGGCTTCTCTTGGCACAAAACGAAATAAACAAGATAAGGAGCGGTCATTACAGTAGTAATGACTTCCAAGACTCAAATAAAAGAAAAAGTACTGAAAAGAAAACATTGGGTTATCTCCCAAGAGTGCTTTTCTTTAACGCCTTTGAGCTAGGCGCAGAAAATTGCGAATCAAGTAATATCAAGTGATGAAGCATCAAGCTCATAATTTGCTCTAAGAATAGAGTCAAAAAGCAATTTCTTTCTTTTCCTAGGGAAGTGTTCCATACCTTTCTTTAGTGGGAATTGATACTTGATAGTGCATTCCCTCATATCAATGATAGCACCTACAGTTCGAAGAAAGGGTCTTCCCAAAATAATAGGACATGAAGCATGGCATTCAACGTCCATAACAAGAAAATCAACGGGAACAAGGTTATTGTTAACCACAATAAGAACATCATTAATTCTTCCCAAAGGTTTCTTCTTAGCAACATCAGCAATAGGAACATCAAAATAACATTTTTCAAGCGGTGGTAAATCAAGCATGTCATAAATCTTTCTAGGCATGATAGAAATACTAGCACCTAGATCACATAAAGAATGGCAATCATAACCATTAACATGCATATCAATGATGGGTTCCCAACCATCGTCTAACTTCTTGGGAACAGAAGCTTTTTGCTTCAACTTTTCATCCCTAATCTTTATGAGAGCATTGGTAATATGCTTAGTAAAAGCAATATTTAAAGAACTAGCATTGGGAGTCAAAGCAAGCTTTTGCAAGAACAAAATAACTTCAGATATATTGCAGCCATCAACATCAAAATCATTAAAAGAAATAGAGTTATCATCTCCCACACTCCGAAAAATTTCAGCACTCTTTTGAGAAAAAGTTTTGGCAGTTTTAGGCTTTTTAACACAAGGAGTGGGAGTTTTCTCTACACCAATCAAAGTAAGAGGATTGTTATCAGTAGGAGCAACATCATTAGAGGTAGTAATGGTATATACCTTCATCTCTCTAGCCATCTCATCTTCTCTTTCCCACCTGGCATGCAATTCCGCTAACAATCTAATATTTTCATCAATTCCAACTTGGATAGCATTAGCGGCAGCGACAATATTGCTCTCTTTAACATTATTAGGAAACACTTTTAATTTCAGAATTTCAACATCATGAGCAAGGCTATCAACTTTAGAAGCAAGAATATCAATTTTGCCTAACTTTTCCTCAACAGACTTATTAAAAGCAGTTTGCTTACCGATGAAGTCCTTGAGCATTACCTCAAGCTCGGAGGGCGCGGCCCTAGTGTTGTTGTAGGAATTACCATAAGAGTTACCATAACCATTACCATTGGTAGAAGGATACGGCCTATAATTGTTACTAGCAAAATTGTTCCTATAAGCATTGTTGTTAAAATTATTGTTTCTAATGAAATTCACATCAACATGCTCTTCTTGAGCAACCAGAGAGGCCAAAGGAACATTATTAGGATCAACATGAGTCCTATCATTAGCAAGCATAGCCATAATGGTATCAATCTTATCATTCAAGGAAGAGGTTTCCTCAACAGAATTTACCTTCTTACCTTGTGGAGCTCTCTCGGTGTGCCATTCAGAATAATTTACCATCATGTTGTCGAGTAACTTTGATGCGGCGCCCAAGGTAAGGGTCATAAAAGTGCCTCCAGCAGCTGAATCAAGTAGGTTCCTTGAAGAAAAATTCAGTCCTGCATAAAAAGTTTGGATAATCATCCAAGTAGTCAGTCCATGAGTGGGGCAATTCTTTACCATAGATTTCATTCTTTCCCAAGCTTGAGCAACAAGTTCATTATCAAACTGAGTAAACTTCATAATATTGCTACGCAGAGATATAATCTTAGCAGGAGGATAGTATCTACCAATAAAAGCATCCTTACACTTAGCCCATGAATCAATACTATTCTTATTCAAAGACAGCAACCAATCTTTAGCTTTTCCTCTCAAAGAAAAAGGAAACAACTTGAGCTTAATAATATCACTATCAACATCCTTATATTTCTGCATCTCACATAGCTCAACAAAATTGTTGAGATGAGCTGCAGCATCTTCAGTACTAGCACCAGAAAATTGCTCTTTCATAACAAGGTTCAATAAAGCAGGCTTAATCTCATAAAAGGTGGTAGTAGGAACAGGTGGTGCAATAGGAGTGCAGATAAAATCACTATTGTTCGTGCTAGCAAAGTCACACAACTTGGTGTTTTCAGGAGTACCCATTTCAGCAAAACGAAAGTAAACAAGTAAAAACAGCTACCAAGGATTCTAATTTTTTTGGATTTTTGATATAAAAAGCAATGCAGGTAAAATAAATAAAGTAAAGCAAAACAAATAACAAAGTAAAGAATGTGTGTGCGAAGAACTCCCCTCGCAGAAGTCTTCTCTTCCTCCCCGGCAACGGCGCCAGAAAATTAGCTGCTACTTGGTGATGGCAGTAAGTCCTTGTGCGTGGTGAATGACCAGCCCGTTGGGAACCCCAAGAGGAAGGTATGATGTGTATAGCGGCTAGTTTTCCCTCAGTTAAGAAACCAAGGTTTAATGTCGATCTTGAAGAGGAGAGACGGTGACGACTGAAGGTGTTTGTGGAACCTGCACACACACAAACAAATACTTTGTTCCCAACTTGCGATGAGGTTGTCAATCTCACCGGTTTGCTTGAAACAAAGGTTATGAGTGTATCGAGTGGAAAACAGTAGAGTATGCTAGTAAAGTAAACAGTGCGAGAAAAGTAAACAGGTGATTGCAATATGATTAAAATAGGACCGGGGTCCACAGTTCACTAGTGGTGTCTCTCCATAGATAAAATAACATGCTGGGTAAACAAATTACAGTTGGGCAATTGATAGAATAAAGATAACGTGATATGTCAAGAAGATCACTATGAGATTTACTCTGGGCATTACAACAAAATACATAGACCGCCATCCAACTGCATCTATGACTAATAATCCACTCCCGGGGATATCAATCTGAACACCCTAGAAGTATTAAGTTGCGAACAATAGATAATTGCATTAAGCAAAGTGTGTAATGTAAACAAAGCATATGCCCTTGAGCATATGAATGTTGTTTTCTCCCTAGTAGCAACAGCACATCTACCACCTTAGAGGTTTCTGTCACTCCCCCAGGTGAAATAGAGACATGAACCCACTATCGAGCATAAATACCCCCTCTTGGAGTCACTAGCAACTATTCGGCCAAGATAGCTACTAACAACGGAGAGCATGCAAGATCATAAACAACATAGAGATAACAAAAGATATAATTCAGTACAGCAACTTAATCATAAACACCAATATTCATCGGATCCCAACAAACCAACATCATAGAATTACATAACGGTGATCTCAATCATGTATGGCAGCTCATGAGATCTAAACATGAAGCACATGGTGGAGAAGACAACCATCTAGCTACTGCTATGGACCCATAGTCCAAGGTAGACTACTCACTCATCGCTCCGGAGGCAAGCATGGCGATGAAGAAGACCTCCGGTGGCGATTCCCCTCTCCGGCAGGGTGCCGGGAAGAGCTTCTGGACCCTCCCGATCTTCGGGTCGACGGCGGTGGCGTATCGCGATGTGTTCTGGAAATCTGATCGGGCCCTTAGGTTTTTCTCGTCGGTGGATACTTATAGGCGAAGGGGCGATGTCAGAGGTGGAGCCAGGCTCCCTCACACAGGGGTGGCGCAGCCAGGGGCCAGGCCGCGCCGCCCCCTTGTGTGGGACCCTGGTGGCCCCTCTCCGTCTCTCCTTCGAATGTCTGGAAGCTTCCGGGAAAAATAAGACTTCAGGAACTTGTTTCGTCCAATTCCGAGAATATTTCCTGTGTATCACTTCTGAAACACAAAAACAGCAGAAAACAGGAAACTGGCACTGTGGCACTTCGTTAATAGGTTAGTTCCGGAAAATGCATAAAAATGCCACTAAGTGTAACGAAACAATAGGCAAATGGTGTAAAACAAGCATGGAGCATCAAAAATTATAGATACGTTTGAGACGTATCAGGGCACTCATTGGAGTAGTGCCCCTTGATTCCGCACTCATAACAGGTAACACCAGACTTGTCACCAGACTTGGGCGGCACAGTTGCTCCATTCGGCCTTGGAGTATTGGGGTTGAAGTTGTTGCCATTAGGTCTTGGAGGTGCACGGTTGAAGTTGTTGCCGTTCGGACGGTTGGGAAAGTTGGGATGCGGAGCAGGTGCAGATGGCCTCATAGGTCTAGGGGCGAAACCCATAGGTGGATTTCCCCTTGGCTTCTGCGAGTTGCTTGAGTTGCCTTGATACATCATACGGCGCTTGCGGTTCTCTGCAGCTTGCTTGAGTTTGCCTTCCATCTGAATGGCAGAGTCAACCAATGACTCCAGGTCGGCAAAGGGAATGCTGACCAAGACACATTGCATCTCATCATGAAGTCCATTCAGAAACCTTTCTTGCTTCTTCTCATTGGTGTTGGTGTCATCTGGGGCATACCTAGACAAGGTAAGGAACTTGTCACGGTAGTCAACCACAGATAGGGAACCTTGCTTCAGATTTCTAAACTCATCTCTCATCCTTTTAACCAATCCCAAAGGAACATGGGCTTTGCTAAACTTGCTCTCGAACTCCTCCCAGGGCATCGCATACCCTTGGGCTTGCATTGCACGGGTGCTGTCCCACCAAGCTCTTGTGGCTCCAGCAAGATAGTGGGTGGTGTACAAAACCTTCTCAGTCTCACCAACTTCGGCGACTGCCAAATTGTTCTCCATAGTGCGAAGCCAGTCATCCGCATCTAAGGGTTCTTCAGACTTAGTGAACATAGGTGGGTTGGTGTTTTGGAAACTCCTTAACTTGGATCGGTGATCACCATGGCCATTTCCATTGCCATTGTTGTGGTTCATTGCCATCTGGGTTAGTTGCTGAAGAGTGGCCAAGTTAGCTTGGCGCTCAGCTCGGGCTGCTTCCCGGTCTTCCATGATCAACCTTAGCAGTTCGGCCATTTCCGGGTTCGGAGGTGGGGGTGCTCGCGGCATCTGAAGATAAGGTGTGTAAGACAAGAGGGAAAAACTAATTTGCTAAGATTTGATGTAACATGGATGATGCAATTTTTGTCTTACTAAGGCCTTAAGGGCCAAATTCATATTTCATTCAACAAGCATCAAACATACCATACATACGAGTTCACACATTACAAATGGTTTACATCAAACCATTGCGACTCGTCTACTAGAGAGGGGGATACAACTCACAACTACACAAAGTGACTTAAAGTAAACTCATAGCTAGTTAACACGGGGATCTCCAATCTAAACATCGGGCTCCTTGGGGTCTTCCTCCTCATCATCCTCGATGAATCCATTATCCTCATCATCCTCCTGATCATCAAGGTCTTCCATGAAATCATCCTCGTCACTAATGAGGGCATTATCCTCCTTGCGGAGATCAATGCCTTCCTCCTCACCAAGGTGGCTCTCTAGATCCTCAATGTACTCAGTCAGCTCAGCCACATTGGCCTTCAACTCCACAATGGTCTGATCCCTCTCATCGCGCTGGCGGCGAAGGCTCTTGCGATCCCTAGCAAGGAGCCTGATGGTGCTCCTTGCCTCCACCAGTGCGAAGTGCTCAAGGTTGGCCTTGGTACGGGCACGATCTGCCTCCTGCTGAGTGGAGTACAGCAAGAAG
Organism: Dactylis glomerata; assembly: GCA_007115705.1. NCBI lineage: Eukaryota > Viridiplantae > Streptophyta > Magnoliopsida > Poales > Poaceae > Dactylis > Dactylis glomerata. The sequence goes on along the minus strand of QXEO01000371.1, from coordinate 999,265 downwards.
TCCATGTGATCGATGTAGGCACTCGGCTCATTCTGCCCTGGCATGTTTGCGGGACGCCCGTCCGCATCACGCCGAGCAAAGTTCCTAAAGCGCTCCCCCTGGACCTCCTCAACATGCAGTCCGCACAAGCGGGCGTGCATCTCCTGCATACCTCGGACCAAACCATCGGCCCAAGTGTTCTCCACAAGCTCAAACTTGATCCTTGGAGAACTCAAATCTCCCTTCTTGCCACGGCAACTGGCCTGACAAGCCACCGTAGCTCTCCATCCGGGTGCTCATTGAGCACGGCTCCCTTGAACTCCGGATACAGACGATCCAGGAACAAGGTCAGGGTGGTGAGGTCGCGCTCGAAACAAAGGCTGCCACCATGGCCCAACTGGTACTGCTCAGTGAATACCGGGGCCATCTACAAAATTTTAGATTAGATTAAGTTAGTGATCAACTCAAGTGTGCAAAATTTTAAGTAGGCAAAAATTGAAGCATGTACAAAGCTTTGTAAATAGAGAGGAAAAGACTAAGCAGTTTTAAACCATTACTTATCTCTTTGTTTTTATAAAGGTTTCATTTAACGCCTATTCTAACTAAGGTCTCCTATGGTCAGCCTAGGCTCTGATACCAACTTGTGGCACCCCCGAATTTATCACAAATTCGAAGTGCCCGTTATGTATTCCACCACAATCCCAGAATCATTGTTGTGATACACATAACGTAGTTGGTAACCAGTTCCATAGACATTACAATACGATGGTTCAAATACAATGGTCATAGTGACCAAGTTCATATTACAACACAATATAGCAGCGGAATTAACGTCTTTGGGTCCATGCCTTCACCCTACAGGCAATGGCGACTTAGGAGATGATCTTAGTTCTGGTACTCATCTTCATAACCTTCCTCCGGGTATTCTTCCCTATAGTCTGGCCAAGTTGATAGCCAGGGACACAGCCATGAGTACATTGGATGCACTCGCAAACCATCTTAAAAATGAAATGATGAAGTAGATATGCAAGGTTGGTAGGGTGGACTAAACACTAGGTTTATTTGCAAAAAGCTAGTTTGATTTCCCAAGAATGTTCATTGGTAGAAAAGAGGTTTAGTTCTCTAAGTTCAATCTAAAGAGGAACTTCAATTGTGTCAATATCAATGTCAAGTCAAGTCATTCACCAAGTTCACCATAAGTTATTATCATTCTTGACAAAAGTCAAGTACAGCTTGCCAACTGTCCATAACCGAGAACGCGGCTATTCGAATAGTTTTGAAACCTCTGCAGAGGGGTACACTTTACCCACAAGATTCGATACATCTGCCGGGAGAAATCCACGGATCGTCATACACCGAGTATGCGAGGTTCAGATAATCAAACAAACTCTTTCACTTGCTCACTCTAGTATAGGATCCTTTCCTAGAGCCCGAGACACGGACATCTCCGTTCCGGCGTCTCTAGTTTTGCCCGCTCCAGGATGCTGGATGAATGGAAATCTTCCACCCGGTTCAGAAGTACCCGCGCACGGTGCACTTCTATAAAGGATGATACAAGGCCTCCCATACTAGGGTGAACAAACTACGGACTAAGCCCCTTCCCATTTAGGGGTAGTGTGGTCGTACGGTAATGGTTGGCTCACATGGTACATCACTTATTATCATTTTGCAAATATGTTCCATAGTCCTTAGTCAAGATTATTTTTCCTTCATAAAACCATCAGGTAGGAGGATCTCCATTTCAAGTTTTCAAGTTCAAGTCACCAAGTTCAAATGGGGTTCCACTTAGAGATGTCCTCGATTTTATTAGCGACTAAGCAACTACATTGAGTAATGATACCACTAAAATAGGATTGGATAAACTCAGCTTGATGCTCTTGCTAAGCAAGGGATCACTACACCTCTATCATTCTTCTCTAACAATTCAATCATGCAATTTACTTAAAACAAGTAGAATGCAATAGTAAAACTAGGCATTTGGAGTATGATTCAAAAGATGGCTTGCCTTGGTTGGCAAAGTGTCCGGGGTAGTCTTCTTCTTCTTGATAAAATTCCCCCTCAATATCCTCCTCAGCAACACTAGCGTCTAATAACGAATAAACACAAGGCACACAATCACGACACAATGCTAACAACACACCAAGCACACATACTTGTTTTCAAACAATAACTTTCATGTTGGATTTTATTGAGTTGGGTTGCAGGGTTTCTTCCAAGTGTTCATCTAGTGTGTAAGTTAGATTTTTCTACCAAGTGCCATAAGTGGTTTACTTTCTAAGCATTGGTATTCAACTCAGGGTATTTGGACTAGTTCAAGTGGGGAGGGATTAATTAAGTGAATTGGGGTTGAGGGCAAAACTAATTCTAAGTGTATAATAGAGATCTATCATTTTATGCTACCAACTAGGATTGGATTAGGGTCTAATTGGTACCACTAACAAGGTTTGAGTTGATTAAGGTTGAACTAAACAGTAGGGGAGTTAATTAGTGAGTTCACAAACCAAGTTTCATAATTTTAGGAGGCTTAAACAATTTTCTAGAATTTTCCTATGATTAATAAAGCTATGGTCAAAGTATTCTTATTTATTTAAATCCCTAACTCAAATTGAATTCTAACCAGTTTCAGAGGGTAGAGCATTTCCTAAGCTTTCCAACGCATATTCATTTGCTAAAAATGGATTTCTAAATCTCTTGGAATTGAAGTTTGAAAAATCAAATCTGAAACATATTTGAAATAATTCAAACGGGCGGGAAATAATTAAAAACGAATCGAACCGAATTCTTCTGCACTGGGCCGAATCCAGAAGGAACCCGAACGGGCCGGCCCAGATAACGCTTCGCTCCGGGCGGGAAATGTTTAAAACGGGACTGACAGGTGGGGCCTACTCGTCAGGTGACTTAAGTCACCCGAACCGGTACGCTGCCGTTGGATTCTAATCCAACGGCGCGTCTGCTTCGTGTTCGACGGTGAGGAGGGAGCTCACCTGTGAGCAGAGAGGAAGACGACGGCGACGGCGACGCGCGTAGAGGAAGCAGGGCTCGACGGCGACGGGCGAAAAAGGCTCCGGCAGCACTCCTCCTCCAGTTCCCGGCGTCGGCTCATCCAGCGGCGGCCCAACGCGGCGGCGCTGCCTGCGTCCAGTACCTCGCCGGCGGGGCTGGCGACGTCGAACGAGAGCGAGCGGAGAGAAGAGAGGTTGTCTGGGAGATAGCTGGGAGTGGTGTGCGTCCATTCGTGAGCTCGGCGGGGGGTTTTATAGGCCAGGAGGCCGAGGGCGAGGGTGGCCAGGAGGTGGCCGGCGCAGGGGGTCCTGGCGACGTGCACGGGCAACACCGGGCGCGACGGCCTTGCTCGCGTGCTGGCGGGGTTCTGTCTCGGCGACGGGGTGCTGTGGGTCGGCTCTGGCGAGGTCACGGCGGTCGGCAACATGCAGAGAGGAAGAGGGACAAAGAGGGGGGTCCGGGCGGCGTCTTCCCTCTCCTTCCATGTCGCACGGCTTGGGTCGGGGCAGAGGGGGCTAGGCTCGACCGCGGGGGTCTCCACGAGCATGGCTACAGGCTCAAGATGAACGGGAACAGTGAGGCTCACAGTGATTTGATTTTCTCCGATTTTTGCCCACCACGTGTTCGATCAAATGCCCGCAAGAATTTGAATTTCAAATTTTTGAAAACGGCCACTGTGGTTCGTCAGCATATTGGACAAGGGTTCCAGGTATATTGTTGTTCTGAAGAAATAACATGTTTTGCAAAAATTTGTATTTGAAATTAGGGTTTGGTTGCTGAATCAGATTCAAAGTTTGGCAGAAGTTTGAGTGGGTTTCTTGTTTGAGTTTTTGTTGGAAACCTCTTGGTTGAGTTAGTATGTGATCTGGTCAAGCTCAACTAACTGACCACACCTTTGCTTGAGTTACAGATTTCTTAATATAAGTGTCCAAAGTAGGGTAGTCAATAATATTTCCTAGATCAACTTTTTCTTCTCTTTTTCTTTCTTTCTTTTGTTTCTGGTTTCTTTAGCTCTTATAATCCTTCTCTAATGCTTTTGTTGGTTAAGTTTGGATTAACTAAGAATTGCACAACCAATTATAACACACATGAAATCATAAAAGACATGTAATAGAAAATATATGCATACATGCAATATGAGTGAAAAAGTTTTAATTGGTCCAAAATTTGGCACTTTAATTAATAGGAAATGGATTACAAATTTTTGGGTTGTTACACCTGGTGAACCATGCCGAATCCATTGGTAGAGCCCCTGGCGGCGCTAGAGTTGGAACGACCGTGAACGTGCATGCGTTCATGGCCAAACACAAAGCACTTGGGATTCACCTGCGCAGCCTCCAAGCTTAATCCCATGTAAAATGTAGCTTATGTTGGATCTAGTGATCGGTAGTACTGTTGGATCTGTCCTGAATATATATATGCTATGTTGGCTGCTGTATGCAGCTTATCCTATATTTTCTCGATTTATTATGCTGCTGTGAATTTATCCTCTACTAGCTTCTAGATTTGTTAACATATTGGGCAAAAAATGAGGGCCAAAAGGCAACAATCATTAAAGAAAGACAGAAATAGAAGCTTCTCTAGATTTGATACTAATTTGGTGAAAAGAGAGAGAACTGTTACAGAGAGAGGGGGGAAAAGGCGCTCTAAAAAATGCTAATTTGGGCCGAGAAAGACAGAACTGAGCTCTCACGTACAACCAAACGCGGTCTCGTCTTGTCCCACGCGGTCCCATTCTACCAGCCACACGCGACGCGGCCCCACACAACGCGGCCCCACACGTTAGCACGGAACGGTCAACTAAACGGCAATCCTCCCGTCCAAGCGTCTGCGAGGGGTTTCAAACTAGAGCGAGGGGAAAACTGAGGAAAAGTTAAGCGGCTCGGGAAAATTGAGTACAACTAACGACCCAGGGGCACGAAAATAGAAATCCCTTACTTTTTAGCGCTAAAGTGCAAAACCACTCCGGTTCCAGCGAAATCGGCAGAAACTTGAGCAAAATTCAAAAATAACCTCCAAAGGCTACCGCAATGAAACAGGACCTCATATGCGTATCCCAGGTGGTCTAAAATTTATGTGTCGTGTTTTTCCCAGCTTTCGATTTCACGTTTCCGTAGCCGCTTCACAAAAAAAAACCATATTTCGGCACTCCGAAAATGGAAAAAGCACTTTTCGTCGGTCGAAACGAAAATCGGCCTCCGTGGCAATCCTCGCCATCCCGACGGCCACGCACGTGTTCGATATGGCCTCGTTTCGACAAACTATGCCATGCACCCTGTTAAGTGGCCGGCCCCACATGCCAGCAACCGAGGCGTACATGCGAGTTGTACGCCTCGGGTATGTTTGCACCTGAAGCGTACAGCTAATCTGTACGCCACGGATGCTGACAGGTGGGGCCTGCCCTAGCCTCCTTCCCCGCGCCGTTCCCTTCCTCTCTGCAAAACTGCATCTCGATCGCATCTCGCATCTTGCCACCGCGTCCTTCCACCGTCCTCCGCATCGGCTCCCTCGCCGTCCTCCGCATCGCCATCCTCCGCATCGGCTCCCTCGCCATTGGCTCCTTCCGCTGCTGGTGCTGGTGCTCCTCCGCGTCGTCGCTCTGCCCCAACGACGTCGCGCTCCGCCACTCCTTCCGCTGCTGGTGCTGGTGCTCCTCCGCGCGTCGTCGATCTGCCCCAACGACATCGCGCTCCGCAACAGCAGCGTCAGGGTCCTCGCCGTCGCCTCATCCGCAAAGTAAGCAACCGTCTCCTTCCTTCTTCCCTTCTTCCACTGATACTTCTTCTCTCCCTCCTTCTGGATCGATGCTTCCGTCAGGTCAGGGTTGTCAGATTCGCCCATGTTTGCCTTCTGGTAGCAGCAGCTTATAGGCATGATTGCCCACTTTCTGAATGACTCGAAAGGGGCCGTAAAACTTACTGTGAAGCTTGATACCAATTTGTCAGGTCCCGGATGGGATCGACATAGTAGCTAGCCTAACCAAATCAACACAGGGGAAAATATAATCGGAAATCACTCACAGACAACAGAATTCAGCTCCAGATACGCCTTCTTAGTGTTCAAGTATAGAGTATATGTGTATGGAGGTTTTCCCTTCTTACAAGAATAGATTCAGATTGATAATCCCCAGATTGCTAGCGCAGTTGGGCTTATAACGATTACAACTGTCATTCTTATTGTAGTAAAACTAGCAACGAAACGGTAGGAAGATAAACAGTAAAATGATTGGCGACGAGGCGCATCATAGCCGTTGATGACGAGTCATTACAACTGTCCGATTGGAGAGGATGTTGTGCCACAGTCTCTACTCCTCCCTAGGAGTGCACTAGGGACAGTAGAAAGAGTGCATTGTTCTTTCGGTTAGATAGGTTCGTTTGTTGACTAGGTTAGGTAGCTGGGATCTGTATCATGCTTTTATCTAATTAAGTGCTTTGGTTACTAGGTTGTGTAGCTGGAGATATGCACCATTTTTTGTTTGCTAATTATGTAACTGGTATTAGATATCAAAGTTCTTTCAGTGGTTTGAGCAATGTCTTGCATATATAGTAGTGTGATACTAATGGTGTATAGCACAGTTAATTTGTGCCAAGCAATAAGTTTGAGACTAGTAAATTAATGTTGGCAAATGTGCTCTTGTACTATAGCCAATTTTGACTGTTAAAGTTGTTTAAAATTGTGTTACATCTTGCAAGATGAAATCCTGCTTATATATGTAATCAGCATATCAGAATGGTATTGCTGGGTTTATTTCTATCCTACACAAGATTGCTTGCTGTTGTTGTTGCAATTAAGTGCCTAGGTTTAATATACAAGACATGCTATTTGTCAGGTTGAATTGACAGGATAAATGAACTGTTTAGAATATACAAGACATGCTATTAGTTAGATAGCAATCATGAGAGGTGATCTGAAACTGTCTAGAATCTTGTTACACTAAAAAGAGATGCAAGTAATTAGCTCACTTGATTAAAGACAATTATGAGATACAAGTAATTAACTTCTAAGTACTTGCCAGAATTTTACGAGATATTTCCAGCTATATATTTTCTAGACTTCTAAGTACATGGATTTTCATGTTAGTATGTTCTGCATTTTTTAATCAACTGAGCCTATAGGGCAGGCTGAGATACTTCAGTGTGTACAAGAAATTGTCCTATATATGTTGCTGTGTAATATATTATCCTATGTTGTTGTGTAATATATTTGAGAGCTGTCTCTCTAACTTGCTATGGAGCTTAAATTGCAAATTCTACTAACTATTGATGCTGCTGCTATGCTAGCTGTTGTTTCATGGTATGGGTGCTGCTGGTGCTATGCTTGCTGCTGCTATGCTAGCTGTTGTTTCATGGTATGGGTGCTGCTGCTGCTATGCTTGCTGCTGTTTCATGGTATGGGTGCTGATGGTGTTTCTGCTATATTATACATTGCTGCTGTTTCATGCTAGCTGGTGCTAGCTGCTGCTATATATGCTTGCTGTTGCTACTTGTATTACAGGGATTCTAAAAAGTTGAGTTGCCAATTTTGCCGAAATGTTGATTTACTTCCATTTCGGCAAAATTTGTGCACTCCATAGGTAGTTTTTTAGCAAAGGTCATGCCAAATTTTTCCGCCGATTTTTTTACTAACTAGTAACTTGCACTTGATTAGTCCAGACATGACAAACGATGAAGCCGGGACTTCTGAAAGGAGGCAAGGCAGTGAAGAAGAAAATGAAGCCGATTTAGTGGCGCAGTACTATGCAGCCCTAGATGCGTCGCAGGGGGACCAGCCAGTGTCTAGGCCCCTTGTTATCGGCGAGCGCGACCAAGAGATGTCCGATGAGGACTTTGATGCCGCTGATGAGATGTCCGATGAAGACAATGAGGAGGAAATGGTGGATATTCAGGAGGGCAATGGGGAAGAGCCTAGCATCGATACCGGCCGAGCATCCACGGATGATAGCCAGCAAAAGAAGGATAGGCACCCAAACCAGCTAAAACCCGTGCAAGAAGTAATACTTGAAGTGGATCCGAAGAGCGGTTTGCCTAAACTGCCTGAGGAAGCCACGAGGGGGTACGGCAACAGTGTCGCCTGTATCCTCCGAGACACCGTCACCATCAACGAGCAGAACATAAGGCAGAAGCTCAAGAAATCCATTGCCGTTCTCCTGATTTCCAAGCTGCACGCTCGATACCAGTACCCGTCGCCCTACAATGGCCAGGAGCTCACGGGTAACATTGTGAACACAGTAGCCCTTGGAAAGATGAGCAAAGCCCTGAGCGCCTAGAAAACTAGGTTGAGGGCGATGGTTACTGTAGGTGGTGGTTTTGAAGAGGTCCACAAACACTATCCGCAGATATCGGAAGACCAATTCAAAACATTCCTAGCCAACGAAAAGAAACCTACAGTCGCGCAGCTTAAGAAGTGGGGGAAGAGCATGCGGGAGAAGAACTTGGGTAACCACAACCACGGAAGCCGGGGGTATGCCGGAAAGGAGCCAGTTTGGAAGAAAGAGGACGAGGCCCTAGAACGTGAGGGCAAGCCGAACCCATGGAACAAGTTCACCGATGAGAAGGCCAAGAAATTTATCAGGTCAAGATACCGTATAGACCCAAAATCCGGCTTGCTTGTCACGATCGATAAGGTGAAGAAACTTGAGGAAGAATATCTGGTAAGGAGTTTACCAGCTTATCTTATCCTCACTTCCGACAAATTCCGGTAGTAATTTTCCAAATATATGGTTCTTCTTTCCCGTCTGCGAAAAGAAGAAAAAGTTGCTGCTCAATGCTCGTCATCCCAGGGGTCGTCATCGAAGGCCCCGTGGGATAACCCTTTTCACAGGGCCATGAACAAGGTGATGAAAAGGCCGGTGTTGCAACCGCCGCACCGTGGCCGTATTGTTGGTGAAGGACTAGGTCGCAGACCTAGTCTGTATTTTCCCGAGAGCAAGGAGGACCGAGCGAAGAGGAAGCAGCAGGAGGATACAGATGTGAAGTCTCAGTTGGCTAAGATGCCCGAGATGATCAATGATGCGGTGACAAAGACTGGCGTGGCCCTCCTACCCCACCTGCTTACCGCCTACACGAAATGGGTTGACGGAGGCAAAATCGGGCCTAGCCCGTTGACCAGCTTTACCGAGAGCAGCTCGCTCAACATCTCAGACCTGGTCCAGAAGAACGCATGAGTCGTGGAGTCTCCGTCGGCGGCCTCCAACCCTAGTGCTGGTACTAGGGATGATGGGTCGTCGTCCTGCACCACGCCTCGTAGCAGCCCCTCCGTCGCTTGCACGCCCGTTCGTGGCCCTTCGACTTTAGCCGAACTCGATGCCATAACGGTATATAAGCGTCGCAATCCTCAGCAAGTAACTTTTTCATTAGCTTGCATCCGTTTTCTGACGCCCTACACATGTCTCCGCAGGAGAACAAAGTGGGATGCACCCTCCTCTTGATTATTAACGAGGAATTACATGAGGTCGCGAAAGCAAATATCATTCAACCACTCGAGCGCAACTTCCACGGCCAGCCAATGCCCCCTAATGCCTACAGGATTTCCATTGTTCGGGTGTTGCCGGGTTATGAAGAAGTAGACCCTCCTATGCAACCACCCAGAGCCGAGAGCGAGGTGGACCTAGGAGGAAGCTTGGGTTATATGATGCTCTGGCCGAAAGAAATGATTCGGCTAGACCACCCAGGGACCGCCAGCAACTCAGAACCGCCGGTCGGATCGGCGCCGCCAAGCAACCCTATCATAGGCAGCACCAGCACCTCACAGAAGTTGGCAGAGCCGGTCGGATCGGCGCCAAGCCAGGGAAAGGGAACTATGCCGCCAGTGGCGCCATCTCCTATAGCGGATGATCCTGCAGCGGATGATCCCTGAGAGCCCGTGGCACGACAAGATCACTACTAGATATCCTAAATTAGCCGATGGTCAAATTACTGTCAGTTATTTTGGTTCACCGTCAGATATCATTATGGCTGACGGTTTACCGTCGGATATCTACCGTCGGTTATGCTCGGTCGGCCATTACTCAAATATCCGACGGTACGGTGGGGTAAGATCTTTACCTACGGTAAAAACCCGACGGTAGGCCGTCGGGCATGATTTCGTGGCGAGCCGCTTGGTAGTACCATGACAATGCTAATGACCGACGATTCCCCCTTAGGCATTAAATTTCCGACAGTTATCACCTCCCATCAGTATTCATAATAGCTGACAGTATGCTCAGCCTGTAGGGTTTAGCTATAACGAAGAGGAGAGTCAACCCGTCAAGTAGTAGGTTTACCGACGATTTATTATTATAGTTGTGAGGTCAAATCTCAACGATGTACCAGAGATTATTGTTGTCATTTGTTACCCGTTCGGGATTGCTTTCAGCGCATGGAGAGAGGATTCATGATGACATTATTTAAAATATTTGCATTACATGAATATCTCAAAATACACACCACCACACATGGCTACTGAACATATACTATATTTAGCATAATCTCAAAAAGTATAAGATCCATCTAGGCAGTGTCGCACAAACCAAAACAGTAACTAGGATATAATGGTCCAAACATTTTGAGTAAGCTATATTGTCCAAACTTCAAAACTTCGCTCTGTTGCATGACTGAAGGTCATTAGAGTCATCACCAATCCTCACCATCGCCATAAATATCAAGACGCCCATCACCATATGGATCAGATCGATCATCGCAATAAACACCTTTAGGTGCCATCATAATTAACATCAAGATCATTCCCTTATCTGGAACTTCCTCCAGTATTGCTTCCCATTTCCTAGGAAAAGACAACTAGTTGTAAGAGAGATGACAAATAATGTAATGTAGTTACAGAAATCAAACTTGGAATCATCTACGTATAAGACATATAAGCTAAGCATGTCTTAGTACTGAAACTAGGAACTCAGCCAAGTGTACAGTAAGTACTAGTGTAACACTAGTACTTCGCTCTTCTTCTAACCATACAAGCAAGTAATGACCGATGATGAAATTCATATCAATGTACTTGCTGCAGTTTAGCTAATCACTCTAATTATTCTAGCACTTGCCAAGAGTCATGTTAGGCCTTTCACAATGCATTGTATCTTAGCGTGATATCCTAGGCAATGGTTTATTTTAAGAGACAACTATCACAATGCATTGTCTCTTAGCGCGTTATCCTAGGTTGAGGTTTATTCAAAGAAACAACCACCACAATGGCCTTTCACAATGCATTGGCTCTTAGCGCGTTATCCTAGGTTGAGGTTTATTTAAAAAAACAACCACCACAATGCATTGTATCTTAGGATAGTATCTAAATTTAATGATTTTGGCCCCATGCATGAATATGATTGGGCTAACAATACTTTTTGCCTATGACTTCGTGCAAAGGTTGTAGCTTAGCTAAGATACAACAACACTCTCTTTCATCAATTAATACGGTGCCATATCACCATTTTGCCTATGATACCGCGCTAAGAAACTTGTATTGTGAAAGCGAAATTGCTTCACACACGACGATTTCCGTCCGATCCTTGTACGACACTTTTCCAGCTCGTGCAATTTATTATGTATCTCTTCCCATGCCCAAAGTCCAGCCCAAACCTCTTAAAAAAAGTCCAGCCCAAACCCAGACCAACAGTACTACGATACCCAGTATAATCTGTCTACGACTCCACTTCTTCCCTCCATACCCTTTCACGCCTCTTCTTCTTCCCTCTGAAACATGTCTGTCCATCTTCACGATCCCCTCCTCCCCGATCTATAAATCAATCACCATCAACTTGCAGCGAGCTTCGATCTGCGACCAATACAAAGAAATCCAATCAAAAGAGAAACAAAACGAGGTATGTGAAATCCCTGGTTTATATGTTGTGTTCTTTAGATCTATTTTTTCTAGGGAAGGTTAAGAGATAGAACGGATGCAAATTCTGCAATTCTATCTCTGAAGTTGATCTTGGAAAGATGCCTCACTTAACAACCTCTGTTATTGGCTATTATACTACAAGTAGGTGATGGAGTCAAATTTATCTGAGGATGAAGCAGTTGAACAGAATAATGCAGAAGATTTCATCTTGGAGGAAATTGGGGATTGTTTGGATGACCAACAAGGAGAGGCGAGTTTGATGTTGGAACCTAAAAAGGGAGTGATGTTCGATAGTGAGGATGATGTTGTTACATTCTACAAAGGTTATGCTAAAAAGAAGGGATTTGGTATATTAAGAAGAACAACTAGACATGATGATGACAACAAGCTTAGATATTTTACACTTGCTTGTAGCAGACAAGGGAAGGCTCGGTACTCATCAAAGAACTCATTTAAACCAAATCCATCGACAAGGATGCAATGCCCATGTAAGATAAATTTCTCTCGTCGTGGAGAAAAGTTTTGCATTACTTCTGTTATACTTGATCACAATCATCCTACAAGTCCTAGCAAATCCAGATTTCTGAGGTGTCACAAGAAACTAGACTTAGACGCCAAGAGAAGGTTAGAATTGCATGATCAAGCAGGAATTCGTATGAACAAAAAATTTGGTTCTCTTGTTATTCAAGCTGGTGGCTATGACAAACTTGAATTTGGTGAAAAGGAGTGCAGAAACTATTTGCAGGAGACAAGAAGATTGAAGCTTGGTGCTGGTGATGCACATGCAGTTTATCAATATTTTCTCCGTATGCAGTCAAAAGATCCTAACTTTTTTCATCTTATGGCTGTGGCCGAGGATGGACGACTCAGAAATGTGTTTTGGGCAGATGCAAGAAGCAGGGCTGCATATGAATCTTATTCGGATGTCATCACATTTGACACAACATACTTAACAAATAAGTATAGCATGCCATTTGCTCCTTTTGTTGGCGTAAACCATCACGGAGAATCAGTTTTGTTAGGTTGCGGTCTTTTGTCGAATGAAGACACAGATACCTTTATTTGGTTATTCAATTTTTGGTTATGTTGTATGTCAAATAAAGCACCCAATGCTATAATCACAGACCAGTGCAAAGCAATGCAGAATGCTATTGAAGAAGTTTTCCCTTATGCTCATCACAGATGGTGTATATGGCATATCATGAAGAAGATCCTTGAAAAGCTTAGTGGGTATGAGAAGTCTGAAAATATAAAATATACCTTGTCAAATGTGGTGTATGATTCCTTGACCAAACATGCTTTTGATGAAGGTTGGGTTAAGATGATCAACAAATATGATCTTCAGGACAATGATTGGCTTGATGGATTATACAGTGAAAGATATCGATGGGCACCGGCATATGTGAAAGATACTTTTTGGGCAGGATTGTCTTCAACACAAAGGAGTGAGAGTGTGAATGCTTTCTTTGATGGCTATGTCCATGCTAGAACATCTCTGAAGCAATTTGTGGAGCAGTATGAAAATGCATTAAGAGACAAGGTAGAGAAAGAAAACAAGGCTGATTCAAAGTCGTTCCAAGAGGTAATTTCGTGCATTACTCACTATGACTTTGAGAGGCAATTTCAAGCAGCGTATACCAATGCAAAGTTTCAGGAGTTTCAAGAGCAATTAAGAGGTAAAATCTATTGCTATCCAACTATGTTGAACAAAGAAGGGTTACTTTATACATTTAAAGTCAGAGAGGACCGCAAGATATTTTTTGAAGGAGAGGACGGCGAGATTAAAGAGAAAAGATTTATTTCAGAGTTCACTGTCTTGTTCAACAAAGTGGATTGTAATATCCAATGTCTTTGTAGGCTTTTTGAATTTCGAGGCATCTTGTGTAGCCACATCCTTTCTGTTCTTGCTCTTATGGAGATCACAGAAGTACCTTCTAGGTATATATTGCAGCGATGGAGAAAGGACTTTAAGCGTAAACACACATTTATGAAATGCTCCTATGATGATATGCTGAATACACCAGTTATGCAACGTTATGATAGTTTGTGCAAACGTTCCCACCAAGTGGCAGAAAATGGGGCAGAGTCTGATGCATTGCATAAATTGGTAATGGATGGGCTTAATCAGTTACAAATAAAGATTGATGCATATCGTGCTAGCCATGAAGTCCAGGATCAGTATACAACTTCAAAGCCTGAAGATACAATGTTCGAGCAGCACACTGAAAAAGTTGTACTCAGTCCGATCCATGTGCGTAGTGTAGGCCGTCCTCGTTCAAAGAGAAAAGAGTCCAAAATTGATCAAGTGGTAAGAAAAATGAGAGCAAAGAAGCAGCAGGCAGGAACTAGTACAAAAAATGTTCCAAGTCAAAAAGGAAGAAAGGTACCTAAATATACTGTTATTTTCTTTATATCTATCTTCCTGTTATATAACTTGCTAAAGTGTAAGCACTAACTTGCAGCAGAAAGGAAGCAATAAATCAAAAAAATGGGCAAGATAGTAATCTTCAGAGCTCACAACAATTTGAGGTAATATTTTATTAAGCTACAGGTAATATATTATTTAACCTATTACTTTATCACAAGGTTTTTTTCTTCAGGGAAATACTCACTGTGAAGGACATGAGGTTGGAGGTGTTTGTTTCATTCCAAATGAATTTCAGGTACTTAGTTTGAACCAGCAAACAACTAAACCCGCTACACCAATTCATATCAAGCATTGCTATGTGACATTCAAGCATTGTTACTTGTTCCAGGAACTCCAAACAACCGAACCTGCTACACCAATTCATATCAAGTCTTATGTTGATATTCTCCAGGTGCTACACTAGTATCAATTATTTATTGTCCTAAATTATTTGTCTATGGCTAACTGGGTTTCTTAAACTTTCAAGGGAAAGACAGATGTCATGGATCTGCTAGCTTCTAACCTGAATGGATGAAGTAGACGTGCACTCCAGTACTGATTGGACAGTCTGGCTTATAGTTACTTCATGCAACTATGTATTTTGCTACATGTGACTAAGTTTTCTTGTTCTGTGAACCATATATGACTGAAACATGCTCTGAAATCTCACTCGTTTTAGCATAATGAACTGACAAACTGGGGAATGGGTCTGGGGAATAGATCTGATGCCCTCAATAGATGCTTATTTTGCCAAGCATGCATGAAATACAACAGCAATTGACCCTTCCCACATGCTACAGCCTAGAACGGGAGTATTGTACATGGTAAAATTGTGCCATCACCTTGCTTATCGGAGCTTGCATCGAGCTCCAGTTCGTACGTCTCTCCCGACGCTTCTGTCTGCAGCGGCTTGTGCACCGCCCTCCTCTCCTTGCACGCCCCCTCCCTTTCTTCTTAATCGCAAAGGTCACCTATCTAATCATTCTCTGGTGAAGCTCTCCATGGTCAAATCTGTAGCAATGGCTAGCAGCATAGAGGCTTCCGTCTGAGTGGAGCGAAGGAGATACAGGGGAGTATCTGTTTAAGCAAAGCAGTGTGAAGGGATAAGGCAAAGCAGAGGAGATAGAGCTTTATTCGGAAAAAAAAAATAGAGGAGAAGCGCTGGTCCGATCCAAGTCCAAGCCCAGCCCAACAAAAGAAACCAAGTCTTCGGTCTCCAGACTCGCGCAGCGCAGCAGCGCGTGCTCTGCCACGTCGGATCGTACGAGTGTCGGACGAAAATCGTCGTACGTATAGCAGCGCCGGTTGTGAAAGGCCTTAAGTGTTGTATCTATACTAGTTGAATGCCCGTGCGTTGCTACGGGCTGTTAAGTTATTCTCTCACATTTCATTTGAAAAATTGAGAATACCTATTTTGTTCCACGCATGATTTATAAAAGCAAACCATATGTTAAATATTAAATTATATGTTATTTTATCACACATGCATAGAAGAATAACGATAATATTGTATGCACACCTCATTTGTTTTTTAAATCCGCTGCTTTGTTATTTGGCATATTGTATGCACACCTCATTTGTTTTTTAAACCCACTGCTTTGTTATTTGGCATATCCTAAATTTTGCAACAAAAAAAATTAAATGGTGTAAGTTTTTCCTTACTAAAATGATACAACATAATTATCCACATTCATGTAATAATAATTCATAACATTTTAGATCTCCTAAACATTGTTAGGTGGAAAACATTGTAATTATTTGCCAAAAGAATATGTAATTTGACTTCACTCTGACTAAAACACGTTAGCAAAATACCATCTCATTTATTTTCTCAAAAAAATTAAGTTGTTCACTCTTAATCTCTCTACTCTCTCTCACTCACTTTCCCCACCGCAGTTGACCCTGTGCGTCTTCCCCAGACACTTTTCCAGGCATGGCTCATTTTGCCTCCGGTTTGCCGTGATTCGCCCGCATCCCCACAACCCCCTCCCCTTGCCATCTTCTGTGTGTCGCCGCTGCTCCGTCCTCACCTTCCTCCGCCTCTCCCTTGGCTACCATCATCACCGTAGTTCTTGCTGCCCCTCCCCGGGATACGGTCCTCGAGGCCCATCACTGCACCACCGCCCGCGCCGCAGCCGCTCTCTAGCGGGAGGCATATGAGAGATGACGACGTCGGACGTGATGTGCACAGCCACAGGCACGAGGACTACGGGAAGGCGCCCTATCACCAGGAGCGCGACGGGAAATCGCTGTCGACCCCAACTGGCCCAGCCCACCTCTGACGAACGGGCTGTGTATTCGCCTTTTATCCATTCACCCTCGAGTGCCTCATCTCCTCCTCCTTCTTCCTTTCACGCTCTGCTCTCTTCCTCTTCAAGCTAAAGATATGATTTTCCCCTCCTCAGATGCCCGCTCGCAATAAAGCACAACCATATGAGTTATATAGCAAATTTCCACTCCGACAGCAATGGTGTTGGATTATAGTCATCGTCGACTGCAACTCAAAGCCATAGATATTTCCAAAAGCTATGAACACAACTTGAATATAGATGTTTCAAAAGCTATGAACACATCATGAACATGTCAAATAAAATACCGAGAGGCAAACAAATGTTTCCTTGCCTTGTGATTACATGAGCCGCATCCTATAGAATTTTTATTTTCTTTTTTTTCGACCACAATGTTTCGAAAATATAGGATTTAGTTCCTTTGAAAAAAAGTAACAAATTAAAATTTCATAAGATCATTTCAGTTAACTGAGAATTTCACATTCAAGAGACTTGGTGTTCAATTTTTCTAAAGTTATACGCAACCAGTGCAAGACAAATTGCTATATACTCCCTCCGTTTAGAAATATAAGATGTTTTAGTTTTGTGAAGTGAGTGTATTTAGACATGTTTTAGTGTATAGACCCATCTCGTCTTCATCACCTGTACCAGCCTCCAGTTGTATCGCCGGTGACAGCGACGTCGACGCCGATGAGGGCCGCTCCCCTCGGAGCCGATTGAGATGCTTCCCGCGGTGCCTCCTTCTGCCGTGAGAGAGGAGGGAGAGGATCAGGTGAGCGTGGCGGCTTATTGATCAAACAAAAAAAATCTAGCAAATGATGATAAGCAACGAGATAAACCTAAGAATACCTATGCTTTAATTTCTTACAACTTAATCAGGATATAAGTAAAATGCTTCAGCTATCTATCATCCAATACGTATCTGCTTTAGCTTAATTAGTTATGAAATCAGCAATGATTAACTGAAAACACCTATCAAAACTACTTAAGTAAAACACACCAGCTGACCCAACTGATTCGTCCATAAAGAAGAAAGAACTACAGCTGTTAACGCGTGCAGAGCATGTGCATCTTAGAGCCACAGGCTAATGAACTTACAAGTACCGTCATTGTGTCATATTTGTCTACTAACAAAATAAAGTCCTAGGTGCAAAATCACCAAAATCAACAGCGTCAACTATAAAATTAAATCATGCTGCCCTCAGACCAAAGCATACCAGAAATTACAACCCACAAGCTGCATGCTGTTGTGCAGTATGATCAAGCTGAGTAAACCTGCAATATTGAAAAGACGGCGTGCTGGAGTTCTAAATTGCTAGTGTAGATGGAAAATTTATCACTCAATACCCAAGACGACGATCTAGCAGCAGCTGCTGCTAATGCATCATCAGCCACACCGTGACACCAGCGGGATCCAATCCATTAAATAATATCACAAAGATATATATCTAAAGGTAGTATAATGCAGACCCCAAAACATTATTACCATTGCTTAGATTATTTTGGCATCATATACCCAATTTTGTTGATGACAAGTTAGGTTCTGTAAACTCAGTGAGCCACAATAAATAAAAAACTTGTATGATGCATGAGATCTGTATGAAGCATGAAAACTGCCTTATGACCCTTTTGTAGTATCCACATTTATATTTGTGCTTCCACATCTGATTAATCATTCTTGTAACAGAGATAGGAGTGAGGCATCGAACGCAGCCTAGATAAATACCAAGTAAAATCAACAAATTACATACCTATGTTGAGGACAAGCAGCTAGTCTACTTGCTGCCATCGATGGGAGCTAGATGCAGACACAAGCTAGCTACTCTATGACGCAGTCGCTGGATGCCAGTATGCCACTCCCCAATCTGACGTTGCTTGCCACAGAAATTGGCAATCCATTCTGAGACGTTCGAAATTGAGGATTGAATTGGGTTGCTGATGAAAGGAGTGTAATCAACGATGGCTCGCATCATCTAGAGGATGACCACACCTCATTGTATGTGTTCGCCACTGATGGGATCTCAAAGATCTCGGCTCAAGTGCCGACCGGCCCTACCTTGCCTCCCTTCTCTCTCTGGCGAAGCCTCCTCTGGCCCGCTTCCTCCCTCCGCTACAGCCTCACCAGCAGGAGCTCGCGCCCACCGAGCTTAAGCCCCGCGACCATGGCGCCCTGGCAGGCTCTGTTTCACCTCCGCCCCAAGCTCTGCCTCGGGCCGCTCCTCACCAAGCCGGCCCACACCAGCACCTCCCTTCGAGCCGTCCCCGCGGAAACCCTAGCCGGGACTTGTCATTGTCCTCCCTGCCACCCCTGTTCTCCTCTACCAGATGCTTCTCACCTAACGGAACGCTCGGATCTAGGTTTTTTAGGGAGGAAGAAGAGCGACTTACTTCGGCTTTTTTGAGATTCGATTCCATAGCAACCAGAGTTCGGTACAAACTCGTTCTGGTTCGCTTGCAGGACGGAGGAAAGGTTTGCCGGACGAAGGTACACCATTTTTTTTGTTCGATCGTGGTTTTTTTACGTACGAAGAGAGGAAAACTTTCACGGAACACGGATCGATTTACGTACGAAGAGAGGAAAACTTCCACGGAACACGGATCGGCACCTGGTTTTCTTGACGGATGAAGGTTAAACCGATTTTTTTACATACCACGGTTTTTGAACCATCACGTCCTCAAGCCGTATTATTAGTTTAGATTAATTGATTTTGGATACATGCATGTATGTGATTGGGCTAGCCATGCATTTTTACCTATGATACCGTGCAAGGGTTGTAGCTTAGCTAAGATACAACACCACTCTCTTTCATCATTAATTAGGATGCCACATCACCATTTTACCTATGATACCGTGCTAAGATACACCCATTGTAAAAGGCCTTACCAGCCAAAACTTTCTTGCAAATAATTTAATTTTTTCATGCAACAGCTGCAGGTGTTTGCACAAAGAACAAAACACAAGACGCTAACCAAATAAAGATAAATAATTTGACAATGGCTAAAAGATATTCATAAGTAACTCCACCATCGATGGTGCAATGACTGCAATCTGCAATGCAAACAAAACGTATCTTCCTGCTTGACGATTCATACATAACCTGCAACAAAGGGACCATGGGCGAGTCAGCATCTTCGCATCATCTCAACCATAGCACTGGACACTAAACTGAACCAATATATGTGCAGTAGAGGTATGCATTACCAGATTAGCTAGAAACATAAGTGATAAGTGGTACAGTTATCCAATTGTCGAATTCCATAAGAACATGCATATAGCAATTTGTAGCTCCTGGCCGAATATACAAACTGAAATGATAGCTACTGCCACCAAGCGATGCTTCTGAGCAATATCAAACAGGGAAATAACTAGGGAGTTGAGTTGCACTTAGCCAGAAGGGTGGACACACTCGTACGTAGCTGATCCACACCGCAGGGCAGCAGCCAGGATCTGGCCGGTAAGGAAGAAGGGGAAGTCCGGCTGAGGCCCACGACGGACGACACAGCCGCACCGCCCAAGCCGCATCATATCGAGCCGTCGATCGAGAGGGCCGCTAGGACTAGGAGCCTCGACGAGAGGTGATGAAAGCAGGAAGCATGCGGGAGGGCATCGACGAGCGGATCTGGCCGATGCGAGCAGAGCATATCTCCAGATCTGGGAAAAGTGGAGACGGAGAAACAGGACGACGAGGTTGTGGATTAAACTGCTACGGGTCTAGTGACTTCGACGGTCAGGCGGGCTTGAAGGGCTGGCGGTGGCGGTGGCGGCGGCGGCGGTGGCGGCGGCGGCGGCGGCTACGTGGTCGTGTGGCTCGGTAGCTCCGGAGGCGGCCATGGTATTTTTACCCGCGTTTGTGAGACCAGTCAACTTATACATGGTAGTGGACGGAAAATCAGGCAAATCGTGTGATTGTTAGTTGTACTTGTAAAAATTGAAAACACGGGGCGGAAAGCTGATGGAGGGAAACCCAGGAAAAAAATTATTTACGAAGGAACATACAAGAAATTTGGCGCCACGGTGTTTTTTTTTTCTTTTTCTTCTTTTTTTGAAAAGGATGCTGACATCGCCTATGTAATGAGTAAAATAAAACTTGTACAAGATAATAAATCGGTCAATCTGACGCCACCTTTTCGTGGTCATCTGTCCGGACCTCACACGTATGCATATGATCCTGGTAGGCCTACCATCGAGGCAACCATGACGCTAGATAGCACCACCGTCATGCGCACATCGATCATAATGTGCCTGCCGCCGAGAACCATGGTGTGCCAATGTTAGTGTCACCTTTGATTCTTAATATTTTTGTTAGATATCTTCACTCATGACCGACAGTGGGGCATTGCCATACATAGCCGAGAGTTGCACTAAGAGCATCATCTATTAAAATAGATCGTCGGCCATTACAGGGCATAGCCGAGAGTTTCTATAAGGCCGTCGGCTATGAAAGCTAATAATTGACAGTGAAAGCGATGACCGTCGGGTATTAGTATGAACCGTCGGGTATCTGGTCAAATAACCGAGAGTTAGTTTTTCCCCGTCGGAAAATGGACTGTACCGTCGGTTAATGGTAGTCATAACCGAGAGGTTGTCAAAAACCGTCGGCCATTGAAGCTACCGTCGGTTATTACCCCAATAGCCGACGGGCCGTCGTTTATTATATTTAACCGTCGGGAAAAAGGGGATTTATAGTAGTGGATATGGATCCTCTCGATGCCTTCATCGCTGACTTTGATGGACCATTTGAAGTTGATGTTCCCGACGGTTGCTTGCCTGATCAAGAGCTCCCAGAGAAAAGTAATGTCTCTAAGCGTCGCCTAAGCTTCCTGTCTCAAGAAACGCCAGAGGATGTCGCCGCCGATACTCAAACTGCGGCGGCAAATATTATCACCCCGGCCGAATACACTCCATGGGCTGATCGATGAGGCTTGCGCAGAAGTCGTCTCTCGCCCTAAGAAGTCGCGGAAAAGAGCTAAGAAGGATAAAGGTGTATCCAGCAGCCAGCCTGTGCCTCCCGCAGCCGGCAAGCCTGTGAAGGAGATCCGGAGTCAGGACAACATACCGATCAAGGGGTGGAGGGAGTATCACGTGGCGGGCCAACCGATCCTACCGCCGGAAGCTCTCAAGACCTTAACTAGGGATATGAGGAGCCTACATGATAGCGTACTCACATGGGAGACACATCTTCTCTCAATGACATCTCCCTCATACCCGGTTTTCTATGTCAGAGTGCCAAAGAAATTGGGCTTCATCGACAAATCCCCCGGTGATGTGTTCTTCCTAAGATTTCATGATATCTTCAAGATGTTCCACCGCCGCCGCCTCGACCCAACCTTGGTCCGCCTAGTTGCGCTGAGTATGTCGCACCAGCTCATGCAAGAGAACACTCCGAAGGTCGCGATACTGGACCCCTACTACATGAAAGACATATACTTGTAGACCGAAGGCACCCGTCAAATAGTAACGAACTTCATTACGGACTTCATGGTGGCGAATAAGGAGAAGAGAATATTTCTCGTGCCGTACTTTTTCGAGTAAGTCATTCGCTTGCCGTCAGAACGTGCTTTCCTAGATTTCCGTCAATTCTTAGCGTGCATAACACTTGGAATTGTTTTCCGCAGAAGCACATACTGCATCCTCATCGCACTATACCCGCAAGACTCGTATGCCATGTATCTTGACTCGGGGAGTGCTGACAAGAAGAAGGACTACACATTTATCAAGGGAGTTATAGATGATGCCATCAACAGCTTCGTCGAGAAAGCTGGCCCCATCAAGAAAGAAGTAGTCCGGCGAGGCCAGCTGATCTTCAAGCACAACACGACCTTCCCTTGCCTCAAGCAGCCGGCAAATAGTTCAAGGGACGGCTACTATGCCATCCATCATATGCGGGAGTTTGTACGGGATCAACATCACCTTCTTTTGCCGAGTAGTCTCAAGGAATGGCGCAAAGACTTTGCGAACGCATCTGATGCAGATGTCTGCCTTGAAATCTACCGCATCCAGCAGAAGATTACGCAGATAATCCACAGAGATGTCTGCAGTAGAGAAGGGGTATTCTACTACGGCCCTATCCCACCAACCAACACGGAGATAGAAGCACGCTTAGAGATGCAGGGCGACGGCAGACCCTTCAACACGCTACAGGGCATCCGCCCCTTCCTGCCGAAACCGAAGAGCACAAAATGAAGCGATAGATATTTGTGACTTGTTGTAATCGTGATTTCCAAAAAATGTTGTCGCACGATGTTATTACTTTTCATGAACATGTGTACCAGATGCTTGCTAGCTTACTCTCGATATATACCTTTTGTATATGCTTGTGTATTCTTGCATGCATGCTTTAGCCTATTTTGTTTTCGTTGACTAATTAATGTTATGTCTCGCATATTATCATCTATTAAATCTCTTGTGATGTTTTTGGTTTAAAGATGACGACAAGGTGGTACGTCGTCTTTGAGGGTAGGGTTCCAGGGGTCTACGACAAGTGGGAGGACTGTTTCAAGCAAGTCAACAAGTTCAAGAGCAACAACTACAAAGGATTCAAGACTAGAGAGGAGGCGGACGCTAGGTACAGGAACTATCGGCGAGGGAGAGAGGG
Source organism: Dactylis glomerata (assembly GCA_007115705.1). NCBI lineage: Eukaryota > Viridiplantae > Streptophyta > Magnoliopsida > Poales > Poaceae > Dactylis > Dactylis glomerata. The sequence continues at coordinate 976,163 of QXEO01000371.1, read as the reverse complement.
GCGGAGTAGGATGAAGACATGCTTCATCGTTATCTCCGTCTTGCTCATGATCTTGCTCATTGTGTATGTGATCGTAGTTTAGATGACTACCGGTACCGCCGGCAGCGATATGCATGCATGCCTAACTAGTTAGCTCGATGAAGACTTGTATTTGTGTAATAATATGATATTTGTCAACTTGTACTAATGTGACTTTGCCCGATACTTCTAATATGATGGAAATGACTATTTATATATTATTTTGTATATGTACTGTTATATACCTGTAATATTACCAGTAATATATCTGTATATCTCATCTGCAATATACAGTAAAATTACTATAAAAAAATTGAAAAAACACAGTCGTGGCGTACACAATAAGAATTCTGCGGCGTACATATCAGTGGGGTACAGGGCTGTACGCCACGGCTAAGAAACACACCCGAGGCGTACAAGCATGTACGCCACGGATACAAAACACACCCGTGGCATACAGGCTTGTACGCCACGGGTAGGCCTGTACCAGTGGCGTCTTACCCGTGGCGTATAGAGATACGCCACCAATGATCAAATGTTGTACGTCACGGATAGGCTTTTTCCTAGTAGTGATATGGCAGGTATCCTCGCTACTTTGGTATCACGTGATAGACAAGATTGCATTAGGTGCTGGAGGAACGTACTTTGGTGACTGCAAGTGATAGGCAGCATTTTCTTCAGATGCAGCAAACAATGAAACATCAAACTTATAAACGGCGATCATAGCATGTTTTTTCTGTGGGTGATGATGTGTTCTTGAAGTTACAGCCATATCTCCAATCTTGATTCGCCGCTCCAATAAAAAATTGGCCTTCAAGTACTATGGCACATACCATGTGACTGAGCGTGTGGGTGAGGTGTCTTATCTACTGGAGATGCCGGTGACGATTTAAGTTCACCTGGTGTTCCATGTTTCACAGCTCGCCATACTTGAGTCCCAGGGACCATGTTCTTGCTCATCTTCCCACTATTGACGATCTTTTTCAGATTCATCTATGTATTCTTCAGCATCAAGTTCATCAGCAAGGGCTTCGCACGGTGGGGCAGGGTTGTCCGGGGGAAATGGCTACCTGGGAGACAAGGACTTCTGCTTGGGGACAAGTAAAAATTCAAGAAAGGAGTATTGTCAACAACTCGACCCCACTTGTGGGCGACAAGGACTGCCACAACACTGAAGGGAGGGCGTGACCAAGAGCTCAAGATTGAAGCGGGCCGCGTGGCTGCCAGGATGGTTAACGGTCTTCGACCTAGTCCAGAGAAGGCCCATGTAATAGAACTACTTAGTCAAGTGGCGTATGTTCATGTTGGCTTGGCCAGGAACGGAAAAACTGGACAACACTGACGTGTGTATTTGGACTTACTCGGGGGTGGTTAGGAGAAACGAGTCTAATTCCGCAAATTCTCTGGTTGATTCCACTATTCTTCCTCCTAGGTTAGCTAGACTCTTACATCGTGGACATAACAAACTGCCGTTATTAGCTAACTAAAGAAATCAAACTAATTAGCTAACTGATGCGCAAGGATTAATTGATATCATCAACACTGAACCCGGTCCCTGAGCACTGAAAACTACACCACACTGCTTGATTAGACAGTATGACCGTATGGAAACATGGTTGGATGAGACAGGATGTATACTGCTAAGGAATCCAGGAATGTACCCTGTTCTACTGCCTTTTAGTTTGAGGTGTTCTTCTCTTGGTCGATAAACATTAGCACGAAATAGAATGTGGGGAAAAAGACTATTATTTGGCCATAATAATAGAGGGAAATTAAAGACGGGAAAGAAGAGGACGAATTTCTTACGGGAAAAGAGTAGGATTTTTTTGGCAGAAAACGAAGACTGGGGAATTAAAGGGGGAAATTGCATGGTTGGTTGCACTTGCACATCTCTTCTATGTTGGACAGACACATGCTATCATATAATTCAGTTGAATAAAACAAGATTAACAAATTTTACACAGCTTCTCCATGTATACTATGTGTATTACCGTTTGAGATCGAGTATGCACTATGCTGTCGACACAAGCTTTCATACAGAAGAATTGTACTAAATGCCCTTAAATTAGCTGCGCCGTAGATATCTTTGTGCTATATCAGTAGAGAAGAAATAATTCAACACTCCGACGAGGAGGAGCATCACGTTTCTTTAATTTGATTTCAATTGTTTGGCTGCCGGGTTCCTCCATGTTGGCGTAGGGCTGTATGACTCTAGGGTTTGGATGGGCTAACACTCATAATTAGAGTCACGGCACAGGAAGACATATTTTTAGACGTCTTTTTATGCGATCAGAAGGTCGACAAAGGAAATTGCAGGTCAGGACTAATCTCATTCCCAGGTTCATCATTGTCTATAATCCCTGCATCACCGATCATGGATTCATGGCACATACGCGCAGAGCAGCAGAGGACGAATTTGTCTTCCTGTGTCACACCCTTGCTACCTCACGGCATCTCTAGCGGGCCGACCTAAACGGACAGGATATGTCCGAATACGTCCGCACGGATAAAGTACTCGATCCAGCAGGTCACTCTAAACAGACAGCGCTGTCCGCAGTGGCAGAGCTACAAAAGAAATCATGGGCGGGCTAAGCTGAAAAAGATCATTGTTTTATTCAACCAACTGCAAAGGACCATTTGTTGTCAGAGGATCTTTCTCAACTTCACCTCTTTTTCTTTTCAAGACAAAATTTATTCTTGTAATGGCCATCCCCATGGTTGTTGCAAATTCTAAAACTGAACAAATTCACGGAACAATTCAATCTATGCTATCAAATTGACAAATTGCTAACTACAAATTTGGGTAAATACAGAGAAGTACATTGACAGCAAAATTGGGAAAAGAATGGGCTAGATTCGATGGCTGGTCGGCTGCTGCCTGCTGGACCTCCGGTCGGCAGGTGCCTCGTGACCGTGGGGCTGTGCATATAGGATGCGGCGAGCCTCCGCTGCTTCCCCCGGTTAACCCCTTGGAAATTGCTAAACCTAGCGAGGCAGAGGCGCCTCCATGGCAGTCCAATCTCACGGCTGTGTCTCTCGTCGGGATAGAACGACTCAACAAGTTAATGAGAGGCAGGGTAAAGTACTAGGCTGGTGCGTTCGTTAATTTTTTTTTTTTTTTGCCAAAATCCTGGGCGGGGCCGTGGCCCAGTTTTGCCCCCACGTAGCTCTGCCAGTGGCTGTCTGAACGTGTCCAGACATATCCATTTTGGCCTCAGATTTAGACCCAAAATGCATTGGCCCGGACAGCTCGCGCGTCCGACTGAGCACATTGCCTCATTTTCCCCCTCCCGCTCGGCCGACGCGCCCCTCCTACCCAAACCCCAAGCATGGAGATAGATGCTGCCGCCGCAGCCGCCACCGCCCAGGCCACCACCACCGCCCCCACCGTCCTCGGCAAGGTCAAGAAGGAAATGACATCGGAGGCCCGAACGGCGGAGTCCAAGAAGCGGGTCGCGCAGCGGGCCGTGGCCAGGCAGCGGGAGAAGGACAAGAAGCTCGCCGAGAAGAGGGCAAAGCAGGCAAAACTCCTGCGATCCGTGCATGCCAGAGCCACCACCAACGCTCTGGCCAAGCAGACCGCCCTCCATGTCGTTGCTATGATGAAGGGCGAGGTGGTGAACCAGTTCACCTCCGGCCAGTTTGGCTCCACAGCCAGCTCGGTGTCGTTCACGGCTGTCGGCCGGTTGGCACCGCCCTGCGTCATCGGCTCTGTCTTCGACGCACGAGCCGCCTCTCCAACCTGCTGCCTCGTCGCGTTTGGGCGTGCCCACGCCGCCCTCGCCGAAGATGTAGTTTATGGCGGGCGGTGGCGCGTTCCAGCCCCTCATAGACCTCAACCGCGCGCATGTGGCAGGCGAGTCTTCGTCGGGGCACAACAAGGCTCCCCAACCGCGGGCCGCCGAAGACCTGCCCAATTCGGCTGACCTGTTCGGCCAAATGCCAACATGGCCCATGGTCGACGAGGTACTGCTAAATCTAGAACTGGATCTCTCTTGTCCATGGGCTTTGGACCTAAAATGAGTTGGATCTAATTGGAGTGGACTTCATTGGACATTGGATACTAATTGGACCAGTATGCAACAACGATGGACACACTTGGACCTCAAAACTGGATAGTCCGATGTCGAATGGATGTCTCCTATACCTTTGTGTATGGGAAACGCTTGTCATCAGGCGACCGATCGTGCCTGGTTTCTCAAAGGACCGGTTAGGAAACCCCAAGAGGAAGGTATGATGAGCATAGCAGCAAGTTTTTCCTCAGTATGAAACCAAAGTTTAATCGACCAGTAGGAGAAAGAAATCACTTCTGAAGGTTGTTGCTAGCTGACTTTGGCAAGGCGCCAGAAAACAGTCTGGTGTGTGGTTGACGAGGGAGCCTCGGCGCCAGCAGCAACGTGGAACCTGCACACAACACAACCAAACTACTTTGCCCCAACTTACAGTGAGGTTGTCAATCTCACCAGTTTGCTGAAAACAAAGAATTAGACGTATAGTGTGGAAAGAGATGTTTGTTTGCGGTGAAGTAAAATAATGCTTGCGGAAAGTAAACAGTGTTTGCAGTTGATGGTAATATAAATGTAAAAGAATGGACCGGTGTCCATAGTTCACTAGAGGTGTCTCTCCATAAAGATATAACATGCTGGATAAACAAATTACAGTTGGGCAATTGACAAAATAAAGAATGCATAACAATGCATGTACATGTCATGAAGATCACTATGAGATTCATTTGGCCATTACAACATAATACATAGACCGTAATCCAACTGCATCTATGACTAACAATCCACCCGCAGGATATCATCTGAACAACCCTTGGGTATTAAGTTGCAAGCAATAGATTATTGCCTTAAGCAAAGTGTGTAATGTAAACAATACAATTATCCTTGAACAAAAGATTGTTGTTTTCTCCCTAGTAGCAACAGCACATCTACAACCTTAGAAGTTATTGTCACTCTCCCAGATTACTGGTGGCGCGGTGTTGATGATGTAAATGACCGACCAGTTGGGAACCCCAAGAGAAGGTGTGATGAGCACAGCAGCAAGTTTTCCCTCAGTTATGAAACCATGGTTTATCAGTCCAGTAGGAAAAAGCCAAACTCCAGAAGGTGATGCTTGCTAGCTTAGTGACACTCCAACAAGGGCACCGTTAATGATACTTGTTAGCGCGTCTTCAACTAGTAGCAACACGGAACCTGCACGCAACACAACCAAGAACTTTGTTCCCAACTTATGATGAGGTTGTCAATCTCACCGGTTTGCTGTAAACAAAGGAATGAGCGTATCGAGTGGAAAGCAATAGTAGTATATGAGAAAGTAAACAGTGCGAGTAAAGTAAATAGGTGATAGCAATGTAAAGGAAATTGGACCGGGGTCCACAGTTCACTAGTGGTGTCTCTCCATAAGATAAATAACAACATGCTGGGTAAACAAATTACAGTTGGGCAATTGATAGAATAAAGATAACGTGCATATGTCAAGAGGATCACTATGAGATTTACTCTAGGCATTACAACAAAATACATAGACCGCCATCCAACTGCATCTATGACTAATAATCCACCCACGGGGAATCATCCGAGGACCCCGTGAATATTAAGTTGCGAACAACAGATAACTGCATTAAGCAAAGTGTGTAATGTAAACAAAACATATGTTCTTGGACATAAGAATGTTGTTTTCTCCCTAGTGGCAACATCACATCTACAACCTTAGAGGTTTCTGTCACTCCCTCAGATTAAATAGAGGCATGAACCCAACTATCGAGCATAAATACCCCCTCTTGGAGTCACTAGTATCTACTTGACCAAGATATCTACTAACAACAGAGAGCATGCAAGATCATAAACAACATAGAGATAACATAAGATAATATTCAGCACATCAACTTAATTATAACACCAATATTCATCGGATCCTAACAAACACAACATGTAGAATTACATAACGGTGATCTCGATCATGTAAGGCAGCTCACGAGATCTAAACATGAAGCACATGGTGGAGAAGACAACAATCTAGCTACTGCTATGGACCCATAGTCCAAGGTAGACTACTCACTCATCGCGTCGGAGGCAAGCATGGCGATGAAGAAGACCTCCAGTGGCGATTCCCCTCTCTGGCAGGGTGCCGCGAAGAGCTTCTGGACCCTCCCGATCTCGGGTCGATGATGGCGGTGGATCGCGATGTGTTTCTGGAAAATTGATCGGGTCCTTAGGTTTTTCTCGTTGGGGGGTCTTTATAGGCGAAGGGGCAGCGTTAGAGGTGGATCAGGGTGGCCTCACACATAGGGGGCGCGGACCAGGGGTTGGTCGCGCCGCCCTATTGTGTGGCCGGCCCGTGGCCCCCCTCCGTCTCCTCTTCGGTCTTCTGGAAGCTTCATTAAATAATAGGAGGTTCGGCTTTTGTTTCGTCCAATTCCGAGAATATTTCCTGTGTAACTTTTCTGAAACACAAAAATAGCAGAAAATAGGGAACTGGCACTGTGGCATCTTGTTAATAGGTTAGTTCCGGAAAATGCATAAAATGCCACGAAGTGTAACAAAACACTAAGCAAATGGTGTAAAAACAAGCATGGAGCATCAAAAATTATAGATACGTTTGAGACGTATCAAGCATCCCCAAGCTTAACTCCTACTCATCCTCGAGTAGGTAAGTGATAACAAAGAATAATTTTTGAGGTGACATGCACCTACACAATCTTGATCATGTATGTAAGCATTGAGTGCTGGGATCAAAAGAACTTAAAACATGGGCATGAAAGATATAATCTTGATAGAAGAAACTTAGCAACCATGTTATAATATGAAAAAGAACACAAATGAAAGATCATGAAAAATGAAACAATGAAAGTCAAATGTGTGTTCAAATCATATGGAAAAACATAGCAAATAGTTTTCAGCTTGTCCTTCATGGAATAGCAAAACATAAATGCATAGGACACCTTCAAGTTTAAGAGGACGACTAGATACAAATAATTTAAGAACAAGTGAAACCAAAATCATGAATCAATCAATGCTAACTTTGGGACAATGCACATTATACTAAGAATGACAACTATGCTCTCTTAGATGGTGCATAAAGATAGAAGGTGGTGACTCAACAATAAAGTAAAAGAAAGGCCCTTCGCAGAGGGAAGCAGTGATTAAATATGTGCTAGAGCTTTTCATTTGTAAAATAGAGAGATAAAAATTGGGTTTTGAGAGGTGGTTGTTTTTGTCAACGACTGGCAATGGGGTTCTTACTATCTTCCATACAAAAATGAAGCAAGTTTTTGAGAGAGAGATTGGCACTTTGTGCTCTTTTATAAAGCTTGGCACTCCTCCCCACCTTTTTTCCTTTCACAAACCATGGCTAACCGATTCTATCTGGTGCCCACCAACATTCACATACCATGGAGGAGTGTCTTTTTTTCTTTTCTTTTTTTCTCTTTTTTTCTTTTTGGAATAAACAATATGGAAGATAGAAAATCCAACCACTACGTCCCCATGAGCTGAAAACAGTGTCACAAGACGAGAAGTGTTTTGAAGGATTTTTTGAAAGGTAGCACATGAAAATTTACTTGGAATGGCTTACAAATACCATGCATAGGAATTTATAGTGGACACATTGGAACAACATGGTTTTTAGGAGTTGGATGCACGAGTAGAGCTCATACTCAGTACAAAATGAGGGCTAGCAAAAGATTAGGAGCGACCAACTAAGAGAGCAATAACGGTCATAATCATACAAAGCGACAAAGCAACATTAAAAGAAGCATAAGATGGCATCAAAAGTCAAAAACTAAATGATCATAGAGGCTTATGGCGACTTTGTATGAGTCAAACATGTGTGAGCATGCGCTAAGTCAACCCAAATAAAGCATCAAGGAGAAAACCAAATTAATGCTTCCAAATAATAAAAACAACGCATGATTTTTTTTCAAAGGCTCATTAAGCAATCTCAGTCATTTGAGACAAGTCATGCTACAGCAAAACCACTAAGCATACTATCAAAACGATATCAAGCACGACATGCAAAAGCCTAGGCCGCAGTCTACACAAGCTCCTTTTTGTACCACTTTTTTGCATTAAACTTTTTCTCTTTTCCAACACCATTCGAACCTTTTTAAAACAACTCTTTTGATGAAAACCAACATGGACCAGGGGTCAAAATACACCTTGATGCAAAGATATATCAAGATCTGAACACAAATCAAGGCAAAAAATGAAAGCTAAACGCAGTTCTAGAAAAAGAGAACACTCGTTGAACAATAAGTAGGGATGGCACCCGCAGGGTATGGGTGCGGGTGGAACCACCCCATACCCGTACCCATCTCCCTTGATCTTACCCATCACTCGTACCCATACCCGCCAACGGGTACGAAATTTTCCCATACCCGTCACCCGCCAGGGTAAATGGGTACCCACAGGTAAAAATACCCGCATTTACAACACATCAATTTGAGCAAAAAAATAGTCATAAATAACATATAACCATAATTTAATAACAACACATACTTGTGAACAACAACACATTCTCATAAATAACCACACTTGCGCATAATAGCACCGTATTAATTTAGTACGTTGATACTCCGGAGGCCCACATGTCAGACTATTAGATGTGTATCTGGGTATACGGGTATGGGTTTTAGGATCCCATACCCATACCCGCTCTACCCGATGGGTATATATTTTCCCATTTGTATAACCATGGGTATTTTTTTGTCCCATACCCATACGTCTAATGGGTATTTACCCAGCGGGTACGCGGGTGACGGGTACCCATTGCCATCCCTACAATAAGAGTGAAAAACGGAGTGTTCTTGGCAAATGAAAAGCAAGGCAACTTCTCCAAAAGGAATTTGTTGGGGTCCAACCATTTATTGCAGCAAACAAAACTAAACTAAACTTAAAACTAAAACAACGGATGCTCCAAGAAAAATGCATAGTGCATGAAGCAATAAAAATATAGTGTGTTTAAAGCTGACCTGATTTTTGCCGATGAAGAAGGGGTGCCTCGGGGGCATCCCCAAGCTTTGACGCTTGTACCTCTTGGATATTTATTGGGGTGCATGGACATTCCCAAGCTTGAGCTTTTGTCCATTCTTCAACTCATCTCATCATTCTCCAATCCCTACACTTGAAAACTTCCTTCATACAAAACTCAACACAATTCTAGTAGCAACATTAGTGTAAACATAATAATGAATCAACCCCTTTTTGCTTCAGGTTTCAACTAAAAACCACCACATATAAAGCATATACTACTGTAGCAACTTCCCCAAAAGTTCCGTGATCAAAAGAACTCAAAAAGAAAGCGATCGAGAGGCAAACACAAATAGTGGCAGAAATCTGTCAAAACAGAACAGCTCACAAAGGTCGAATTTTTAGAGGGCTTTCTGTTGCTCAAATAAAAAAGTGTAAAACTAATGAAAGTTTGGATATAACGTGGGGCATATGCACAAGAAATTGCAGGTCAAAAAGATATTCTGAGAATTTTCACGATTTTTTACGGTGCAGCACCGAAATCTGTTTCAGGACAGCAACATCCCCAAATCTTACGTCACTCAAATTAGAGGCTTCTCTTGGCACAACAACGAAATAAAAATGATAAGTAGAGGTTATTACAGTAGTAATAACTTCCAAGACTCAAATAAAAGAAAAAGAACTGAAAGTAAAACATTGGGTTATCTCCCAAGAGTGCTTTTCTTTAACGCCTTTGAGCTAGGCGTAGAAAGTGCGAATCAAGTAATATCAAGTGATGAAGCATCAAGTTCATAAATTGCTCTAAGAATAGAGTCAAAAAGTAATTTCTTCCTCTTTCTAGGGAAGTGTTACATACCTTTCTTGAGTGGGAATTGATATTTGATGGTGCCTTCCCTCATATCAATGATGGCACCTACAGTTCAAAGAAAGTGTCTTCCCAAAATAATAGGACATGAAGCATTGCATTCAACATCCATAATAAGAAAATTAACGGGAACAAGGTTATTGTTAACCATAATATGAACATCATTAATCCTTCCCAAAGGTTTCTTCTTAGCAACATCAGCAATAGGAACATCATAATAGCACTTTTCAAGCGGTGGTAAATCAAGCATGTCATAAATTTTTCTAGACATAATAGAAATACTAGCACCTAGATCACATAAAGCATGGCAATCAAAACCATTAACATGCATATCAATGATGGGTTCCCAACCATCTTCTAACTTCTTGGGAATAGAAGCTTTTTGCTTCAACTTTTCATCCGTAATTTTCATAAGAGCATTGATAATATGCTTAGTAAAAGCAACATTTATAGAACTAGCATTGGGACTTAAAGTAAGCTTTTGCAAGAACAAAATAACTTCAGATATATTGCAGCCATCAACATCAAAATCATTAAAAGAAATAGAGCTATCATCTCCCACACTCCGAAAAAATTTAGCACTCTTTTGAGAAAAAGTTTTAGCAGTTTTAGACTTTTTAGTACAAGGAGTGGAAGTTTTCTCTACACCAATCAAAGTAAGAGGATTGCTAGCATTTGGAACAACATCATTAGAGGTAGTAATGGTACATACCTTCATCCTTCTAGCCATCTCATCTTCTCTTTCCCACCTGGCATGCAATTCTGCTAACGTCCTAACATTTTCATCAATTCTAATTTGGATAGCATTAGCAGTGGCAAAAGTATTGTTCTCCTTCACATTATTAGGCAACACTTTTAATTTCAGAAGTTCAACATCATGAGCAAGGCTATCAACTTTAGAAGCAATAATATCAATTTTGCCTAACTTTTCCTCAACAGACTTATTAAAAGCAGTTTGCTTACCGATGAAGTCCTTGAGCATGACTTCAAGCTCAGAGGGCGCAGCCCTAGTGTTGTTACAGGAATTACCATAAGAGTTACCATAACCATTACCATTGGTAGAAGGATACGGCCTATAATTGTTACTAGCAAAATTGTTCCTATAAGCATTGTTCTTAAAATTATTATTTCTAATGAAGTTTACATCAACATGCTCTTCTTGAGCAACCAAAGAGGCCAAAGGAACATTATTAGGATCAACGTGAGTTCTATCATTAGAAAGCATAAGCATTATAGCATCAATATTATCACTCAAGGAAGAGGTTTCCTCAACAGAATTTACCTTCTTACCTTGTGGAGCTCTCTCGGTGTGCCATTCTGAATAATTTACCATCATATTGTCGAGAAGCTTTGTTGCGGTGCCCAAGGTAAGGGTCATAAAAGTGCCTCCAGCAGCTGAATCCAATAGGTTCCTTGAAGAAAAATTCAGTCTCCCCTTGCAGAAGTCTTCTTTTTCCCCGGCAACGGCGCTAGAAAACTTGTTGGTGGCGCGGTGTTGATGATGTAAATGACCGACCAGTTGGGAACCCCAAGAGAAGGTGTGATGAGCACGTGATGACCCACAAGTATAGGGGGTGTATCGTAGTACTTTCGATAAATAAGAGTGTCGAACCCAACGAGGAGCAGAAGGTGTTGATGAGCGGTTTTGATCAAGGAATCACTGTAAATACTAGCAAACAGATTTCAGGGGTATTTGGTAATACGAGTAAATAAAGTGCGAGTAAATAAAAGACAGTAGTAACAATTGCAGCAAGTGGCCCAATCCTTTCTTCAGCAAAGGACAAGCCGGTTGTGTACTTATAATAACCAAACGTTCTCGAGGACACACGGGAGTTTCTGTCAAGAGCTTTCGCTTCATAGAGCCAATAGTATTTATTGGTTTGATAGGTGTTATGGGGGTGAACCTGTGCTAGCGCACTACCCTTACTAGGATAAATACACACTTGTGATTATACCCCTTGCAAGCATCCGCAAATACAAGAAAGTAATTAAGATAAATCTAACCACAGCCTTAAACTCTAAGATCCTACGCTCCCTGGTGCAATGGTTTCCCAACTGAGGTTTAGGTTTCTGTCACTCCAGCAACCCCACAATCGGTAGCCAAATACACAATGCATCTCACTAGGCCCATAAATGGTGAAGTATCATGTAGTCGACGTTCACATGACACCACTAGTGAAATAGCACCACAACAATATCAAACCATTAAATATTTCTCAACAATAATTCACTACTAACATCCTGACTTCTCCCATGTCCTCAAGAACTAAACGAACTACTCACAAGACATCATATGGATCATGATCAGAGGTGAAATAATGGTAAATAACAATCTGAACATAAATCTTAACTCAACGGTTCCACTCAATAGCATCAACTACAAGAGTAATCAACACCGGAAAAGTTTCCCCTATGAATATAACAAGATCCAACTCAAGATGTTACAGCGGGATGGCGTGGTGATGGTGGAGATGAAGGTGTTGGTGATGGAGATGATGATGATGATGATCCCGATGAAGTCCGGTGCGATGGTGATGACGATGGCGACGATCTCCCCTCTCCGGGAAGGAATTTCCCCCGGCAGATTTCTCCCTGCCGGAGAGCTTTCTCTCTCTGGTGTTCTCCGCCCCGCAGAGGCGGCTGTGTCTAACTCTGAGCCCCCCAGACTTAGGTTTTTGGGGACGATGAAGTACGCGGAGGGGCGAGACCAGACGTGGGCCAGGGTGGCCTCACGCAGGGCTAGCGCGGCCAGGGGGCTGGCCGCGCCACCCTGGCATGTGGGCCCCCCTGGCTCCTCTCGACTCCTCCTTTTGGCTTCCTGAGTCTTCTGGGAAAATATAATTTCTGGGTATTTTTCTGGAATTTTCCTGATCTTCAAAATATGATCTCTTGATGGCCCTTTTTCCAGCAGAATCCTGACTCTGGCAGCAACTCCTCCGATGATCATCAAACATGTGAAAGCAAAGGAAATAACATAAGTATCATATCTAAATATGAAATATATCAATGAATAACAGTAAATTATGATACAAAATAGTGATGCAAATTGGACGTATCAGCACTAGCAAGTTTTCCCTCAGTTATGAAACCAAGGTTTATCAGTCCAGTAGGAAAAAGCCAAACTCCAGAAGGTGATGCTTGCTAGCTTAGTGACACTCCAACAAGGGCGCCGTTAACGATACTTGTTAGCGCGTCTTCAACTAGTAGCAACGCAGAACCTGCACACAACCCAACCAAGAACTTTGCTCCCAACTTACGATGAGGTTGTCAATCTCACCGGTTTGGTGTAAACAAAGGAATGAGTGTATCGAGTGGAAAGCAGTAGTATGCGAGAAAGTAAACAGTGCGAGTAAACTAAACAGGTGATAGCAATGTAAAGGAAATTGGACCGGGGTCCACAGTTCACTAGTGGTGTCTCTCCATAAGATAAATAACAACATGCTGGGTAAACAAATTACAGTTGGGCAATTGATAGAATAAAGATAACGTGCATATGTCAAGAGGATCACTATAAGATTTACTCTGGGCATTACAACAAAAGACATAGACCGCCATCCAACTACATCTATGACTAGTAATCCACCCATGGGGAATCATCCGAGGACCCCATGAATATTAAGTTGCGAACAACAAATAACTGCATTAAGCAAAGTATATAATGTAAACAAAACATATGTCCTTGGACATAAGAATGTTGTTTTCTCCCTAGTGGCAACAGCACATCTACAACCTTAGAGGTTTCTGTCACTCCCCCAAATTAAATAGAGGCATGAACCCAACTATCGAGCATAAATACCCCCTCTTGGAGTCACTAGTATCTACTTGGCCAAGATAGCTACTAACAACGGAGAGCATGTAAGATCATAAACAACATAGAGATAACATAAGATAATATTCAGCACATCAACTTAATCATAACACCAATATTCATCGGATCCCAACAAACACAACATGTAGAATTACATAACGGTGATCTCGATCATGTAAGGCAGCTCACGAGATCTAAACATGAAGCACATGGTGGAGAAGACAACCATCTAGCTACTGCTATAGACCCATAGTCCAAGGTAGACTACTCACTCATCGCGCTGGAGGCAAGCATGGCGATGAAAAAGACCTCCGGTGGCGATTCCCCTCTCTGGCAGGGTGCTGGGAAGAGCTTCTGGACCCTCCCGATCTCGGGTCGATGACGGCGGCGGATCGCGATGTGTTTCTGGAAAATTGATCGGGTCCTTAGGTTTTTCCTGTCGGGGGGTCTTTATAGGCGAAGGGGCAGCATCAGAGGTAGACCAGGGCGGCCTCACACATAGGGGCGCGGGCCAGGAGCTAGCCGCGCCGCCCTATTGTGTGGCCGGCTCGTGGCCCCCCTCCGTGTCCTCTTTGGTCTTCTTGAAGCTTCGTTAAATAATAGGAGGTTCAGCTTTTGTTTCGTCCAATTCCGAGAATATTTCCTGTGTAACTTTTCTGTAACACAAAAACAACAGAAAACAGGGAACTGGCACTGTGGCATCTTGTTAATAGGTTAGTTCCAGAAAATTCATAAAAATGCCACGAAGTGTAACAAAACACTAAGCAAATGGTGTAAAAACAAGCATGGAGCATAAAAAATTATAGATACGTTTGAGACGTATCAATTACTAGAGGCATGAACCCACCATCGAGCATAAATACTCCCTGTTGGAGTCACTAGCATCTACTTGGCCATAGTGTCTACTAACAACGGAGAGCATGCCAGATCACAAATAACATAAACATGATAAATCAACAATCAACTTGACATAGTACTCAATTTCATCGGATCCCAACAAACACAATATGTAGAATTACATAAAGATGATCTTGATCATGATAGGCAGCTCAAAAGATCTAGATATGAGGCGCATGGAGGAGAAGACAACCATCTAGCTACTGCTATGGACCCATGGTCCAAGGGTGGACTACTCACGCATCACTCCGGAGGCAGGCATGGCGATGAACAAGGCCTCCAGTGATGATTCTCCTTTCCGGCAGGGTGCCAGGAAGAGCTTATGGATCCGCCTGAACTTGGGTCGACGATGGCGGAGGCTTACAGTACTTTTCATGGATAGATGTTTGGGCCCCTATGGTTTTCCCGATGAAGTGAATTTATAGGCGGAGGAGCGATGTCAGAGGGCGGTCGAGGGGCCCACACCACCTGGTGGCGCGGCCGGGGGTGACCTGCGCCACCCTATGGTGCGGCCGCCTCCTGGCCCTCCTCCGTCTCTCCTTTGGACTCCGTCTTCGTGCCAGATAAATAGGAACTT
Organism: Dactylis glomerata; assembly: GCA_007115705.1. Lineage (NCBI taxonomy): Eukaryota > Viridiplantae > Streptophyta > Magnoliopsida > Poales > Poaceae > Dactylis > Dactylis glomerata. Next base: position 961,026 of record QXEO01000371.1, on the reverse strand, counting down.
CGGCTTTCGTTTCGTCCAATTCTGAGAATATTTCCTGTGTAACTTTTCTTAAATACAAAAACAGTAGAAGACAGGAACTGGCACTGTGGTATCTTGTTAATAGGTTAGTTCTAAAAAATGCATAAAAACGCCACGAAGTATAAACAAAACATAAAGCAATTGGTGTAAAACAAGCATGGAGCATAAAAAATTATAGATAGGTTTGCAACGTATCAGTGCCCCGTGATCGGTCGTCTCGCTCTTGCTCACTACCCATGCTCTCTATTCTTCCTCGAGATTCCACCGCCGCGAGCCGCCGCTGGCCCCACCGGCCTTCCTCCTACCTCCAGCCCCTCTCCTCCTTCCCCTTCTTCCTCCTACAAAATATAACAAACGTGTAGTAATTTTGTTTGAAAAACAGAATCAAAATGTTGTAATGGTATGATACAGGTTCTATGATACAAATGCTGCAAATATGTAATTATTGTTTATTGTAATTATTTGTGTTTTGTATTAAAATAGTCTATGATTTTTTTATCAATCAATTTTGGTAGGAAATAATGTTGCTAATCACTTTTTGCGGTCTTCTTATAACATGGTCCTTTTTTGTTGAAGTAGTTTCTTCTTTCTTGTTGTAAATCCATCTGCAGCAAAAAGTAGTAATATTTTTCAACAAATTTTGTAGCATTCGTTTTTTAAAATGTTGGGACAGTTTGTTATAATAGCATATTTTTATTGTACGCGCGGGTTATAATTTATGTTGTAATGTTGGGACTGTTTGTTATAATAGCATATTTTTCAACAAATGATTTTTTTATCAATCAATTTTGGTTAGGAATGCGGGTTAGTTTTATAAAAAACCAGGAGCTAAAATATAACTATTAGCACAGATCTGCCCCTACAATGGGACTGCAGGTTTTTTCCAGAAAAACCGAGGAGCTAAAATACGAAACCGTATTGCGGCTTGTTTTTTATAGCTGGATCGCGATCAAACGATACAAAGAACGATCGATTTTTCATTGCCCTTTGTGTACTAGCACAATACCCGTGTGTTGCAACGGGTCGATAAATTATAAATTGTTTTACAAATAAAATAAATAAAATATTTGGTCTTCATTATGCTAGGAATAAGATTTTTCTTTGATTTGGAGGCGTTGACAGTATTCTGTTGTCGTAGGAAATCAGTTGTCTATTAGAGCATCACACAGGGGTGTTTTTATCTTGCCCAATGATACTGCTTTGACGCTTGGTCCGATTCGCAGATTTCATATATATATGATAGCAATGCGATAGAAGGTAATGGCCGAATTGCTTCGTGTGCAAGCTAAAAAAATCATGAAAAATGAGTGCATTTGTTGAGCTGAAGCACCTTGCTTCCTGACGGAAAAATATTGCATCTACAGTCCTACACAAAGCCATCTTCCTTGAGTGCCTCCCTTGTCATCTTTTTGAGGGAACCTTCCCTTGTTCTTCAAGAAGAAGAAAAAGTTTATAAAAAATAGGAGGAAGAACCCCCCATCGGCCAGGTCCAAAAGGCCCAGCCGGCCCAAGGCCCATCCGATCGCCTGAAAACCCTAGGCTAGCCATTGAAAATCTTCCACCTACCTTCCCGCCTCCCTTTTCTTCTCTCATCTCAGTCCATCTCTCCTCTCACCCCCAACCCCGACCAAGGACACGACACACACACACACGAGCGTCCTCGCCATTGCTCCATCCTCCCCATTGCTTCGACCTTGCTGCATGCCCTTTCTCCACTACCGGCCGAGCTACACCCGGAATCCCCTCGACTTGCGCCTCCTAGCGAGCTTTGGCCACTGCCTCCTAGCCCGCGCGCAAGTCTAGCATGCACGGCCATTCTTCGGCGCGTCGCAAGCCTCCCGCATGGTTAACCTAGACTTGTGCATCCTCGCGAGCTCCGGCCGCCACCTCCTCGCCGCCCGCAAATCCATCATGTGTTGCCATTTTCCGGCGCGTCGTCTTGAAAAATAGAAAAATATGTTACAAGGACATATACTCGTGAGTTGCTACGGAGAAAACATCATCGACAATAAACTCATGCGAAACATAGAGGACACTTGAATGACATGGGCGACGGCTATCTCGTGCGCGTCATTCATGTTCATGCAGGCTCGTGCTCTCCTTCCGCAACCATATATTTGAAATTTCGTTTATTAATTATGTCCTCTTCTCCATATAATGTAGCATCAATTAATTATGTCCTCTTCTCCATACAATGTAGCATCATATCATATCTCTAGTCTTCTCATAAAAGTAGTTTGCAATAGCATACACTCACAATAAAGAACTGATACACTTTCACTATTAGTAAACATGTCCCATGATGTAGTAGGTTTTCTGACCCTCTGGATTTCTACGCATTCCGCTGAAATATACATAATCATGACACTGAAGCAGGTACTATGCTCAATTCCCGATTTCACGTGTCAATTATATAAAGCTAACCCACCCAAACCATTTAGTTTTCTATATAATTTAACATATCGCCAATTTGTCAAAACAACCTAATTTGCTGGCTACTATATGGCCAAGACAATCTGCAAGAAAGTAACTGTTCTTCCTTTTAGTTCATGATAAGGGGATGAAATAATTTGTACTGCTAACGCACGACTGCTAAAATTGCAGCATAATGTGTTGTAAAAAAAATATCAATAGAGAAGTAGCCAAGTTGCAAGATTGGCAAATAAATGTGTATCTAGCTAATACTCATAGCGACTGCAACAACAGATACCATTCTCTAAACCAGTTGTTCTGCTATAGATAGATATATCTATACATATATAAAGGTTGCAAGATTTAGAGCGCTACCAGCCCTGCCACGCCAGCGTACACTGCTCACATAAACAGTAAGTGGGCGTGAACAGTACCCCCGTGAACGATACCCGGTATGAACAGTACCCCGTTATGAACAGTAGGCGCGCATGAACAGTAACCAGTACGCACTCAAAAAATTAGAGCTCTACCAGGCTGCCACGTCATCGAACACTGTTCGAATGAGCGCTACCAGCCCTGCCACGCCAGCGTACACTGCTCACATAAAACAGTAAGTGTGCGTGAACAGTACCCCCGTGAACGATACCCGGTATGAACAGTACCCCGTTACAAAACAGTACGCGCGTGTGAACAGTAACCAGTATGAACTCAAAAAATTAGAGCTCTACCAGGCTGCCACGTCATCGAACACTGTTCGCGTGAATAGTACCAGCCATGAACAGGCGATGTGAACAGTGTTCGCATGGGAAAATTCGAGCACTACCAGTCTACCACGTCAGCTATTGAACAATACCGATGTGAACAGTACCAGCCATGAACGTCAGCTATTGAACAGTACCGATATAAACAGTACCAGTCGTGAACAGTACTCATCATGAATCGTATTTTCCATGTGATTTATTATTAGTAATTTTTCCAGCTTTTGCGAGTATGGTGGTAGTAATTTATCGGTACACAAATAACTTTGGTAAATTTTTTACCGCAAAGCTATCTTTAGCTATTTTATAGTAGTTTGTCGAGAGTCGTTAGGCATCTAATTTTTTCTCCGAAAGTAATTTATCGATAAAAATATTCAGCTTCAACAGTAATTTTTCAGTAATAATTTTTACACGTTTACTAATATTTTCCCAGTAGACGGCTAATAATTCGAGGATATGTAATTCTTCAAAGGTTTTATAGCTCCATCAGCTGTGCCACGTCAGCTATTGCACTGTAGATGTGCACCTACAGTACCCCATCTACAGTACTCACGCTACAGTAGCATCTAAAATTTAATTAAGTGTAATCTGGATATCTAGATGGTTCTTAAAGTACGTGGTCAAAGCGATGCAAAGTTGTCCACTATCTTTCTTTCTTTGATACAATACACCCGATAAACAATACCGACAAATAGTGAACTGTTGTAGTTTGTGTTATAATTTATCCAATAGTAATTTCGATGATAACTACCTAACAATAATTTTTCATAATCAATTCTTACAGTAAATTTGAATTTTTAACCCCAAGTGTAATTCATTCCGGCAGTAATTCCAATGGTAACTATCTAATAGTTATTTTCAACTGTAATTCTTCTCTCATAAGAGTTTCCTACATACCTATTCAACCGCAGTAATTTTTCAACGACTCTTAATTCTTTCAAGCCAATTTTTTTACCAGTATTTCTTCAATGCTGCAGGAATATTTTCTTGACAAAATTATTTAATCCCTACTATAATTCACCTGCAGTAATTTTGACGATAATTACGTAATAGTTTTTTGAATGGTGCGCAATTTTTTACGGTAATTTATCAACGTTATTTTTCCATCGGCACAAGAGTGGTAATTATTTCCTTAAACTTAGAGCGGTAATTATTTGACATGAGTTTTCCTCACAACTCTTCAACAGTAACTGCCTTCTTATGTAGTACTCCCTCCAATCGGAAGTAAGTGTCGATAATTTCATACTAACTTAATTCTTCGACAAAATTTTCAAACCCCAACAATAAATAAACTAATTACAGTTATTATCCAACAATAATTTCAGCGGTAGTTATCTAACCGTAAGTTTTCAACGGTGCGCAATTTCTTGATGGCAATTTATTAATATTATATTTCTATCGGTACAAGTGCGATAAGTATTTAACATAACTTCGCACACAACTATTCAACGGTAACTTCAGTACAAGTTTTCCTGCAATTACTTTGAGATGGCTTTTCTTTTAACCTTCACCATTTAAATGGTAAATATGCGACAACCACAAAACAAATTCTAAACACTAACTACTTCTACCATAAGATTGGCATAACAAGCACGAAATTTTCATTTGGGCTTCACCAGTTAAAAGCTAGATATGAAATTGGTCAAAATACGCACTCAAAAAAATATCGGGATTCTCCTACGATAACTTTGAAAAGACTTTTGTTTTAAGCTTCAATTTTTAAAAGGTAAGTACGCTGAGGCTCAAAAAAGAACACTCCAAATAAGTAAATACTTCAACCCGTATAATTCACTCCCCCGGTAATTTTGGCTATAACTATCTGATAGTACTTTCTAATAGGGCGTCAACAAAAACACTCTAAATAAATAATAAACTACTAAAAATAACACCACGGGCGCGGCGTGCCGCCGCGGCAAATTTCCTAGTAGATATATAAAGTTGATGGGTTTTCTTGAGCTGTGAGGTGCTCTGCTACTGTTCATCATGACCAATCGTTGCGCGACACGTTTAGTACATGAACAGTGTTTACGTGTACGTATGAATAGTGTTCGCGCGTACGTACGAACAGTGTTCACGTGTACGTACGAACAGTGTTCTGGGCCCGCTTTTTTATTTTTTTCCAAAATTTTTTATTTTTTCTAGTGGTAATTATTTTAAGTAATTTTTTGATGGTAATTATTTTAGGTAATTTTTAATATTGCGTAACTTTTCAATGATAATTTATTCCAGTGCATGACAATTCGTTTCTAGCCGTGACGATGATACGTAACTCTCCAACGGTAATTTCTCACTTATGCACGAATAAGTCGCTTCTACCCGTGACGCAACGGTAATTTGTCCGTTGTAACTTCTCAGTAGTAAATCGATGCGGCAATTCTCCTGCGGTAGATATTTTACGTTATTTCTTCGATGATTATATGTAACTCTCCAACGGTAATTTCTCACCTATTCACGAATAGTAATTTTTAGCAGAAGTTTTCACCGCTAACGGTTATTTTCAAAGGATGGTTTCCCGGTAGTAAATCTCTACGATAATTCTTCGATGTTAGTTAACCTTAAACTCTCCGACGGTAATTTCTCATCGGTGCACGAATAGTCATTTTCAGCAATGACCAAAAGTTTTGACCGCTAACGGTTATTTCCAAGCGGTGGTTTCCCGGTAATAAATATCTACGACAATTCTTCCACAGTAATTACCCTCCAATAATTCTTCGACCATGTGTAACTCCCTCGCGTTAATTTTTCACCGGTGCATAAATAGTTATTTTCACAATTAACTTATAGACTTCGATATTCGTCTCTATGGACAAAGCGGTCCGAAGCGGTCCACAAGATTATCATCTAGAACAACATGGTCATTTTGCCCCACCTCTCTCTTCTTTGCTTCTCCACTAATTCGAGATGCGCTAGCGCTCTCTCTCTTCTTTGCTTTTTCACTTATTCGAGAAAGTCTTGAAGGCATGCCACACTTCGCTCCATCGGACCGTACCACATAAAATATATCACTCCGCAAATTTTCAAAAGATATAAAAGAAGATAGTTACCACTAACTACTAATGCTAGAAGATTAAGACAAGGGGCGCGGCGTGCCGCCGCGTCAAAATTCCTAGTTAAAGTAATGGCGACACGCCTGGGAGAAATCGAGCTAGCTAGGTAGTCGCCTCTCGAGAGACAGTCGAGCCAGCAGCGCATCGCTCTGTCTGGTACTCCTGTAGAGTTTCTAAAAATTAATCTGCACTCCTGCCTGTTTTACGGCCTGATCTGCCTCCGGTCGCTGCAGCCGAGCCAGGAACGCATCACTCTGTCTAGTACTCCTCTCGAGTGTCTGAAAATTAATCTGCAATCCTGCCTGTTCCACGACCTGATCCGCCTCCGGCCGCTGCTGCCGGAACACCACCGCTTGATGAGGCTCATGGTATTAGTGTTTGGTGGCAATGGGTCCCCGTTTGTAGAGCTAGATGGGCGTCAGGACCAGCTGCGCCGCCGGCCCGCCGCCGCGGATCGACCTCGGCGGGTGCTTCCCCTGCGGATTCTCCGCGGGATACATCGGCCTGGAGCTCGCCGTGGCGGTCTATGCCTCAACCTCCTCGCGCGCTCACCGTCAGAAAGGCGACCAGCGCCTGGATGTCGAGCGAGAAGCTACAGTAGCGATGCGCACGATGCGAGTCTCGCTCCTTCTCCTGGGGAACCCCATGTGCCGCCTACATCTTTCTCTTCCTCTCGATCCATGGCGTTTGGGGCTGCGCGTTGACTTGGAGGTTGCCGCGCCGATCCAATCGAGGAAGACGACGCAAGGGTGGCGGGAGCCGATTAAGCAGGGAGGGCTTCAGGTTGATATTGCAAATCCGTAGGGGCTAAATTGCAAAATGTCGCACGTACCAACGCACATACCAGTTGCATCTCTGTCTACTATATAAATATATCTCTACTAATAATACGGCTTAAGGACGTGATGGTTAAAAAACCGTGGTAGGTAAAAAACTAATTTCGTCCGTCAAAAAAACCGATTCCAAACCGAACGCAAATCGTTTTTAGTACCGAAGAAAAAACCAGAAGCGAACCGCAGTCTTCGTCCGTCCGTTGTCTGCGCGGAGCTCGTAGCAGAGGAGGCCACGGTGCCGACTGGAGCACGACGACCGAATGGCTAATGACAGGATATGAGGCTGGGCGTCTGCGCTGGAGCACGGCAACCGAGGGTGGTCACTTTTGCGGCCGCATCCAGAAAAAGCAAAGCTACCCTCTTCCCATGATCTTGCGACCGAACTGGGCCCTCTCCGTTGAGCCCGCGCCGTCGGCGCCGTCTCCTTCCGCTTCTCTCCGGCTAGCGCAAAAAGGGCATCGGCGCCGTCCTTGTCCTCGGCCCAGGAGGGGAACTCACATTAGCAGGGCGACGTAGCCGGCGCAACGCCACAGCGCCGCAGAGAAGGCGGGGGAAGGCAAGATCCGCGGAAGAGGGCAGGGTCGGTCCCGCCGTGGACGTGTACGCGGGCGGGGAGCGGGACCTCGGCCCACCTGCGATAGAGCGGAGGAGAAGGGTGGGCAGCCCGGCGAGATGCTCGACGACCTCGGCCTCGTCGGCGGAGCGCTTGTACTTGCGGTTATGGCAGGAGAAGGAGGTGTGAAGTGTCAGAGTGTGGACGCCCCGGAGGTAGCGCGCGCAACGCGTGTGCATCCACACGTTGCAGTCATCGCAGCTCACCATCTCCTCGACGTCGTCGAACGTGACGCCGCAGGAGCAGTCCACCGTCCAGGACCCATCCACCAGTCGTCGGTGGGCGTGGGGGCGGTCCCGGTCGCGGCCGGAGTGGCGGACGCGTGAGTGGACCTCTGCACTGAGAGCCTGGCTGCCTGGTTTCCAAGATCGGCACCCGCGGCGACTTCCACAACCAGGCCGCCGTCATGGCATGCGTCTACCAGACCTGGCAGACCAGCGACGATAGCTCCACCACCGCCGACTCCTTCCCGCCTACACAGGCATTGCACAAAGAAGAAGAACGGCTAGCGGCAGGGGGAAGAGGAGTCGGCGTCCGGGGAGCTGACGGTCGTGCGGTACCACCGGGCGCGGCCAAAGCGCACGTTTCCGCCGCCGCTGCCGTCCATGTCGCGCCGCCGGGCGACGACGTCGGGCCGTGCCTCCAGATGCGCCCGCACAGCCGCGACGGACGCCTGGTCCTGGAGGGCGTGGCTGTGTGAGGTACGCCCGTGTCCTATAGAACTCCAACGCCTACTCTGCCTTCATCTGAGAGAAGGCCCCCCTATCGTCTACTTTTTCGCAGGAAAATTTCCCATCCTGTAGTGAGGTCATTTCTGTAGGAATCGACGGGGAAGGTAATAGGATGAATATGGTGTTGCAGTCTGTTCTTCACCTGCAGTCCTGCACACGATGGAGAGGATATGAACTGCTCAATTTTCTTCTCAGCTTCAAGACATTGTATGCGATTCGAGTTTGTGTGGAGTTCCTGCCGCTGCCTCTAAGTTGGTTCAGGCCATGATCTAAGACAGGGCATGCTTATATTTCCTTGCTGATCTCTAATATGTCATTGGCAAATCTTTTGCCCTCTTCTAAAAAAAATACCATTGGCTTATTCATTTGCTGCCAAAAGCGAATCTGAACTGGAATAGTCTGATCTGTGTGAACAGTTGGAACAAGTACTTGATCACATTGGTCCATCGTTCAGGAGTAATTCTGTTCACCGCAATAAAGTACTTGTGGCAGCACAACATACCAAAAATATACATATCTTAGATTTGTTCACTAGAACAAATAACAGATGATCTATATTTGCAAGAGTACTTCGCATATTTTGGAACGTCAACTCCCATGTTGAGTCAGAATCAATCGGTCCGAGAGGGATTAATACATTCCACGGGACAAAATTATGAGGATCCGATATAAATCTGGTGATTGATATTTTAGACAGAAACCAGGGTAACAATTAATTTGGTGAAGATACAGACTATGATGTATGAAGGTGTCGCAACAGTAGAGGTCAGGAATTTCTGAAAATTTTAAGAGTATGATGACTTGTCTCGTGAGTCATCAAGGGTAGAGAAAGCACCACTCGACAAGGTAGGAAACCTAAGAGATATAGAACGTTTTTTAATTTTTATAGTTGATACAAATATCTATGCTTTATTACGTGGAACCACACATCGGGTAAAAAATCATCTGTAATATTTTGTTGAACAAAGTTCCTGAACAATGTATTTGTACTGATCTAAGTTAGTATGACGAATTGATATTTTCCCACACTTGGTTAAAAGAAGTTTGTATAATTTTAATATGGCATCGTAGCAACGGACGTGTATTTTGCTAGTAAATAATAATACGGCTTGAGGTCGTGATGGTCACAAAACCGTGGTACGTAAAAAAACCAGTGCCGTTCGTCAAAAAAACCGGGTTTTCCATCGTCCGTACGTCACGCGGGATTGGCTCGCTCCTGTAAAGAAAAAAACCAGATCAAATCGTCTTCGGTCCAATCTCGAGTGGAGAGGAGCAAGCGGCGGGCTCCTGAGAGGGAAACGAGCAGCACAAATGTCAATGGACAATGGCGGGGGAGGAACGGAGATGTGCTGGAGCAGCTCGAGGCGCTCAACGGCCAGCGAAGGATCTTGATCCGGAGCTCGCGTTACGGCGAACGGCGGTGGGGCATACCCGCTGCTCGTCACCATCTCCGACCGCCTCCGCCGGTTCCCTGTCCCATCCAACCGACGCGGTGTCCGGCGAACCCATTTGGGAGACGCCAGCGCCCCGCCCTCCCTGCAGGCCACCGAGGAGGAGAGGGGCCGGCCACCACCAGCGGCGGAGGAGGAGAGGGAGTCTTGGGAGTCCCGGTGACCGACATCCTCGTCCCATCCCCGTCGCCTCCAGAGACTTGTTCTTGACTCGGTCCCGCGAGATTTCCGTTGCGCCGCAGTTCCGGTCGAGGACGGACTCCTACTCCCACACGAGGCGGGTCTCGCGATGCCGGCAACACCGCGTTCATTCCTCAAGCCCGGGGAGGCCGCCCCCTCCCATCCCGTGCCTTCAACCCGCTGGCGTCGTCCTTCAGTCCCCTGCATCGAGCCGCCAGGTGCCGCCCTCAAAACCTCTGCCCCGAATCGCCGGTGCCGGCCTCCAATCCCCAGCATCCCCTACAACACTCGCTTCCAATCCCCTTCATCCCCTACCTTGTTCTCGTTGGAGGAGCTGTTGCGGCGACCATGGGGTCACGCTCGTGCTTTTTGCTGGTGCTTGCCATCGCTAATTGTTGTTGCTGCTTGTCGTAATCCTGCGAAAGCAGCTGTCAGCGAGAGAATGAGAGACAGGTTCATCGCATCCGCTGCTGTGTGCGAGAGATCGACATAAGAGATTGGTACCTACGTCTCTATGTGCTTTGCTGTTTTTAAAACAATGTATGCGTTGTTTTTGTTAATGATTCATTTGATTTGCTAGATCTGAAGGTAGTAGATAATAAGATTACTTCATCGCTTTGATTGAATTTTCTTACAATCTTTTTATTTTGTTTGCATCAGTTTTCTTTTGCTTACCAACTGCTTCTACCGTCACTTGGATTGTTTCCCATAGTGATAGCTGATAAACTTATCTAATTTGGTCAGTGGATGAGACGCGTGCATTTTTTATGGATACATTTGTATATATATATATAGAGTAAGAAATAGGTCTATATTCACATGGATGGATGATATATCTATAGATGGGATAGCTTCAAGGTTTTGATTACCGCGGTAATCTAAAAATTCCAACCGGTTGCCGAACAAATCTACTAGATATGATAATTTTGATAAAGAAAATTGTTACAAGACCATTATTTTTGTGTCGTTTGCTGAAACACATTGTCCGATTGTATCTTTGTCATAACACACCACATTTCTATAAATAAAAAGTTGGCACGTTGTCTTCAAAACTAATCATCCCTAACAAAAGTGCTAAACTTCCTATTTTTGTCACCGCGGTGTGTTCTGGCAAATATGTCACAAAATTATAGGAGGAAATGGATATCTGCAAAAGGAGGAGGTGTTTTGGCTCTCATGTGTATATAAACCTATTATGGAAAATGCATAAAAAAACAAATTTCAAATGTCAAAAAATTCTAAAATTAAATTTTGCATGTAAATCAGGACATTCTATATTGGCACACAAGTTTTTGACAACAAAGAACATTTTATGTGGCATCGATAAAATAGACAAAAATATGTCCCATAAATAGTGATATGTTCATACATAAATTTGTTTTTTTATATAGGACATAAAAAATGTTGTTCTTCTAAAAATTTGTGTACAAACATAACATGTCAAGATGTACATGCATAATTTTTGTTCTGAATTTTTTGACATTTTAAAATATGTTTTTTTTATAATGGGTTCATTTGCTCCCGTGAGCTGAAATGGATATCTGCAAAGTTATGATGGTATCTAGCAAAGACATAATCGGGCAGTATGTTTCAGCAAACGCCAAAAAGTAACAATAGCAAATTTTCCCTTTTGATAAAGCTATTTTATAATTTGTTAACCCGTTGCAACGCATGGATATTATGCTAGTAGAGATAATACGCGACGCGGGATAGGCTCATACCGCGCCTCCGTCATCGTGCACGTGAGCATGCATGTCATATCCATTGCGTGAATCCCAGCAGCATGGCCTTCTTCTTTTTTTCCCGCCGGCTCAAATCTATTTTTCCATTGCGTGAGTAATCCCAGTCGTGAGCGCCTCACGGTCTCGCGTCGCGTGAGGGCATCTCGTTAATGTCTAATTGGGTCTTGGATATCCAGTTGCTCTAGCTAATTGAATTGGATGGACTTGGATTATATGCAACTAAGTATGGATTGGAATTAGATCAGATCAAATTAGATTTGACAATGGTTGGGCACGTATTATATGAACTTTGACACGCGTCCAGTTCCGGGCTTACCAGGGCAGTACGGTACTGCCCTGGTCTCCTCCCTTGGTCCGTTTGCATCGTCTCAGCCGCCATGGGCATTGCCACTTTGTACGACGCTACTCAGGATAACGCTGAGAACTGCACCATAACCGGCGTGGAGACCCAGCATGGGCCGGCATGTAACATCGACGGTGAGCCGTTGTTTGATGAGGCTTGCTAGCCGCGACGCAAGCATCCCGACACAGCCACCGAACCGGCACGTACACCGACAAGGAGGACTTCATGCTATGTGATGCTTGGTTGCACGTTGGCACCGATCCTATTTTTGGCGCCGAGCAAAAGGGAGGTTGCTTTTGGCGAAGGGTCAATTTGTACTTTTATGAGCATAGGAAGTTTAAGCCCGAAAACTTCAAAAGTGATCGCAATGATGTCTTTCTTTTTTAAAATTTCATGAGCATAGGAAGTTCAGGCCCGAAAACTTTAAAAGTGAACGCAATGATGTCTCCTTTTTTTAATTTTCATGAGCATAGAAAGTTTAAGTTCCATTTTTTTTAATTCCTTAGGCCAAAAAATAGACCAACTGGCGGCAAGGTAGTCGGATAAATTTCGCGCGGCCAAAAAAAATGAATCGTCCCGCTAGACGCACTACCCTACCTAAACAGTCAGACGGTTCAAATGGACTGGTTCGGACCAAGGTTTTTTTTCTCGAGCGGAATTTCGGAAATTTCGCCGGAAACCGGATTTCTCGCTACCCTCCGAGAAATTCAAATACCGTTCAAAAAATTTCGGTTCAATTTGAATTTTAACTCCAGAAGAAGGTCAAATAAGCTGCGCATGGTACATGAAACACAAGGATTGGTATGGTGTGGTGGTTACGTGCTCTGTCCGTGGCGCACAGGTCTCGGGTTCAAAGACCTGGGCACACGATTATTTTTGGAATGGTTTAAATCGAGTTTTGTTAAAAAAACGTATAAAAACTGCTTCGGTTCATTCACCAGAGTTCGAACCCGCAAACTGTGCGTGCGCGAAGTATTGACCACTCGACCTATCTAGAAGAACATAATAATATGGATACGAACTCTATTTCTTTTGGTGTAAAAAATTTTGAATTCAAAATTTGGTCAAAAAATTTCGTTCGGTAAATAGGCGGTATTTCCGAGATTCCGCGGTAACCGGTTATTCCGGTGCCCTCCGGTAAAAAAACGAGATCGAGCAAAAAAACCTTGGTTCGGACCGATTTGGATAGCAAAATGGGTCGGTCTGCTGAAGACGCCCTTACACTCTCCCCACTGGAACAAACGGATGAGCCACAATGAATGAATGACAAATCAAAATGATGGTGAGAACGCGCGCACGGAAATATTCAGATAACTAAACCTGAAGTAACTGAAACATACACAAGGTGTATTCAACATTGGATGTCCTTGCATCCAGGGAACGAATGACAAATCGAAATGATGCTGAGAACGCGCGCACGGAAATATTCAGATAACCCTGAAGTAACTGATACATGCACAAGGTGTATTCAACATTGGATGTCCTTGCATCCAGGGAACGAATGACAAATCGAAATGATGATGAGAACGCGCGCACGAAAATATTCAGATAACTGAACCTGAAGTAACTGAAACATGCACAATGTGTATTCAACATTGGATGTCCTTGCATCCAGGGCGGGCGGTCGGATGAGCTACTTTGACAGAGCGAGAACTATCATCGAGACTGACAGACACGAAGAAGAGGGCAAAACTCTAGTTTTCAATCATCATATCTGCAGTAGCTCCCTTCTATACAATTATTTCTCGACCTGGAAGAAAACAATTTCCACCGCACTGGTATACAGAGAGTAGACAGTAACCACTAGACTGCAGTAATATTTGAGTTCAGGTTACAGATCGAGAGTTCCTTAGCTAGGAGTCCAAAGATAACAGACAAATTTAGCCAGTGATTAGGGTCTTTTTGGGTTCAGACCACCTCACTGCCGGACCAAAAGATTCAGAGTTTGAGTTAGACCTTTCTTAGGATGCTCTTCATATGTATAAATATAGCTTTGTGGATTTGATTGTGTCGCTAACGTACTGAATTGCACTGCATGCACGGACACATCATGAAATGCACTGCACCGTATAATATGATTTACCACCGTCGCAGATTTGATTATGTCAGCCTAGCCAATTGGAGGTTAGGTGAAACGAAATCTCAGGATCAGGACAGTTCTATCGCTTTTGTACGCTTTCCGTCAGGCCCTGTGTGGTGCAAAGACTTTGAGAAAGTTAATTCGGTAAGGTAAACTATTCTCAGATAAGATTACCGGGAGAGAGGTCGAGTTAGGTCTAGGTTTAGTTGTTTTCCTAGCTACCAAATATTTTCATCTTGTTGTTTTCATATGCGAGTCAACGCATGCTTGTATTCTGCGTGCAAATTAATATGATATCGCCAGAGGTAACCATGGGAGAATGGGGGTTTCTTTTGGGGAGAGATATTAAAGAAAGTACTCCCTCCGTTCCGAAATACTATAAATATTTTAGCTTATCATTATATGAGTTTACTTCTTTTATTTTTAACCTAAACACTAAAAGATGTCTACATACATGCATGACAATAATGGACTAAAACATCTTATATTTTGAAATAAAGAGAGTAGTATCGTACAAGTGATTCATAGTCTTACAGACCATAAGAGATACTCATATTCCCTGCCTAAACCTTAGAACTCGAAGTTCTGTACAATTGTTGTGTGCCAGAAGCCATGAAACCGACCAAAGTTGTGCTTCAGCTATTCATTTTGGCTCAGTTTTTTCGTTTTGTTCACCTGGTGGTATACGGAGTAGACCTGCTCAGTTAAAGGGAATCTGTGAAGGGTCCAATAATCATGTTGGAATATAAAACAGAAGTCATATTGGTCTCAAGGTCAAAGTTTAACACAAGGTGGTTTGAGTTTTCTCTCATGCACGGCATATGTTTTAAGTCCTCTTACAGATGTATGCAACATGTATCATATGGCCAAGGGGACAAAATGAGGTAAAACATATGGTTTACTACTAACTTTTGTTTAAAAAAGGAGGGAGAACCGTTGCATCTCGGTTGGTTTACTGACAAATTTTTTTTGTTTTCGACATGGAGCGAGGTGGTACCCCGGTCTCCGCATCAAAATTATGCACACATCCTTTATTTATTTATTATTCCACAAAACCTTACAAAGAGAATACATAGATTAACCCGAAGCCACCTCTGTAACGACAACAGTCGCAACACCGGCAACCTAGATGGCAACCTAGATGAAGGAATGGCCATGTCGGAGTACTCTGATCGCACACCTACGCACATCATCACAAATCTGGAGGCCCCATCCGACTGCCCAACAACTAGCCGGGGGAACAAACCGGTCCGGCAGATTCTCATAGCGCACAAGCGTACGCACTATAGAAGTCGCCGCCACTATCTTCCACCAACCAACTTTGAGACAGGGTTTAGGCATTGACTTTGCCAGGCCTACAGTTGATGTCACTATGGCACCAAAAAGCGCCCTACACGTGTCCATCGAAGCACGTCCGTCACCGAGTCCTCGTTGAGCCACACAACTGATTCCTGTTGTTGTAGATGTGTTAGATGCGACAATTCTCCACCTCTTACTTCTTCTATCTAGCATAGCTCCACAAACAATGCCCCCAAGAGGGAACATGACACCGCAGCGCCACCCTCCTCCTTTGCAAAATACCAGATCATATGGTTACCCCTAGATGCACGAGTGGGTCGGCCATAGTACCATCACGATACCTTCACCAAGGGAATGGCGCAAAGCGCTGCCATCGCCCGCCATGACCGAAGTTGTAGCTTGTTTTTCACCAGCGACTATCTCTTCCCACTTGCAGTCGGGACTAGGTGATGGATCGCAAGATCCGCCAAACCAGCCTCAAACCGGCCGACCACCTCTGGTGAAGGAGGAGGTCACCACCGCCATCATCATCGCGATGCATGGCAGCACCGAAGTACCTCCACGAGGAGCCACCGAGTTTGATGAAAATAAAGGGGGGCAACACATCCGCAACCCGCATGGCCCCAAAGGGTCCAAATCGAGCCCGCGGCGTCATCATCGTCTGCCAACCGCTGCTTGCAGCAGTGCCCCCGACACGCCCTGGCCGCCGCTGCCCGTGATTACTGCCGCCAGGGAGCCATAATCTGAGCCGACGCCGCCTTAGATCCCCAGATGTGAGAGCAAGTCCACCGCCGCACCGCAGGGCCTTTGCCCAATGATGTTGTCGGCTTTGGCGGGGGATAAGATGAGGGGGCGTGAGGTGTTGGCTGCCCGGTGCGTCTCAGCCGCGGCCGCACTGGGTCGGGAGGGTTAGGGAATCTCCAGCGGGCTGACCCAAATGACCACGGAACGTCCGAACATGTCTGTGCGGACAATAAAATAGGGAAAAGTGCTTCCAACGGGCCGACCCAAACGGACTGCGGGGGCCGGACCGATGCATTCCTGGCCCATATGTGGGCGTGAAATGCGGTCGGGTGGACAGCGACCATGGTGGTTGGCTATCCGTGCATGTCCGTGCCTGGCCCACATGTCAGTGAACCAAAAAAAAGTCCACGACGGCGCTACACAAAAGGTTGCTAGCGACCATCTCCCTACAAACTACTGCTACACTACCCTACCCCTACTCGCCATCGCCGCGCCACCGTCCTCATCCTGCTGTCGCCTACAGCAGGTCGTCGCCCCAGCACGGGTCGACGGCGTTCGAGCCCTCGCCGTCGGCCTGGTGGGCACGGAGAGTCTGGCAGCGAGCCAGGTTCCGGAGGTGGCGGTGCTAGGTGGCAAACTCGTGGACCTCGTGCGTGCGCCTCGCCGCGGCCACGTTGTCGTCCCAGCGGCGGCGGTCCCTGGCCATATCCTCATGCGTTGCTGCTTCCGCCGCCGCCTCCTTGGCGAGCTCCTCCGCACGCGCTGCCGCATGAGTCGCCTCCTCCCGGGCAGCCAACTCCGCTGCCACCTCCGCACGAGTCGCCTCCTCCTGGGCCGCCACGCGCGGCCTCCCTCGCTGCGTTGGCGCGCACCACGAGCATGGCCGTGAGAGCCTCCCGCTCTGCGCCCATGAACAGGCGCGTGCTCTTCTCGCGGTGCGCCGTCTCAAAGAAGGCCATCAACGCCACTTGCTCATCCGTAATGGCTGGCATGACCACGTCGCCGTCGTTGGAGTCGCTGAAGAGGGCCTCGATTTCGTCGCTCGCGCCGTCCTCCTCGTCGGGCGACTCCTGTAGCACAACCATGCCAACCACGTAGACCTCGGCCATGGCGGCGTCGTCCGCGGAGGCCACGAGGTCGACGATGGCGCGGTACGGACCCAGGAAAGGACCGGCCGTCGACTCAACTGTGGCGATGTCGACGGACTGTGCCTGCAGCAGAGCAACTGCCTGGCGCGCCGTGTCCTCTGCCACCTCCAGTACCTTCTTCTCCTGGTGCGCCGCCACCGCCGCTGCCATCGCCAACGCCTCCTCCTCCGCCTGCCTCGGCCCAACGGTCGTGCGCTGGCAGCAGTTCACGACCTCGAGCACCTCGCCGAGCCTCTTGGCCTCCTCTGCCTGCACGACCGCCTCCGTCGCCGCCACGAACGCCGCCGCGTCGCCCGGCTTCTGGCCGGCCAGCTCCTCCACCCTGCGCATGGCCTCCGCCACCTTGGCGTCCTCGGGGAAGCGGGCGAGGGCGAGCTCCCTGAGCACGGCCCACTTGCTGTTGTCGGTGGGGCCATTGCTAGCCACGGCGGGAAGGATTTGGACGGCGACGGTGGAAAGAGGCTTTTTGGATGCCCTTGGCGCACGCGCGCCGGCCAGATTTATAGGCCGCCGGCACCGGCGGGAAACATTGGCGGACGCGCGGGAGAAGCCGGCGGGAAACATTGGCACGCGCGCGCCCTCTAAAATTCTGGCGGTAACAGTGCGCGCGACCGGAATTTTGCGCCGGGCGCCGTGCCTCCACTGTCGAAACGTGCATGCCGGCGAGGTGGGCAATAAATTCGTCGGCTCGTTGGGTGCCCCCCCCCCCACCCCCACCCCCGCCACCCCATTCAGGTAGGCCTCATTTCGGTGTCTGCGGCCCAACCCAAATAGACAAAAACGGATCGATTCGGACACCTGATGCCCTTAGGGGTTGGGGCAGGTAGGATTTGTACATGCGGAAATGTGGTACGGATCAGAGTAATACTTGGTGTATTTAAACTTCCTTCGAAGTACTCATGTGGGTACGGGTGGAGAGCTTAGGTGTCACACTACCGAGCACACATCACTTTCTATATATTTGTCACGTATTATTCTTCAACTTATCTCCACGTATTATTCCTCAAGTTAGAAAACAAATCACCCCTACTGTCGCTACCATATTAAGGGGCTGTTTGGTTCAGGGGATGGCATTTAGGGGATAAGGATATCCCCAACCAGCTGGTTAGGGATAGCCAATTTTTCTGTTTGGCTAGGTATGGCAAAAAAGTGGTTAGCCATTACCCTATTCTCTTATCTTCTTCCTCCAACTACCCGCAGTCGCCACCAGTTGTCGACGCGCTGCACGCTCCTACCCGCAGACCTCAACGGGACGCTGCTACAGTGCTCAGAGAGAGGAAACAAGGAGAGATGGGGAATGGATAATGGTCGGGTGAACGAACGACTAAAGAAAAAACGGTTCGGGTGAGACTATCGACGCCAGCCAGAAGTGGTTGAGCTCATCCAGCAGATTTGGTGGGATATGCTCAACCACCATTTTGAGACAAAAGTGGTTATCCCTATCCCCTCCACCCTCTAAACCAAACAATGGATAGCCACCAAAAAAGTGGATATCCACTGCCATCCAGTGGATAGCCACTCAACCAAACAGCCCCTAAGTTTCCTTTTTAAAAAGGGGCCGTCACATCGTGTGGCATTTTGCCGTCTTTGGAAAGGGACAAACAGGGATATATTTCCTCGAAACTACGATCACATGGGCTACTTTTGGCTTTGGTTTATCTCTCGTGGAGACCCACATAGCTCGAGCAAATCAGGCCCGTCTGGGACCGTGTAGTGGTTGAGCCGAGCTTGTTTGCTTGAGATAGGAGACATGCTGAGCTTGTAGCAAATGCCGTCCCTGACCAAGCACAGTGACCACTCTGGTCTTCTTGGTCCACGGTGCTACATGGACTTGTTTGCTTTACTACCACTTCAAGGTGTGGGACTGTTCACATAACTTTTTGAAACATATTTGGTTCAAGGACTTCTAGTACTACATGAACAAGATTTGTGTAGCAAAGTACAATAATAGTGTTTAGTTTGGAAAATTAAACTAAATGTTAAATATATCCGTACACATTGATGTTGAAAATATGATCAAATTTTCATATGATTTAATTCATCAAAACAGTACATAAAACATGATCATCAAAATTGAGATTAAACTAGCCATCAATCTTTTAGCTAAGAAAAACATAACATGTCAAAACTGATTGCTAATAGTAATAATTCAAACATGATTTCCAACCGAAGACACAAGAACACATACAGTGTGTTGGAAGCAGCGTTTGTTGTAGCATCAAAAGACATGTCGTCGAAGAAGTTATCAACGTCGAGGAAGTAGTTGTCTACAACCCCAATAAAGAAGATGCAAGAAGTTGCACGAGTGCGCTCCCCCAAAAGCTTGATCACATCATCGCTCGTATAGGATCTCAGGAGGTGCGACTTCGGATGCTTGCTATCCCACTTCACATTGCACATTCAAAAGAGGGATGGGAAAATCA
The DNA here is from genome assembly GCA_007115705.1 of Dactylis glomerata. Lineage (NCBI taxonomy): Eukaryota > Viridiplantae > Streptophyta > Magnoliopsida > Poales > Poaceae > Dactylis > Dactylis glomerata. The sequence continues at coordinate 941,204 of QXEO01000371.1, read as the reverse complement.
TAGTCGAATGATAGTCTCATGTAGTCATGTGTGTGTGTCGCGTATGTTGTCTATAGAAAGTGATCTCTTATAGGCATCACACTCGAGGGCGATGTGGAAGGCGCGACTGAGTTTGAGTTGTAGTGATGATTGATGAAGGGAAGAACTGGTTCCGGCCACAAGGCTAACACCAACCGTTGAGGAGCTAGGGGTAGAATCGGAGTCAAAAGAGGAGGGCAAGGAATGATAGTATAACACACCATTGTGCGCACATTATGCTAAAAACCTTTCTCTTCTGGTACCTTATCAGCTTCAGTCAGTGTGTCATCGATTTCGCTGTTTTATCAAACGACGTGTCCACATGACCAAAACTCACCGAGTTATTCAAGATTTCATACTTAATCGTGAACTCGTATTTGATACAGAAGTTCATTAGACCCTATAAAATATATTTTGAAAAAAAATAGTGGAACAAAGAAATCTGCAATGCAAAAAATAGAAAAGGAAACTTCACTTAATGTTTACATGAGTTGTTTCACGCTTTCGGCAATGTTGAGTACATGGATGTATTGTAAATTCGTTTGAAAGAAACTAGGTCAAATGCATCTAGATACATATTTTTAAATTTTTAAATTAATCATTGCCAAGTTCCAACATTGTATGTGTTTTCAATTGATTTTCTCAAACTTAATAATGTGTTTGGGTATTTTACTTAATGTTTCACATATTTCTACTGATTATTAATACTTAGTTTCGCAATTTAAATTTATTTTTGGTAAAACCCAGATGATGATAACTCGGGGTTATTTCATTGCATGGACAATATTCAAACAATATAAATATTCATGTATGTGCCACGTCCACCAAACCAGAGTGGTTTGGACAAAGAAGGGTAAAGTTAATCACTGTTGAAAGTTCGTAGTTGTGTCCTACCGTTTTGAGTATGGCTTGTAAATTAAAGATGGTAAATTGTTCGGATTCTAAAGTGCACCTCTTTTTAAAAAAAGATGTGTTGAATTGATACCAAGATTATTTGAAAGTTTGAGATATGTGTAAGGAAAATTTGTACATTTTCACCTGGAATACAAATATACTAATCCGTGTGAACTAGTTCTAAAAGTGTAAAGAAAGTGGTAGCCTATGACATAGATTTCTACGCCATACAACGAACTAAATCTGTCTCAGCTGGTTCTGAACATAATTTGGCTCATTCAATTAGATTAGTTTTTTTAAAAAATAAAGTTGAATTCAATTAAGGAAGTTTGAAATTCATGTAATATTTTATTTGGGTGCCACATTGACATAGAAGATATACATTTTGTAAAGTTTTGCTATTAGGAATTTAGACCTAAATTGAAATGTATGGGCAATGCATGTGTGCAGACGAACTAGTTTATGTAACAATGGAGTTAAGCGTGCAAGTGGGTCTCATATATTTTTCTAGGCAACTTTCATAAATTAAAAGTTAAACCTTGCGATCACACCACAATTGCTTCGACAAATGAACTGAAATTTGATGTGTCTTAATCGCTTATAGATAAATCTACAATTGGCTTTATTGCTTATGAACTCATAAACACGGCAGACCCATAGGAAATTTTGTACGCACAAATTTCGTTTGACTAGAGGGGCTTATGTTCTACATTAAAAACAAGATTTATTCTTCTAAATTCTTAAGTATTTGAGAATTGGGCACACTCAAATCTTTTTGGTCCATCACCTATTGGGAAGGTGGTTTTGATGTACTTGTAGAGGTGGAGATAGTAATAGTTTGTTATTCCAAATTTCATTATGTTGCGGTGACTATTTTTTGGCTAGTTATTTTGGGGTGACTTGGTGTAGAGAGGAAAGGATGTGTGTATCTTTTATTGGGGAGTTATTGGTCTGATATGTTTTCAAAGTCGAAATAATCCAAGAGAAATAGCACATATCTCAGAGTCATGACTGTTGAGCCAGCACATAGTTCCAGTTTGTGTAGAATGTAAAGTTACTAGCTTCTCACCAAGGTAGAAAAGATGTTTATAGGGCCGTCGAAAAAAAGGATTTGGCTCTATGCCTCTCTATCTAGATGAGGACGAGACGAGAAATTGCCTTGTGGAAACCAAATTACAATATGACAAAATTGTGGAAACAACATTTAGAAGTTCTAGAAAATCTCAAAATAAAAAATAGGTGTACGACAAAGACGGAGTTCTATAAGCATGTGAAATTTGACATTTAAACTTGCATTCCCTTTTGAGCAAAGGAAACTAGTTATGCATGAATAGTGATGTTCTACTATTTCACTACTCAAAGCTGAATTTGTTTTTTCATACGTCCCAAATACTAATCACACTTTGAAGTTAAAATTTCGCATGCTTGTGTATCATGACCTCTTCATTGTATTGCAATTTTTTTAACATAAATATATTTTAAAACATGGTTTCCACTTTACTTCACTTCCACCGGATAATTTTTCGGCGGAGACTCTCCGGCCAGCGCGCCGGCTCTCTCAGTCGATTGGACGGGGACGAATTTTTGACGCATCAGACCACCTCTGCGAGTGAAATGCTAGAAAAGACCACCTGCGAAAATTTTTGTCAAAAAAGACCACCTGTGGGTGGCGGCACCCCCTGGCCAGGCGACACGTGCCCCTGCCGCCATTCGCATCGCCGGCATGTGGCCTGGCTTGGAGGCAGCGGGCCATGTGGCAGCATGCCGCCACCCCCATTGGCGGCACGCCGCATGCCGCCACCCCCATTGGCGGCGGGGCCCACCCGGCCGGACGTGCCGGCAACGGCAACGGCGGCAGGGGCCTGCCGGCACTGGCCAGGCGACACGTGGCCAGGGGTGCCGCCACTCGTAGGGGGTCTTTTTTGACAAAAAATTTCGCAGGTGGTCTTTTCTAGCATTTCACTCGCGCAGATGGTCTCATATGTCAAAAATTCGACGGGGACAGTACCGTCATTTTGACCACGTGGGCGCGAAGGAATTGGCGCGAAAAGGGTCGCACTCGCCTGAGGCCATGCGGCGCATTCCCGCCAAATCAACCCGCGCGGTCCCCACCGAGCCCTCACTTAAAGAAGGGCAGAGATGCTGCCTCGTGGCGCACCGGAGCAAAGAAATATCCGGACCGAAAAGTCTCCTGAAGCAAGACGAAGGCAGGGAAACGTGGCCACGGTCTGTTTTCTACTCCTATCTTTCTCCCGATAATCTTGGCGAGCGATGGCGACGCGGCGGCTACGTTCATTTGATCTGCACAGCTTTGTCGATTATGATTCGCGGCCCTACGTGCTTGAAAAACGGAATCAGGAATTCCTACTTCGGTCGCCACTCATGCGTTTGTCACTGCACTTGGGGTCGAGATCATGCTCTTCCAAGCAGCGATCCCACTTGGATATTTCAAGCAAAATGGATACAGTAAACAATTGACACAAAAATGGATACAGTAAACAATTAGCGCCGTTGTTGTTCAGACAGTGGGCACGTAGTAGGCAACATCCCTCCGAAGAAAAACGCTCTCGCCCCCTTAGGGCGACGGGGCTATTCCCCTTCTCCGGCCGCACTGTGTCCACCCCTTTCCTTCGTCGTTACTGACGGAGGAGTCGTCGGGCGAAGCCCCGACGACGCTAGCAGAAGCAACCTGCCTTTCCTCACATCCTGGAGAGCAGTTCGGGGCCTTTCCTTTCCCTGGTGGCGGTGCTCCTCGGGAGGCAACGGTCCCAACGCGGCCAGGTAGAAATGGTGTTGTGGCATCAGCAAGGCAGGACGCCGTGGATGAGGTGGTGGTCGTCGGCTGCCTCCGAGCCCAGATCTAGGCAACTCGGGCCCATATGTGCTAGGGCGGGCTAGACCGCCTGCATCTACTGAGCTTCCTCGAGGTGGCGGCGACTACTAGGCTAATACGAGGGACAACTGTGCGGCTTGCATGTTGCTCCAGGACACCTGGGGCTTTACGGCCCTGTCTAAGCCCGGCCGGGACAGCGTGGGCATGGTGTGCCCCTAATGCTCTATCTGGTCGACGTCCGCCTCTCGGAGGTGGAGGTGGAGGTGGGTCCCTCCCATGCGGCTACGAAGCTATTGTCCCTTGTTACATCGATGTCGCGTGCCTCTGTCTTTCATGCCACGCGCCAGTGTCCCCGAAGAGACGTTGATGGTGACTACAAGACCATGGTGGCGCGTGGTCCTGAGCGGCAAAGCTTGGTGGTGCTGCTCCGTTGCACCAGGTTTTTTGTGGGCCGGGGTGGAGAGAAAGCCTTGTCATCTCGTCCGACCCCGAGGCGGTGCCGCCTTGGAGTGCACCATTCCATCTTGAAGGGCGTCGCGGGAAGCCTATGTCTACTTTACTCTGAGTGTCTAGGGAAACCCTAGGACCAGTCTGGTCTGGGCAGCAGTGCCATGTCAATGGTGCTTCCCTTCTTGAAGGTGTTGCTTGGTTCTCGACGGTTTGGGGCTCTTGGAGCGTGGTGGGACAAGTCGGAGGGTGCATTGGTTGTGTGTCATCATTGCCTTCTTTTCTTTTGGGCATGTTTTTGCTAATGCCCCAGCATTTTTGTTAGTTCGAACTATTGTATCTTCGGTGTGGTTGTTATATTAATATAGCAAGGCAAAAGATTATTTTGAAGTTTTTTTCAAACAGTAAAAGAGTTAAATACATGGGGCATCAAAACGGGATCAACATACCCATAAACTTGTATTGTGGACTTGTTTTGGTCAAAACTAATGAGCGCTTGACACGTAGCATGCCACGCTGGCTAGTTTCCAACCTTCATAAGAATTTAGCGTGGCCTCCTTGGTTCGGTTAAACAGAAAGGGAGCATATCGATTCCCCTAATTCCCTAACCCTAGTCTACCCGTCGAAGACAATTGGTTGCGGCGGAGGGCCTAGAGTAGGTGGAAGAGTTGCTATAGCGAGCGATGGAGGGGGCCATATTGGATAGTGTCGAGCCGAGAAAGCAGGGGTGTCCGATAGAGGCTCAGCGCCACAATGCTTGAGCGAGTGTAGCAGCATCTATGCTTAGTTTCTTCTGCAAGAGGCCATGGGCTTCCTGGACTTTGAATTAACCGAGTTGTACATGTCACCATGGTGTACACAACACGAGGACAAGGAAATATTCTTTCAATGGGAGACGATGTTCCGTCAATAACGTCAGAGGCACTCATAGGGGTAGGGTGTGTGTTCGTGCATTCATAGGGGTGCATGTGGATAGGGTGTGTGTTTGTGCGTTCATAGGGGTAGGGTATATGTATTTTGTGAGCATTTGCATTGTACTATGTTTCAAAAAAAAGTTTTCGTCAAGGCTCAGGATATTTTTGTTGCAAAATTTCGAACTAATCTAGTATTCTTATAGGTAACACAACTTAACAGGCCACTCCACCACATTTGCACATCACTAACAAGTTGTTAGGTGTTCCACATATTTAACTTTTTTTGAGAATTCCACATACTTAACTTAGATAAACCTCATATGGCTGACCACGGCATCATTGTGCAATAAAACAAGAAAGCAAACGCATCAGCTGACAACAACAGCATCGCCACCAAGACCACCACTACAATTACAGTTTCGTCCTCAGAAACAAACATGAGCCAGCACTGCGACGCGACTACACTGCTCCGTTTCCACGCAGGGCGGGGGGAGACGTGCGAGTTAAGGCAGCTCACGCACAACGGCACCCTCGACTACTGCCGGGGACCCACCTCACCACCACAAGCACCACCACCTCGATCGCTACACTGCTCTGCTACAACTAATTAATAGAATAAAATAATAATATTAAATGCCGCTGCTGCAGCTCCACTTGCCGCCCATGCGTCTCCCGCCACTTCCCGCCCCGAGGGCGCCAAACGCCACGGCAGGGGCAGAGGCGTCATATCACGCTCACGGCGCTCCCCGCCGTCAGCCCCGCCGGCGCCACGAAGTCCTCGTTCTCCCACCACGGCAGCTGCCAGTCGAACTCCGAGGCCTTTGAAGCCGGCGCCGCGGCCAGGTCACAGAGCTCGCCCAGGCCGCCGTAGAGGAGGTCGAAGGCGGGCGGAAGCGCCTCGTCGGCGGCAGCGGTTTGCCGGAGGACGGAGGTCGGCGACGCGAACGGGTTGAACGGCTCGGCTGCGTCGTCTGGCTGCGCGGCCTGCACCAGCTCCGGTTCCGGCGCCGGCGCCGAGGGAGATGTGAACGGGTTCAACGACTCGGCGGCGTCGTCTGGCTGCTCGCTGGGATTGGCGGCGTGGCCTGGTTCCGTCTCCTGCGCCGGCGTCGAGGAAGATGCGGACGCCGGGGCGTCAGCTGCGGGTTCCGCGGGAGGAATGACCTTCACGTGCAGCCTGGGACGGGGCTTGGCCGTGGACGCGCCGGAGTCGGAGCCGGACGAGAAGTTGGTGACGGCGAGGCAGCCCTTGAGGCGCACGGCGGCGTCGTCGTACACGGCGGCGGCCTCCTCGGCGGTGTCGAAGGTGCCGAGCCAGAGCCGCTTCTGCAGGCTCGGGTCGCGGATCTCCGCGGCGTACTTGCCCCACGGCCGCCGCCGCACGCCGCGGAAGCGCCGCCGGTCGCTGGCCTTCGCCACCCGGCGCCGCGCCAGGACCAGCCGCTTCGGGTTCGACGGCGGGGTCCACGGCGGCGACGGCGAGGAGGCGGGCTTCACGTCGATGCTGATGACCTCCCGCACGCGCCGCCTGCCGCGCGGCTCGGCCTCCTCGCCGCCCGAGGACTCGGACTCGGTGGCATCGGCGTCAACGAAGAAGACGCGGACGCGCTTGGGGCGGGGACTGGGGCTGGGACTGGGACTTGGACAGGGACTGGGAGACCCGAAGCGGCGGCTCCGGCAGGCGGCGATGGAGTCGGCAGGAGACATCGCCATCTCCATCCCCACCAGTACTACTGAGAACTCAGCCCAGAAATCTCATCCAAGAATTTGAGGAAAACACAGAAGCCCCAAAATTTCTCCCCAAATCGCCCGAATCGGCAAAGAAAAACCAAGAAAAGATTTGGGTGGAGGGTTTTGCGGGGTTCAGCGGCGCAGATCTACCGCCCGGAGTGAGCTAGCTCACACTCCAAGAGAGGAGTACGGGTCAAACAAGCAAAGGCACCGCACCAAGAATTCCCCAAATCCAAGACCTCAGAGACCAGAGACGGAGCTCCGAGCTGAAATTGGACAGGGGGTTTCCCTTCCCGACGGATCGGGGCGAGAAAGCAACGGATCCTGATGTGATTTGGGAGGTTTAAGACCGGGGTTTAAGGGCGGGAACGGAGCTGTGTGGGGGTTGGGGGAGAGCTCGAAGAAACGGAGGAAGGGGAAAGAGGTGGTATATATTCACCCACGCCACAGGTGGAAGCCACTACCGCTCTCGATCTTATCACTCCTTGGGAATTTACCCTGCTGCCCTCGGCGTGACCCGCACTGCTCGGGCCAGCTGGATGGCTGCTTTTGACAGTGAAACGGGCGCATGCAGCGGTGCAGAGAACTGCGCCGTGGCTTGGCTCCTTGTGCCCTTTGGGGGTGTTTACGGTTTTGCCCTCCTCCTAGGTTCATGCCCAAAACGTGCAGCCTGTGATTCGAATTCGAAGTGGATTCAATTTGAGCTTGATGCCCACTAAACTGCCCAACTGGTGGCCCGTTTAGGGTAAATGAACATGGTGCAGTTGCATTTTCCTGCATCCAGTTGGTCACATATCTTCGTGTGCTTGGCATGCCAAGCATAGTTTCCAGATGACTTGCTCACAGAGACTGGATTGTAACTTGCACTTCGAGTTAGGTGTCTGACTCGATTGGCATGATACATTCTGGGACACTAGACACTTCAATAATGCATTCAGTTCCTGAATTTTGTTACTCAAAATAAAAACTATTTAGTTCAAATCATTGGTCTTTCCTAGTGATTTCTCCGCATCTCAAATAGTTAAATGGAATTCCAGGTTTTTGGTGACTTATGGCCTCAATTGACCAGCATGTCCACCTTTGTGGTCCAACAATTTTTTTCATCTTTGTTGTTTCATTCACTAATACAGTATGCACAGGCCCGTCTCCAGGATTTGGGGGCCCCGGTGCGACTTATAAAATAGGGTCTTAGTTTTTGTTCAAACTCAATAACTAGTAAAATAAAATCATACGTTCACTTCATATATTATATAACTTCAGAATGTGCTATTCCATAGAATGCTCAGAAAATAGCAAGTATTCGTTCTAAAATAGTAAATATAGCACTAAAGTAATAAACGAACCTCATGATCTACCAAAAAGAAGCATATGTTGGGTATTTCTTGAAATAAAATCTTCAATCATATCATTATAGTTGATCTTCTCCAAGATTTCACTCTCAAGTGCTATTGTCGCCAATCCACTTAGTCTTTCTTGGGCATTAGCATTACTATCTTCATCATCAGGCTGATCATTACCTTCATTATGAGTACTATCATCATTCCGTTCATCAAGTTCTGCAATATCCTCAATCTCTTCCACATTATCACCACGGCCATCATCAACATTAGCATCGGGAGTTTGATTTTCAGAATTTATTCGAGACTCCTTCACGACAAATCTATCTAGAGCACCCTTTTGAGACTGGGCTGCTGCTTCCGGTCTCTGTCTTTTCTTCTTCTTTTCATAACCCGATTGACACTTTGTCCATCTCATGATTGCCCTGTTTCACAAATTAAAAAAATTATAAATTAAATCAGATGAGTTGAGGCGGCCAGTACGGAGGCAGCAGGACAACAGGTTTGTGGCAATGAGCAATCTTACCAATTCTCCTTGACGTGTGATGCAGGCTTGGTGTGATGGCGTGAACTACTGTCTACTGAATCCTCACAGATAATTCTTTGTCGCTGGCTGGGCACTCGGGCTGGCTGAAACAGCCTGTTCAATCGCTGGCCGATGGTCACTTGACTCAGGATTGGTGAAATGAGGCTGATCTTGTTCGCTGGCTAGCCGATGGCCTGTTGTTCGATCGTCGGGACTCGGCCGTCGGCCGCGGCCGGTCGATCGCTGGTTGGACGCGACGAAGACGAACAGGCGAGTCGCGAGGCGGCGAGCAAAACTGCCTTGGGACCTAGCAATCTGAACCGGAGACAGATCGATTGGAAGGCAATCGGACGGGAATGCGTACAGATCGATCGATAGACAAGATCATCGCCTGTTAGGCCTAGCGGCACGATACTGGACTGTATGAATTGGGGCCTTTGAAATTTGGGGGCCATGTTCCGTCGATCACGTCGATCATGCGCATCGACGGGCCTGAGTATGCACCATGATGCTCATCTGGTACATCCTAAATTCATGAGGCTTGTAGTAAACAAATACATTTGGAAAACCATATAACAATTTCAATGGTGACTTTTTGTTTGTGGTGGATCGAATTGTGTATGTGGCGGACAATATAGACGATATTATGCAAGAATAATCAGACCATCCCAAAAAAACAAAGCCCGAATTTTTTTGGAAAAATAAAATATCAGGAATTCACAATGGGAAAAGTTTAAAATACATAAACCAAAAGTAAATCTTAAATTTGTTTATTATGGGATAGTTAATGGAGGTTTTTTAGTTTTCATGAATCTCTTTGTTACTTAATTGCCCAATTAACCCATGGGCTAAAACAGTGCACAATGGCAAAAAAATGAAAGGAAAAGATTTCAATAGTGGGAAATAAGTTATATTTATTTACATAAGAATTAAATTATTCTTATCTAGCTATTATGAAGTGCATATGTTATGAATGGACTCAGTTGCAAATTTACCTGTTATATCTCCATATTCGGTTATATCCACTTGACCAATACCAGTGAGATTGTAAATGGAAGGAGCCTCGAGGGGCAGGTGGTGAGTAAAGTTGATAATGCAATTCATTTACTTGTACGAGACACCTTGAACTGAAGAATCGATTAAGGACCTCTTTGGATCATAAAATTGAGAAACACATAAATTTGCTAGGAATGCAGGTGCAACATAGAGGATTGGAAAAAATATAGAAATAACCATTTGGATGGAACATAAGAAAAACATGGGGAAATGTGACTCGACACTACACTGATTAGTGTAAACAGAGATTGGAGTGTATGTTGAGATTTTCTATGAAATGGAGACATAAGAGTGCAATCGCTAATTTTTTTAGAAAAAAAATCATATGGATAGGAATTATCGGAACAAAAACGTGTATGAAAATCGGCCCTATATGGTACATTATGCCTATGCGGCCTTTTACGATTCAACATCATGGAAACTGAGAACGTGGAAGCACGCATGCTACGTTTACGGTGGTACAATACAATGCACGGAAGCTCCGTCAGTGCATTAACACTGACACTTAACTTCTCGTGATCGTGGAGAGTACTAGTGTACCACTTATTAATAAAACCCAACGAGCAAAGATCAGTGTTGTGCATCGTACGTACGGTTGTACCGTCTGCCTCGGATCCGCTCGATCGATTGGATCCTCAATCCTGAATTCCTGATCTGCAATGGCTGTGACTGTACTGCTTAGGTTTAATGTGAACGGCAGCTCGGGAGTCACGATTCCAAATTTCCATTTGTACACGGAGTATTTGTTTGGGCTAACCAAGGAGGGGCTAACAGAGCTGGAGAGGGTCGTACCGCAGATACTCGTGAAGCAGCAGGTTTTCAAATAGATAGATGAATTCTTCAATTTACGGTCGATAATCAGAGGCCATTGATTACAATTTAATTGTTTTAGAAGTTATTCGTTACAATTGCTAAACTCGAAATTACACTCGTGCCAGACACAGATCGAGAACACGTTTTGGGGTTTCGTAGGGCAACGCCCTCCACCTCTCCTCTATTTATATCCATCAACATTACAAGACAGATTACAACACGTACGAAAATAGGTATCGTACTGGTATAGAACCGTTTCTAACACTCCCCTCAATCTAAACTATCACATACAAGCGATCTAACATTTGTGGAGTGGCTGGTTTAGTAAACACATCAACTAGTTGATCACTAGAAGAGATAAACTTGACGTCCAGTTTTCTGCTGCTACTCGCTCACAGACAAAATGGAAATCAATATTAATATGTTTAGTGCGAGCATGAAAGACTGGATTTGCTGTCAGATATGTAGCCCCAAGATTATCACATCATAAAATGGTTGTGCGTTGTCGTGTTACTCCAAGCTCCGTGAGTAAGGATTCTATCCAGATTGCTTCAGCAACGCCATTTGGCAACTACGGTGACCCAACATACCACTGCATGATGTAGTATGCAAGTCGCTGGCATAACACTCCCGAAACACTTGTTCCATGAATATTACACCCAACAGAGTAGTACAACATAAACATAGTGATTCCAAGGTCTGACTATTTTATTGATATCACATGGATCAAACGATCCTAGAACTTCCTTGACACATAAGGTTGTCAAGTAGGCTCTTTTCATACCAAAAGCCAAAAGAAGCAACTCGTCGACTACGACATGACAAGACCTTATCTAGAGTCCTACAATGCTGTAATTGCTACTAGAGCAATGTTTTATATGGATAGGTCCTATGGTTTGGGGAATTGGCCCAGTCTATGGTTCAGCTATATCTTCACGGTCTTTGAGACGATCCTTCACTCTGGGTTGTCGTCATCTGATCCTCACTCCTCGAAGTAGGGTCCTTCTGCTTGACCTAATGCCTTTGGATGTCCACGGCTACTCCAAAGTCTAGCGAGGGATAAGAAGATAGATTGAGTACAAACATACTCAACAAGTTCTAACTATAAGTTCAACACTCCAGCCACAGCCGTAGGTCAAGGTCCTAGATTGTGTCAGTTTTATAAGTGTAGCAGTCAAGTTTTTATATTTATGAAAATCTATATCCATCAGCCTTCACGGGTTGTTAGAACTTTTTGATAGTTCCTTTCCACGTTGCGTTCGTAATTCCTTCCCGGAATAGAGAGTAACATGTCACGATTTTATACACTCTGCAGAGGTGCGCTACTTTACCCAGAAATGTCCTTGGCCCTTTTGCCTATTCACACTTCCTTATGTATGAGGCCAGTTACCAAGTATGACCGAATCATGCTGAGCACTACCTTATTCCGTAACCTACCCGTTACAACTAATCCGTTCAACAACACGAATCAATTGCCCTCTCAGCTAGAAGACTATAGTTGTTACTCTGCATCACAGAGTAGGGATGTTTACCATGGGCTCCCACCCATTGACATTCCTCGAAAGGAAAATCAATCCGACTATGCTCCCGAAGATATACAGAACTTGGAAGTAACCTCTGACTCACTTGTCCCATAACAAGTTTTGTGGTCAGCGCTGTCTATATGGCGCCTTGGAATGACGGAGTTGTTATTATGTCCTAATTTTACTTTCCCGGTACAATGGAATCCTTTCCACGCACTCGAGTAGCTAGCTCTCGTGACGCAACCATGATTCCATTGCCCACCATTCCAGTTTATTTATAGAAAATAGTTTTTCTTTTAATGTAGAGGAGAAAGGTAATATCCAAAGATATCTTTTACAAGATTCAATGCACATGCAGTGAACTTGCCTCCTAACTATAGGTCATACAATTAGTGTCTTCTAGTTGTTGAAAATCCAAATGGAAGAACTTCATCGGTCCGGTAAGGATTGATGCTTGAAAAGCTTATCAAGATGTTGTTATGCATAATATCTAATGTAGAAGTTCTAATTCCCAGAATCATCCTCTAATGATTCTACTATGCGTAATCCTAGGGTTAAGTGCTCAGGGTTTTGGTTTTACCTGCACTTCAATCAAGGGATGGTAATTTTTAATGGGCAAAATAAATTGGGAAAACCAAGTGGAGTTGATTTCCCTTTGTAATTCATCTCATTAAGATTAACTCAAATGATTATTACTAGGTCTTTCTATTTAGGTTTTGGTGATAAACTGTGTTTTAAATCCTACTTTAGGAAAATTCACATATTTGAAACATTTTACTTTGTTCACAGGGGATATACTGCTTTACTATAGAAAGATCCACTGAACTGAAGCGCATCGTTGATCTGTCAACTGGGTAAGCAATTAATAGGCCACCGGAAGGATTACAGATAGCCATAACTTTGTAAAATCACTCTATACCGTAAAGACGGATATATTGTAAACTCAGAAGAAAACAAAGGTATTTTTTCTTTATTTTCTTAGTTAAAAAATCAACTTGAAAATGTTCTTAAGGTTTTATTCCTAAGAAGGATTCTCAAGTTTTTAGTTTTAAAAAAATTCTTTTTACCCATTTAAATATTACTTAACACAAAATAGTAATTCAACAAGATTTGATTTACTTCAAGAATAAAATTGTGTTTGGTTTCATTCGAGAAGGCATGAATCTATTTGATCTCATATTAAAATATTACTTTGTCATTTTTTATTAACTATTGTTCTAAGAATTTTAAGTAATAAGGAATTGAATTTTTTTAAATATATTAAAATATTATTTTGAGTTTAGTATTTATTTTCCAAAACATTTTTTAGAATTTTTTAATTTCACTTAAATTTATGTTTCTATAAGTTTATAATAGTTTTTAAAGGTTCATAACTTCGATTTTATTTAGTTCAAGTCTTTTAGGTCTTAATCTTAATTAGGTGAAGAACTTGATTAGCATGTGAATCATGTGGTTTCACATGGCAAAAGTTTATTTTAAAACACTCTTAATTGGTTTTATTCAAGTTGTTAGGTCTATTTAACGTAATGCAAATGAGTTTAGTTTCTTCAAATTCAACATATTTATTAAAGTATGGATGGATTAACATTGCATGGCTATTATGCACTTTAGTCCTTATGGTTTGTGTTCTTCTAATTCACAGGTCCTTTTAGATAGACTTAATGATGGGTTGATTCCAATGACTTTTGATGTGTAGATGTCCTAAAGATACAATTCTGTACATAGAAGTCTTCTTGTCCAGATTTGCTTGAGAAGATTTGCAAATCTTCTTCTCCTAATCCTCACCAATCGGATCTTCACCCCTCACTAATCCTACCCAATACTATTACTAGTATAGCTAATAACCTTTGGAGATCCCAAAGTGTGCTTGGTGAAGATTGGGCAGCACCTCCCTACTTATTCTTCTTCATGGCCTTCTTCTACCTCTAGGTCAAGAATACACTAATAAGTGTGCAATTATTGGTATGAGCTAGAATGTGACACATGGATGAGTCCATTTGTCAGAAGATATTTATGTATTCAAAATAATATATACAAGATTAGAGTAGATAGATGGGCTGTAGGTTTTAGCAAGATAGATTTGCCTCTAACTAACAAATTATCTCCTACATTAGTTACTAGAGCTAAGTCAAAACTATACATGAAATTATAGAGTTGACTTGCTTCCTGGATCACTAAAGCTTAGATGTGCTCTAGTATGGATTAGAGTAAAGATCATTTACTTAGCTTCTCTGATTGAAGTAGTGATCTTACTCCACAACAGAATTGGTAGATGGAATTCTTGTACTTAAGTACAAAGAAGATATATAGGTTCATGTTCACAACTAGGTACACTATAGTTGTTTTCTTCATCTATTTTTGAATTGATGATTTGTCCATTGGACAAATCCAATAGTCAAAGGTTTGATTCATTGACTTGGATAAGATTGAGTTTAAGATCCACTAGATAGGTTTTACTACTCTACTCTTGTTCCTAGGGTTAGGTCTATAAGCATAGGATGGTTTTCTTGGCTTACTAAGGTTTATGGTTTCAACAAGACCCTAATTATATGCTAGACATTCAAAAAAAAATGTCTAGCACATAATTACGGAGTTGTTGAAACCATAAACCTTAGTAAGCCAGGAAAACCATCCTATGCTACATGGTTTAGTGTATCCTAATTAGGGTTTCAACAACACCCTAATTATGTGCTAGACATGATTGTCTTATTGCCTAGGTTTGGCACACTTGTCTCTGATACATGGTTTAGTGTATCCTAATTAGGACATAAATTTCCTAAGGGAGTATTAGGCTTCATGATTCTTCTACCAAGTTTGAAATGGCTTCTTAAGTGATAAGCTTACTTGAGATGTGATACGTCCATTTTGCATCACTATTTTGTATCATAATTTACTGTTATTCATTGATATATTTCATATTTAGAGATGATACTTATGTTGTTTCCTCTGCTTTTACATGTTTGATGATCATTGGAGAACTTGCTACCGGGGTCAGGATTCTGCTTGAAAAGGGACCGTCAAGACACCACATTTCTGAAGATCAACAATTCTAGAGAAATACCCAGAAATTCATATAGTATCAGAAGACGAAGGTAGCCAGAAGGAGGAGGCGAAAGGAGCAGCAGGGTGGGATCACCACCAGGTGACATGGGCCCACCCCTGGCCGCGCCGCCCTATGGTGAGGCCACCCTGACCCACTACTACCATCACCCCCTCACGTATATTGTCGTCCCCGAAAACCTAAGTCAAGGGGGGATCAGAGATAGACATCGTCGCCTCTGCGGGGCAGAAAAAACCGAGAGAGAAAAGCTCTCCGGTAGGCAAAAATCTGCCGGGGAAATTCCTTCCCAGAGAGGGGAGATCGTCGCCATCGTCATCATCATCGCGCTGTAGTTCATCGGGATCATCATCATCAGCAGCACCTTCATCTCCACCATCACCATGCCATCCCGCTGTAACATCTTGGGTTGAATCTTGTCAAATTCTTAGGGGAAACTTTCCCGGTGTTGATTACCTTTATAGTTGATGCTATTGAGTGGAACCGTTGAATTAAGGTTTATGTTCAGATTGTTATTTACCATTATTTCACCTCTGGTCATGATCCATATGATGTCTTGTGAGTAGTTCGTTTTGTTCTTGAGGACATGGGAGAAGTTGAGATGTTATTAGTGAAACTATGTTGAGTAATATTTAATGGTTTGATATTTATGTTGTGGTGTTATTCTACTAGTGGTGTCATGTGAACATCGACTACATGATACTTCACCATTTATGGGCCTAGTGGAATGCATTGTATATTTGGCTACTAATTGTGGGGTTGCCGGAGCGATAGAAACCTAAACCCCCGTTAGGAAACCATTGCACCAGGGAGCGTAGGATCTCAAAGTTTAAGGCTGTGGTTAGATTTATCTTAATTACTTTCTTGTATTTGCGGATGCTTGCAAGGGGTATAATCACAAGTGTGTATTAGTCCTAGTAAGGGTAGTACGCTAGCACAGGTTCACCCCCATAACACTTATCAAACCAATGAAGATTACTTAGCAGCATGAAGCGAAAGCGCTCGACAGAAACTCCCGTGTGTCCTCAGGAACGTTTGGTAATTATAAGTTACACAACCAGCTTGTCCTTTGCTTTAGAAAGGATTGGGCCACTTGCAGCAATTACTATTATTGTCTTTTATTTACTCGTACTTTATTTATTTGCATTACCAAATACCCCTGAAAACCCGTTTGCTAGTATTTACAGTGAATCCTTGATCAAAACCACTTGTCAACACCTTCTGCTCCTTGTTGGGTTCGACACTCTTATTTATCGAAAGTACTACGATACACCCCCTATACTTGTGGGTCATCAAGATGGTGTTAAACCTCAACTAGAGTATAGTTGAATAAATAAGGTGGCTTGTAATTCCTATAAGCTTTATGGTAAGGCTTCTCTCTAGACAAGAGATTTGACTACGGTGGTGGTTGGTTGCTGGGTAGAATAGTTTTGGTTTAGAGGCTTGGTTTAGGTCAACTAACATATGGGATGCCCCTAGGTTTAGTTTACTCTGGAAAATTCTAGTGGTTGGATCTTACTAGGTATTGTCAATGATTTATATTCACTTATACCCAAGGTGAATGAATGGTGAGAGTGTTGACTGATTGGTCAAGGGTCGAGTCAGATGATTTGAATAGATAAGATCAGCATAGACTAGATGAGAATAGATCGTGACGTAAGAAGATCAGGAATAAGTCAAAAGACTTAGATGGTTTAACTTGTTTCTTGATTCTAGAGAATCTCAAGTGATGATCTAAAAGATGATGTTTTAGATTGAAAGAATAAGGTAAGAATAGCATGGCTTTGATCTCTGGCCTTAGAGATGTGCTTGTGTTCTAGTGTAAGACTATTTATGAGTCCTAATTCTATCTTCCTAGACAGAGTCTTAACAAAGGTCATCTCAAAGTTTATGCCCCTAAGTTTGATGACCTACACCTAACTCATCAACTTAAGTGGAACTTCAATCACCTTGATAGGTTCTAACAAAAAGTTTTTAAATTTCACCAGATTTTGTATGCATGGATGCAATGGACACAACTATTATATTCTACCCTTCTTGAGTCTCTCAATGCTGGGATGTTACAGCAACGCCTTATATTCAGCCTCAGTACTGGATCTCGAGACTATAGGCTATTTCTTCGAACTCCAAGAGATGAGATTCGGTCCAACAAATATAGCATAACCACCTGTGGATCTATGATCATCCACGCATCTAGCCCAATCTGCATCAGTAAAAATACTAATTCCAGAAGAAGGGGACTTACAAATTGATACGTCTCCAACGTATCTATAATTTTTGATGTTCCATGCTTGTTTTTACACCATTTGCTTAGTGTTTCGTTACACTTCGTGGCACTTTTATGCATTTTCCGGAACTAACCTATTAACAAGTCGTCACAGTGCCAGTTCCCTGTTTTTTGCTATTTTTGTGTTTCAGAAAAGTTACACAGGAAATATTCTCAGAATTGGACGAAACAAAAGCCGAACGTCCAGAAATTCACCGAAGCTTCCAGAGAACCGAAGAGGAGACGGAGTGGGGCCACGAGGGCCCCACACAATAGGGCGGTGCGGCCTGACCCCTGGCCGCGCCCCCTATGTGTGACGGCGCCTCAGCCCACTCCTGACGATGCCCCTTCGCCTATAAAGACCCCTCGACGGGAAAAACCTAAGTACCCGATCACTTTTCTAGAACACACCGCGATCCGCCGCCGCCGTCGACCCAAAGATTGGAAGGGTCTAGAAGCTCTTCCCGGCACCCTGCCGGAGAGGGGAATCGCCATCGGAGGTCTTCTTCATCGCCATGCTTGCCTCCAGAGCGATGTGTGAGTAGTCTACCTTGGACTATGGGTCCATAGCAGTAGCTAGATGGTTGTCTTCTCCACCATGTGCTTCATGTTTAGATCTCATGAGCTGCCTTACATGATTGAGATCACCGTTATATAATTCTACATGTTGTGTTTGTTGGGATCCGATGAATATTGGTGTTATTATTGAGTTGAAGTACAGAATATTATCTTATGTTATCTCTATGTTGTTTATGATCTTGCATGCTCTCCGTTGTTAGTAGCTATCTTGGCCGAGTAGTTGCTAGTGACTCCAAGAGGGGGTATTTATGCTCGATAGTGGGTTCATGCCTCTATTTAATCTGGGGGAGTGACAGAAACCTCTAAGGTTGTAGATGTGTTGTTGCTACTAGGGGGAAAACAACATTCATATGCTCGAGGGCATATGCTTTGTTTACATTACACACTTTGCATAATGCAATTATTTGTTGTTCGCAACTTAATACTTGTGGAGTTCTCGGATTGATTCGCCACAAGTGGATTATTAGTCATAGATGCAGTTGGATGGCGGTCTATGTATCTTGTTGTAATGCCCAGAATAAATCTCATAGTGATCCTCTTGACATATGCATGTTGTCTTTATTCTATTAATTGCCCAACTGTAATTTGTTTACCCAGCATGTATTATTTTATCTTATGGAGAGACACCACTAGTGAACTGTGGACCCCGGTCCTATTTCCTTTATATTGCTATCACCTATTTACTTTACTCGCACTGTTCACTTTACTAGCATACTATTACTATTTTCCACTCGATACGCTCATTCCTTTGTTTACAGCAAACCGGTGAGATTGACAACCTCATCGTAAGTTGGGAGCAAAGTATTTGGTTGTGTTGTGTGCAGGTTCCACGTTGCTACTAGTTGAAGACGCGCTAACTCGTTTGATCGTAAACGGCGCCCTTGTTGGAGTGTCACTAGACTAGCAAGCATCACCTTCAGTCGTATTGGCTCCTTCCTCTCCTGATCGACATACCTTGGTTTCTTAACTGAGGGAAAACCTTGCTGCTATATTCATCATACCTTCCTCTTGGGGTTCCCAATAGGACGGTGAAAAGCTATCAACACCATACCGCATCAAGCTCTTTTCTGGCGCCGTTGCCGGGGAAGAAGAAGAAGACTTCTGCAAGGGGAGTTTTCACACGCACATCCTTTACTTTGTTTTAGTTTTGCTTTACTTTATTTTTACTTGCATCGTTTTATCAAAAATCCAAAAAAATAGAATCCTTTATAGTTGTTATTTCTTACTTTATTTCATTATGTTGTTCCCTAAGTATGTTTTGGAGGACCTCTCAGTAGGTAGTGGTTTAATTATTGGGAAAGATAATATTGAGGAGTTCTTTAATCATATTAGTATGCATAAAGAAGTTGAGGAAAAGTCTTTGGTTGAGCTTGCTCCTAGTATTGAAGTTGCTTCTGCTTATTTAATTCACATGTTGGAAGCTAGGTTTGCTAGCCTTAATCCTTTTATGCAACACATGTTCCTTAAGCTTCATGAAATTGAGGATCCTGAAAAGAAAGCTTTTATCTTGGAAACTTTGCGCTTAGAATTTAGAGATGTTGCCATTGAAGCTAGGAAAGTTCTTAAGCGCTTTAATAAGCTTGGTTCACCTATAAAGGTTGTTAGTACAAACAATAAGGAAACCGAGATACCTATACCTAGCAAACTCTTGGGATTGTATGAAGCTTTTGAAAATAATTTTGATTGGATCTATCCCAAAAATCTCTTTAGTGATTTGAGTGAACCAAAGCGTGATCACAAAGGGTCTTCAAAAACTTATGTGCATAAAATACAATTCCTTATTAAGAAGACCTCTTCAATGGATCTTAATGCCTCACTTGATATTATTTGATTCGCACTTTCTGCGCCTAGCTCAAAGGCGTTAAAGAAAAGCACTCTTGGGAGATAACCCAATGTTTTTACATTCAGTTCTTTTTATTTTTGAGTCTTGGAAGTTATTACTACTGTAATGACCACTCCTTATCCTTTTTATTTCGTTGTTGTGCCAAGAGAAGCCTCTAATTTGAGCGAGGTAAGATTTGTGGATGTTGCTGTCCTAAAACAGTTTTTGGTGCTGCACCGAAAAATTCGTGAAAATTCTCTGTATATCTTTTGGACCTGTGATTTCTTGTGCATATGCCCCAGGTTATATCCAAACTTTCATTAGTTTAATACTTTTTGATTTGAGCAACAGAAAACCCTCTAAAAATTTGACCTTTGTCAGCTGTTCTGTTTTGACAGATTTCTGTCAATATTTGTGTTTGCCGCTTTATCGCTTTCTTTTTTAGTTCTTTTGATCACGGAACTTTTGGGGAAGTTGCTAAAGTAGTATATACTTTATATGTGGTGGTTTTGGGTTGAAACCTGAAGCAAAAAAGGGTTGATTCAATGTTATGCTTACACTAATGTTGCTAATAGATTTGTGTTTAGTTTTGTATGAAGGAAGTTTTCAAGTGTAGGGATTGGAGAATGATGAGATGAGTTGAAGAATGGACAAAAGCTCAAGCTTGGGGATGTCCATGCATCACCCCAAGAAATATCCAAGAAGTACAAGCGTCAAAGCTTGGGGATGCCCCCGAGGCACCCTTTCTTCATCGGCAAAAATCAGGTCACCTTTTAAGACACTATATTTTTATTGCTTCATGCACTATGCATTTTTCTTGGAGCGTCAGTTATTTTTAGTTTAGTTTAGTTTTGTTTGCTGCAATAAATGGTTGGACCCCAACAAATTTCTTTTGGAGAATTTGCCTTGCTTTTCATTTGCCAAGAACACTTCGTTTTTCACTCTATTCGTTTCAACGAGTGTTCTCTTTTTCTAGAACTGTGTTTAGCTTTCGATTTTTGCCTTGATTTGTGTTCAGATCTTGTTATATCTTTACATTAAGGTGTATTTTTGCCTCTGGTCTATATTGGTTTTCATTAAAAGAGTTGGCTTTAAAAAGTTCGAATGGTGTTGGAAAAGAGAAAAAGCTTTATGAAAAAAAGTGGTACAAGAAGGAGCTTGTATAGACTGCGGCCTAGGCTTTTGCATGTCGTGCTTGATGTCTTTTTGATAGCATGCTTAGTGGTTTTTCTGTAGCATACTTGTCTCAAATGACTGAGATTGCTTAATGAGCCTTTGAAAAAATCATGCGTTGTTTTAATTATTTAGAAGCATTATTTTGGTTTTCTCCTTGATGCTTTATTTGGGTTGACTTGGCACATGCTCACACATGTTAGACTCATACAAAGTCGCCATAGCCTCTATGATCATTTAGTTTTTGACTTTTGATGCCATCTTATACTTCTTTTAATGTCGCTTTGTCGCTCTGCATGATTATGGCCGTTATTGCTCTCTTAGTTGGTCGCTCCCAGTCTTTTGCTAGCCTTCATTTTGTACTGAGTATGAGCTCTACTCGTGCATCCAACTCCTAAAAACCAAGTTTTGCCAAAGTGTCCACCATACATACCTATTAGAAATTTGTTATTCCAAAGTACATTTGACTTGCTTTTATCTATCCTTCAAATTAAACTCTTTTTGGTGTTATGTGAAAGTTGGTCAGTAAAGCTCTCACGAACCGGATGGCACACTTTATTTTTCTCGTTCTTAAAATTTTGACATTGTGGTCTCTTATGTTGAGTTGTTATGCTTGCAAGTTGTAAGTTGGGAATTAGCCCATCCATGCCGTCATGGGGCAAACTTTCAACATTGCACTTCTTATTTGAGTTGATATCGTGAACTTTTGTTTATGGATACTCGCGGTGTGAAATGAATTGGGAATCTTGCGGGATCATGGAGTTTGTATATGTGTTAGAGAAACGCCTGGGCTGCCATGCATAATTCATTGTGGAAATTTGCAGCATGCCCATAGTGGACATTCGACGACGCATCTCAAAATAAAAAGCTATACAAATGGTAAATAAAAGAGATATCGAGGTGTTCATTGTCTGCTTGTCCTGTCATTTTGATGTGGGCTTGTTCCATGTCATCGGGCACGGAGGTACCCCGTTGGCGGTTCTCGATGATATGTGTATACTTACAATGACAAGAGCTTGCTTGGGACTCTAAGTAAAGTAGCAAGAGGTTTGGGTACTCGTATTCACGGGACACGAGGTTTTCAACTTATGATTTGTCAAGCATATGCAGCATAAGTGTTCTCGCATTAACTTTAACCATTCAAGATGCTTATGATGGGGGCAATGAGAGCTCAAAGCCAGTAAGTACCATAATTTTTGAAGGTTTATAAAACTTGCAATCACTGCTTCCCTCCGCGAAGGGCCTTTCTTTTACTTTTATGTTGAGTCACCACCTTCTACCTTTATGCCCCATTAAGAGAGCATAGTTGTCATTCTGAGTATAATGTGCATTGTCCCAAAGTTTTCATTGATTGATTTATGATCATGGTTTCACTTGTTCTTAAATTATTTGTATCTAGTCGTCCTCTTAAACTTGAAGGTGTCCTATGCATTTATGTTTTGCTCTCCATGAAGGACAAGCTGAAAACCATTTGTATGTTTTTCCTTATGATTTGAACACACGTTTGACTTTCATTGTTTCATTTTCATGATCTTTTGTTTGTGTTCATTTTCATGTTATAACATGGTTGCTAAGTTTCTTCTATCAAGATTATATCTTTCATGCCCATGTTTTAAGTTCTTTTGATCCCAGCACACAACGCTTACATAGATGATCAAGATTGTGTAGGTGCATGTCACCTCAAAAATTATTTCTTTTGTTATCACTTACCTACTCGAGGACGAGCAGGAGTTAAGCTTGGGGATGCTGATACGTCTCCAATGTATCTATAATGTTTGATGCTCCATGCTTATTTTTACACCATTTGCTTAGTGTTTCGTTACACTTCGTGGCACTTTTATGCATTTTCCGGAACTAACCTATTAACAAGTCGCCATAGTGCCAGTTCCCTGTTTTCTGCTATTTTTGTGTTTCAGAAAAGTTACACAGGAAATATTCTTGGAATTAGATGAAACAAAAGCCGAACGTCCAGAAATTCACCGAAGCTTCCAGAGAACCGAAGAGGAGACGGAGTGGGGCCATGAGGGCCCCACACAACAGGGCGGCGCGGCCTGGCCCCTGGCCACGTCCCCTATGTGTGGCGGCGCCTCGGCCCACTCCTGACGATGCCCCTTCGCCTATAAAGACCCCTCGATGGAAAAAAACCTAAGTACCCGATCACTTTTCCAGAACACATCGTGATCCGCCGCCGCCGTCGACCCGAAGATCGGGAGGGTCTAGAAGCTCTTCCCGGCACCCTGCCGGAGAGGGGAATCGCCACCGGAGGTCTTCTTCATCGCCATGATTGCCTCCGGAGCGATGAGTGAGTAGTCTACCTTGGACTATGGGTCCATAGCAGTAGCTAGATGGTTGTCTTCTCCACCATGTGCTTCATGTTTACATCTCATGAGCTGCCTTACATGATTGAGATCACCGTTATATAATTCTACATGTTGTGTTTGTTGGGATCCAATGAATATTGATGTTATGATTGAGTTGAAGTACTGAATATTATCTTATGTTATCTCTATGTTGTTTATGATCTTGCATGCTCTCCGTTGTTAGTAGCTATCTTGGCCGAGTAGTTGCTAGTGACTCCAAGAGGGGGTATTTATGCTCGATAGTGGGTTCATGCCTCTATTTAATCTGGGGGAGTGACAGAAACCTCTAAGGTTGCAGATGTGCTGTTGCTACTAGGGGGAAAACAACATTCATATGCTCGAGGGCATATGCTTTGTTTATATTACACACTTTGCTTAATGCAATTATCTGTTGTTTGCTACTTAATACTTGTGGAGTTCTCGGATTGATTCACCACAAGTGGATTATTAGTCATAGATGCAGTTGGATGGCGGTCTATGTATCTTGTTGTAATGCCCAGAGTAAATCTCATAGTGATCCTCTCGACATATGCATGTTGTCTTTATTCTATCAATTGCCCAACTGTAATTTGTTTACCCAGCATGTATTATTTTATCTTATGGAGAGACACCACTAGTGAACTGTGGACCCCGGTCCTATTTCCTTTATATTGCTATCACATGCTTCCTTTACTTGCACTGTTCACTTCACTCGCATACTATTACTATTTTCCACTCGATACGCTCATTCCTTTGTATACAGCAAACCGGTGAGATTGACAACCTCATCGTAAGTTGGGAGCAAAGTATTTGGTTGTGTTGTGTGCAGGCTCCACGTTGCTACTAGTTGAAGACGCGCTAACTCATTTGATCGTAAACGACGCTCTTGTTGGAGTGTCACTAGACTAGCAAGCATCACCTTCAGTCGTATTGGCTCCTTCCTCTCCTGATCGACATACCTTGGTTTCTTAACTAAGGGAAAACCTTGCTGCTATATTCATCATACCTTCCTGTTGGGGTTCCCAACTGGACGGTGAAAAGCTATCAACACCGTACCGCATCACAAATCTACAGACCTATCTCCAAAATTCCTTTGACATACCATAGTATTCGCTTAATAGCTTCCCAATAAACATGAGTGGGATGAGAAAAATACTAGAACACCTTGTTCACAGCAAAGGAGATATCAGGACACGGGTGAGGGTCAAATACTACAAACCTCCAACAACACTGCGATACCAAAAAGAATCATTAGCACCCAGTAGAGTACCCGTGTCATGAGCTAACCGCTCTGTCGCACTCAAAGGAGTACAAGTAGGATTGCAATTCTCCATGTTGACCTTATGCAGAAGATCAAAACCATACTTCCTTTGTGTCAATGGCATGCCCCCCAGAATTGTAAGACGCTTCAATTCCAAGAAAATATTCCAGCTGACCCATGTCCTTGATAGGAAGACTATCCGAAACATACTTCTCTTGCTTGCACACGATAGTGGCCGGATCAATCATTAGGGGGGCTAATTGGGCAGGATATTGGTTGCACCTATTTATGGCTCCTCTTTAGAAGAAACATTAACTTTATTTTATATCAAAGGATTATATGATGGTTAGGATTATCCTTAAGCAGTTCCTCTGTTATAGACGATAGTGGCCTCGGGGTTCTAATCATCAGTTTTTTAATTCTTAATGCTTAAAGAGCCCATGCATATAGCTTCAATAGGCCTCGGGGTTCTAATCATAAGGTTTTGTTACTGACGATAGTGGCCTACGACAGGTTGGTGGAAGACGACGACATGAAACTGCTAGTGTGCGGTGCGACAATAGGCAACATCGATAGCACTCGCTGCAACACCTTCATCGTCTTGTGGCCCTAGATCACATTGTCAATCCCCTCCAAGATCACCTGGCCATGTTATTAGAGTTTTCCTTGTATACATCGACATTGTTTTGAAGATTCTCAGTATCCTTAGCATGTTTGTAAGCTTCAACGTGCTTTGTTCTAAAGATTCTCAGTATCCTCAGCGTGTTTGTAAGCTTCAACGTGCTCTTTATGGTTTCAAGCAGTCGCCCCCGTGCCTGGTATGCTCGTCTTAGTGACAAGTTACATGAGCTTGGTTTTGTTTTCAGCAAGGCCAACACCTCTCTTTTCATTTTTTATCATGGTGGTTGATGACCCACAAGTATAGGGGATCGCAACAGTCTTCGAGGGAAGTATTACCCAAATTTATTGATTCGACACAAGGGGAGCCAAAGAATATATGTAAGCCTTAACAGATGAGTTGTCAATTCACCTGCACCTGGAAACAGTCTCACTCGCAGCGGTTTATCAGTAGCAACAGTTTTATAGCAGTGACAGTAGGGAAATAGTAACAGCAGTAGTAAAATAGCAGTAGTAGAAGTAACGGTTGTAAACAGTAGAAACAAATACTGTAGGCATAGGGATGGATAACGGGCGTTGCATGGATAAGATAATTCATGAAATCAATGAGATACGGGCATTGCAGATAAATAATGATAAAGCATCCTAGTACAAACAATCATAGGCATGTGTTCCGTATATAGTCGTACGTGCTCACAAGGAGAAACTTGCACGACATCTTTTGTCCTACCAGCCTGTTGCAGCAGGGCCTCAAGGGAAACTACTGGTAATTAAGGTACTCCTTTTAATAAAGTACCGGAGCAAAGCATTAGCACTCGGTGAACACATGTGATCCTCACATTATAGCCATCCCCTCCGGTTATCCCAATTTCTGTCACTTTGGGGCCTCGGGTTCCGGACAACAATATGTGTATACAACTTGTAGGTAAGACCATAAACAACAAGTATCATCATAGAAATAATAACATGTTTAGATCTGAAATCATGGCACTCGGGCCCAAAGTGACAAGCATTAAGCACAACAAGTTGCAACAATGTCATAGGCACTAAATAAAGATACTAGGCACTATGCCCTATCAATCTCATATCAAATTACATGAACAATCTCATCCAATCCCTACCATCCCCTCACCTACAGCGGGGGAATTACTCACACATGGATGGGGGAGTCATGGATGGTCGATGGAGGAGCGTCGGTGGTGATGGTGATGAAGATCTCCTCCGAATCCCCGTCCCGGCAGGGTGCCAGAACGGAGTTTCTGGTTCCGAATCGCGGTTTCTGATGGCGGCGGCGCAGCGGAAGTCTATCTGGAAAAAAACGCCGTCTCCTCGATCTTAAGTCGTCAGGGGGTATATGTACGCGAGAGAGGAGGTCGAGAGGGGGCCTGGGGCCACCTCACACAGG
Organism: Dactylis glomerata; assembly: GCA_007115705.1. Lineage (NCBI taxonomy): Eukaryota > Viridiplantae > Streptophyta > Magnoliopsida > Poales > Poaceae > Dactylis > Dactylis glomerata. Next base: position 914,591 of record QXEO01000371.1, on the reverse strand, counting down.
GGTGGCGCGGCCAGGGCTGGGCCGCGCCGCCCACGTGTGACGGCTCCTCGAGCCACTTCTCCCTCCGGTCTTCTGGCTCCGTGGGTCTTCTGGTGAAATATGATTTTTGGTGATTTTTCCCGAATTTTTACTGGAAGTTGAATTTCTGCACAAAAATGAGACACCAGAGCAATTCTGCTGAAAACAGCGTCAGTCCGTGTTAGTTGTATTCAAAACACACAAATTAGAGGAGAAACAATAGCAAAAGTGTTCGGGAAAGTAGATACGTTTTGGACGTATCAGTGGTGTCTCAATTTACATGCTTGTTTATGTTGACAATATTTTTCTTGCTGGATCTTCTGCTACTATTGAGCGTTTGGTTCTCACTTTGGGGCCGACTTTTCCTATTAAAGATTTGGGGCGCCTAGATTATTTTCTTGGCATTGAGGCTACTGATACGTCTCAAATGTATCTATAATTTTTGATGCTCCATGCTTGTTCTTACACCATTTGCTTAGTGTTTTGTTATAGTTCGTGGCATTTTTATGCATTTTCCGGAACTAACCTGTTAACAAGATGCCACAGTGCCAGTTCCCTGTTTTCTGCTGTTTTTGTGTTTCAGAAAAGTTACACAAGAAATATTCTCGGAATTGAATGAAACAAAAGCCGAACCTCCTAATATTTATCGAAGCTTCTAGAAGACCGAAGAGGAGACGGGGGGCCATGGGCTGGCCACACCATAGGGTGGCGCGGCCAGCCCCTGGCCCACGCCCCCTATGGGTGAGGCCGCCCTGGTCCACTCCTGATGCCGCCCCTTCGCCTATAAAGACCCCCCCCCCGATGGGAAAAACCTAAACACCCAATCAATTTTCTAGAAACACATCGTGATCCGCCGCTGTCATCGACCCGAGATCGGGAGGGTCCAGAAGCTCTTCCTGGCACCCTGCCGGAGAGGGGAATCACCACCGGAGGTCTTCTTCATCGCCATGATTGCCTTCGGCGCGATGAGTGAGTAGTCTACCTTGGACTATGGGTCCATAGCAGTAGCTAGATGGTTGTCTTCTCCACCATGTGCTTCATGTTTAGATCTCGTGAGCTGCCTTACATGATCGAGATCATCTTTATGTAATTCTACATGTTGTGTTTGTTGGGATCCAATAAATATTGGTGTTATGTTAAGTTTATGTGCTGAATATTATCTTATGTTATCTCTATGTTGTTTATGATCTTGCATGCTCTCCGTTGTTAGTAGCTATCTTGGCCAAGTAGATACTAGTGACTCCAAGAGGGGGTATTTATGCTCGATAGTTGGGTTCGTGCCTCTATTTAATCTGGGGGAGTGACAAAAACCTCTAAGGTTGTAGATGTGTTGTTGCCACTAGGGAGAAAACAACAATCTTGTTTCCAAGGACATTCGTTTTGTTTACATTACACACTTTGCTTAATGCAGTTATCTGTTGTTCACAACTTAATACTCAAGGGGTCCTCGGATGATTCCCCGCGAGTGGATTATTAGTCATAGATGTAGTTGGATGGCGGTCTATGTATTTTGTTGTAATGCCCAGAGTAAATCTCATAGTGATCATCATGACATATGCACATTATCTTTATTCTATCAATTGCCCAACTGTAATTTGTTTACCCAGCATGTCATTATTTATCTTATGGAGAGATACCACTAGTGAACTGTGGACCCCGGTCTAATTTCCTTTACATTGCTATTACTGTTTACTTTTACTCGCACTGTTTACTTTCTTGCATACTACTATTGCTTTCCACTCGATACGCTCAATCCTTTGTTTACAGCAAACCGGTGAGATTGACAACCTCATCGTAAGTTGGGAGCAAAGTTCTTGGTTGTGTTCAAGCAATTCAGTTAACAACTGAGAGCGATAAAAGAAACTTTTACGAACACATTTGCTCATATGATGTATATATACTAACTATGTGATCAAATACTCAGGCAATTCATAATAAGAAATATGCAACTAATGTCACCTCATAGTCAAGCAAGCTATGAAAGAGTGCCAATGCACTAATAACAAGTAACATGTGCATGAGAAGCTACAAGATTCTAATATGCATAAATGATATGAGAAAATGGTATCCCACTTGCCTTTATTTGTAGAGCAAAACATAAATGCTGAGGCACCTCTGAAGTCCAAGGGAAGACTAGAAGTAGAAATATCAAAGATACAAGCATCATAGTTATACCACAATTAACCGTGTTCTGGGACAAGCACATTACACTAAGAATAACAGCTATGCTCTCAAGAAGTGCTTAAAAGTTAGAAGATGGTGACACAACATAAAAGTAAACGAATGGCCCTTCGCAGAGGGAAGCAGTGATTTAACATGTGCTAGAGCTTTTCATTTGTAAAACAGAGATAAAAATTTCTTTTGAGAGGTGGTTGTTCTATGTCAACGACTAGCAATGGGGACTTACTATCTTCCATAATAAACAAGTGAGAGCGGTTCCGAGTTCTTTGAAAAATTGGCACATTGGTGCTCTTTTATAAAGCTTTGGCACTCCTCCCCACCTTTTCCTTTCTCAAACCATGGCTAACCGATTCCATCGGGTGCCTACCAACTTTCACATTCCATTGGAGGAGTGCCTTTTTTTCTTTGTTTTAGAATTAAGATTATAATGGTCTGACCAGCTCCCTTGCAAAATTAATGACGAGCAGATGAAGCTGCCTAGTCGAAGGGTACTTAATTTAATATGGAAGATAGCAATTCCGACCACTACGTCCCCATGAGCTAAAAACAGTGGCACAAAATGAGAAGTAGTTGAAAGTTTTGAAAGGTAGCACATGAAAATTTACTTGGAATGGCTTACAAGTACCATGCATAGGAATTTATAGTGGTCTCCATGGAAGACTAGGTTTTTGGTAATTGGATGCACGAGTAGAGCTCATACTCAGTACAGGTGAAGGCTAGCAAAAGACTGGGAAGCGACAATCGAGAGAGCAATAACTATCATAATCATGCTTGCGACAAAACAAAATTAATATAGGCATAAAAATGATACAAGAACTCTGAGGCAAATTAGATCATCGAGGCTTAATTGACTTTTTGTTCAGTCATATGCATGCATGAGCATGTGCCAAGTCGATTCAAATGGAGCTTTCAGAGGTGGATACCACAATATCATACCATACTATGAATAAAACAATGCATGCAAGCGTCTACATGACATGCTACAGGCTAATAGTAGATTGAAACTAATCATATGAAAGCAAGAACTACAAAGCATCCATTAGATGACATATACCTTACATGAACTGACTAAGCATGTCCACATAGATGAATATATGTACAAAAATGAAAACAAATAGAGTTCATACCAGCCTCTTACCACATCTCGGATTGTCATATGTCGTCATTATTGCTCTTCACTTGTGTGGCTTGAATAATATAAAATGAATACCAAGCTCCAATGGAGTAACGGGAGACTGAACTCTGCAACAATCTTTACAAAACCAAAGAAGAACAACAAATATTTTTGGAGTTTTCGATTTTTGAAAGTAAAGGCGGAAGGAAATAGCAACAAAGCAAAATATTTTTGGATTTTTCAAGTAGCAAACTGAAAATAGCAAGTAAAGCAAACCAAAGGTGGAAAACTAAAGAACCAAATAGAGAGAAACAACGGAAATATTTTTGGTCTTTTTGTGTTTTGGAAGCAATGAAAACAAGAACGAGAATAGTAAAGAAAGCGAAACATGAATATATAAAGATCCAACAGAATATGATATGTAGATGAGTGAATCGTCGGCGTACCTCCCCCCAAGCTTAGGCTTTTGGCCTAAGTGGAGATTAATGCCGGCTTTGGTAGCTGCTCCAAGCCAGTGGGTCATCATAGGTGTAATCGTACCCCGGTTCTCGTGAAGATGAAGCTGATGGCGCATAATCATAATAAGGCTGTGCATATGGAAAATTCATAGTGTTGGAGGGCTGCCCCGACTCCTCGGCACCCTCCTCATCGTGCATAGGCGGCGGGTGCTCCTCTACGTACGCATCGAGCTCGTCTTCTGTAAGCGACCATCCATTCCTGCGATCAAGGTTAAACAAAAGAGGTGCAGGCAAACGGATTGATCGTTCAGTCTTTACTACCTTCCAGGTAGTCTTCTTGAAAAGGGTTAGCTCAAATGTTAAATTAATCAAACTGGCAGGAGGAGAAATAAACTTATGTTGAACCATAGCATCAAGATCAAGTTTCTCAACGGTGAACTACAGATCTCGAAAATGAGGCAAAACACCATGAAAAGCTAGCAAGCGTGAAGCTATAAGCCCCCCACAGATTCCCTCTTTTTCGCGGTTAATATCTAGACGGAAAGCTATTAAGGCACCCAAATTGTAAGTTCTATCACGCCTTAAAGCAGCAGCAATAAAAGCTAAATCATGGAGAGACAACTTACTTGCAGACTTCCTAGCAAGAACACATTTGGTAATGAAGAAGGCAAAATATCGGATGGATGGAAAATGAATGTTTCGAATTTTACCACCTTCTCCTGTGAAGCTTCTTCCTTGACAAATCTCCTCGTATAGTTCTAACAATTGCCTTGGTTGTCCCTTTATCTTCTCAAGCGATCCCCACTGTGGTACTCTGATAACTGTGCAGAAAACATCGAGGGGCAAGTTCACAGATTTGTTATAAATTTTATAATGAACCATGGGGTTAGAAGTGGACCAACTAAATCTGAAATCCCGCACCACAGACATTGTTAGTTTAACATATTGGGGAGGTTCACCCTCAACAAAATATTCTAATCCCGCATTGGAAAGCAAGGTTTGAAAATCATGAAGAATTCCAGCAGCACTCAAGAATGCTGAGCATGGATAGAGTGAAGGAAAAACCTTCTCTTCACGGTGAACTTTCATAACATCATGCACTTCTAGATCATGCTGAGAGAGTTGATACACATTCTCCTCCATTTCTGAAATTTTTCAACAAACTCATAAAAAGTGATTTAAAGACAAGCAAATGTAGGAAACTACTATAGAGGGTTACTAGAGAGCTATCATGCATCAAAATAATCTTTCTAAACAATAGAACAAGCATGCATACTCATTTACACTGTCACCTACAATGCTAAAATACTCAAGAAATACTTTACCAAAAGAAAATCTACTTGGACAAGTGGAGGAGTCACATACCAGAGAGCAAATGATCCAAGTTTCAGCAAAAATGTTGGGCTGAACAAGGAGATCGAAAATCTGGGTGAAGAACAGCAAGAACTCGAGCTTGAGAAAATGGGTCGGTGTTTTTTGGGAGAGAGAAAGAGCAGGGGAAGAAGAGATGAGTGAGGAACCTGGTGGGGCCCCCTCACACATGGGTGGCGCGGCCAGGGCTGGGCCGCGCCACCTGTGTGTGAGGTGGCGTGACTGCCCCACCTGGTGCCTCCCAGGTGTCTCTCTGCCCCATTTTTGACATAAAAATTTATAAAGAATTTTCTGGAATTTTTCGAGAAACTTTATTTTCGAGGATTTTTCAGAAATTGGCATAGCGATAAAACTCAGGAAAACGAGGATGAAAAGATTTCAAGCAAATCAAAACTAAGCATGCAGCAGCTCTGAGATACTCTTAATCATACAACTAAACTGAAAGAATAAAATTTGATGAAAGTAAATACAAGTGAGGTGGAGTGGATGCGGTGAAAACGAAGTTTCTTTCATATAAAATCACTTTGTTAACAAGGTTGATCAAGTCTTGTTACCAAACTAACTTTTTATGAGGCAAAACTTTGCATATCACTTAATGCTTATGTTACCTCAACTTTGATAGGTATAGTCCCAACCATAACAATTTGACATTCTTCCCTGGGCTTTCGCTCTGAACAAATAATTTGACCAACTTTGATGGTCTCAACATGCTGGATTGAATTTAGAGCATTCCTCCTATCAATCTTCTTGGGAAAATAAACAGTGTATTCTTTGTCATTAACATTAAAAGTGACTTTTCCTTGATTGCAATTAATAACAGCACCTGCAGTGTTTAGAAAAGGTCTCCCAAGAATAATAGACATATTATCATCTTCAGGCATTTCCAACACAACAAAATCAGTTAATATTAAACAGCTGTTAGCAACTTGAACAGGAACATTCTCACATATACCAATAGGAATAGTAGTAGACTTATCAGCCATCTGCAAAGATATATCAGTTGAAACCAATTTTTCTAAATCAAGTCTCTTATAAAGAGAGAAAGGCATGACACTAACTCCAGCTCCCAAATCACATAAGGCAGTTCTAACATAGTTATTTTTAATGGAGCACGGAATAGTTGGTATACCTGGATCTCCAAGCTTCTCTGGAACTTTACCATCAAAAGAATAGTTAGCAAGCAGTGTGGAAATTTCCTCACTAGGAATTTTCCTTTTGTTAGTGACAATATCTTTCATATACTTTGCATAAGGAGGCATTCTAATAGCATCAGTCAAAGGAATTTGCAAAAATAAAGGTCTCATCCATTCACAAAACCTGTTGTAGTGTTCTTCTTCCTTAGACTTATGTTTCTTACTTGGAAAAGGCATTGGCTTCTGTACCCAAGGTTCCCTCTCCTTGCCATGCTTGTTGGCAATGAAGTCTTCTTTGGTGTACTTTACATTTTTATCACTCTTTTCCGGTTCTTCTTCAGCTTCTTCTTTATCTTCTTCTTTATCATTTCCTGGTTCTGTTTCAGCATCAGAAATAGAAACACTGTTAGGATCTTTACCTGCATCAGAAGATTCTGTAGTTGTTTTATGCTTCTTCTTCTTCTTGGGAGGAATATCATCACTTGGAGTGCGTTGAGAATCTTGCTCAACCCTCTTAGGATGTCCTTCAGGATATAATGGGTCTTGAGTAGCAGCACCACTTCTTGTGCGTATTTCACATGCTTGCTTCTCTCTTGCAGCATTTACTAGCAGGTCTTGCTGCACTTTGGTAAGCTGATCAATTTGTGTTTGAATCATTTGAAAATGTTTAGCAAGTATCTTCACATCATTGGCGGTTCTCTCCACAATATCCTGCATCTTGTTAATAACTCTAGAATTCTCCAACAGATGATTATGTACCATTCTATTAAAATTTTCTTGCTTAACAATAAAATTATCAAACTCATCTAAGCATTGTATCAGGAGGTTTAGTGTAAGGAATATCCCTTTCATCAAAGCGTTGGAGAGAGTGTACCTCAATAGTAGATGAGCGAGGAATTGGCTTGCATAATTCTTCAATAGGAGGTAAATTCTTCACATCTTCGGCCTTAATACCTTTCTCCTTAAGAGCTTTCTTAGCCTCCTTCATAACTTCATCATTTAATTCAATCATCCCTCTCTTCTTCGGTGTGGGCTCTGTAGATGGCGCAGGAGTTGGTGCTGGTGCTGGCTCAACTAAAGTCCAATCATCATGATTCCGGCTTATTTTAGCCATTAACTCCTCTGCTTCAGCCGGAGTTCTTTCCCTGAAAACACAACCAGCACAACTATCCAAATATGACTTAGATTCATCCGTTAGTCCATTATAAAATATATCAAGGAGTTCATTTTTAGGCAATGGTTCTTTAGGCAAAGCTCTAATTAAAGAACAAAACCTTGTCCAAGATTCAGGCAATTTCTCTCCTTTTCCCTGTTCAAAATCAAAGATTTTCTGCACAGCAGCATGTTGAGCACTAGCGGGAAAATATTTCTGAAAGAAAGCATTAACCAAAGCAATAGGACTAGTAAGAGATCCAGGAGACAAGCTATTAAACCAAATTTTAGCAGCATCTTTCAACGAGAAAGGAAAAATCTTAGCAACAAAATAAGTGCGGAGCTTAATATCATCAGAAAACAAATTACTCAAAGTAGAAAGCTCATTCATGTGCTCCATAGCACTCTCATCTTTAGTACCACAAAAGGGAGTTTTCTCAACAATAGATATGTAAGATAAATCCAAAGAGAAATCATAATCTTTGTCTCTAATATTGATAGGTGAAGCAGCAAACTTAGGATCAGGAGACAAATTATATCTAACAGAACGTCTAGCAAGAAGCTCTTTAATATTACCTGCATCACGAGCAGCACGTGCTTCTGCAATAAAATCATCATTAAGCTCAATATAAGCATCATCATCATAATCATCACTAGGACATTCCCTAGACTCAGGTGAACTAACAGGTGTAACAGTGGTGTTTCCCAACTTAGCTCTAGCAATAGTAGCCTCTAAAAAGGAACCTAGTGAACCTCTCTCATCAAGCACAGTAGAAGCATCATCTAAATTATCAGTGGCACTTTCAATCTCAGCAGAAGTAGTAGCAGTAACGTGTGGGTGTGGTGGTGTAAGCAACTTACTCATAACAGATGGCGAATCAAGAGCAACAGAGGTGTTGAGAGTCGTACCTCTTCTTGTAGTGGATGGCAATATAGGAATTTTTCCATCACGAGGTTTACCCATGATGAAAGGATTGCAGCGAACAATATGAATACCAAGTGAACTTACAGATAAAGCTATGTTCCCCGGCAACGGCGCCAGAAAATAGTCTTGATGACCCACAAGTATAGGGGATCGCAACAGTCTTCGAGGGAAGTATTACCCAAATTTATTGATTCGACACAAGGGGAGCCAAAGAATATATGTAAGCCTTAACAGATGAGTTGTCAATTCACCTGCACCTGGAAACAGTCTCACTTGCAGCGGTTTATCAGTAGCAACAGTTTTATAGCAGTGACAGTAGGGAAACAGTAACAGCAGTAGTAAAATAGCAGCTAGTATAAGTAACGGTTGTAAACAGTAGGAACAAATACTGTAGGCATAGGGATGGATAACGGGCGTTGCATGGATAAGATAATTCATGAAATCAATGAGATACGGGCATTGCAGATAAATAATGATAAAGCATCCTAGTACAAACAATCATAGGCATGTGTTCCGTATATAGTCGTACGTGCTCACAAGGAGAAACTTGCACGACATCTTTTGTCCTACCAGCCTGTTGCAGCAGGGCCTCAAGGGAAACTACTGGTAATTAAGGTACTCCTTTTAATAAAGTACCGGAGCAAAGCATTAGCACTCGGTGAACACATGTGATCCTCACATCACAGCCATCCCCTCCGGTTATCCCAATTTCTGTCACTTTGGGGCCTCGGGTTCCGGACAACAATATGTGTATACAACTTGTAGGTAAGACCATAAACAACAAGTATCATCATAGAAATAATAACATGTTCAGATCTGAAATCATGGCACTCGGGCCCAAAGTGACAAGCATTAAGCATAACAAGTTGCAACAATGTCATAGGCACTAAATAAAGATACTAGGCACTATGCCCTATCAATCTCATATCAAATTACATGAACAATCTCATCCAATCCCTACCATCCCCTCACCTACAGCGGGGGAATTACTCACACATGGATGGGGGAGTCATGGATGGTCGATGGAGGAGCGTCGGTGGTGATGGTGATGAAGATCTCCTCCGAATCCCCGTCCCGGCAGGGTGCCAGAACGGAGTTTCTGGTTCCGAATCGCGGTTTTTGATGGCGGCGGCGCAGTGGAAGTCTATCTGGGAAAAACGCCGTCTCTCCGATCTTAAGTCGTCAGGGGGTATATGTAGGCGAGAGAGGGGGTCGAGAGGCAGCCTGGAGCCACCTCACACAGGGGTGGCGCGGCCAGGGCTGGGCCGCGCCACCACCTTGTGACGGCTCCTCGAGCCACTTCTCCCTCCGGTCTTCTGGCTCCGTGGGTCTTCTGGTGAAATATGATTTTTGGTGATTTTTCCCGAATTTTTACTGGAAGTTGAATTTCTGCACAAAGACAAGACACCAGAGCAATTCTGCTGAAAACAGCGTCAGTCCGTGTTAGTTGTATTCAAAACACACAAATTAGAGGAGAAACAATAGCAAAAGTGTTCGAGAAAGTAGATACGTTTTGGACGTATCAACTCCCCCCAAGCTTAGCTATTTGCTTGTCCTCAAGCAATTCAGTTAACAACTGAGAGCGATAAAAGAAACTTTCACGAACACATTTGCTCATATGATGTATATATACTAACTATGTGATCAAGTACTCAGGCAATTCATAATAAGAAATATGCAACTAATGTCACCTTATAGTCAAGCAAGCTATGAAAGAGTGCCAATGCACTAATAACAAGTAACATGTGCATGAGAAGCTACAAGATTGTAATATGCATAAATGATATGAGAGAATGGTATCCCACTTGCCTTTATTTGTAGAGCAAAACATAAATGCTGAGGCACCTCTGAAGTCCAAGGGAAGACTAGAAGTAGAAATATCAAAGATACAAGCATCATAGTTATACCACAATTAACCGTGTTCTGGGACAAGCACATTACACTAAGAATAACAGCTATGCTCTCAAGAAGTGCTTAAAAGTTAGAAGGTGATGACTCAACATAAAAGTAAACGAATGGCCCTTCGCAGAGGGAAGCAGGGATTTTAACATGTGCTAGAGCTTTTCATTTGTAAAACAGAGATAAAAGTTTCTTTTGAGAGGTGGTTGTTCTATGTCAACGACTAGCAATGGGGACTTACTATCTTCCATAATAAACAAGTGAGAGCGGTTCCGAGTTCTTTGAAAATTGGCACATTGGTGCTCTTTTTATAAAGCTTTGGCACTCCTCCCCACCTTTTTCCTTTCTCAAACCATGGCTAACCGATTCCATCGGGTGCCCACCAACTTTCACAATCCTTTGGAGGAGTGCCTTTTTCTTTCTTTTAGAATTAAGATTATAATGGTCTGACCAGCTCCCTTGCAAAATTAATGACGAGCAGATGAAGCTGCCTAGTCGAGGGGTACTTAATTTAATATGGAAGATAGCAATTCCGACCACTACGTCCCCATGAGCTAAAAACAGTGGCACAAAATGAGAAGTAGTTGAAAGTTTTGAAAGGTAGCACATGAAAATTTACTTGGAATGGCTTACAAATACCATGCATAGGAATTTATAGTGGACTCTTGGGAAGACTTGGTTTTTGGTAATTGGATGCACGAGTAGAGCTCATACTCAGTACAAGTGAAGGCTAGCGAAAGACTGGGAAGCGACAATCGAGAGAGCAATAACTATCATAATCATGCTTGCGACAAAACAAAATTAATATAGGCATAAAAATGATACAAGAACTCTGAGGCAAATTAGATCATCGAGGCTTAATTGACTTTTTGTTCAGTCATATGCATGCTTGAGCATGTGCCAAGTCGATTCAAATGAAGCTTTCAGAGGTGGATACCACAATATCATACCATACTATGAATAAAACAATGCATGCAAGCATCTACATGACATGCTACAGGCTAATAGTAGATTGAAACTAATCATATGAAAGCAAGAACTACAAAGCATCCATTAGATGACATATACCTTACATGAACCGACTAAGCATGTCCACATAGATGAATATATGTACAAAAATGAAAACAAATAGAGTTCATACCAGCCTCTTACCACATCCCGGATTGTCATATGTCGTCATTATTGCTCTTCACTTGTGTGGCTTGAATAATATAAAGTGAATACCAAGCTCCAATGGAGTAACGGGAGACTGAACTCTGCAACAAACTTTACAAAACCAAAGAAGAACAACAAATATTTTTGGCGTTTTTGATTTTTGAAAGCAAAAGCGGAAGGAAATAGCAACAAAGCAAAATATTTTTGGATTTTTCAAATAGAAACCTGAAATAGCAAGTAAAGCAAACCAAAGGTGGAAAAACTAAAGAACCAAATAGAGAAAAACAACGGAAATATTTTTGGTCTTTTTTGTGTTTTGGAAGCAATGAAAACAAGAACGAGAACAGTAAAGAAAGCGAAACATGAATATACAAAGATCCGACAGAATATGATATGTAGATGAGTGAATCGTCGGCGTACGTCCCCCCAAGCTTAGGCTTTTGGCCTAAGTGGAGATCAATGCCGGCTTTGGTAGCTGCTCCAAGCCGGTGGGTCATCATAGGTGTAATCGTACGCCGGTTCTCGCGAAGATGAAGCTGATGGCGCATAATCATAATAAGGCTGTGCATATGGAAAATTCATAGTGTTGGAGGGCTGCCCGACTCCTCGGCACCCTCCTCATCGTGCACAGGCGGCGGGTGCTCCTCTACGTCCGCATCGAGCTCGTCTTCTGTAAGCGACCATCCATTCCTGCGATCAAGGTTAAACAAAAGAGGTGCAGGCAAACGGATTGATCGTTCAGTACTTTACTACCTTCCAGGTAGTCTTCTTGAAAAGGTTAGCTCAAATGTTAAATTAATTAAACTGGCAGGAGGAGAAATAAACTTATGTTGAACCATAGCATCAAGATCAAGTTTCTCAACGGTGAATGGCAAATCTAGAAAATGAGGCAAACACCATGAAAAGCTAGCAGGCGTGAAGCTATAAGCCCCCACAGATTCCCCCTTTTTCACGGTTAATATCAAGACGGAAAGCTATTAAGGCACCCAAATTGTAAGTTCTATCACGCCTTAAAGCAGCAGCAACAAACGCTAAATCATGGAGAGACAACTTTACTTGCAGACTTCCTAGCAAGAACACATTTGGTAATGAAGAAGGCAAAATATCGAATGGATGGAAAATGAATGTTTCGAATTTTACCACCTTCTCCTGTGAAGCTTCTTCCTTGGACAAATCTCTCGTATAGTTCTAACAATTGCCTTGGTTGTCCCTTTATCTTTTAAGCGATCCCCACTGTGGTACTCTAATAGCTGTATAGAAAACATCAAGAGGCAAGTCCACAGATTTGTTATAAATTTTATAATGAACCATGGGGTTAGAAGTGGACCAACTAAATCTGAAATCCTGCACCACAGACATTGTTAGTTTAACATATTGGGGAGGTTCCCCCTCAACAAAGTATTCTAATCCTGCATTAGAAAGCAAGGTTTGAAAGTCTTGAAGAATTCCAGCAGCACTCAAGAATGCCGAGCATGGATAGAGTGAAGGAAAAACCTTCTCTTCACGGTGAACTTTCATAACATCATGCACTTCCAGATCATGCTGAGAGAGTTGATACACATTCTCCTCCATTTCGGAGAGCAAATGATCCAAGTTTCAGCAAAAAATGTTGGGCTGAACAAGGAGATCGAAAATCTGGGTGAAGAACAGCAAGAACTCGTGCTTGAGCAAATGGGGCGGTGTTTTTCGGGAGAGAGAAAGAGCAGGGGAAGAAGAGATGAGTGAGGGGCCTAGGTGGGGCCCCCTCACACATGGGTAGGCGCGGCCAGGGCTGGGCCGCGCCACCTGTGTGTGAGGTGGCGTGGCTGCCCCACCTGGTGCCCCCCAGGTGTCTCTCTGCCCCATTTTTGACATAAAAATTTATAAAGAATTTTCTGGAATTTTCGAGAAACTTTATTTTCGAGGATTTTTAGAAATTGGCATATCGATAAAACTCAGGAAAACGAGGATGAAAAGATTTCAAGCAAATCAAAACTAAGCATGCAACAGCTCTGAGATACTCTTAATTATGCAACTGAACTGAAAGAGTAAATTTGATGAAAGTAAATACAAGTGAGGTGGAGTGGATGCGGTGAAAACGAAGTTTCATTCATATAAAATCACTTTGTTAACAAGGTTGATCAAGTCTTGTTACCAAACTAACTTTTTATGAGGAGAAACTTTGCATATCACTTAATGCTTATGTTACCTCAACTTTGATAGGTATAGTCCCAACCATAACAATTTGACATTCTTCCTTGGGCTTTCGCTCTGAACAAATAATTTGACCAACTTTGATGGTCTCAACATGCTTGATTGAATTTAGAGCATTCCTCCTATCAATCTTCTTCGGAAAGTAAACAGTGTATTCTTTGTCATTAACATTAAAAGTGACTTTTCCTTGATTGCAATTAATAACAGCACCTGCAGTGTTTAGAAAAGGTCTCCCAAGAATAATAGACATATTATCATCTTCAGGCATTTCTAACACAACAAAATCAGTTAATATTAAACAGCTGTTAACAACTTGAACAGGAACATTCTCACATATACCAATAGGAATAGTAGTAGACTTATCAGCCATCTGCAAGGATATATCAGTTGAAACCAATTTTTCTAAATCAAGTCTCTTATAAAGAGAAAAAGGCATGACACTAACTCCAGCTCCCAAATCACATAAGGCAGTTCTAACATAGTTATTTTTAATGGAGCACGGAATAGTTGGTATACCTGGATCTCCAAGCTTCTCTGGAACTTTACCATCAAAAGAATAGTTAGCAAGTAGTGTGGAAATTTCCTCACTAGGAATTTTCCTTTTGTTAGTGACAATATCTTTCATATACTTTGCATAAGGAGGCATTCTAATAGCACCAGTCAAAGGAATTTGCAAAAATAAAGGTCTCATCCATTCACAAAACCTGTTGTAGTGTTCTTCTTCCTTGGACTTGTGTTTCTTACTAGGAAAAGGCATTGGCTTCTGTACCCAAGGTTCCCTCTCCTTACCATGCTTGTTGGCAATGAAGTCTTCTTTGGTGTACTTTACATTTTTATCACTCTTTTCCGGTTCTTCTTCAGCTTCTTCTTTATCTTCTTCTTTATCATTTCCTGGTTCTGTTTCAGCATCAGAAATAGAAACACTGTTAGGATCTTTACCTGCATCAGAAGATTCTGTAGTTGTTTTATGCTTCTTCTTCATCGTGGGAGGAATATCATCACTTGAAGTGTGTTGAGAATCTTGCTCAACCCTCTTAGGATGTCCTTCAGGATATAATGGGTCTTGAGTAGCAGCACCACTTCTTGTGCGTATTTCACATGCTTGCTTCTCTCTTGCAGCATTAACTAGCAGGTCTTGCTGCACTTTGGTAAGCTGATCAATTTGTGTTTGAATCATTTTAAAATGTTTAGCAGTATCTTCACATCATTGGCGGTTCTCTCCACAATATCCTGCATCTTGTTAATAACTCTAGAATTCTCCAACAGATGATTATGCACCATTCTATTAAAATTCTCTTGCTTAACAATAAAATTATCAAACTCATCTAAGCATTGATCAGGAGGTTTAGTGTAAGGAATATATCTTTCATCAAAGCGTTGGAGAGAGTGTACCTCAATAGTAGATGAGCGAGGGGTTAGCTTACATATTCTCAATAGGAGGTAAATTCTTCACATCTTCGGCCTTAATACCTTTCTCCTTAAGAGCTTCTTAGCCTCCTCATAACTTCATCATTTAATTCAATCATCCCTCTCTTCTTCGGTGTTGGGCTCTGTAGATGGCGCAGGAGTTGGTGCTGGTGATGGCTCAACTAAAGTCCATCATCATGATTCCGGCTTATTTTAGCCATTAACTCCTCTGCTTCAGCCGAGTTCTTTCCCTGAAAACACAACCAGCACAACTATCCAAATATTGACTTAGATTCATCCGTTAGTCATTATAAAATATATCAAGGAGTCATTTTTAGGCAATGGTTCTTTAGGCAAAGCTCTAATTAAAGAACAAAACCTTGTCCAAGATTCAGGCAATTTCTCTCCTTTTCCCTGTTCAAAATCAAAGATTTCTGCACAGCAGCATGTTGAGCATAGCGGGAAAATATTTCTGAAAGAAAGCATTAACCAAAGCAATAGGACTAGTAAGGGATCCAGGAGACAAGCTATTAAACCAAATTTTAGCAGCATCTTTCAATGAGAAAGGAAAAATCTTAGCAACAAAATAAGTGCGGAGCTTAATATCATCAGAAACAAATTTACTCAAAGTAGAAAGCTCATTCATGTGCTCCATAGCACTCTCATCTTTAGTACCACAAAGGGAGTTTTCTCAACAATAGATATGTAAGATAAATCCAAAGAGAAATCATAATCTTGTCTCTAATATTGATAGGGAGAAGCAGCAAACTTAGGATCAGGAGACAAATTATATCTAACAGAACGTCTAGCAAGAAGCTCTTTAATTACCTGCATCACGAGCAGCACGTGCTTCTGCAATAAAATCATAATTAAGCTCAATATAAGCATCATCATCATAATCATCACTAGGACATTCCCTAGACTCAGGTGAACTAACAGGTGTAACAGTGGTGTTTCCCAACTTAGCTCTAGCAATAGTAGCCTCTAAAAAGGAACCTAGTGAACCTCTCTCATCAAGCACAGTAGAAGCATCATCTAAATTATCAGTGGCACTTTCAATCTCAGCAGAAGTAGTAGCAGTAACGTGTGGGTGTGGTGGTGTAAGCAACTTACTCATAACAGATGGCGAATCAAGAGCAACAGAGGTGTTGAGAGTCGTACCTCTTCTTGTAGTAGATGGCAATATAGGAACTTTTCCATCACGAGGTTTACCCATGATGAAAGGATTGCAGCGAACAATATGAATACCAAGTGAACTTACAGATAAAGCTATGCTCCCCGGCAACGGCGCCAGAAAATAGTCTTGATGACCCACAAGTATAGGGGATCGCAACAGTCTTCGAGGGAAGTATTACCCAAATTTATTGATTCGACACAAGGGAGCCAAGAATATATGTAAGCCTTACAGTTGAGTTGTCAATTCAGCTGCACCTGGAAACAGTCTTGCTCGCAGTGGTTTATCAGTAGCAACAGTTTTATAGTGGGTGACAGTAGGAAAACAGTAACAGCAGTAGGAAAATAGCAGCAGTAAGTAACGGTTGTAAACAGTAGGAACAAATACTGTAGGCATAGGGATGGATAACGGGCGTTGCATGGATAAGATAATTCATGAAATCAATGAGATACGGGCATTGCAGATAAATAATGATAAAGCATCCTAGTACAAACAATCATAGGCATGTGTTCCATATATAGTCGTACGTGCTCGCGAGGAGAAACTTGCACGACATCTTTTGTCCTACCAGCCTGTTGCAGCAGGGCCTCAAGGGAAACTACTGGTAATTAAGGTACTCCTTTAATAAAGTACCGGAGCAAAGCATTAGCACTCGGTGAACACATGTGATCCTCACATCACAGCCATCCCCTCCGGTTATCCCAATTTCTGTCACTTTGGGGCCTCGGGTTCCGGACAACAATATGTGTATACAACTTGTAGGTAAGACCATAAACAACAAGTATCATCATAGAAATAATAACATGTTCAGATCTGAAATCATGGCACTCGGGCCCAAAGTGACAAGCATTAAGCAACAAGTTGCAACAATGTCATAGGCACTAAATAAAGATACTAGGCACTATGCCCTATCAATCTCATATCAAATTACATGAACAATCTCATCCAATCCCTACCATCCCCTCACCTACAGTGGGGGATGGGAATTACTCACACATGGATGGGGGAGTCATGGATGGTCGATGGAGGAGCGTCGGTGGTGATGGTGATGAAGATCTCCTCCGAATCCCCGTCCCGGCAGGGTGCCAGAACGGAGTTTCTGGTTCCGAATCGCGGTTTTTGATGGCGGCGGCGCAGTGGAAGTCTATCTGGGAAAAACGCCGTCTCCGATCTTAAGTCGTCAGGGGGTATATGTAGCGAGAGAGGGGGTCGAGAGGCAGCCTGGAGCCACCTCACACAGGGGTGGCGCGGCCAGGGCTGGGCCGCGCCACCACCTTGTGACGGCTCCTCGAGCCACTTCTCCCTCCGGTCTTCTGGCTCCGTGGGTCTTCTTGTGATGAAATATGATTTTTGGTGATTTTTCCCGAATTTTTACTGGAAGTTGAATTTCTGCACAAAGACAAGACACCAGAGCAATTCTGCTGAAAACAGCGTCAGTCCGTGTTAGTTGTATTCAAAACACACAAATTAGAGGAGAAACAATAGCAAAAGTGTTCGAGAAAGTAGATACGTTTTGGACGTATCAACTCCCCCCCAAGCTTAGCTATTTGCTTGTCCTCAAGCAATTCAGTTAACAACTGAGAGCGATAAAAAAGAAACTTTCACGAACACATTTGCTCATATGATGTATATATACTAACTATGTGATCAAGTACTCAGGCAATTCATAATAAGAAATATGAACTAATGTCACCTTATAGTCAAGCAAGCTATGAAAGAGTGCCAATGCACTAATAACAAGTAACATGTGCATGAGAAGCTACAAGATTGTAATATGCATAAATGATATGAAATGGTATCCCACTTGCCTTTATTTGTAGAGCAAAACATAAATGCTGTGAGGCACCTCTGAAGTCCAAGGGAAGACTAGAAGTAGAAATATCAAAGATACAAGCATCATAGTTTATACCACAATTAACCGTGTTCTGGGACAAGCACATTACACTAAGAATAACAGCTATGCTCTCAAGAAGTGCTTAAAAGTTAGAAGGTGATGACTCAACATAAAAGTAAACGAATGGCCCTTCGCAGAGGGAAGCAGGATTTTAACATGTGCTAGAGCTTTTCATTTGTAAAACAGAGTAAAAGTTTCTTTTGAGAGGTGGTTGTTGTTCTATGTCAACGACTAGCAATGGGGACTTACTATCTTCCATAATAAACAAGTGAGAGCGGTTCCGAGTTCTTTGAAAATTGGCACATTGGTGCTTTTTATAAAGCTTTGGCACTCCTCCCCACCTTTTTCCTTTCTCAAACCATGGCTAAACCGATTCCATCGGGTGCCCACCAACTTTCACAATCCTTTGGAGGAGTGCCTTTTTTCTTTCTTTTAGAATTGAGATTATAATGGTCTGACCAGCTCCCTTGCAAAAATTAATGACGAGCAGATGAAGCTGCCTAGTCGGGGTACTTAATTTAATATGGAAGATAGCAATTCCGACCACTACGTCCCCATGAGCTAAAAACAGTGGCACAAAATGAGAAGTAGTTGAAAGTTTGAAAGGTAGCCACATGAAAATTTACTTGGAATGGCTTACAAATACCATGCATAGGAATTTATGTGGACTCTTGGGAAGACTTGGTTTTTGGTAATTGGATGCACGAGTAGAGCTCATACTCAGTACAAGTGAAGGCTAGCGAAAGACTGGGAAGCGACAATCGAGAGAGCAATAACTATCATAATCATGCTTGCGACAAAACAAATTAATATAGGCATAAAAATGATACAAGAACTCTGAGGCAAATTAGATCATCGAGGCTTAATTGACTTTTTGTTCAGTCTATGCATGCTTGAGCATGTGCCAAGTCGATCAAATGGAGCTTTCAGAGGTGGATACCACAATATCATACCATACTATGAATAAAACAATGCATGCAAGCATCTACATGACATGCTACAGGCTAATAGTAGATTGAAACTAATCATATGAAAGCAAGAACTACAAAGCATCCATTAGATGACATATACCTTACATGAACCGACTAAGCATGTCCACATAGATGAATATATGTACAAAAATGAAAACAAATAGAGTTCATACCAGCCTCTTACCACATCCGATTGTCATATGTCGTCATTATTGCTCTTCACTTGTGTGGCTTGAATAATATAAGTGAATACCAAGCTCCAATGGAGTAACGGGAGACTGAACTCTGCAACAAAACTTTACAAAACCAAAGAGAAGAACAACAAATATTTTTGGCGTTTTTGATTTTTGAAAGCAAAAGCGGAAAGGAAATAGCAACAAAGCAAATATTTTTGGATTTTTCAAATAGAAACCGAAAATAGCAAGGTAAAGCAAACCAAAGGTGGAAAACTAAAGAACCAAATAGAGAAAAACAACGGAAATATTTTTGGTCTTTTTTGTGTTTTGGAAGCAATGAAAACAAGAACGAGAACAGTAAAGAAAGCGAAACATGAATATACAAAGATCCGACAGAATATGATATGTAGATGAGTGAAATCGTCGGCGTACGTCCCCCCAAGCTTAGGCCTTTTGGCCTAAGTGGAGATCAATGCGGCTTTGGTAGCTGCTCCAAGCCGGTGGGTCTCATAGGTGTAATCGTATGCCGGTTCTCGCGAAGATGAAGCTGATGGCGCATAATCATAATAAGGCTGTGCATATGGAAAATTCATAGTGGTTGAGGGCTGCTGACTCCTCGGCACCCTCCTCATCGTGCACAGGCGGCGGGTGCTCCTCTACGTCCGAATCGAGCTCGTCTTCTGTAAGCGACCATCCATTCCTGCGATCAAGGTTTAACAAAAGAGGTTGCAAGGCAAACGGATTGATCGTTCAGTCTTATACCTTCCAGGTAGTCTTCTTGAAAGGTTTTAGCTCAAATGTTAAATTAATCAAACTGGCAGGAGGAGAGAATAAAACTTATGTTGAACCATAGCATCAAGATCAAGTTTCTCAACGTGTGAACTGCAGATCTCGAAAATGAGGCAGAAACACCATGAAAAGCTAGCAAGCGTGAGCTATAAGCACCCCCACAGATTCCCCCTTTTTCACGGTTAATATCTAGACGGAAAGCTATTAAGGCACCCAAATTGTAAGTTCTATCACGCCTTAAAAGCAAGTAGCAACAAACGCTAAATCATGGAGAGACAACTTACTTGCAGACTTCCTAGCAAGAACACTTTGGTAATGAAGAAGGCAAAAATCGGATGGATGGAAAATGAATGTTTCGAATTTTACCACCTTCTCCTGTGAAGCTTCTTCCTTGACAAATCTCTCCGTATAGTTCTAACAATTGCCTTGGTTTGTCCCTTTATCTTCTCAAGCGATCCCCACTGTGGTACTCTAATAGCTGTATAGAAAACATCAAGAGGCAAGTCCCACAGATTTGTTATAATTTTATAATGAACCATGGGTTAGAAGTGGACCAACTAAATCTGAAATCCTGCACCACAGACATTGTTAGTTTAACATATTGGGGAGGTTCCCCTCAACAAAGTATTCTAATCCTGCATTAGAAAGCAAGGTTTGAAAGTCTTGAAGACTTCCAGCAGCACTCAAGAATGCCGAGCATGGATAGAGTGAAGGAAAAACCTTCTCTTCACGGTGAACTTTCATAACATCATGCACTTCTAGTTCATGTTGAGAGAGTTGATACACATTCTCCTCCATTTCTGAAATTTTTCAACAAACTCATAAAAAGTGATTTAAAGACAAGCAAATGTAGGAAACTACTATAGTGAGTTACTAGAGAGCTATCATGCATCAAAATAACCTTTCTAAACAATAGAACAAGCATGCATACTCATTTATACTGTCACCTACAATGCTAAAATACTCAAGAAATACTTTACCAAAAGAAAATCTACTTGGACAAGTGGAGGAGTCACATACCGGAGAGCAAATGATCCAAGTTTCAGCAAAAATGTTGGGCTGAACAAGGAGATCGAAAAATCCAGGTGAAGAACAGCAAGAACTCGAGCTTGAGCAAATGGGGCGGTGTTTTTCGGGAGAGAGAAAGAGCAGGGGAAGAAGAGATGAGTGAGTGGCCTGGTGGGGCCCCCTCACACCTGGGTGGCGCGGCCAGGGCTGGGCCGCGCCACCTGTGTGTGAGGTGGCGTGGCTGCCCCACCTGGTGCCTCCCAGGTGTCTCTCTGCCCCATTTTTGACATAAAAATTTATAAAGAATTTTCTGGAATTTTTCGAGAAACTTTATTTTCGAGGATTTTTCAGAAATTGGCATATCGATAAAACTCAGAAAAACGAGGATGAAAAGATTTCAAGCAAATCAAAACTAAGCATGCAGCAGCTCTGAGATACTCTTAATCATGCAACTAAACTGAAGGAATAAAATTTGATGAAAGTAAATACAAGTGAGGTGGAGTGGATGCGG
Organism: Dactylis glomerata; assembly: GCA_007115705.1. Classification (NCBI taxonomy): domain Eukaryota; kingdom Viridiplantae; phylum Streptophyta; class Magnoliopsida; order Poales; family Poaceae; genus Dactylis; species Dactylis glomerata. Next base: position 893,062 of record QXEO01000371.1, on the reverse strand, counting down.
TGAAAACGAAGTTTCGTTCATATAAATTCACTTTGCTAACAAGGTTGATCAAGTCTTGTTACCAAACTAACTTTATATGAGGCAAAACTTTGCACTTCACTTAATGCTTATGTTACCTCAACTTTGATAGGTATAGCCCCAACCATAACAATTTGATATTCTTCCTTGGGCTTTTGCTCTGAACAAATAATTTGGCCAACTTTGATGGTCTCAACATGCTTGATTGAATTTAGAGCATTCCTCCTATCAATCTTCTTGGGAAAATAAACTGTATATTCTTTGTCATTAACATTAAAAGTGACTTTTCCTTGATTGCAATTAATAACAGCACCTGCAGTGTTTAGAAAAGGTCTCCCAAGAATAATAGACATATTATCATCTTCAGGCATTTCCAACACAACAAAATCAGTTAATATTAAACAGCTGTTAGCAACTTGAACAGGAACATTCTCACATATACCAATAGGAATAGTAGTAGACTTATCAGCCATCTGCAAGGATATATCAGTTGATACCAATTTTTCTAAATCAAGTCTCTTATAAAGAGAAAAAGGCATGACACTAACTCCAGCTCCCAAATCACATAAAGCAGTTCTAACATAGTTATTTTTAATGGAGCAAGGAATAGTTGGTATACCTGGATCTCCAAGCTTCTCTGGAACTTTACCATCAAAAGAATAGTTAGCAAGTAGAGTGGAAATTTCCTCACTAGGAATTTTCCTTTTGTTAGTGACAATATCTTTCATATACTTTGCATAAGGAGGCATTCTAATAGCATCAGTCAAAGGAATTTGCAAAAATAAAGGTCTCATCCATTCACAAAACCTGTTGTAGTGTTCTTCTTCCTTGGACTTGTGTTTCTTACTAGGAAAAGGCATTGGCTTCTGTACCCAAGGTTCCCTCTCCTTACCATGCTTGTTGGCAATGAAGTCTTCTTTGGTGTACTTTGCATTTTTATCAATCTTTTCTGGTTCTTCTTCAACTTCTTCTTTATCTTCTTCTTTATCGGAAGCATCTCCTGGTTCAGTTTCAGCATCAGAAATAGAAACACTGTTAGGATCTTTACCTGCATCAGAGGATTCTGCAGTTGTTTTATGCTTCTTCTTCTTCTTCTTGGAAGGAATATCATCACTTGAAGTGCGTTGAGAATCTTGCTCAACCCTCTTAGGATGTCCTTCAGGATATAATGGGTCTTGAGTAGCAGCACCACTTCTTGTGCGTATTTCACATGCTTGCTTCTCTCTTGCAGCATTAACTAGCAAGTCTTTTTGCACCTTGGTAAGCTGATCAATTTGTGTTTGAACCATTTGAAAATGTTTAGCAAGTATCTTCACATCATTGGCGGTTCTCTCCACAATATCCTGCAACTTGTTAATAGCTCTAGAATTTTCCAACAAATGATTATGCACCATTCTATTAAAATTTTCTTGCTTAACAATAAAATTATCAAACTCATCTAAGCATTGATCAGGAGGTTTAGTATAAGGAATATCTCTTTCATCAAAGCGTTGGAGAGAGTGTACCTCAATAGTAGATGAGTGAGGGATTGGCTTACATAATTCTTCTATAGGAGGTAAATTCTTCACATCTTCGGCCTTAATACCTTTCTCCTTAAGAGATTTCTTAGCTTCCTTCATAACTTCATCATTTAATTCAATCATCCCTCTCTTCTTCGGCGTAGGCTCTGTAGATGGCGCAGGGGTTGGTGCTGGTGTTGGCTCAACTAAAGTCCAATCATCATGATTCCGGCTTATTTTAGCCATTAATTCTTCAGCTTCAGCCGGAGTTCTTTCCCTGAAAACACAACCAGCACAACTATCCAAATATGACTTAGATTCATCCGTTAGTCCATTATAAAATATATCAAGGAGTTCATTTTTAGGCAATGGTTCTTTAGGCAAAGCTCTAATTAAAGAACAAAACCTTGTCCAAGATTCAGGCAATATCTCTCCTTTTCCCTGTTCAAAATCAAAGATTTTCTGCACAGCAGCATGTTGAGCACTAGCGGGAAAATATTTCTGAAAGAAAGCATTAACCAAAGCAATAGGACTAGTAAGAGATCCAGGAGACAAGCTATTAAACCAAGTTTTAGCAGCATCTTTCAACGAGAAAGGAAAAATCTTAGCAACAAAGTAAGTGCGGAGCTTAATATCATCAGAAAACAAATTACTCAAAGTAGAAAGCTCATTCATGTGCTCCATAGCACTCTCATCTTTAGTACCACAAAAAGGAGTTTTCTCAACAATAGATATGTAAGATAAATCCAAAGAGAAATCATAATCCTTGTCTCTAATATTTATAGGAGAAGCAGCAAACTTAGGATCAGGAGACAAATTATATCTAACAGAACGTCTAGCAAGAAGTTCTTTAACATTACCTGCATTACGAGCAGCACGTGCTTCTGCAATAAAATCATCATTAAGCTCAATGTAAGCATCATCATCATAATCATCACTAGAACATTCCCTAGACTCAGGTGAACTAACAGGTGTAACAGTGGTGTTTCCCAACTTAGCTCTAGCAATAGTAGCCTCTAAAAAGGAACCTAGTGAACCTCTCTCATCAAGCACAGTAGAAGCATCATCTAAATTATCAGTGGCACTTTCAATCTCAGCAGAAGTAGTAGCAGTAGCGTGTGGGTGTGGTGGTGTAAGCAACTTACTCATAACAGATGGCGAATCAAGAGCAACAGAGGTGTTGAGAGTCGTACCTCTTCTTGTAGTGGATGGCAATATAGGAACTTTTCCATCACGAGGTTTACCCATGATGAAAGGATTGCAGCGAACAATATGAATACCAAGTGAACTTACAGATAAAGCTATGCTCCCCGGCAACGGCGCCAGAAAATAGTCTTGATGACCCACAAGTATAGGGGATCGCAACAGTCTTCGAGGGAAGTATTACCCAAATTTATTGATTCGACACAAGGGGAGCCAAAGAATATATGTAAGCCTTAACAGATGAGTTGTCAATTCACCTGCACCTGGAAACAGTCTCACTTGCAGCGGTTTATCAGTAGCAACAGTTTTATAGCAGTGACAGTAGGGAAACAGTAACAGCAGTAGTAAAATAGCAGTAGTAGAAGTAACGGTTGTAAACAGTAGGAACAAATACTGTAGGCATAGGGATGGATAACGGGCGTTGCATGGATAAGATAATTCATGAAATCAATGAGATACGGGCATTGCAGATAAATAATGATAAAGCATCCTAGTACAAACAATCATAGGCATGTGTTCCGTATATAGTCGTACGTGCTCACAAGGAGAAACTTGCACGACATCTTTTGTCCTACCAGCCTGTTGCAGCAGGGCCTCAAGGGAAACTACTGGTAATTAAGGTACTCCTTTTAATAAAGTACCGGAGCAAAGCATTAGCACTCGGTGAACACATGTGATCCTCACATCATAGCCATCCCCTCCGGTTATCCCAATTTCTGTCACTTTGGGGCCTCGGGTTCCGGACAACAATATGTGTATACAACTTGTAGGTAAGACCATAAACAACAAGTATCATCATAGAAATAATAACATGTTCAGATCTGAAATCATGGCACTCGGGCCCAAAGTGACAAGCATTAAGCACAACAAGTTGCAACAATGTCATAGGCACTAAATAAAGATACTAGGCACTATGCCCTATCAATCTCATATCAAATTACATGAACAATCTCATCCAATCCCTACCATCCCCTCACCTACAGCGGGGGAATTACTCACACATGGATGGGGGAGTCATGGATGGTCGATGGAGGAGCGTCGGTGGTGATGGTGATGAAGATCTCCTCCGAATCCCCGTCCCGGCAGGGTGCCAGAACGGAGTTTCTGGTTCCGAATCGCAGTTTCTGATGGCGGCGGCGCAGCGGAAGTCTATCTGGAAAAAAACGCCGTCTCCTCGATCTTAAGTCGTCAGGGGGTATATGTACGCGAGAGAGGAGGTCGAGAGGGGGCCTGGGGCCACCTCACACAGGGGTGGCGCGGCCAGGGCTGGGCCGCGCCGCCCACGTGTGACGGCTCCTCGAGCCACTTCTCCCTCCGGTCTTCTGGCTCCGTGGGTCTTCTGGTGAAATATGATTTTTTGTGATTTTTCCCGAATTTTTACTGGAAGTTGAATTTCTGCACAAAAACGAGACACCAGAGCAATTCTGCTAAAAACAGCGTCAGTCCGTGTTAGTTGTATTCAAAACACACAAATTAGAGGAGAAACAATAGCAAAAGTGTTCGGGAAAGTAGATACGTTTTGGACGTATCAGTGGTGTCTCAATTTACATGCTTGTTTATGTTGACAATATTTTTCTTGCTGGATCTTCTGCTACTATTGAGCATTTGGTTCTCACTTTGGGGCCGACTTTTCCTATTAAAGATTTGGGGCGCCTAGATTATTTTCTTGGCATTGAGGCTACTGATACGTCTCAAATGTATCTATAATTTTTGATGCTCCATGCTTGTTCTTACACCATTTGCTTAGTGTTTTGTTATAGTTCGTGGCATTTTTATGCATTTTCCGGAACTAACCTGTTAACAAGATGCCACAGTGCCAGTTCCCTGTTTTCTGCTGTTTTTGTGTTTCAGAAAAGTTACACAAGAAATATTCTCGGAATTGAATGAAACAAAAGCCGAACCTCCTAATATTTATCGAAGCTTCTAGAAGACCGAAGAGGAGACGGGGGGCCATGGGCTGGCCACACCATAGGGTGGCGCGGCCAGCCCCTGGCCCACGCCCCCTATGGGTGAGGCCGCCCTGGTCCACTCCTGATGCCGCCCCTTCGCCTATAAAGACCCCCCCCCCCCGATGGGAAAAACCTAAACACCCAATCAATTTTCTAGAAACACATCATGATCCGCCGCTGTCATCGACCCGAGATCGGGAGGGTCCAGAAGCTCTTCCTGGCACCCTGCCGGAGAGGGGAATCACCACCGGAGGTCTTCTTCATCGCCATGATTGCCTTCGGCGCGATGAGTGAGTAGTCTACCTTGGACTATGGGTCCATAGCAGTAGCTAGATGGTTGTCTTCTCCACCATGTGCTTCATGTTTAGATCTCGTGAGCTGCCTTACATGATCGAGATCATCTTTATGTAATTCTACATGTTGTGTTTGTTGGGATCCAATAAATATTGGTGTTATGTTAAGTTTATGTGCTGAATATTATCTTATGTTATCTCTATGTTGTTTATGATCTTGCATGCTCTCCGTTGTTAGTAGCTATCTTGGCCAAGTAGATACTAGTGACTCCAAGAGGGGGTATTTATGCTCGATAGTTGGGTTCGTGCCTCTATTTAATCTGGGGGAGTGACAAAAACCTCTAAGGTTGTAGATGTGTTGTTGCCACTAGGGAGAAAACAACAATCTTGTTTCCAAGAACATTCGTTTTGTTTACATTACACACTTTGCTTAATGCAGTTATCTGTTGTTCACAACTTAATACTCAAGGGGTCCTCGGATGATTCCCCGCGAGTGGATTATTAGTCATAGATGTAGTTGGATGGCGGTCTATGTATTTTGTTGTAATGCCTAGAGTAAATCTCATAGTGATCATCATGACATATGCACATTATCTTTATTCTATCAATTGCCCAACTGTAATTTGTTTACCCAGCATGTCATTATTTATCTTATGGAGAGATACCACTAGTGAACTGTGGACCCCGGTCTAATTTCCTTTACATTGCTATTACTGTTTACTTTTACTCGCACTGTTTACTTTCTTGCATACTACTATTGCTTTCCACTCGATACGCTCAATCCTTTGTTTACAGCAAACCGGTGAGATTGACAACCTCATCGTAAGTTGGGAGCAAAGTTCTTGGTTGTGTTATGTGCAGGTTCCACGTTGCTGCTGGTGCAAAGCAAAGCCCTGGACGAGGCGCCTTATAAATTGTCCGGAGCTGTCATGAAGCTAGCAGGCATCACATTCTGAAGTTTGGCGTTTTCCTACTGGTTCGACAAACCTCGGTTTCTTACTGAGGGAAAACTTGCTACTGTGCTCATCATACCTTCCTCTTGGGGTTCGTAACTGGGTGGTTATCTGCCCGCATCAAGCAACTTTTTCTGGCGCCGTTGCCAGGGAAAAAGAAGATTTCTGCAAGGGGAGTTTTGCACGCACATCCTTTATTTTGTTTATTGTTTTCCTTTACTTTATTTTTACTTGCATCATTTTATCAAAAATACAAAAAAATTTAGTTTCCTTATAGTTGTTATTTTTACTTGTCTGCTTTTAGCTTTGCTGGAATGGGTACTCATGAGAATACCAAGTTGTGTGATTTTACTAGCACTAATAATAGTGATTTTATCTGCCCTCTTATTGCGCCACCTGCTCCTGCTGCAAATTTTTATGAGATTAAACCTGCTTTATTGAACCTTGTTATGAAAGAGCAATTTTCTGCTGCTAGTACTGATGATGCTACAGCTCATCTCAACAATTTTGTTGAGCTATGTGAGATGCAAAAATATAAGGATGTAGAAGGTGATATTATTAAGCTTAAGTTGTTTCCTTTTTATTTAAGAGGAAAAGCTAAGGATTGGTTGCTATCTTTGCCTAGAAATAGTATTGATTCATGGGCTAAGTGTAAGGATGCTTTTATTGGAAAATACTATCCTCCTGCTAAGATTATAGCTTTGCATAGTGATATCATGAAGTTTAGACAGTTTGATAATGAACATGTTGCTCAGGCTTGGGAAAGAATGAAATCTATGATAAAGAATTGCCCTACTCATGGACTGACTACTTGGATGATTGTCCAAACTTTTTATGCAGGACTGAATTTTTCTTCAAGAAATCTATTGGATTCAGCTGCTGGAGGTACTTTTATGTCCCTTACCTTGGACGTCGCAACAAAGCTTCTCGACAACATGATGGTAAATTATTCTGAGTGGCACACCGAGAGAGCTCCACAAGGTAAGAAGGTAAATTCTGTTGAGGAAACCTCTTCCTTGAGTGATAAGATTGATGCTATTATGCTTATGCTTTCTAATGATAGAACTCATGTTGATCCTAATAATGTTCCTTTGGCCTCTTTGGTTGCTCAAGAAGAGCATGTTGATGTAAACTTCATTAGAAATAATAATTTTAATAACAATGCTTCTGGAACAATTTTGCTAGTAACAATTATAGGCCGTATCCTTCTACCAATGGTAATGGTTATGGTAACTCTTATGGTAATTCCTCCAACAACACTAGGGCCGCGCCCTCTGAGCTTGAAGTCATCCTCAAGGACTTCATCGGTAAGCAAACTGCTTTTAACAAGTCTGTTGAGGAAAAGTTAGGCAAAATTGATGTTCTTGCTTCTAAAGTTGATAGCCTTGCTCTTGATTTTGAACTTCTGAAACTAAAAGTGTTGCCTAATGAGGTGAAGGAAAGCAATACTTTTGCCACTGCTAATGCTATCCAAGTTAAGATTGATGAAAATGTTAGGATGTTAGCAGAATTGCATGCCAGGTGGGAAAGAGAAGATGAGATGGCTTGAAAGATGAAGGTATGTACCATTACTACCTCTAATGATGTTGTTCCAAATGCTAGCAATCCTCTTACTTTGATTGGTGTAGAGAAAACTCCCACTCCTTGTACTAAAAAGCCCAAAACTGCAAAAACTTTTTCTCAAAAGAGTGCTAAAATTTTTCGGAGTGTAGGAGATGATAGCTCTATTTCTTTCAATGATTTTGATGTTGATGGCTGTAATATATCTGAAGTTATTTTGTTCTTGCAAAAGCTTGCTTTGAGTCCCAATGCTAGTTCTTTGAATGTTGCTTTTACAAAGCATATTACCAATGCTCTCATGAAAATTAGGGATGAAAAGTTGAAGCAAAAAGCTTCTATTCCCAAGAAGTTAGAAGATGGTTGGGAACCCATCATTGATATGCATGTTAATGGTTTTGATTGCATTGCTTTATGTGATCTAGATGCTAGTATTTCTGTTATGCCTAGAACAAATTTATGACATGCTTGATTTACCACCACTTGAAAAGTGTTATTATGATGTTCCTATTGCTGATGTTGCTAAGAAGAAACCTTTGGTAGGATTAATGATGTTCTTATTATGGTTAACAATAACCTTGTTCCCGTTGATTTTCTTGTCATGGATGTTGAATACAATGCTTCATGTCCTATTATTTTGGGAAGACCTTTTCTTCGAACTGTAGGTGCCATCATTGTTATAAAGGAAGGCACCATCAAATATCAATTCCCACTCAAGAAAGGTATGGAACACTTTCCTAGAAGGAGGAAGAAATTACTTTTTGACTCTATTCTTAGAGCAAATTATGAACTTGATGCTTCATCTTTCGATATTACTTGATTTCCACTTTCTACGCCTAGCTCAAAGGCGTTAAAGAAAAGCACTCTTGGGAGATAACCCATTGTTTTACTTTTAGTTCTTTTTCTTTTATTTGAGTCTTAGAAGTTATTACTACTATAATAACCGCTCCTTATCCTTTTTATTTCGTTGTTGTGCCAAGAGAAACCTCTAATTTGAGTGAGGTAAGATTTGGGGAAGTTGCTGTCCTGAAACAGATTTTGGTGCTGCACCGTAAAAATTTGTGAAAATTCTCAGAATATCTTTTTGACCTGCGATTTTTTGTGCATATGCCCCAGGTTATATCCAAACTTTCATTAGTTTTACACTTTTCGATTTGAGCAACAGAAGGTCCTCGAAAAATGCCACTATTTGTGTTTGCCTCTCGATCACTTTCTTTTTGAGTTCTTTTGATCATGGAACTTTTGGGGAAGTTGCTATAGTAGTATATGCTTTATATGTGGTGGTTTTGAGTTGAAATCTGAACCAAAAAAGGGGTTGATTCATTACTATGCTTACACTAATGTTGCTAATAGAATTGTGTTGAGTTTTGTATGAAGGAAGTTTTTAAGTGTAGGGATTGGAGAATGATGAGATGAGTTGAAGAATAGACAAAAGCTCAAGCTTGGGGATGCCCACGCACCCCAAGAAATATCCAAGAGGTACAAGCGTCAAAGCTTGGGGATGCCCCCGAGGCACCCCTTCTTCATCGGCAAAAATTAGGTCACCTTTCAACACACTATATTTTTATTGCTTCATGCACTATGCGTTTTTCTTGGAGCGTCTTTACTTTTGCTTTTAGTTTTCTATTGTTTTGTTTTGTTTGCTGCAATAAATGGTTGGACCTCAACAAATTTCTTTTGGAAGTGATGTACTCATTTTCATTTGCCAAGAACACTCCGTTTTTCACTCTTATCGTTCAACGAGTGTTCTCTTTTTCTGCTACTGCATTTAGCTTTCATTTTTTGCCTTGATTTTTGTTCATATCTTGTTTTATCTTTGCATCAAGGTGTATTTTTACCTCTGGTCCATGTTGGTTTTCATCAAAAGAGTTTTTTCAAAAAGGTTCGAATGGTGTTGGAAAAGAGAAAAAGTTTCATGCAAAAAAGTGGTACAAAAAGGAGCTTGTTTAGACTGCGGCTTAGACTTTTGCATCTCGTGCTTGATATCATTTTGATAGTATTCTTAGTGATTTTTGTTGTAGCATGACTTGTCTCAAATGACTGAGATTGCTTAATGAGCCTTTGAAAAAATCATGCGTTGTTTTTATTTTATGGGAGCATTAATTTGGTTTTCTCTTGATGCTTTATTTGGGTTGACTTGGCGCAGGCTTACAACATATTTGACTCATACAAAGTCTCCATAAGCCTCTATGATCATTTAGTTTTTTACTTTTGATGCCATTTTATGCTTCTCTTAATGATGTTTTGTCGATATGCATGATTATGGCCGTTATTGCTTTCTTAGTTGGTCGCTCCCAGTCTTTTGCTAGCCCTCATTTTGTACTGAGTTTGAGCTCTACTCGTGCATCCAACTCCCAAAAACCAAGTTATTCCATTGTGTCCACCATACATACCTATTAGCTGAAGGAAATATGCCCTAGAGGCAATAATAATATTGTTATTATCATATTTCTTATTCATGATAATGTTTATACTCCATGCTATATTTATATTAAGCGGAAACATTAATACTTGTGTGGTTTATGAACAACACCGTGTCCCTAGTACGCCTCTACTAGACTAGATCATTGATTAATGATGGTTAAGGTTTCCTAACCATAGACATGAGTTGTCAATTAATAATGAGATCATGTCATTAGGAGAACTAGCCAAGTGGCCCGCGCACATGCGTGGGCGACCTCTTGATTATCCTTCAAAATTTCCTATTCAGTAAAGATAAAATGCTTTCAAGACCATAATATATATAAAGGTGATATATAACTAAATCCTAGTATGGTATTTTAAATTTGTTAACAATTTTATATTCAATTTCTTTTTTGAATATATATTTTGTATTAAAATATTTATCTAACACAATGGATATGCGTAAAATATGTACTCAATTAACCATATACTGTTGGCACTATTTTTAATGTTACATATAGATACATATGGTTTAAAATATCACGGATAAGAATATATATATATATATTTATTTTGGATACGCCAACTAAGAATTAGCTTGATTCACTGCAGGTGATGTTACTCTGATTTTGTAGCGCGTGAATAATTTCTATAGTGTGTGTATATCTTTCTCAGTGCAACTCATATGCAAGTGAAATGTATAAGCTGCAATTTGTAACTCCAAAACGACATAAATCATAATGCAAATTTGACGATTCTATTGTTGCCTCAGGTCTAACTTAAATATTGTTGGACTGAGAATTAGCAAAACCATTGTATTTTAGATATTTTATAAATTGTTTACTTGCATTTTCACGAAATTTATGTGTTTGTGGGGTCTCGCGGAGATGCTTATTGTGCACTGTCGATTAAGTGGCTTTTTAGAAAATAACAAATTGTCATATAATTTTTGTCAACTGTCTCTTCCCTTTGACGTCTTTATTTTTCCCCATTTCTCACCGCTAGTCCGCTACGGTTCTCCACTATTTCTACAATGCTGGTCTCAAATCTCGTTCTCTCCCCTCCCTGGAATCCACCAAAATAAGATCGGCAACCTTCTCCTTTGCCTACCAAATCGAGATTACAAATGGAGTATGAGGTATTGCGAGGAGGGCGGCCGACGTCCGTACAGAGAAGGGCTAGGCACCTTTAGTCCGACCAGGAGTGCGAGGCTTGCGGCCTAGGATGGGGCTATGGCCGGTGGTCTGCTTGGTGTTGTTTTGAATTGGTGAGGACACAACTATAAATTGGTACTGTACCAGACTGTATTTTTTTTTGATTCTGCAATTATATCACACAATGGTCTTGGTCTCTTGTTCATCACATCTGTTTCATTTGATTAAACATCAGTGTCAGCTTTAAATGGTGCTCCCAGCTTCAGAGAGCTTTCACTACCAGGTCTTCTGTATACGCTTGCCCATTTGCTCATATGGGTTGCAGACAGGTTTTTCCAACCCACCGTGCACCGTGGAATTGACCGAAATGATTTCTACAGTCAAAGCATTAGTGGACCTATTTAGTGTTTTTGTTCATAGCACCATATAGAGAGATACCCAATTGTTGATATTAAATTCATACTTTCCCATTGTATCCTATTTGGGTACATCAATTTCCCCGATGGTTTTGGGCTTATCTGCAAGACAAAGGGATAAATTTATGATTTTATAGTAGTGTTCATGGCAATCGTGTTTTGCTTATGCAAGTAGCGCCTTGATGTAGCCTGATGAGATTATTTTTGCAGTGGTCATACCATATATTTGTTGGTCCAAAGGAGTTTTGTCAGTCAGTTTGTTCCCAATTGAAGCATGGATCGTGTTGCCCTACATATATTAGCAAGCTTTGAATAAAGTAAATATTAGCAAGCTTTGAATAAAGTAGACTAATAAAATCTCATATATGGAGATATCTAATTGTACCGTCGTATCAAAAATTCAATTCGGCTCCCGGGTTGCATGTGCCCCCTCTAAAAAAAACATATTTCGAAACGTTAAAAAAATTCACAAAAAATTTACATTTACATATTCATAATCTAAGCGCGGTTGTAAAGTTTCGCCGAAAACAGATACGTTTTATGGTCTATGTAAAAAAACAAAAATTGGCATATGAAATGCCTTATGTTTAGCACCAAATTTTATCTTTTTTACACACGCCACATAATACGTCGATTTGTCGTGCAACGACTTTGTGGGCATATAGCACGTGAAGATGTACGTGTGAATTTTTTGTTTCAATTTTTTAACATTTTAAAATATGTCAAATATGTATTTCAAAATATAGGGAGCATGCATAGGCTCCCAGGAGCCAAAACCTTCTTATCTGATAAAATCATATCAGTGCTAGTATGTTCATTGGTCAATATATAAGTTAATTGTGTCCCAAAGCCTTGAAACCTTCACCTTGATTGTACATGCCAGTTATTGTAGTCAGTTCGTTCAGAAGTGTGGGTGGCGTATTATTTGAGGCCCTAAAAGTATAAAAGTCATTCTATTAATTACAAAAAAAACGTAGAAAACAAAACAAATCTAGGTATAGTTAGGTTTCTATTTTTTTTTCCAAGGCAAACCATGAATAGAAAGTATTAACTTGAGGAAACATACATATAGCAAGGGAATATCTCTCTTAATTAAACTATTATAGGATGCATAGATTACACTACCAATCAGTTAGGTTATAGATGCGCAGTTCCTCTCGATGGGAACTTCATCCAGAGTACGTTGCTGATTTGATTAAGCTAAAGAATCTCCGTGTGAAACATGCAGTGCACCGCAATATAATAGTTATGGTCGTATATACTATTACTCTGTTCCAAAATGTAAGCTTTTTTAAATAGCTAACTTAGTTCTCTAAAAAAGCTTAAATTTTGGGACCGAGGTAATAGATTAGAGCGAACAAAGTAGTTTTTTTTTGCATGATTCATCGATCAAGATCCATAGCAACCAAATAATCTGAACATGGAATAATTGCAATTTTATGCAGAAGAAGATACCTAATAGATTTCCGTGGTGTTGTTATGGAGTTGCGTACTATAAACAATGGTACATATACAATTTTAGAAATCATCCAAATATGATAGATATTGGTACTTAATTGCGCTATTCTGTGTAAATTTAATTATATAAATTTGTTGAAGATAATCTGACCTAGAATGTGACTCTTAACAGCATAAGAACATGTAAAACTGCACTTTTGCTTCATCATTCAGAAAATGACTTTTACACAAAAAGGGTCTGACCAGATCAGCTGGATGCTCTAAGTCACAACACATTGTCATGTTCTCATGTGCCGCGCTAAACCTACTGGTAATTAAGCCATTCTGCATTTCCTGCCGACGTCCTTCCTACTTCATTTACCTACTTGATAGAAAACAAACTGTGAATTGAGAAGCAATAGATCCATGAAATAGCTTTTGGAGAAATAATTAATGAACATTATGCCTCTACTGTCACCATAAAATGTGAGTGGTGTTTTACAACAAACATTATTTTACTCTGACAACATTTACTGAAAGCTTCTACATTGAATGATGACCATGTTATGGTGCATTATAGATTCCGTGAGACCAAATTAAAACTCTGAATGTGCCTGTTGAATGTTCGTGAACGACTACTTAGAAAATTTTCTCAATTGTTTTTACTCAAATTAAGGTGTTTCCTTATGTACCATGAAAGCATGCAAAGACTATGGTGCTACTTAAAAATCTGGCAATCTTCAACAACATATGTTTGACATAATATGAAGGAGTTGTGTATTTGCTTCATTAAAATCAACCCATCAATGAGATAGGGTCGAATACTATGAGAAGCTGAATTCACTTCGAATCCAGATTAAGAGAACATATTTTTATTCCTTTATAGTAAAACCTGGGCTAGGTATATTACGACTGTATATACAGAGTTGAATACTATAAAGAAACAGACTGCATAATATTTAGCAACCGTTTACATTGAACGATGAGCATGTTATGGTGCATTATAGATTCCGTGATACCAAACTAAAACTCTGAATGTGCCTGTTGAATGTTCGTGAATGACTACTTAGAAAATTTTCTTAATTGTTAATACTCAAATTAAGGTGTTTCCTCTACCATGAAAGGATGCAAAGACTATGGTGCTACTTAAAAATCTATGGCAGTCTTCAACAACATAATGTTTGACATAATATGAAGGAGCTGTGTATTTGCTTCATTAAAATCAACCAGTCAATGAGATAGGGTCGAATACTATGAGAAGCTGAATTCACTTCAAGTCCAGATTAAGAGAACGTATTTTTCTTCCTTTATAGTAAAACCCAGGCTAGGTATATTACGACTGTATATACAGAGTTGAATACTATGTAGAGAAACAGACTGCATAATATTTAGCAACCGTTTTGCAAAAAAGAATTTGTGAACTGTTTGGAACCTTGTCTTTTAATAGAGTAAATGAACCATGTTTATCTCAAACATGCCGAAACATGAAGAAAAACACATGGTTACTGATCGTGGTTCTACGCTATAAAACTGGGTGTCCGTTTCTAGGCAATTCATAATTAACATGATTTTTCCTTCATATTTAGTATGTACTGTAACTGATAATATAAAAACCTAGTGTAGTTTTAGGATAAAAAATAAAGTCTCAATTTTAATCAGAATTAATACGAAATCAGCTCCAATAAAGTTAACAGGACCACCCATGCATCACGGTATTGATCCTCTCGATGGGAACTTCATCCAGAGTACGTTGCTGATTTGATTAAGCTAAAGAATCTCCGTGTGAAACATGCAGTGCACCACAATATAATAGTTATGGTCATATATACTATTACTCCGTTCCAAAATGTAAGCTTTTTTAAATAGCTAACTTAGTTCTCTAAAAAAGCTTAAATTTTGGGACCGAGGTAATAGATTAGAGCGAACAAAGTAGTTTTTTTTTGCATGATTCATCGATCAAGATCCATAGCAACCAAATAATCTGAACATGGAATAATTGCAATTTTATGCAGAAGAAGATACCTAATAGATTTCCGTGGTGTTGTTATGGAGTTGTGTACTATAAACAATGGTATATATACAATTTTAGAAATCATCCAAATATGATAGATATTGGTACTTAATTGTGCTATTCTGTGTAAATTTAATTATATAAATTTGTTGAAGATAATCTGACCTAGAATGTGACTCTTAACAACATAAGAACATGTAAAACTGCACTTTTGCTTCATCATTCAGAAAATGACTTTTACACAAAAAGGGTCTGACCAGATCAGCTGGATGCTCTAAGTCACAACACATTGTCATGTTCTCATGTGCCGCGCTAAACCTACTGGTAATTAAGCCATTCTGCATTTCCTGCCGACGTCCTTCCTACTTCATTTACCTACTTGATAGAAAACAAACTGTGAATTGAGAAGCAATAGATCCATGAAATAGCTTTTGGAGAAATAATTAATGAACATTATGCCTCTACTGTCACCATAAAATGTGAGTGGTGTTTTACAACAAACATTATTTTACTCTGACAACATTTACTGAAAGCTTCTACATTGAATGATGACCATGTTATGGTGCATTATAGATTCCGTGAGACCAAATTAAAACTCTGAATGTGCCTGTTGAATGTTCGTGAACGACTACTTAGAAAAATTTCTCAATTGTTTTTACTCAAATTAAGGTGTTTCCGTATGTACCATGAAAGCATGCAAAGACTATGGTGCTACTTAAAAATCTGGCAATCTTCAACAACATATGTTTGACATAATATGAAGGAGTTGTGTATTTGCTTCATTAAAATCAACCCATCAATGAGATAGGGTCGAATACTATGAGAAGCTGAATTCACTTCGAATCCAAATTAAGAGAACATATTTTTATTCCTTTATAGTAAAACCTGGGCTAGGTATATTATGACTGTATATACAGAGTTGAATACTATAAAGAAACAGACTGCATAATATTTAGCAACTGTTTACATTGAACGATGAGCATGTTATGGTGCATTATAGATTCCGTGATACCAAACTAAAACTCTGAATGTGCCTGTTGAATGTTCGTGAATGACTACTTAGAAAATTTTCTTAATTGTTAATACTCAAATTAAGGTGTTTCCTCTACCATGAAAGGATGCAAAGACTATGGTGCTACTTAAAAATCTATGGCAGTCTTCAACAACATAATGTTTGACATAATATGAAGGAGCTGTGTATTTGCTTCATTAAAATCAACCAGTCAATGAGATAGGGTCGAATACTATGAGAAGCTGAATTCACTTCAAGTCCAGATTAAGAGAACGTATTTTTCTTCCTTTATAGTAAAACCCAGGCTAGGTATATTACGACTGTATATACAGAGTTGAATACTATGTAGAGAAACAGACTGCATAATATTTAGCAACCGTTTTGCAAAAAAGAATTTGTGAACTGTTTGGAACCTTGTCTTTTAATAGAGTAAATGAACCATGTTTATCTCAAACATGCCGAAACATGAAGAAAAACACATGGTTACTGATCGTGGTTCTACGCTATAAAACTGGGTGTCCGTTTCTAGGCAATTCATAATTAACATGATTTTTCCTTCATATTTAGTATGTACTGTAACTGATAATATAAAAACCTAGTGTAGTTTTAGGATAAAAAATAAAGTCTCAATTTTAATCAGAATTAATACGAAATCAGCTCCAATAAAGTTAACAGGATCACCCATGCATCACGGTATTGATCCTCTCGATGGGAACTTCATCCAGAGTACGTTGCTGATTTGATTAAGCTAAAGAATCTCCGTGTGAAACATGCAGTGCACCACAATATAATAGTTATGGTCATATATACTATTACTCCGTTCCAAAATGTAAGCTTTTTTAAATAGCTAACTTAGTTCTCTAAAAAAGCTTAAATTTTGGGACCGAGGTAATAGATTAGAGCGAACAAAGTAGTTTTTTTTGCATGATTCATCGATCAAGATCCATAGCAACCAAATAATCTGAACATGGAATAATTGCAATTTTATGCAGAAGAAGATACCTAATAGATTTCCGTGGTGTTGTTATGGAGTTGTGTACTATAAACAATGGTATATATACAATTTTAGAAATCATCCAAATATGATAGATATTGGTACTTAATTG
Source organism: Dactylis glomerata (assembly GCA_007115705.1). Classification (NCBI taxonomy): domain Eukaryota; kingdom Viridiplantae; phylum Streptophyta; class Magnoliopsida; order Poales; family Poaceae; genus Dactylis; species Dactylis glomerata. The sequence goes on along the minus strand of QXEO01000371.1, from coordinate 876,051 downwards.
TGCTATTCTGTGTAAATTTAATTATATAAATTTGTTGAAGATAATCTGACCTAGAATGTGACTCTTAACAGCATAAGAACATGTAAAACTGCACTTTTGCTTCATCATTCAGAAAATGACTTTTACACAGAAAGGGTCTAACCAGATCAGCTGGATGCTCTAAGTCACAACACATTGTCATGTTCTCATGTGCCGCACTAAACCTACTGGTAATTAAGCCATTCTGCATTTCCTGCCGACGTCCTTCCTACTTCATTTACCTACTTGATAGAAAACAAACTGTGGATTGAGAAGCAATAGATCCATGAAATAGCTTTTGGAGAAATAATTAATGAACATTATGCCTCTACTGTCACCATAAAATGTGAGTGGTGTTTTACAACAAACATTATTTTACTCTGACAACATTTACTGAAAGCTTCTACATTGAATGATGACCATGTTATGGTGCATTATAGATTCCGTGAGACCAAATTAAAACTCTGAATGTGCCTGTTGAATGTTCGTGAACGACTACTTAGAAAATTTTCTCAATTGTTTTTACTCAAATTAAGGTGTTTCCTTATGTACCCTGAAAGCATGCAAAGACTATGGTGCTACTTAAAAATCTGGCAATCTTTGACAACATATGTTTGACATAATATGAAGGAGTTGTGTATTTGCTTCATTAAAATCAACCCATCAATGAGATAGGGTCGAATACTATGAGAAGCTGAATTCACTTCGAATCCAGATTAAGAGAACATATTTTTATTCCTTTATAGTAAAACCCGGGCTAGGTATATTACGACTGTATATACAGAGTTGAATACTATAAAGAAACAGACTGCATAATATTTAGCAACCGTTTACATTGAACGATGAGCATGTTATGGTGCATTATAGATTCCGTGATACCAAACTAAAACTCTGAATGTGCCTGTTGAATGTTCGTGAATGACTACTTAGAAAATTTTCTTAATTGTTAATACTCAAATTAAGGTGTTTCCTCTACCATGAAAGGATGCAAAGACTATGGTGCTACTTAAAAATCTATGGCAGTCTTCAACAACATAATGTATGACATAATATGAAGGAGCTGCGTATTCGCTTCATTAAAATCAACCAGTCAATGAGATAGGGTCGAATACTATGAGAAGCTGAATTCACTTCAAGTCCAGATTAAGAGAACATATTTTTCTTCCTTTATAGTAAAACCCAGGCTAGGTATATTACGACTGTATATACAGAGTTGAATACTATGTAGAGAAACAGACTGCATAATATTTAGCAACCGTTTTGCAAAAAAGAATTTGTGAATTGTTTGGAACCTTGTCTTTTAATAGAGTAAATGAACCATGTTTATCTCAAACATGCCGAAACATGAAGAAAAACACATGGTTACTGATCGTGGTTCTACGCTATAAAACTGGGTGTCCGTTTCTAGGCAATTCATAATTAACACGATTTTTCCTTCATATTTAGTATGTACTGTAACTGATAATATAAAAACCTAGTGTAGTTTTAGGATAAAAAATAAAGTCTCAATTTTAATCAGAATTAATACGAAATCAGCTCCAATAAAGTTAACAGGACCACCCATGCATCACGGTATTGATTCAATCTCTATTCTCTGATGTCTAGAAACTGGACAGGAATGTACATGGTGCATGATAGCAGACAGATTATGTTGTCTACTCCCTTTATTTTAAACTAATTAATTTAATTTTGTCTAGATTTACATATATCTAGCACTAAAATATATATAGATCCATACTAATTTAGGAAAAATTAAATCAATTAATTTGGAACAGAAAAATTAGTTTACTAATCATCTAGATCTTAGATAGGGATACTAAAATTCAAGATTACCTGGAATTCGTGTATCATCGGGAAGATCTGGTCAATCGCTGCCGCCGCCGGACTGACCAAAAAGTACAGGCCACGATGAAAAATCCGATAGCTAAAAGCATTGATTGGCTTGAGAGTTGAGACCCTTGGACACCACGTGAGCCAAGCAGCTGCCACTACTGGCTGACGCAGTGCGGCAATCTACGTGAAGATGGGCAGCTGATTCATGTCGCAGCTTCATCAGGTGGAAGCTGTAGGTTTTTGTTTTATTTTCTTTCAAGGAGAGGAAACGAAGAGGTAGGAAGGTGCAGGTTTGTTGTTATTTTTTTCACGGGAGAGAAAATGAAGAGGTATATTTTACATAATGGCAGAGGTGGGTAATTTATTTAGACTTCAATGTCATTCATTAAACTACTCAGATCGGTTGGCTGTGGTTTACCGATGGTAAAAATAGAGAGACAGATGTTTCTGATTTTTGTGGTAATTTCTATTATATTTCTCTTTTTTCTGGTTAGCCCGTAATGTACTTTTAATATATAATAGATGATGTGATGGACAGACCCAAATAAAGCAGAGCAATTAGATCGTGTCATCGTGTTCATCTTTGTGAAGCTTTTTCCTATGTCAAGTATTGTATTCCTTAGACCATGAGATAATACAACTCCCTGGTATCGGAAGAAAGCTTTGAGGTCATCAAACGTCATCCTATGTGAGGGTGATCATAAAGGTGTCTCTCAGGTGATTGGAAAGTACTTGTTGGGTTGCATATATCGAGATGGAATTTGTCCCTCCCGAGTCGGAGAGATATACTTCGGGCCCACTCGATAATCGATATCAACACCGCTTGCAAGCACGTGGTTAAGGAGTTAATCACAAAGTGATATCAGATTATGGAACGAGTAAAGTACTTGCTGTGAACGAGATTGAACTAGGTATGGCGATACCGACGATCGAATCTCGGGCAAGTAAAATATCGCGTGACAAAGGGAATACATATACGGGATTAATTGAATCCTGGCATCGTGGTTCATCTGATATGATCATCGATGAATATGTGGGAGTCAATATGGGTTTCCAGATCCCGCTGTTGATTATTGATAGAAGATCATGTCTGCATATTCTCGAACCCGTAGGGTCACACACTTAACATGCATCGACGCTAGGATATAATGGATAATTGGTTTATGAGTTTTTGTTCGGAGTCTCGGATGAGATCCAGGACATCACGAGAGGTTCCGGAATGGTCCGGAGAATAAGATTCATATAAAGGAAAGCAGTTTTTGGATTCCGAAATCGTTTCGGAGTTTATCGTTATTGTACCAGAAGGTTCTAGAAGGTTCCGGAGTAGGACCAACGTGGGCCCACTTGTCGGAGGCCTATATGGGCCTAAGGGGAAGTGTCCTAGCCACTTTGGTCCAGGTGCACAAGGCCCCTATGGCCCAGCCAGCCAGCCCTTAGGGGAAACCCTAAGGGAACCTTCCAGAAGAAGGGGGGAAGACTTGCCCCCTACTCTTCCCCCTAGGCCGCCGCCCTAGGGCTTGGAGGAGGGGCCAAGGCAGCCGGCCAGCCTCCCATATAAGGAGGGGCAGGGGCGCAGCCTCCCCCCACTCCAACTCTAGCTGCCGGCCAACTGCTGCCCCTCCACCTCTCTCTCACGCGACTGTGCGTAGGCGAAGCCATGCCGCAGAAACTCTCCACCATAAGCACCACGCCATCGTGCTGCAGATCCAATCTATCTCTCCACCATACTTGCTGGACCAAGGAAGGAGGAGACGTCGCTGCACCGTACGTGTGCATCTCTTGGAGGCGCCGCCACTTGCGGCGTAGGATCGGATCGGATTGCGGGGAGGAGACGGCTAGTACGACTACATCATCCACGTTCTGTTGAACGTTTCCGCTGTGCGATTTCTTCAAGGGTATGAAGATCTCATCTACCTCTCTCGTTGATTACATCTCCTAGATTAGATCATGGCTTTCTTGTTCGCATCCGTAGGAATTTTTTTGATTTACTATGTTGCGAAACCCTTCAGTGGTATCAGAGCTAGATCTATGCGTAGATGTGTTTCACGAGTAGAACGCAACATGCTTGTTGCGGGTGTTGATGTTTTCTGTTGCAAACCTCTATGTTGTGTATTTCTTATGGCGCGGCATAGTGAGATCGAAGCAGTCCAGGCCAACTTTACGCGACCTCGTTCGCGAGACCGGCTCCGCACTTGACGTGTGGCTTGTTCCACACATGCGGCTGGTGGATGTCAGTTTCTCTCACTATAGTAGTCATGGGATTTACAACGGATGTTAGCAACCATAATATCACCATTGTGGCTTTTCGTAGGTAAGAATCGTTCTTAACTTGCTACTCCCATAAGCCACGTAAAACATGCAACAACAAAGTAGAGGCGTCTAACTTGTTTTTGCAGGGAGTGTTTTGTGATATGGTATGGCCACAAGATGTGATGTGATATATGTGATGTATGCGATGATCATGTTTTGTAATGTTTCACGACTTGCATGTCGATGAGTTCACAACCGGCAGGAGCCATATGGTTGTCTTTATAATTTTGTATGACCTGCGTGTCAACTTCTTATACGCCATGTAATAGCTTTACTTTATCGCTAAGTAGTTAGCAATAGTTGTAGTTGCTATTCGTGGTGGAGGCAATCATGGTAGAGTGATGGAGATCATGCCGGCGCGCACAAGATGGAGATCATTGCGCGGAGATTGGCTATACCATGTCACATAAAATTATATGCATGTGATGTTTATCCTTTTATGTATCTTATTATGCTTTGATCGCGACGGTAGCATTATAAGATGATTCCTCACTTAAAGATCAAGATAAAATTGTGTTCTCCCCTCGTATGCGCCGTTGCGAAAGTTCGTCGTGTTCAAGCATCTCGTGATGATCGGGTGCTATAAACTCTACGTTCACATACAACGGGTGTAAGCCAGTATTTGCACATGCGGAGATACTTGGGTTTGACTTGACGAGCCTAGCATGTACAGACATGGCCTCGGAACACACGGACCGAAAGGTCAAGCATGAGTCATATGGATGATATGATCAACATATTGATGTTCACCATTAAAACTACATCATTCACATGATGATCGGTCTCGGTGTAGTGAATTTGGATCATGCTTCACTAAACAACTTTGAGGGATGTTGAATTTAGTGGGAGTTCATTAGTAATTTGATTAACTTGAACTAATTATCATGAACTAAATCTTGTTGTATTTTCATAGATCGTTGTAGTCTTTGGCACCGTTTCCCATCGACACTTAACTTAATTGAGTTAAAAGAACTATAGAATTCTGGATAATCACTTTTTGGTCTAGTGCCGTTTAATGTCAAGACTAAAGATTAAGTCCTATTGCAAACTTTAGCAAACCTTGCTTGGTCCATACGATTTAATAAATTGTATTGATCTAAGAGCAACGATTCAAGTTTAGTATCTAAAGATCATATGTTTGCCTTCATGATAAATTGATCTTCAAAATTGTTTGAGAATCAAAGTGATCATCGAGCTGAAAGAATTGTTTCAGAAACAAACAAGAAGTGAAAGATATTTGATATCTAAAACTTTAATTGTTTGCAAAAATGATGAAGTATAATTTAGTAAAAGAACATATGCTCATATTGTATGACTATATGCGAAGATTGAAGATGCTAGGCGTCCTGATCACCCAAAAGTTTGGGAACTAATATTATACTTGCATTCATCCTTATAAGCTATAGTAGTTTCATCATGAAAGTTGTCATGATAAGATGAATGAAAGGGTATTGGCTAAATTGTTTTTGCTATACCAAAGATACTAAAAATGGAATCTAGAAGAACGCCAATTATATGATGATGGTGATCCACCTCAATGTGCAAAATCTAGGGCTATTAGTATTTGACTAACATCCTTTGGACCATGTGTCAAATGATTGACGCCACTATTGATGTTGATAGATTCTTCTAAAAAGAGAGGAAATGCTAAATAGGATCTGCAAAATTATTTGGTAGAAAAAAGGAAAAGACTGGAATTGTCCAGCTCAGGTATATAAATGATATACATGTTATAGATGAATTCTTTTGCTCGTTAACAATGTAATTCTTGGGTATTCGATACTGATTTGTTGGTATGAAATGTCATACAAAGCAACACAATACAAGAAGTACAATGGCCTAAGTAACTAGTAAAAGAATATGGTAATGATGCATGACGAGATATAAATAAAAGTGTTATTGTGCTTCTCGTCGGCATAAAACCTAGCCTTCTAGATATGTTAAGAACTTAATAATTGTTATTTTGTTCTAGTATTATGAGAGCAATGGTTGTTCAAATTATTACCGTCTTCCATAATCGATGGATAGATTATTATTATCTTGTTGGTGAAATAGACATTTATAACACTAATGCTAAAGGTCGCAAGACAAAACAAATTTCACTTATATGTGACACCGCCGTTTAAGTCATATTGGAAACAAAACATGAAAGAAATTCTATATTGATAGATTTTCGAGTCATTTGATTTTGAATTGATTGACGCTTGTGAGACTTTTCCTAAAGATGATTAAACTCCGTTCGTGGGCCATAGAAAGAACAAGCGACTAACTACATGGAGATCGTACATGTTGATGTATGTAGTTCATGTGTGAAGTTGAGCGTGGTGTATTTTCTATTTCATCAATGACTCGAATAGATGTACGGTATATCTACTTGATGAGATAGAAGTATGAAATTGTTCAATTTATGAAGTGAAAATTATTGTAACAAGAATATTCAAGTTGTATGATTAGATCATAAAGAAAAATATTTGAGTTACAAGTTTAGCAAGCATCTAAGAGTTAGAGGAATTATTCCACAAACTTGCATCGTGATAAACACCATAGGAGTATGGAGTTTTCGATGGATGTAATCAAACCTTGTTTGACATGGTTAGAGCAATGATTATATAAAACTACCAATATAATTTGTGGATTATGTTTTAGAGACTACCGCTTTTTACTGAATAGAGCACCATCATAATCCGCTGAAATGACACCGTACAAGTTATAGTTGTCTTTTCTTAAATTTTGGTATGCACGGCATATGTAAAATGTTTACAACCAAAAACGGATTAGTAAGTCTTTGTAGGTCATCCCAAAGAATGTCGATGGGTATTCCTTCTACTATGAACCCAAACGCATAGTGATTGTCGCTTAAAAGTAAATTTCTTATGAAGGAGTTTTCTCGCGAAAGGTTTAAGTGGGAGGAAAATAGAACTTGATGAGGTTATTGAACCTGAGCAAGATGAGCAAAGTAGCGCAGCACGGAAAATGTTCTGGAAGCGGCAACTGCATTCATGGCTCCCGCACCTACAATATGTTGTAGTCATGGACATCAAAGTTCCTATTTAACCAAGTTGGTCGTAATCAAATAGTAAGATTTGAGGACGAGATATTATTAGATAATAGTAACCAACAATATACAAAGAAGCGATGATGGGCCCTGACTTCGTCATATGAATTATTCTAGCAACAATTACATATTGAGATATGATAGTTGAATAAATGACATGACCCAATGGGTTTTGTTGATTCAAAGGTTGCTAGATATGTATGCAAACTTCTATGGTAGAAGTAAGCATAGCGAAGTTGGAATCTTCAATGATGAAAATGTTAAAGTGTTAATTTCATCATGATATTTGAAGATGCTTGTATTACAAGAAAGTAAGTGGGAGCGCTAAGACATATTTCTAATGCTTTATGTAGGTGACATATCGTTTATTGGAAATAATGTGTTTTTCTTGATATTGTTAAGTTTTCATTAAAATTAGTTTTTGATGAAAGACTTAGGTAAAACTAGAATATTAAGCATCAATGTCTATGCAGATAGATTGAGGCACTAATATAGTTTTGCCAGAGTACATAGATGAAATATTGAATTTGTTCAATATGGAAACAATAAGAACGGTTCTTGTTGCATGTGTTAGGAATAAATTACAACCGCTCTAGGCGGTTACTAGTATGCCCAAAGCACCCTTTCTGTACAGACATGTCTCCTGTATATAGACATCTCTTCTCTCTCCCTCAGCAGTTGCATCTCTTGTGCATCTCCCTCCTGAGGAGGATTCTCAGGTGGTATGAGTGCACCTGCAATGCCACGGGATGAAAGACTAATCTTAACATCCATTGCCCATGTAGGATAGTTATGTCCGTCGAGCGCAAGCTCTTCAAAATCTTTAGCGGCCATGTTGTCCTACATGAATGAGAACCAGAGATTTGATTAATTTACATGTATGTAAATTAAAGTCATCTTGGTTGTGTTGTAATAAAATTTGCAAAATCTTGTAAACTCAAGTGAACACTTGGGTTTTAGTGTAGGCCTCAAATCATCTATCATAACACATTGTAGATAATCACCATATTTATGGAGTACATCTCTCAGCACCAAGAAGCATAGTCTGACCCAAGTCAGTAGATGCTTTTTTTTTCTTAGTACCTTATGTTATGATTTGATTTAAATATATGGGAGAGCACATTGAAGGTAGTCATTGTGTCAATTTTGACAAAATGTAGACCTCACAATATTGTGGATAATCTGCACACCATGCAGTAGATACCACATTACCTTGTGATCCCATATATAAATTTGAAGTAGTCACTTTTTATTTTTTGATTTTGCATATCAATTCAGTTCGAATTAAGTCAATTTTGTGCTTTTAAGGCATTTTAGACTTAATTGATGGTAAATTGATATTTAATTTTGCATATCAATTCTTGCTCGTATTGAACCAAAATAACTCAATTAAGATGAATCAATTTATTTGCAAGAAATTAAAATCTCAATTGCAAATAATGAACGTAATCTATTTCAACATGTGCACACATGGAAATATATTACATCACATATATTTTCAGGAATACTTAGTACTCTAACTGAAATAAATTACAGAAACTAATAAGCTGTAATTTACAGAATCTAAAACAGAGTTAAAACTACTGCTAGATCACTGGTAAGCTAAAACTGAAATACGTAATGTAATCTAGTTAGCCAGTAATGTAATCTAGTTAGCCAGTGCACATGGACGGAGAGTTAGGCAGTAAGCGGTCCAACAGGCTTCTAGGCCATACGAGAGGATAAGGGAGGAGTGGACAACATATATTTCATTGCGTCAGTTCCTTATCCCCAAATCAACTCCCCCGTATCGACCATGCCAGAGCACCCGATTCCACGAAACACAGCCCAAGCGCCTCTGCGAGCTGCATCGGCTGCCTTCACCTGCGGACGGAGATGTTTCCGTCGCGGATGAACTCGCCGGAGGAGTCACCACGGGGGCGGGCGCCGGGCGCAACGCCGTCCGCGCGGTCGTTCGGGAGCTCGAGCGCGGCCGGGCTCCATGTCCCCGAGCGACGTGCCGCCGTCTGCGAGCCCCAGCGCGGCCGGGCTCCAACTGCCGGCGCGACGTTCGCTGCCGCTCGACGGCGGGATGCGAAGCGGCAGCCCGAGGGCGACGAGGTCGGCGACGAGAGCCACGGGGCGTGAGGGAGTCGGCGACCGCGGACTTGTATTGAAGAAGGCTAAGATGTTGCTTACCTTCTTAGTCGAGGCCTTCGATTCTATAATGTTCTTACCGATTAGCAATAGGGTGTATGCCTTGTTCTTCCAAGGATGGAGGCAGACGCCCGTGCGCTTCCTCTTTTGTTCTTTGATCTCGTTGTTCTCGAAATCGCTCAGATTGTCGAGCGTGCTGATAACGTGTTAGAACTCAGAGGATTGAGAGTGAAAACTTGTGTTTATTGCTTATGGGCAAAGCCCTATTTATACAAGGATTTTGGGGTGCCTCCGAAGAGGTGCCTGTTACAAGAGACATGACTGTTTACAAGAGATGCAACTGCTGAGGGAGAGAGAAGAGATATGAACAGCAAAAGGCCGTCATACTGCCTGAAGCTAGTCATGAATGGACCCATTTAAGACTCCAGGATTTCAAATCCATTGGAGCTTATAACCATGAAGTCCATAAGATTTGTTCTAAATTGAGGTTTTGCGAGAAGGAACCTTCAGAACTGGAGAAGATAGAAAAGACTCTATCAACTATGCTCCCTGCTGACAGGATCCTACAGCAACAATATCGTGCTAGGAATTACCAAGTTTATTCTGAACTTATACATGTACTCCTCCAGGCTGAGAAACATGATGAACTTCTTTTAAAGAATAGTCATCAACGCCCGGTTGGGGCTGCCCCTCTCCCCGAAGTACATGCAAATTTTCAGAAAAACAATAAGTTCAATGGCTCATTTAAAGGCCAAACCAAGAACTTCAAGGGTAAATTCAACCGCAACCGCAACAAGAAGAACAAGCCACACAATTCAGATAAGGCAAAGGGCAAAGCAAAGAACAAGTTCGATAAGACAATTCTTTGCCAGAAATGTGGATGCTACAAGCATGTCACCAAGAAATGCCGCACCCCAAGACATCTGGTAAACCTCTACCTGCAATCCATGGGACGTAATGGACATGCCCAAGGAGCAAGATATGAATCTCACTTCAATCTTCAACCTGATAATAACATGGAAGCGGGATGTTCGCAAGATGTTCAAGGAACACCAAGCAACACCAAAGAATTCCATCTACCACAGGACTCCATGGACAAGGAGAACATGATGATAGAATACGCCTCAAACGACGTGTTCGGGGACTTTGACTAGTCAATCAACTCCTTTAGATAATATATTTATTTACATCCATCAGATTGTTGTAATAAAATAATAATAATATGTAAAGAAAAATATGTATTGTATCAAACATATTATTAGTGTTGTTGGTATCATCACCCTATATTGTAAGGCACAATATGTATTGTATCAGCACTTTGATATTAAGAAAGTTGTATGTATTCTATATATTCAATAGAAGTCTTTTCATCACTGAAAATTCTACATTTTTAATATATAGATTTCTACGGGTGTCAATCCAAATGGAGGAGGAAATGTGCCTTGTGGACAGTGGTACCACAAACTCTATACTTAGGGAAATAAAATATTTTCAAACTCTCAAAAAGTTAAATGGAAATATTTTAATAATCGCTGGACACGATGCGGTAATTGTTGGCACAGGACGTGCCATATTTACCCTCCCTATGGGTACGCAAATCATAATTGAGGATGCTTTATTGTATCCCGATTCAACTCGTACCCTCATTGGTTACAGAGATATCCGCAAAAATGGATTTCACATTGAAACCCATGAGGACAACAAAGAGGAATATCTCCTCTTTACCAAAGATAACGGATATGGCAAACAAATATTTGAGAAAATTCCTTCTTTATCATCAGGATTGTACTACACATATATAAAACCCGTAGCACATGTTGCGTACAAGGTAATTTTTCAAAATGTCAATGCATTTCAAACTTGGCATGATCGCCTAGGTCATCCTGGTATCGGGATGATGAGAAAAATTATCTGCAATTCCAATGGTCATGACTTAAATGAAGCTAAATTCCCACAATCTTCAGATTTCATGTGCACTGCATGTGCTACTGGGAAACTCATTTTAAGACCTTCTCGTCTTAAAATCCAAGCGGAACCACTCCAATTCCTTGAACGAATTCAAGGTGATATTTGTGGTCCTATCCAACCATTGTCTGGACCTTTTAGGTATTTCATGGTTCTCATAGACGCATCTATACGATGGTCCCATGCGTGTCTATTATCCACACGAAACCATGCATTTGCCAAAATAATGAGACAAGTTATTAAATTACAAGCTCATTATCCCGAGAATCGAATCAAATCAATTCGAATGGACAATGCTGCTGAATTTTCTTCACGAGCTTTCAATGATTATTGCATGGCACTAGGAATTGAAGTTCAGCACTCGGTCCCATATGTCCACACTCAAAATGGTTTGGCCGAATCTCTAATAAAGAGAATTAAGCTCATAGCACGACATTTGCTAATGAATTGCAACTTACCAACTTCATGTTGGGGTCATGCAGTTTTACATGCTGCTGACTTAATTCAATTGCGACCAACTGGATATCACAGCACTTCCCCTCTACAATTAGTACGTGGAAATCTACCTAATATTTCCCATCTGCGTAAATTTGGATGCGCCACATATGTGCCAATCTCACCACCACAGCGTACATCCATGGGCCCACACAGGAAACTGGGGATCTATGTGGGGTACAAATCACCGTCAATAATCAAGTACCTTGAACCCCTTACAGGGGATCTATTCACAGCCCGTCACGCTGATTGCATCTTTAATGAGGACCATTTCCCGGCATTAGGGGGAGATATCAAGTACCAAAAAGAATGCCCGGAAATCGATTGGAATGCCCAAGGCATTTCCTCCTCTGACCCACGTACTCAAGAAACTGAACTTCAAGTTCGGAAGATAATTAATTTGCAACATATAGCAAATAATCTGCCAGATTCATTTACTGACTATAAAGGTGTCACTAAATCCTACAATCCTGCAATAAATGCGCCTGAAAGAGTGGAGGTACCAACAAAAACCACTCAACCCCCTATTCAAAATAAGAGGGGGAGAAGTACGGCCATAAAATAGGATTTAGCTCCTCGCAAGCAACAAAGGAAACAGGGGAAGAAACCCTCTGAACAAGTAAATGTAAAACAGGATTCAGCTCCTCGCAAGCAACAAAGGAAACAGAGGAAGAAACCCTCTGAAGAAGTAAATGTAAATCAACCTAGCGTTGATAATCCAGTGGAAGGACAACCTCCACAACCCAGCTCAGTTGTGCACTCAATGACTGGGACATCAGAAAACCTAGACTCAACCGTATTGGGAAATCACGACGAGTCAACAAGGGTAAATGAAATTTCCACAAACTATATAGACTCTGGAGAATCTTACAACCATAAGTCTACAATTGTCGACATAAATTTCTCTACTACAATTGCAAACAACCTTCTAAATGATCATGATCCAAAGACCATGGCAGAGTGTGAGAAACGCTCCGACTGGCCTAAATGGAAGGATGCAATCCAAGTAGAATTAGCCTCGCTCAATAAACGAAAGGTATTCACTGAAGCAATACCTACACCTCCCAAAGTTTTCCCTGTGGGATTTAAATGGGTTTTCGTTCGTAAGCGGAACGAAAACAATGAGGTGGTGAGATATAAAGCAAGGCTTGTAGCCCAAGGTTTCACGCAGAGACCAGGCATTGATTTCAATGAAACTTATTCTCCGGTAATGAGTGGTATTACATTCCGATACCTCATATCTATGGCAGTACAAAATCGTCTATCTATGCAGTTGATGGACGTAGTGACCGCTTACCTTTACGGATCACTTGATTCGGACATCTATATGAAGGTTCCTGATGGAATTCCAATTCCGAATCCAAATGCAAAACGCAACGTATATTGTTTAAAACTAAATAAGTCTTTATATGGCTTAAAACAGTCGGGACGCATGTGGTACAACCGACTTAGTGAGTTCCTATTGAAAAAGGGATACTCCAACAATGATGATTGTCCATGTGTCTTCATCAAAAAGTCTGAAACAGGATTTTGCATTATTTCAGTGTATGTTGATGACCTTAATATCATTGGCAACACACAAGATATTGATGAAGCACGCAATCACCTAAAGACGGAATTTGAGATGAAGGATTTGGGTAAAACCAAATTTTTCTTAGGATTACAACTTGAGCACCTTCCCTCAGGTATTTTGGTTCATCAAACCGCCTATATCCAGAAAATATTGGAGAAATTCAATATGGACAAATCCTATCCATCCAAAACTCCCATGGTTGTTCGATCTCTAGACGTAGAGAAAGATCAATTCAGACCAAGGGATAATGGAGAAGAGATACTGGGATCCGAAGTTCCATATCTCAGTGCTATTGGAGCGCTTATGTATCTTGCAAATTGCACCAGGCCTGATATTGCATTTGCAGTAAATTTACTAGCTAGACATAGCGCAGCTCCTACTAAACGACATTGGATGGGAGCTAAGAATATCTTTCGATATCTCCAAGGCACAAAAGATCTTGGCCTATTCTTTCAATTTCAGAGAAATCTGGACATTGATATGATTGGGTATACCGATGCTGGCTACTTATCAGACCCCCATAATGCCAGATCGCAAACCAGTTTTGTGTTCCTACATGGTGGGACAGCCATCTCATGGAAGTCTTCTAAGCAAACCTTAGTGGCTACATCCACCAATCATTCTGAAATAATTGCATTATATGAGGCATCACGTGAATGTGTATGGCTTCGCAGAATGATAAACCACATACAACAATCATGTGGAAAAGGTTCTATCGAATCTCCGACCATTATTTATGAAGATAATGCTGCTTGTGTTGCTCAAATGCAAACGGGTTACATAAAGAGCAATATCACTAAACATATTGCACCCAAATTGTTTTATCCCCATGAATTACAGAAAAGTGGAGATATAAACATTTTGCAAGTCAAATCATGTGATAATCTTGCTGATCTATTCACGAAGTCACTACCAACTTCAACATTTGAAAAGTATGTTCATGGAATTGGTATGAGACGACTTCGAGATTTGAAAGGATCAGGGGGAGTATCCCTCTGAACCATAACCCATTCAAACATTATATTACACTCTTTTTCCTTTATGAGTTTACTCTCATGGTTCTCATCGAGGTTTTTAATGAGGTAATATCAACACAAGAATATATGTCATACCTCCTATTTTCCCCACCGGGGTTTTTAACAGATGTATACAAGACATATTAATTGTTCTCTAAACTTACCAATGAATTTTATCCTTCCAAGGTTTTCTCATATAAGTTATCAAAGAGACAATAATCATTATATGTTGTACTATTTTCTCCTTACTTTTCCCACTGGGTTTTAAAGGAGTTTTTGACAACATATCAAATTCTAGTCTCCTCATATTTTTCCCACAGGGTTTTTGGGGGAGTTTATTCAAGAAAATTTATCGCTTGTGATCAAGGTCATTACATTCAAGATTATACAAGGAATACAAGACATACAAGAAGAATCTTTGTGCAAGGGGGAGTGTTAGGAATAAATTACAACCGCTCTAGGCGGTTACTAGTATGCCCAAAGCACCCTTTCTGTACAGACATGTCTCTTGTATATAGACATCTCTTCTCTCTCCCTCAGCAGTTGCATCTCTTGTAAACAGTCATGTCTCTTGTAACAGGCACCTCTTCGGAGGCACCCCAAAATCCTTGTATAAATAGGGCTTTGCCCATAAGCAATAAACACAAGTTTTCACTCTCAATCCTCTGAGTTCTAACAGCATGGAAGAGGTTGGAGCAAGAATCAATTGTTTTTGACACTTGATGAGTGAAACCACAAGAATGATTTTATCAATCTTGTATACCATGATATGTAGATCCAGATGTGTCCAATGCTCTAAAGGTTATAGCATTCATATGATGATTGTTGGACAATAGTAAAGATATTCTTATGCACTTTCGAAAAAGTAAGAATATGTTCTGTATGCAGAAGTGACAAATGGTTCATTGCAATGAGTTACATTGGCTTTGTCACACATACAAGTAAAATTTTATCTCAATTTTTAAGCTATTTGTTTTGAGTTAGAAGGTGGCATAATAAGATGGAAGAAAGTTCCATGATGACTTGGATGAGTTCCAATGTTAATATTGTGGCGGACACTGCAACGAGGGCTAAGTATATAATCGCTTTAGAAGCGGCATAAAAGATGCAAAGTAGATAGTGATAATCCAACTTATTTGTGGCACTGTCGTCCAGGTCATATTGGCATAAAACGCATGAAGAAACTCCATTTCTGATGGACTTTTGGAGTCTCTTGATTTTGAATCATTTGACACGTGCAAGCCATGCCTCATGGGCAAGATGATCAAAAACCCGTTCTCCGGAATAATGGAGCGAGCAACAGACTTATTGGAAATCATACATACCGATGTGTGCGGACCAATGAGTATTTCGACGCACGGTGGATATCGCTATTTTTCTAAAGTGTGCTAGTACTATGTAGTTCTATTGTATGACAATAGTGACAATAGTCTCGGCCAAGATACAAAGGTCTCACCAGAAGACCAAGTTTATACGATGCCATCTCATGTCAAGATGAGTAATGCGTAATGACGCAAAAGATATACAAATACAAATGGACCTGAAAGTGTCAGACCCGTAGATAAGGTTTACCACGTGCAATGCGTATGAGTAACACCGGAATGTCATAGGTGTTGAATGCGCAAGTATTAACTAGATTATTGACTCTAGTGCAAGTGGGAGACTGAAGGAAATATGCCCTAGAGGCAATAATAATATTGTTATTATCATATTTCTTGTTCATGATAATGTTTATACTCCATGCTATATTTGTATTAAGCGGAAACATTAATACTTGTGTGGTTTATGAACAACACCGTGTCCCTAGTACGCCTCTACTAGACTAGATCATTGATTAATGATGGTTAAGGTTTCCTAACCATAGACATGAGTTGTCAATTAATAATGAGATCATGTCATTAGGAGAATGATGTGATGGACAGACCCAAATAAAGCAGAGCAATTAGATCGTGTCATCATGTTCATCTTTGCGAAGCTTTTTCCTATATCAAGTATTGTATTCCTTAGACCATGAG
Source organism: Dactylis glomerata (assembly GCA_007115705.1). Taxonomy (NCBI): domain Eukaryota; kingdom Viridiplantae; phylum Streptophyta; class Magnoliopsida; order Poales; family Poaceae; genus Dactylis; species Dactylis glomerata. Next base: position 859,635 of record QXEO01000371.1, on the reverse strand, counting down.
ATAATACAACTCCCTGGTATCGGAAGAAAGCTTTGAGGTCATCAAACATCATCCTATGTGAGGGTGATCATAAAGGTGTCTCTCAGGTGATTGGAAAGTACTTGTTGGGTTGCATATATCGAGATGAAATTTGTCCCTCCCGAGTCGGAGAGATATACTTCGGGCCCACTCGGTAATCGATATCAACACCGCTTGCAAGCACGTGGTTAAGGAGTTAATCACAAAGTGATATCAGATTACGGAACGAGTAAAGTACTTGCTGTGAACGAGATTGAACTAGGTATGGCGATACCGATGATCGAATCTCGGGCAAGTAAAATATCGCGTGACAAAGGGAATACATATACGGGATTAATTGAATCCTGGCATCGTGGTTCATCTGATATGATCATCGATGAATATGTGGGAGTCAATATGGGTTTCCAGATCCCGCTGTTGATTATTGATAGAAGATCATGTCTGCATATTCTCGAACCCGTAGGGTCACACACTTAACGTGCATCGACGCTAGGATAGAATGGATAATTGGTTTATGAGTTTTTGTTCGGAGTCTCGGATGAGATCCAGGACATCACGAGAGGTTCCGGAATGGTCCAAAGAATAAGATTCATATAAAGGAAAGCAGTTTTTGGATTCTAGAATCGTTTCGGAGTTTATCGGTATTGTACCAGAAGGTTCTAGAAGGTTCCGGAGTAGGACCAACGTGGGCCCACTTGTCGGAGGCCTATGTGGGCCTAAGGGGAAGTGTCCTGGCCACTTTGGGCCAGGTGCACAAGGCCCCTAAGGCCCAGCCGGCTAGCCCTTAGGGGAAACCCTAAGGGAACCTTCCAGAAGAAGGGGGAAGACTTGCCCCCTACTCTTCCCCCTAGGCCGCCGCCCTAGGGCTTGGAGGAGGGGCCAAGGCAGCCGGCCAGCCTCCCATATAAGGAGGGGCAGGGGCGCAGCCTCCCCCCACTCCAACTCTAGCTGCCGGCCAACTGCTGCCCCTCCACCTCTCTCTCTCGCGACTGTGCGTAGGCGAAGCCCTGCCGCAGAAACTCTCCACCATAAGCACCACGTCGTCGTGCTGCAGATCCAATCTATCTCTCCACCATACTTGCTGGACCAAGGAAGGAGGAGACGTCGCTGCACCGTACGTGTGCATCTCTCGGAGGCGCCGCCACTTGCGGCGTAGGATCGGATCGGATCGCGGGGAGGAGACGGCTAGTACGACTACATCATCCACGTTCTGTTGAACGTTTCCGCTGTGCGATTTCTTCAAGGGTATGAAGATCTCATCTACCTCTCTCATTGATTACATCTCCTAGATTAGATCTTGGCTTTCTTGTTCACATCCGTAGGAAATTTTTTGATTTACTATGCTGCGAAACCCTTCATTAGTAATTTGCTATTCCAAAGTATATTTGACTTGCTTTTATCTATCATTCAAATTAAACTCTTTTTGGTGTTATGCAAAAATTGGTCAGTAAAGCTCTCACGAACCTGATGGCACACTTTACTTTTCTTGTTCTTAAAAATTTGACATTGTGGCTGACAAGGGTATAGCTTTTTTGAAGCTTAACAAGGGTATAGCTAATAAAGCCCGTTAGTTGATTACCCCTGAGGCCCATTAAGCTAGGCCCAATTGTAATAATAGTCGAGATACGAGTCCTTACCGTATGTCGATATTGTAATCTGTATCGGACCCTACCCGATCCTCGAGACCTGGCCACCTATATATAGGGGCCAGGAGGGGACGGTGTAGGCCAGATTGAAAGCAAGCCAGGTTCAACACCCAAGTTTACTTTCGATGTACACCTATTTCGACTAACCTTACCTTCGAGTTCATCCGACGCCCTGTCTCCCCGATCCTAAGTCCTTCATCTAGGACATTTGTCGAGTTAACCCTCGTCAGTGGCTCTCTTATGTTGAGTTGTTATACTTGCAAGTTGTAAGTTGGAAATTATCCAAACCATGCCGTCATGGGGTAAGCTTTCAATATTGCACTTCTTATTTGAGTTGATATCGTGATCTTTTGTTTATGGATACTCGCGATGTGAAATAAGTTGGGAATCTTGTGGGATCATGGAGTTTTTATATGTGTTAGAGAAACGCCTGGGCCGCCAATCTAAGCCATGCATAATTCATGGTGGAAATTTACAGCATGCCCATAGTGGACATTCGACGACGCATCTCAAAATAAAAAGTTATACCAATGGTAAATAAAAGAGATGCCGAGGTGTTCATTGTCTGTTTGTCCTGTTATTTTGATGTGGGCTTGTTCCATGTCATCGGGCACGGAGGTACCCCGTTGGCGGTTCTCGATGATACGCATATACTTACAATAACAAGAGCTTGCTTGGGACTCTAAGTCGAGTAGCATGAGGTTTGGGTATTCGTACTTCACGGGACACGAGGTTTTCAACTTATGATTTGTCAAGCATATGCTTCATAATTGTACTCGCATTAACTTTAACCATTCAAGATGCCTATGATGGGGGCAATGAGAGCTCAAAGCTAGTAAGTACCATAATTTTTGAAGGTTTATAAAACTCGCAATCACTGCTTCCCTCTGCGAAGGGCCTTTCTTTTACTTTTATTATGAGTCACCACCTTCTACCTTTATGCACCGTCTAAGAGAGTATAGTTGTCATTCTGAGTTTAATGTGCATTGTCCCAAAGTTATCATTGATTGATTCATGACTATGGTTTCACTTGTTCTTAAATTATTTGTATCTAGTCGCCCTCTTAAACTTGAAGGTGTCCTATGCATTTATGTTTTGCTATTCCATGAAGGACAAGCTGAAAACCATTTGCTATGTTTTTCCATATGATTTGAACACACGTTTGACTTTCATTGTTCCATTTTTCATGATCTTTTGTTTGTGTTCTTTTTCATGTTATAACATGGTTGCTAAGTTTTTTCTATCAAGATTATGTCTTTCATGCCCATGTTTTAAGTTCTTTTGATCCCAGCACTCAATGCTTACATAGATAATCAAGATTGTGATGGTGCATGTCACCTCAAAAATTATTCTTTTGTTATCACTTACTTACTCGAGGATGAGCAGGAGTTAAGCTTGGGGATGCTTGATACGTCTCAAACGTATCTATAATTTTTGATGCTCCATGCTTGTTCTTACACCATTTGCTTAGTGTTTTGTTACACTTTGTGGCATTTTTATGCATTTTCTGGAACTAACCTATTAACAAGATGTCATAGTGCCAGTTCCCTGTTTTCTGCTGTTTTTGTGTTTCAGAAAAGTTACACAGGAAATATTCTCGGAATTGGACGAAACAAAAGCCGAACCTCCTAATATTTACTGAAGCTTCCAGAAGACCAAAGAGGAGACGGAGGGGGGCCATGGGCCAGCCACACCATAGGGCGGCGCGGCCAGCCCCTGGCCCGCGCCCCCTATGGGTGAGGCCGCCCTGGTCCACTCCTGACGCCGGCCCTTCGCCTATAAAGACCCCCCCCCCGACGGGAAAACCTAAACACCCCATCAATTTTCCAGAAACACATCGTGATCCGCCACCATCGTCGACCCGAGATCGGGAGGGTCCAGAAGCTCTTCCCGGCACCCTGCCAAAGAGGGGAATTGCCACCGGAGGTCTTCTTCATCGCCATGCTTGCCTCCGGTGCGATGAGTGAGTAGTCTACCTTGGACTATGGGTCTATAGCAGTAGTTAGATGGTTGTCTTCTCCACCATGTGCTTCATGTTTAGATCTCGTGAGCTGCCTTACATGATCGAGATCATCTTTATGTAATTCTACATGTTGTGTTTGTTGGGATCCGATGAATATTAGTGTTATGTTAAGTTGATGTGCTGAATATTATCTTATGTTATCTCTCTGTTGTTTATGATCTTGCATGCTCTCCGTTGTTAGTAGCTATCTTGGCCAAGTAGATACTAGTGACTCCAAGAGGGGGTATTTAAGCTTGATAGTTGGGTTCATGCCTCTATTTAATCTGGGGGAGTGACAGAAACCTCTAAGGTTGTAGATGTGCTGTTGCCACTAGGGAGAAAACAACAATCTTGTGTCCAAGGATATTCGTTTTGTTTACATTACACACTTTGCTTAATACAGTTATCTGTTGTTCGTAACTTAATACTCAAGGGGTCCTCGGATGATTCCCCGCGAGTGGATTATTAGTCATAGATGCAGTTGGATGGCGGTCTATGTATTTTGTTGTAATGCCCAGAGTAAATCTCATAGTGATCCTCGTGACATATGCACATTATCTTTATTCTATCAATTGCCCACCTATAATTTGTTTACCCAGCATGTCATTATTTATCTTATGGAGAGATACCACTAGTGAACTATGGATCCCGGTCCAATTTCCTTTACATTGCTATTACTGTTTACTTTTACTCGCACTATTAACTTTCTTGCATACTACTATTGCTTTCCACTCGATACGCTCAATCCTTTGTTTACAGCAAACCGATGAGATTGACAACCTCATCGTAAGTTGGGAGCAAAGTTCTTGGTTGTGTTGTGTGCAGGTTCCACATTGCTGCTAGTGCAAAGCAAAGCCCTGGACGAGGCGCCTTATAAATTGTCTGGAGCTGTCGCGAAGCTAGCAGGCATCACCTTCTGAAGTTTGGCTTTTCCTACTAGTTCGATAAACCTCGGTTTCTTACTGAGGGAAAACTTGCTACTGTGCTCATCATACCTTCCTCTTGGGGTTCCCAACTGGGTGGTTATCTGCCTGCATCAGCTACCTATACTCCTCATGGGATGATATTGATACAACATAAGTATGCAGTGGATTTGCTGCATCGTGCCAACATGGAGGGTTGTCGGGCTATTTCCACTCCTATGTCTACTTCTGACAAACTTTCTCGAGAACTTGGTGATACTCTTACTCTTGATGATGCTTTTCGTTATCGTAGCTTGGTTGGTGGTCTCCAGTACCTGACATTGACATGGCCAGATATCTCATTTGCTGTCAACAAGGTTTGTCAGTTCCTTGCTCAGCCTACTATAGTACATTATGAGGATGTTAAGCGAATTATTTGCTATCTCAAGGGAACTGCATCTACCGGCCTATTGATCCAGAAGGCTTCCTCAAATATTCTGTATATTTATACTGATGCTGATTGGGCGGGTTCTTCTGATGATCGCGGGTCTACTAGTGGCTATGCCAGTTTTCTTGGCCCTAATCTCATTTCTTGGAGAACCCGTAAGCAACCTACGATTTCTCGTTCAAGCACCGAGGCAGAATATAAAGCACTTGCTAATGGTACTGCTGAAGCTATTCGGATATAGTCCATGTTGAAGGAACTTGGAGTTCATCAACACAAACCGCCTATTCTCTAGTGTGATAACCTGGGTGCCACTTAATTTCAGAAAATCTGGTGTTTCATGCTCGTACCAAACAAATTGAGGTTGATTTTCACTTCGTTCGCGAGAAGGTTGCTTTTGGGTTCTCTCGATGTTCATTTCATCGCCTCACGAGATCAGCTTGCCGATATTTTCACCAAGCCAATGACTCATCAGCAGCTTACTCATTTTGATTCCAATCTTAAGCTTGCACACGATGGTTTAGATTGAGGGGGTGTATAGAGTTTTCCTTGTATACATCGACATGTAGTTTCCTTGTATAACCTAATCACCGATTGTATAGCAATCAGAAAGGTAGTGATCAATCGATATCGACCTAATCCTAGGCAATTTGTACCTGTACTGAAAGAGCATTTTCTTGCAAAATCTATTTTTGGGTGTTTGTCGTCAATACTTAGGTATCTAACCATGTTGTCTCAGTTTTGTCTCAGTTTAGGTGAAGACCTGAAGCTTACTAAGTTGCTGGCTTGTCTGCGTCGGAGACTCCGGGTCTCCAACCCGGAGAGTCCGGTGTTCTCACACCGGAGACTCCGGCCCAAGTCTCCAGGCCAGTTTTTCGCGGGGTGTCGCTCTTCCTAGTAATGGGGGCGGAGACTTACCCCGGAATCTCTGGCCGGAAGGTTTCCTTGGCTGGAGACTCTGGCCTCCCTGGCCGGAGACTCCGCCCCTAGGTCACTTAGCCCGGAGACTCCGGTCTCTGGACCCCGGAGACTCCGGCCTAAAAGGACTGCAATGCCTATTCCTTCCCCAAGGACTATATAAAGGCTTCTTCCACCTCAAGTCAAGGTTGCGGCTCACACTCTCTCACCTCCATTGCTGCCAAGCTTCAAAGCCCTAGATCTCCACCTCTAGCCAATAGAACATGAATCCCTTTGGGGATTAGAAGGAGGAGACCTAGCCCATCATCTTCACTGAAGGAATTTCATTTCCCCCTCCATTTGCTTGGAGGATTTGATCCTAGGGGTTCTTAGAACCCTAGGTATAGTAAGTGTTTGATTGACTCATCTTTGTGGTGTTTCTAGCCTCCGTGGCTTTCTTGGGAGCCTCCAATTGAGTTGTGGATGTGTGCCCCAAGCTCCATGTAAGGGATTCGTGCTTCCCCTATTACCACCGCTTAGTGGAACCGAGCTAGCCTCCGTGGCTTGCTCACCGGAGAACAAGGTGAGCCTTTGTGGCGTTGGTAGACTCCGTGTCACCACACCTCTCCAACGTAGACGTACTTCCCCTCAAAAGGAAGGAACTACAGGAATACATCCTTGTGTCTCTGGTCTCCACTCGTCGGTTATTTCTTTCCCTTACTTGTATCTTGTTAGTTACTTGTTCACTTGCATTCTTGCCACTCTTAGGAAATTCACCTAGTTGTACATCTAGTGGATTTACTTTGTGTCAAGCCCTAAAATCAAAAAAGATTAAAAATTGACTTAGCGCCTATTTACCCTCCCTCTAGTCGCCCGTATCGATCCTTTCAAATGGTATCAAAGCCTAGTGCTCTTTGATTGGACTTAACCGCCTAAGAGATTATGGGCGACGAGGAGCCCGCCACTAAGGCGGATCTTAATCACCTCATGGCGCGAATGGATGCCATGATGGGTGACATGGAAAGTCAAAAATCTCAACTTGATGCCCTCATTAGTGGAACGTCTAGTACCACTCCACCGACCCCGGTTGAGTCCTCAGGTAAGCCCATCTTAAACGAGGATGATCCGGATGAGGATGGGGATGAGGGCGGCAAGGAACCACCCAAGGTAGATGACACCTCTAGGGGACATAGCCCGGAAATTCCACATCCTACAAGCTATGTCTCCGGGAGACACCTTCAAATGCCACACCTTGCTTCATGCGGCCCACCGCCACCACTTGATGCTTCTAGCTTTGCCAATTGGCAAGATAACATGCGCTCTCACATAAACTTTGTGTCTATTGAGCTTTGGAGGACCATTGAGCAGGGTTTTCATCCAACTTCCAAGGACTTGACCAACTTGCTACCTTGGGAGCAAATCAACAAGCAACTCAATGCCTCCGCCTTGCATCTCATTCACATGTGTCTTACCGAGAAGGACAAGGGTTCGTCCGCAACATCACCTCCGCCAAGGAAGCTTGGGATGTTCTCACCAACCTCTTCATTGGGAATGAGAGCATTCAAGAATCCAAGTTTGACGAAGCCTCCAATGAAGCGGACAACTTTGCCATGCTTGATGGTGAAACTCCCGAAGAACTCCATAGGCGTCTCTCAGCGCTTCTAGTGAAGCTAACGGATCTTGGCTCTACCCAATGTGATTGGAAGTGGATGAAGAGGAAGTTCATTCAACCTCTCTTGCCCTTCCACAAGGAGATTGTGAACTCTATCAAGGGAAATGCCAATTTCTGGAAGATGTCCGCTCATGACATTTTGCAAGAGATAATGGCAAGAAAGATCTCCAAGAAGAATGTGGATGATGCTCTAGCTCGTGCACGTGGTGTGCGTGCTCCCAACCTTGCTTTCAAGGCAAAAGTCACTTATCATGAAGAAGCAAGCTTGTTGGAAGAGGAAGAAGTAATGGGTGGAAGCCCCGAGGACATGAAGTACGCTCATGCCGAGCACATAGCTCTTGCTCAAAGGGCATTCATGAAGAAGTGGAAGTCATCTAGCCCCTCCAAGCCCAAGGCTACAAGTAGAGTGAGGACTTGCTACAATTGTGGTAACACTAACCACTTCATTGCGGAATGTCCTTATGAAAGAGTTGAAGATCACAATGGAAGACTTGTCCGCAAGGAAATGAAGTCCAAGTCATACCCAAGAAACTCCGACAAGAAGAGAGACCTCCCAACTCACGCTTTGATATCTCAAGAAGAGTACCTCTCTGGGGATGATGCAAGTGATAATGAGAAAATAGGAAGGGCCGCCATCGCCATTGCCCAACCTACCCCTTCATCATCCCTATTCGCTTATGCAAATGAATCAAAGCGCACCAACCACAATGCGACTTGTCTCATGGCTCACGCCACAAAGGTATCACCTCCTCTCACACCCATCATACCTAAAAGCCTATCTTTGATGGATTGTGTTGAACATGTTGGTGATAATGATGATATAAATGAAATGGACATTTTCATGTCAACCTTGCATGGGGAGACCAAAGCTCGCTTTAAGATTCTCCTAGATCAATGTAATGAAGCCATCCAAATAAATGATAAAAATGATGAACGCATTTTCGAGCTTGAGGGGCATGCTCGTGATTATGCCGATGAAATTGCTTCTCTTACTCAATCTCTTGAGGAAGAGCATGACCTAAGGGTGGCACTTGAGACATCCAAGTTGTGTCTTGAAGAATCTCACAATTTGGATATTGCTAAACTTAAAAGTGATTGTGATATTGCTCAATCCGTTGCTAATGAACTTAGGTTACAAAATAAGAAACTAAATCTTATAATTGCTAATGAAGCAACCAAGTCTCTTTCTAGCACATTTGTTGCAAGTTCATGCTCAACTAACCCCTCTTGTGAGAAAGTTCCCTTAAAGGGAAATGAGAAGCTTGATGAGCTTTTGAATGCTCAAAAGCAACATGGTGACAAGACGGGACTTGGATATGCTTCCAAGTCCAAGAAGAACAAGAAGAACAAGAACAAGAAGAAGAAGAAGAAGAAGAAGAAGAATAGTGTCCCCGCGCCTCCTCCCTCATTAAAGAAGCATGTTTCTAGTGAAATATGCTATGATGAGAATGGTAATGTATTTGAGGAGGAGGTGAGGGAAGTTATTGGGAATGGCAAAAAGGCTATGCCTAATCATAATAACTTTGCGGGAAAATATAATCCTTCTTATGTTCTTTGCCGCACTCATGATGGACATGTCTATGCTAAATTTGTTGGTCATCAAATGAATATGTTGCATGGTCTATTTGGGTTCCAAAGACCCTTGTCACTAACAAGAAAGGACCCATTGAGAAATGGGGACCTAAAGTCAAGACTTGATCTCTTGTAGGGCTTTGCTTCCGGCGGTGGTCAATGGATAATTGATAGTGGTGCTACCAATCATATGACCGGGAGCAAAGAAATGGTGAAGGAGCTTCGCACCGGTTCATCCCATGCGGGCTACGTCACCTATGGGGATTCTTCAAGGTCAAAGGTATTGGGTCTTGGCAAGGTTGTTGTCTCTCACAATGTTACCGTGGAAGATATCATGCTTGTTGAGTCCCTTTCATATAATCTTCTTTCCGTTGCTCAACTTGCTAATATGGGCTTTGCAACCTTCTTTGATGTTGGGATTGTGGTTCTTTTGTGGAGCAAGTCTCTTAATGTAGCTCATGTTGGGCATGTCAAAAATGGCTTATATGTGATCGACTTCTCAAAGGAGGTCACTAAAGCCGCGACGTGCCTCATGGCTAAAGTTGACGTGGGATGGCTTTGGCATCGCCGGCTAGGCCATGTCAATATGAGAACTTTGCAAAGTCTCCACAAAGGCAACCACATCCTAGGACTAACCGATCTAACCTTTTCAAAAGATCGTGTGTGTAGAGATTGCATTGAAGGAAAGATGCATGAACTTCCTCATCCTAGCAAGACCATCATTTCATCTAAGAGGGTCCTAGAGCTCCTTCACATGGATCTCTTTGGCCCTCCCACTTATGCAAGTCTTGAAGGAAAGAAGTATTGCTTGGTGATTGTCGATGACTATTCAAGATACACTTGGGTCTTCTTCTTAGCACACAAGAGTGAGACTCAACAAACCGGCAAAGACTTCACCAATGAAGTGCAATGCCAATATGGTCAAGACATATTGATGATCCAAAGTGACAATGGCACCGAGTTCAAGAACTACACCTTGAATGATTTTCTCAGTGAGGAGGGGATTCGCCATCAATACTCATCTCCCTACACTCCTCAACAAAATGGTGTAGCCGAGCGGAAGAACCGGACTCTCATTGATATGGCTAGGACCATGTTAGCGGAATTCAAGTCTCCGTATAACTTTTGGGCCGAAGCCATTAATACCGCATGTCATGCATCAAACCGGTTATAACTCCGCAAGGCCTTGAACAAGACTCCTTATGAGATCCTCATTGGAGAGAAGCCTAATATCAAGTACTTTCGGGTATTCGGTTATAAGTACTTCTATCTTAAGAAAGGTGTCCATTTGTCCAAATTTGACATAAAAGCTCTTGAGGGTACCTTTGTTGGCTATGCCGCCGAATCTCACGCCTTTAGAATCTTTGACAAACTCTTCGCACGAGTTGTTGAAGTTTCTAACATGAGATTCGACGAGAATGATGGCTCCCGTGTGAGCAACGTGGTGTTTTTGATGTAGGTGACAAAATACCTCCTCTTGCCATAAGAATAATGGGTGTGGGACATCTCATACCCATTGAGGGACACCTTTTGGCAGAAGGAGAAGGACTATGCTCTACTCAAGTGGAGCCTTCACCCTCTCAAACACAACAAGCTCCACAAGGTCCCTTTGATGCTAGCCAAAGACAAGCTCAAGACCCTCAAACAAGTGAGCATGATCAAGATCAAGACCATGAGCATGATGGTGATTCTTCACCAAGTGGTGATCAAGATCAAGCTCAAGATGAAGAGCAAGCTCAAGTTGATGAGCAAGCTCATATTGAAGGTCAAGACGAGGACCAAAACCGTGGTGATGACCAAGTGGCTTCTCAAGAATCTCTTGAAGAAGCTCAAGCTCGCCGTGCTATGAAGATAGCATCAACTCTCCGGAAAGGTAGCCACACCTTGGAGAGTGTGATTGGAAGTGTGAGGAAAGGGGTGTCCACAAGGAGGCAATTGGCAAACTTTAGTAGCCACCATGCCTATATCTCTTGTGTGGAACCTCAAAAGGTGTTTGAAGCGCTTGAAGACCCGGATTGGGTAGAGGCCATACATGAAGAACTCAATAACTTCGAGTGCAACAAAGTATGGTCATTAGTGGAGAAGCCCAAGGATTGCCGCAATGTCATTGGAACCAAGTGGATCTTCAAGAACAAGCAAGATGCAAATGGAATTATTATAAGGAATAAGGCTCGTTTGGTTGCTCAAGGGTACTCTCAAATTGAAGGCATTGACTATGGAGAGACTTTTGTACCCGTGGCTCGCCTTGAGTCCATCCATATCCTTCTTTCTTATGCCTCACGTCATAATTTTAAGTTGCAACAAATGGATGTGAAGAGTGCTTTCTTAAATGGTCCTTTGCATGAGTTAGTGTATGTAAAGCAATCCCCGGGTTTTGAGGATCCTAACTTTCCTAACCATGTCTACAAGCTCGATAAGGCACTCTATGGCCTTAAACAAGCCCCACGTGCGTGGTATGAGCATCTTAGAGAGCTTCTTGTAGACCGTGGGTTTGAGATAGGCCTCATTGATCCCACTCTTTTTACTAAGAAAGTTAACGGTGAGCTTTTCATATGCCAAGTTTATGTAGACAATATCATCTTTGGTTCTTCTAACAAATCTTTCAATGATGAATTTGCAAGGCTAATGACTGACAAATTTAAGATGTCTATGATGGGGGAGTTGAAGTTCTTTCTTGGTTTTGAAGTGAAGCAATTGAAGGGTGGCACCTTTATTAATCAAGCCAAGTACACCCAAGACATGCTTAAGAAGTTCAAGATGGACACCGGAGTGAAGGGAGCCAACACTCCCATACCTACAAAGGTTACTCTTGATCTCGATCCTAATGGTAAAGAGGTGGATCAAAAACTTTATCGCTCTATGATTGGGTCTTTGCTCTATCTTTGTGCATCTAGACCGGATATCATGCTTAGTGTGGGAATGTGTGCATGATATCAAGCCGCCCCTAAGGAAAGCCATCTAATGGCGGTCAAAAGAGTCTTTCGATATTTGATTGATGCCCCAACTTTTGGCCTTTGGTACTGATATGTCTCAAACGTATCTATAATTTTTGATGCTCCATGCTTGTTTTTACACCATTTGCCTACTGTTTCGTTACACTTCGTGGCACTTTTATGCGATTTCTGGAACTAACCTATTAACAAGATGCCACAGTGCCAGTTCCCTGTTTTCTGCTGTTTTTGTGTTTCAGAAGTGATACACAGGAAATATTCTCGGAATTGGACGAAACAAGTTCCTGAAGTCTTATTTTACCCGGAAGCTTCCAGAGATCCGAAGGAGAGTAGGAGAGGGGCCACCAGGCCCCCTCACACGTGGCTCGCGCGGCCAGGGGCTGATACGTCTCAAACGTATCTATAATTTTTGATGCTCCATGCTTGTTTTACACCATTTGCCTATTGTTTCGTTACACTTAGTGGCATTTTTATGCATTTTTCGGAACTAACCTATTAACAAGTGCCACAGTGCCAGTTTCCTGTTTTCTGCTGTTTTTGTGTTTCAGAAGTGATACATAGGAAATATTCTCGAAATTGGACGAAACAAGTTCCTGAAGTCTTATTTTACCCGGAAGCTTCCAGAGATCCGAAGAGGAGTAGGAGGGGGGCCACCAGGGCCCCACACACAGGGGCGGCGCGGCCAGCCCCTGGCCTGCGCCACCCCCGTGTGAGGGTGCCTGGTCCCTCCTCTGACATCGACCCTTCGCCTATAAAGACCCTCCGACGAGAAAAACCTAAGGGCCCGATCAGTTTTCCAGAATACATCGCGATCCGCCGCCGCCGTCGACCCGAAGATCGGGAGGGTCCAGAAGCTCTTCCCGACACCCTGTCGGAGAGGGGAATCGCCACCGGAGGTCTCCTTCATCGCCATGCTTGCCTCCGGAGCGATGAGTGAGTAGTCTACCTTGGACTATGGGTCCATAGCAGTAGCTAGATGGTTGTCTTCTCCACTATGTGCTTCATGTTTAGATCTCATGAGCTGCCTTACATGATTGAGATCACCGTTATGTAATTCTACATGTTTGGTTTGTTGGGATCCGATGAATATTGGTGTTTATGATTAAGTTGCTGTACTGAATATTATCTTTTGTTATCTCTATGTTGTTTATGATCTTGCATGCTCTCCGTTGTTAGTAGCTATCTTGGCCGAGTAGTTGCTAGTGACTCCAAGAGGGGGTATTTATGCTCGATAGTGGGTTCATGCCTCTATTTCACCTGGGGGGAGTGACAGAAACCTCTAAGGTGGTAGATGTGCTGTTGCTACTAGGGAGAAAACAACATTCATATGCTCAAGGTCATATGCTTTGTTTACATTACACACTTTGCTTAATGCAATTATCTGTTGTTCGCAACTTAATACTTGTGGAGTTCTCGGATTGATTCACCACAAGTGGATTATTAGTCATAGATGCAGTTGGATGGTGGTCTATGTATTTTGTTGTAATGCCCAGAGTAAATCTCATAGTGATCTTCTTGACATATCACGTTATCTCTATTCTATCAATTGCCCAACTGTAATTTGTTTACCCAGCATGTGTTATTTTATCTATGGAGAGACACCACTAGTGAACTGTGGACCCCGGTCCTATTTACATCATATTGCTATCACCTGTTTACTTTTCTCGTACTGTTTATTTTACTCACATACTATATTGTTTTCCACTCGATACACTCACAACCTTTGTTTCAAGCAAACCGGTGAGATTGACAACCTCATCGCAAGTTGGGAACAAAGTATTTGTTTGTGTGTGTGCAGGTTCCACAAAACCTTCAGTCGTCATTGTCTCTCTTCTCCTGTTTGATAAACCTTGGTTTCTTAAACTGAGGGAAAACTTGCTGCTGCACTCATCATACCTTCCTCTTGGGGTTCCCAACGGGCTGGTTATTCACCACGCACAAGGACAGTCTGGTCACCATCAGAGGCATCAGCTATTTTTCTGGCGCCGTTGCCGGGGAAGAGAGAAGACTTCTGCGAGGGGAGTTCTTCGCACACACATTCTTTACTTTGTTATTTGTTTTTCTTTACTTTATTTTATTTTACCTGCATTGCTTTTTATATCAAAAACCCAAAAAAATTAGAATCCTTGGTAGTTGTTATTTCTTTACTTTAGTTATCATGCTGTTCCCTAAGTTCGTTCTGGAGGACCTCTCAGTAGGTAGTGGTTCGATTATTGGAAAAAGTAACATTGAGGAGTTCTTTAATCACATTAGTATGCATAAGGAAGATGAGGAAAAGTCTTTGGTTGAGCTTGCTCCTAGTATTGAAGTTGCTTCTGTTATATTAATTGACATGTTGGAAACTAGGTTTGCTAGTCTTAATCCTTTTATGCAATATATGTTCCTTAAGCTTCATGAAATTGAGGATCCCGAAAAGAAGGCTTTTATCTTGGAAACTTTGCGCCTGGAATTTAAGGATGTCGTTGTTGAAGCTAGGAAAGTTCTTAAACGTTTTAATAAACTCGGTTCACCTATAAAGGTTATTGATACTCATGATGAGGGAACCGAAATACCTATACCCTGCAAGCTTGTGGGATTGAATGATGCTTTCGAAAATAATTTTGCCTGGATTTGTCTAGAAAATCTTTTTGATGAGAATAGTGTACCAAAGCATGATCACAAAGGGTCTTCAAAAACTTATGTGGATGAAATACAATGCCTTATTGACAAGACCTCTTCTGTTGATCTTAATGCTTCTTCTGAAGGTACTTGATTCGCAATTTTCTGCGCCTAGCTCAAAGGCGTTAAAGAAAAGCACTCTTGGGAGATAACCCAACGTTTTCTTTTCAGTACTTTTTCTTTTATTTGAGTCTTGGAAGTCATTACTACTGTAATGACCACTCCTTATCTTGTTTATTTCGTTTTTGTGCCAAGAGAAGCCTCTAATTTGAGTGAGGTAAAGATTTGGGGATGTTGCTGTCCTGAAACTGTTTTCGGTGCTGCACCGTAAAAATTCGTGAAAATTCTCTGTATATCTTTTGGACCTGCGATTTCTTGTGCATATGCCCCAGGTTATATCCAAACTTTTCTTAGTTGAACACTTTTTGATTTGAGCAACAGAAAATCCCTCAAAAATTCGACCTTTGTCAGCTGTTCAGTTTTGACAGATTTCTGCCAATATTTGTGTTTGCCACTTTATCGCTTTCTTTTGAGTTCTTTTGATCATGGAACTTTTGGGGAGGTTGCTACAGTAGTATATGCTTTATATGTGGTGGTTTTGAGTTGAAACCTGAAGCAAATAGAGAATTGATTATATGTTATGCTTGCACTAATATTGCTAATAGATTTGTGTTTAGTTTTGTATGAAGGAAGTTTTCAAGTGTAGGGATTGGAGAATGATGAGATGAGTTGAAGAATGGACAAAAGCTCAAGCTTGGGGATGCCCATGCATCACCCCAAGAAATATCCAAGAAGTACAAGCGTCAAAGCTTGGGGATGCCCCCGAGGCACCCCTTCTTCATCGACAAAAATCAGGTCACCTTTCAAAACACTATATTTTTATTGCTTCATGCACTATGTGTTTTTCTTGGAGCGTCAGTTGTTTTAGTTTTCTTAGTTGGTTTAGTTTGTTTGTTTGCTGCAATAAATGGTTGGACCCCAACAAATTTCTTTTGGAGGAGATGTACTCGTTTTCATTTGCAAAGAACGCTCAGTTTTTCACTCTTATCGTTCATCGAGCGTTCTTCTTTTTCTTTTTCTGCTACTGCTTTTGGTTTTCGTTTTCGCCTTGATTTGCATTCAGATCTTGTCATATCTTTTCATCAAGGTGTATTTTTGCCTCTGATCTTCATTGGTTTTCATCAAAAGAGGTGTTTATAAAAATTTCAAATGGTGTTGGAAAAGAGAAAAAGCTTTGTGCAAAATAGTGGTACAGGAAGGAGCTTGTGTAGACTGCGGCTTAGGCTTTTTCATGTCATGCTTGATGTCTTTTTGATAGTATGCCTAGTGGTTTTGCTGTAGTATGACTTGTCTCAAATAACTGAGATTGCTTAATGAGCCTTTGAAAAAAATCATGCGTTGTTTTTATTGTATGGAAGCATTATTTTGGTTTTCTCCTTGATGCTTTATTTGGGTTGACTTGGCGCATGCTCACACATGTTAGACTCTTACAAAGTTGCCAATAGCCTTCATGATCATTTAGTTTTTGACTTTTGATGCCATCTTATGCTTCTTTTAATGTCGCTTTGTTGCTTTGCATGATTATGGCCATTATTGCTCTCTTAGTTGGTCGCTCCCAGTCTTTTGCTAGCCCTCACCTTGTACTGAGTATGAGCTCTACTCGTGCATCTGATGTCTACGCACTTCTATTCTTGTAGACACTTGTTGGGCCTCCAAGTGCAGAGGTTTGTAGAACAGCAGCAAGTTTCCCTTAAGTGGATCACCCAAGGTTTATCGAACTCAGGGAGGTTAGAGGTCAAAGCTATCCCTTTCAAGCAACCCTGCAATTACGATACAGAAAGTCTCTTGTGTCCCCAACACACCCAATACACTTGTCAGATGTATAGGTGCACTAGTTCGGCGAAGAGATAGTGAAATACAAGTGGTATAGATGATTATAAGTAGCAAACATGATGTGAAATAAATATCGCTGCGAGTAAACAAGTAACAAAATAGCAAGTAAACGGTGTGCAATGCTTGGAAACAAGGCCTAGGGATCATACTTTCACTAGTGGACACACTCCCAACAATATAACATGATTGAACAAATAAATAACTTCTCTCCACTATGGTACTCTGAATTACTCTCCTATTGAATAACACTAATCATTGTGTAGTGGCTACAGAAGCACCCCTTAAAGTTCATCAAGTACTTGACAAACACCACTCATAGAGACATCCAAATCAGATCACAATTCAAGATAGAAATCATTGCAACTTAGACCAAGTACTAACACGGTGCACACACTGTCAACATTACACCATGAAAGGAGGAATAGATCACTCAATACTATCATAGTAATAATTACTCTCATAATCCACAAGAGATCACGATCATAGCCTAAACCAAGTACCACCATGATGCACGCACTGTCACCGTTACACCATGGCAGGAGGAATAGATTACTTTAATAACATCACTAGAGTACACTATAATAATTAAGCATAGGAGTAGCATAATATCTGAATAATAACATCTACTTGTTCAACATGATACAAAGCTCACGATCACATAAAGATCACGTCATGGGAGAGAGAGGTGAACCACATAGCTACCGGTAAAGCCCTTAGCCCCGGGGATGAACTACTCCCTCCTCATCATAGGAGACATCAAGGTTGATAGAGATGGCGGTGAGGTCGATGGAGACGGCGGAGACGGCGATGGAGACCGATGGAGATGGCTCCGGGGGCACTTCCCCGTCCCGGCAGGGTGCCGGAACAGAGACTTCTGTCCCCTGAAATTCGTCGGCGGCGGAACTACGGAACTCTTTCTGGAAATTTGCCGACTCCTTTAGGGTTTTCCGTCCCGAGGCTTTATATAGGCGAAGGGGCGTCGCTCGAGGGCAGCCAGGGGCTCCTCACACATGGGTGGCGCGGCCAGGGCCTGGGCCGCGCCACCCTAGTGTGAGGGCAGGCCCTGGCCCCTCTCCGGCTCTCTTTCGGATGTCTGGATGCTCCCGGGAAAAATAAGACTTCTAGCTTTTGTTTCGTCCAATTCCGAGAATATTTCCTGTGTATCACTCTGAAACACAAAAACAGCAGAAAACAGGGAACTGGCACTGTGGCACTTCGTTAATAGGTTAGTTCCGGAAAATGCATAAAAGTGCCACGAAGTGTAACGAAACAATAGGCAAATGGTGTAAAAACAAGCATGGAGCATCAAAAATTATAGATACGTTTGAGACGTATCAGCATCCAACTCCTAAAAGCCAAAGTTTTCCAAAGTGTCCACCATACATACCTACTAGCAATTTGCTATTCCAAGTAAATTTGACTTGCTTTTATTTTCTCTTCAAATTAAACTCTTACCAGTGTTATGTGAAACTCGGTTGGTAAAGCTCTCACGAACCGGAAGGCACACTTTACTTTTTCCTGTTCTTAAAAATTTGACATTGTGGTCTCTTATGTTGAGTTGTTATGCTTGCAAGTTGTAAGTTGGATTCTAGCCCAGCCATGCTGTCATGGGCAAGCTTTCAACATTGCACTTCTTATTTGAGTTGATATCGTGATCTTTTGTTTATGGATGCCCGCGGTGTGAAATGAATTGGGAATCTTGTGGGGATCATGGAGTTTGTATATGTGTTAGGGAAACGCCGGGCCGCCAATCTAAGCCATGCATAATTCATGGTGGAAATTTGCAGCATACCCATGGTGAACATTCGACGACGCATCTCACAATAAAAAGCTAAACAATATAGCAAATAAAAGAGATGTCGAGGTGTTCATTGTCTGCTTGTCCTGTCATTTTGGTGTGGGCTTGTTCCATGTCATCGGGCACGGAGGTACCCCATTGGCGGTTCTCAATGATATGCATATACTTACAATGACAAGAGCCTTGCTTGGGACTCTAAGTAAAGTAGCATGAGGTTTGGGTACTCGTATTCACGGGGCACGAGGTTTTTAACTTATGATTTGTCAAGCATATGCATCATAATTGTTCTCGCATTAACTCTAACCATTCAAGATGCTTATGATGGGGGTAATGAGAGCTCAAAGCCGGTAAGTACCATAATTTTTGAAGGTTATAAAACTTGCAATCACTGCTTCCCTCTGCGAAGGGCCTTTCTTTTACTTTTATGTTGAGTCACCACCTTCTTTCTTTATGCACCATTAAGAGAGCATAGTTGTCATTCTTAGTGTGATATGCATTGTCCCAAAGCTCATTGATTGACTCATATTGTTGGTTTCAGTTGTTCTTAAATTATTTGCATCTAGTCGCCCTCTTAAACTTGAAGGTGTCCTATGCATTTATGTTTTGCTCTCTTTGAAGGACAAGCTGAAAACCTTTTGTATGTTTTTCCTTATGATTTGAACACACGTTTGACTTTCATTGTTTCATTTTCATGATCTTTTGTTTGTGTTCATTTGCATGTTTACAACATGGTTGCTAAGTTCTTATTGTCATGATTATATCTTCATGCCCATGTTTTAAGTTCTATTGATCCCAGCTCACCAATGCTTACATATATGATCAAGATTGTGTAGGTGCATGTCACCTCAAAAATTATTCTTTTGTTATCACTTACCTACTCGAGGACGAGCAGGAGTTAAGCTTGGGGATGCTTGATACGTCTCAAATGTATCTATAATTTTTGATGCTCCATGCTTGTTTTACACCATTTGCCTATTGTTTCGTTACACTTAGTGGCATTTTTATGCATTTTCCGGAACTAACCTATTAACAAGTGCCACAGTGCCAGTTTCCTGTTTTCTGCTGTTTTTGTGTTTCAGAAGTGATACACAGGAAATATTCTCGGAATTGGACGAAACAAGTTCCTGAAGTCTTATTTTACCCGGAAGCTTCCAGAGATCCGAAGAGGAGTAGGAGGGGGGCCACCAGGGCCCCACACACAGGGGCGGCGCGGCCAGCCCCTGGCCCGCGCCACCCCCGTGTGAGGGTGCCTGGTCCCTCCTCTGACATCGACCCTTCGCCTATAAAGACCCCCCGACGAGAAAAACCTAAGGGCCCGATCAGTTTTCCAGAATACATCGCAATCCGCCGCCGCCGTCGACCCAAAGATCGGGAGGGTCCAGAAGCTCTTCCCGGCACCCTGCCGGAGAGGGGAATCGCCACCGGAGGTCTCCTTCATCGCCATGCTTGCCTCCGGAGCGATGAGTGAGTAGTCTACCTTGGACTATGGGTCCATAGCAGTAGCTAGATGGTTGTCTTCTCCACTATGTGCTTCATGTTTAGATCTCATGAGCTGCCTTACATGATTGAGATCACCGTTATGTAATTCTACATGTTTGGTTTGTTGGGATCCGATGAATATTGGTGTTTATGATTAAGTTGTTGTACTGAATATTATCTTTTGTTATCTCTATGTTGTTTATGATCTTGCATGCTCTCCGTTGTTAGTAGCTATCTTGGCCGAGTAGTTGCTAGTGACTCCAAGAGGGGGTATTTATGCTCGATAGTGGGTTCATGCCTCTATTTCACCTGGGGGGAGTGACAGAAACCTCTAAGGTGGTAGATGTGCTGTTGCTACTAGGGAGAAAACAACATTCATATGCTCAAGGGCATATGCTTTGTTTACATTACACACTTTGCTTAATGCAATTATCTGTTGTTCGCAACTTAATACTTGTGGAGCTCTCGGATTGATTCACCACAAGTGGATTATTAGTCATAGATGCAGTTGGATGGCGGTCTATGTATTTTGTTGTAATGCCCAGAGTAAATCTCATAGTGATCTTCTTGACATATCACGTTATCTCTATTCTATCAATTGCCCAACTGTAATTTGTTTACCCAGCATGTGTTATTTTATCTATGGAGAGACACCACTAGTGAACTGTGGACCACGGTCCTATTTACATCATATTGCTATCACCTGTTTACTTTTCTCGTACTGTTTAGTTTACTCGCATACTATATTGTTTTCCACTCGATACACTCATAACCTTTGTTTCAAGCAAACCGGTGAGATTGACAACCTCATCGCAAGTTGGGAACAAAGTATTTGTTTGTGTGTGTGCAGGTTCCACAATACCTTCAGTCGTCATTGTCTCTCTTCTCCTGTTCGATAAACCTTGGTTTCTTAAACTGAGGGAAAACTTACTGCTGCACTCATCATACCTTCCTCTTGGGGTTCCCAACGGGCTGGTTATTCACCACGCACAAGGACAGTCTGGTCGCCATCAGAGGCATCAGGGGCCTGGCCGCGCCACCATAGGGTGAGGGGCCCTGGCCCCACTTCTGACATCGCCCCTTGGCCTATAAGAAGCCTCGGGACGGAAAACCCTATGGGATTCGGCAATTTTCCAGAAACAGTTCCGCAGCTCCGCCGCCGTCGTCGACGAATTTCGGGGGACAGAAGTCTCTGTTCCGGCACCCTGCCGGGACGGGGAAGTGTCCCCGGAGCCATCTCCATCGGTCTCCATCGGTCTCCATTGCCGTCTCCGCCGTCTCCATCGACCTCACCGCCATCTCCATCAACCTTGCCGTCTCCTATGATGAGGAGGGAGTAGTTCATCCCCGGGGCTGAGGGCTCTAGCGGTAGCTATGTGGTTCACCTCTCTTTCCCATGATGTGATCTTTATGTGATCGTGAGCTTTGTATCATGTTGAACAAGTAGATGTTATTATTCAGATATTATGTGTACTCTAGTGGTATTATTAAAGTAATCTATTCCTCCTGCCATGGTGTAACGGTGACAGTGCATGCATCATGGTGGTACTTGGTCTAGGCTACGATTGTGATCTCTTATGGATTATGAGAATAATTATTACTATGATAGTATTGAAGTGATCTATTCCTCCTTTCATGGTGTAATGTTGACAGTGTGTGCATCGTGTTAGTACTTGGTCTAAGTTGCAATAATATCTATCTTGAGTTGTGCTTTGATTTGGATATATCTATGAGTGGTGTTTGTCAAGTACTTGATGAACTTTAAGGGGTGCTTCTGTAGCCACTACACAATGATTAGTGTTATTCAATAGGAGAGTAATTTAGAGTACCATAGTGGAGAGAAGTTGTTTATTTGTTCAATCATGTTATATTATTGGGAGTGTGTCCACTAGTGAAAGTATGATCCCTATGCCTTGTTTCCAAGCTTTGCACACCGTTTACTTGCTGTTTTGTTACATGTTTGCTCGCAGCGATATTTATTTCAAATCACGTTTGCTACTTATAATCATCACTACTACTTGTATTTCACTATCTCTTCGCCGAACTAGTGCACCTATACATCTGACAAGTGTATTGGGTGTGTTGGGGACACAAGAGACTTTCTGTATCGTAATTGCAGGGTTGCTTGAGAGGGATAGCTTTGACCTCTAACCTCCCTGAGTTCGATAAACCTTGGGTGATCCACTTAAGGGAAACTTGCTGCTGTTCTACAAACCTCTGCACTTGGAGGCCCAACAAGTGTCTACAAGAATAGAAGTGCGTAGACCTCAGGTACCCGAAGGGAGCAAGCTTTGAGCTTGTTGGGTACTCGGACTCGGATTGGGCGGGAGACAAAGTGGATAGGAAGTCAACTTCCGAGGCTTGCCAATTTCTTGGTAGATCTTTGGTTAGTTGGTCTTCCAAGAAGCAAAATTGTGTGTCTCTCTCCACCGCCGAAGCCAAGTATGTGGCGGCCGCGAGTTGTTGTGCTCAACTCCTTTGGATGAGGCAAACTATGGAGGATTATGGTATTCACTTTGACAAGGTGCCACTCTTGTGTGACAATGAGAGTGCCACCAAGACTGCCCATAATCTGGTTCAACACAACAGGACCAAGCACATCGAGATCCGCCACCACTTCATCCGTGACCATGTCAACCGAGGTGAGATTAACCTATCTTATGTAGGTACACAAGACCAACTCGCCGACATTTTCACGAAGCCCCTTGACAAAGCAAGATTCTGAGAGTTGAGGCATGAGTTGAATATCCTAGACTCTTGCAATGTGGCTTGATCGTGTGCACTCATTCCCATATGTTAGTGTGTGTTCCTATCTAGGTGTGGGCATGGAGATAGGGGGAGTGCGGTCCTAATTAATTGGGCTATCCCTCCCCCATAGTGCCAATAGTAAGCAATGTGTTCCTTTTTGTCCTTTGTGACAATTTTGAGCTTAATTGATGAGTTTTTTGGTCTTGGGCCCAAGATATATCTTCGCGGTGCCATACCTTTATACTCAAACATGGTGGCTTCGGCCACCGACCTCCTAAGTGGAGGTTTGTTCCCATTTGAGCTTCATTTGCATTTTATTGCCTTTTCAATGGGAATGTGCTCATGTTTGGCCTTATTTGAGTTTTATTTGCATTCTTGCAAACATGAACACTAAGTACCACTCAGTGACCTCTTTCTGACCCAAGCCTATCCCTTCCATCTAAAACTTGCTTTATCTTTCGAAGAAACATGCTCATTTGCTCAGCTGTGTGATCTGGTCGAGGCAGGCCGGAGACTCCGGGGTTTGCACCCCAGAGACTCCGATGTCTGGAGGCCGGAGACTCCGGGTGACCAACCCTAGAGACTCCGGCCCTAGCGGTTTCGCCCTAGATCAAAGAGGGTCGGGGTGAGGGAAACCCGTTCCCTCATTCACCTCCCTCCCTCTAACTCCCAGGGGCACCGCCGCCTCCTCAAGGTCGCCACCGGGAGCCACCCCAGCCCCAGATCCGCCGCTTGCCGCTGGCCATCCTCCTCCAAAAGCCTCCGGAAACCTTTTCCTCTGGATTGCTTGCCGTTCCATGGAGCCCTCTGGTATTTTCCTCCTCCTCCCATCTAGTCCTTCCTAGATTCAAGGGATTGGAAGATTTTGCTAGTGCTTCTCTATGGGATGACTTTATTTCGGCAATATGAGTATCTAGCATCTTGTGGAACCAATTTGGTGCAAATTTTCGAGCAAAACCATGTCTCTTGTGTCTGACCTCGGGTAGCCCGGAGTCTCCGGTGCTGAAACCCCAGAGGCTTTGGAGTCTCCGCCCTTTCAAGGCCGAAGACTCCAGGGTCAGAGACCGGAGACTCCGGTGTAGATCGTCAATTTCTGTTTTGGCTCCACAAGATGCTATTTTCCTTCCTCTGGGCATGTTTTTGACTCTTCCCTTGCTACTTCATGTCCTTCACTTTCACAGGTAGCAGTGCAAGTGGTCGTCGTAAACATCTCCCTCGGTGACAAGGGTATAATTAATAGAGCCCATTAGTTAAAGTACCCCTAAGGCCCGTTTAGCTAGGCCCAATTGTAATGATAGTCGAATACGAGTTATTACCGTATGTCGATATTTGTAATCTGTATCGGACCCTACCCGATCCTCGAGACCTGGCCACCTATATATAGGGGTCAGGAGGGGACGATGTAGGGCAGATTGAAAGCAAGCCAGATTGAACACCCAAGTTTACTTTCGATACACACCTATTTCGACTAACTTTACCTTCGAGTTCATCCGACGCCCTATCTCCCCGATCCTAAGTCCTTCATCTAGGATATTTGTCGAGTTAACCCTCGTCAATTGGCGCCGACCATGGGGACCTTGGGCGTTGGAATCATGAATTCGACGCCTTTTTCTCTTTTAGCCAACAGCAGTTCAGAAGTCGACGGAAGTCAAGAGGTGGAACTAACCATCGGAAGTTTGAGCATCCTCATCGGGCCGTCGGGTTCGTCCCGCCTTTCTGATCCGACGAAACAAGATCCATCGGCATATGAGCCTGAAGCAACAGCAATAATGGAATATTCCGACGGCTCATCCAGCGAGGTAAACTCGCCGGTCAGCTTAGAAGAAGTGCAAAAAAATAAAATTGCAGAAGGCAACAAAGAAAAGGACAACTTCAATGCAGAAATCCAGCTCGACGATCTCGCGATCTGCCTCGACGATATCTCAGATAACTCAATAGACACATGGAAGACAGGGTTAGAGCTTTCTGAAGATGGCGACTCGATCTTCTCAAGCTTTAGTAACAACATCGGCAAGCAGTGTCAGGTACTCGCCATTGTGGGCGACAACTCAGAAGAATTCGATGAAAATAACAACCCAGTGATAAACCCAGCAAATATCGACAGAGGAGCAAATCACCTAGCAGAAGGGCAAACAGTGGAATCCCTCACAGCCAGGGAAAAAATTCGACTATCAGTCGACGAGTGGAAAATAATAAGAGGAGCCGTAGAACACGGCACGCCAATACCATCAAATTCCAGCAAAGACATGCTTTTTGGGTATCATTACGCCCTAAGGCAGCAAGCAAAGCAATTAGCAAAGGAGAAGATAGAGATACAAAGAAGAAAAGATTCAGCCATTGCAGCCAGCGAAGCTGCTCGCAAAGCACGAAGCGGCGCATCATACAGCAACGCAAGGAAAAATCGTCGACATGGCTCAAGGTATGACAACCTCGAGTACTCCGACAGGCAAAGTATCTCGAAAAACCTCGACTCGTCTTTCCTATCGGTCGATGAGCAGGGGAACATCCTACCAAAAACACCTGAAGCAGCATTAGTAGCAGCGCAGGCATATCTGCTCACAACTCGACCAAGTCCAGGAGATCCTAGGGAGCACATGCATAGAGCAGCATTGAACGGACTCAACATGGTAGGTCACAAGCTATCAGCAAAAGGAGAAGAAGCACATCATCACAAGGAAGTACACAAAGCAAGGTCACCTCGCCGTCACAACAGTCCTCGACATAGAAGCAGCAAACACCGATCTCGATCGCCGTCACCAAAACAGCATGGTGGAACTCGAAGATCGCGATCCCCAAACGAAAGGCGCGACTATGAAGACGATGAAAAAGAGATGGGGGCATCATGCTTTACCCGCAGGGTTCGCACCACTCCAGTTCCTAAGGGATTCAAGCTACCTCATGATCAGCAAAAATACGACGGATCACAGGAACCACAATCATGGCTCGCAGATTACTTACAAGCAGTTCAAATACTAGGAGGAACCAAAGAAACAGCAATGCAAAGTTTGCAACTACACCTCACCGGCGCAGCAAGGTCATGGTTGAGCAAACTAGAGAAAGAATCCATTGGAAGCTGGGAAGACCTCACAAAGCAATTTACAAGTAACTTCAGGTCAACATACAAACGGCCAGCATCAATAGAAGAAGTCAAAGCATGCGTACAGCAACGTGACGAAACACTACGGGCATACATCCAAAGATGGAGCCTGATGAAAAATTCAGCAGTCGAAGTTTCAGACGAAAGAGCAATAGACGCGTTCATCATTGGATTAAGGCGAAGAGACCTAGTCGAAGAGATGGGTAGAATCAAGCCAAAAACAGTGTCAGATCTCATGGACACAGCGAACAGATTTGCAGATGGAGAAGATGCGTGCAACAATAAACGGACACGATCTCTAGAGGACGACAGAAGGAACAGATATGGAAGTCAAAGGAGACGATCCCGAAACTACGACACCTACGGCTTTCACAGCCAAGTCGCCGCAGGATATAAAGACAACAGTTATCAAGGAAATGATCGCAGAAGCTCGGGATATCGCAGTTACGAAAAAGAGGACTATAAGAAGTTCCCACCAAGAGAATCTAGAGAGTACAACCCATCACTAGAAGATATGCTCAACGGGCCTTGTCATATACACTCAGCGTTCGTCGACGGGAAGCGAGTATCAAGGCACGCAATGAAAGAATGCACAACATTCTTAAAGCTACAAGAAGCAGCAATAAACAAATAAACCGAAGCAAGGCGACAAGGATTCGAAGGAAGTAACAATCCCCCGACAAGCCAGCAAGGAAACAACGGAGCCCCTCAAGGACAAGACCAGCAAAACAAGGGACACGACGACGACGACGAAGGGTACGTCCCATCAAAAGGTTACATCACAGCAATGATACAACCTGTGCCCAAGTCGAACAAAGAAGAAAAGAGTATAACTCGACAAGTCAATCTAGCAGTCATGTCGCCTCCAGCTACAACAGAATATCTGCATTGGTCAGAACAACCAATCGAGTTCAATAGAGAGGACCACCCCATTACAGTACCTCGGCCAGGAAACGCGCCTCTGGTACTCAAAGCTCAAATTGGCGCGTATGATGTCGACAGAATATTCATGGACGCAGGAAGTGGGATTAACCTGATATACGCAAAAACACTCAGGGCAATGCACATATCGCTGGAGTTCTTAAAACCAACAGATTGCTCCTTCCACGGGATCGTGCCAGGAAGTGACAACTACCCACTGGATAGGATAGCACTCAATGTTTGCTTCGGCAACCGGCAAAACTACAGGAGGGAAAAATTAGACTTCGAAGTCATGGACTGGCCATCTCAATATCATGCGATCCTCGGACGACCCGCGTTTTCGCGATTCATGACAGTACCTCACTATACATATTTAGTACTTAAAATGCCAGGACCAAGAGGAATAATCACAGTCAAAGGAAGTTTTGAAGTCTCAGATCTCTGCGACAGGGAGTTCCACAAGATGGCGCAAAACTTTGGCATGATAGCCAACTATGAAGAAAAGGCGAAGAACACGACTACAGAAGGCGTCAAGCTACTCGAGGGACGCGTTGCGGAGCCCGAGGCAAAGAAACCACGAGTAGAAACGCCAGAAGAAAGCAAAGGCGCAGGAGAAGAAGGGAAAACTGCGACGTCATAAACATAGAGAAGAGCAGGACACAAAGGCTATAAAAGCCACGAGTTATACCAGGGGCAATGCCCTCCAGATCCAGAACACAGGTCATAGGCCGGATCTCTTGGGTCACCCCATGTATCTTTTATTACAAGTATAAATAAAGATAAATCGTTCCTCATATTCGAGTTTACGAGCCTTTTCAAAGAAAAAATGCGGCAAACGCACAACTTACACAATAACGCTTTGAGAATAAACTTTTCGACACGACAGTCGCAAAGTAAAGACACTCTCGCGTTCCATATACACAAAACATTACAACAACGGATTGTCAGAGTCATCTACGCCTAAAGGGTCCAAATAATGGTACTCGCGAAAAAATGCAGCATCCGCTTCCAGAAGCCTAGCCACGAGCCTCCGGGCAGGCTGCAACGTGTTCTCCATATGCACTCGAAGGCTAGCTCCACCTGGAGCCAAACTCAAGGACATAGTGCTGTAATTCAACCTCGGGTGCCACTTGCGTATCCACCCGAGAGCAAAATTGGCACCTGCCACTAAGTTCAGCTCTATCAGCCTATGAATACGATGACTCGATCTGAAAGTATCAAGAAGAAGTGGGAAAGTTGCAGGCAAAGGATTACGAGGAAGCATGACTGAATGCATAGTTGTGAGAGCTCGTCGGCAACCATCAACTGACTCGCCAATATGCTGAGCACGGTCTTGAAGCAATACAATGGCGCTCCGACGTCGAGGATCAGACCACAAAGTCTCGCAATCAGTCGACATTTTCTCAAGAGCGGCATTTCGCTCAGCAACTCGACGTTCCTCAGCAGCAAAGTCCAAACAAGTACCTACAAAGGCAAAGAGGTCACAAAAGAAGCAGTGCACAAACAGGGAAAGAAGGAGTCGAAATAAAACCCACATCGCAACAGCTCGCAAGCAGATTCAACAATGCCAAGAATGAAAGACTCGCACTCTTCATTATGAACAACTTTTGCCATCAAGCTAGAGATCTTTTCTTCAAGAGAAGAGATTTTCTTCATATAGCCACTGGCTTGGCTAGCCTTTTTAATAGCCATCTGTGCTTGGCATTTGGCCAAAGATAGGCGAGCCTCAAGGTCAGATATCCTGGACAAGTACTCTGTGCATTGACAGCATCGACTAGGAGTCGACGAAATCTGAGGATCGAATCCACGGGAAGAGGAAGGAGCAGTAGCATGAACCAAAGGATCATTGACGCGCGTCGACTACAAGCCAAAAGGGAAAGAGAGGAGAAATAATTTCAGAGAGGCAGCATAAGAACCTCATACGAAGAAGATATATTTACATAAGAGCACAACCCTATGGCTAAAGGTTCTCGGGTTGCATTTAATTGAAGTCTTTACATTCAAAAGGAGAAAACTAAAAAAGCTACAAAGAAGCTGAGTCTACGCCACCTCAGCATTGTGCTCCATGGAAGAAGGGGGCACGGCCAGTTCCTCGCTAGAAGTCGACGGTGGCACTGGATCTTTCGCCGCTGAAGGTGGTGCAGCAGGCATAGCAGAGGCTGCCGAAGGAGAAATCGTCGTCAGCAATGCAGGTGCCAACTTCTTCGCCCTCTCGAAAAACACCTTCATCTCGTCACGAGTGTGGCCATGAGGGGAGCTAACCCTCTCCCAGTCGAAGTCTGTACCGTGCGCAAGAGAAAGTGCAATAGCACCCTCGGCGCCGCGCTTAATGGACAGCCCTTTCAGCTGGAGAGTGGGGTCTTCAGTGGTATCGAAGGACTTGGCAAGTTCAGTCAGGTTGTCCTTCGGGGGTGCCGCCATTTTCTTCGGCCACAACCCGGCAAATAGACGTGATAGAACACGGCCAACCAACTCAAAAGTCTCCTGGATAGATATCCAGTTTTCCTCGAGTAGGTTAACCGCATTCATCAGAGGATCATCGTCTGTTTGTAAAGCCGACGGAGATACCCCGGTAAATTCTGCACAAATAGAAGAGGAAAAAAGAGATAAGTGACAACAGGTACACCAGTGCAACAGAAGTCGAAAATAGAAAGGCAAGTCGAAGAACTTACTCTCAGCGGCAGTAGATATGGTGTGAAGACGCTCTGCCATGGCTTGTTCCCGCTGAGCATGTTCCTTGTTGGCATCAGCTAAAGCCCTTTCAGCTTTCTTCGTTTTGGCAAGCGCAGATTTCTGCGACTTCTCGGCAATCGCCTTAGCAGCGGTCGCAATGTCATAAGCTTTCTGCGAAGCTTTGAGTTCCGCTTCCAGCGAAGCAATTCGAGCATTGGCGGTTGCTAAAGCAGCTGCATAAGGAAGTCGACAGCGAGTCAGATAGATAACAAAGGATAAAGTGCAGAAGACAAGTGGTGCTTGGACAGCAAAGTTATACCTTCGGAAGCTTTTGCAACCTTTAGGTACCCCGCACACTCTGTGCCCAGGGCAATAAATCTCTTCACTAAAGCCTGAGAAAAAGAAGTATGTAAGAGTAGAAGTACATAAAAGGAAAGAAGGGAAAGAAGAATTGCTCACATCATCAGGAGAAACTGTAGATGCGTGAGCTTCCAGAGAAACTTCGGCTTCTTTGGCCTTCTTTAAGCGTTTCGAGTGTCGAGTTTGAGGAACCTTCTTCACACCGGACCTGGTAGCCCTCGGCGCAACATCTGGTTCGACAGGCTCATCAACCGCCACAGGAGAAGGTGGTGGAGCAGCCGTCGCATATGTCGGTGATTCTTCATCATCACTGCATGAAAAATATAAGTCATGAGAACAAGGCAAGAACAATGCAATCGAAGAAACCCGACTACAATACTTACGATGCTAGCATGTCAAAATACTCCATATCTTCTGCAAGAACGGGGGCTTTGCCAGCTGCTGCAGAACTCGATGAAGCAATTTCATCGACACGTTTCCGTTTTTTGTCGACACCGACATCTTCAGCCAGCACAGGCGGAGGCGATGTCGACGAGCTAGTCTCATCTTCTGATTCTTCGACATCATCTCCGTCCTGACTTTCATCAGCCTCGGGGGCTTCAGATGCAGGAGAGGCTAGATCAGCCGGAAGGGGTCCTTCCTCTGGAAGAGGAGGACGAGAAACAAGGAATTGGTGACCCTGCATATAAATGTGTCAGTAGAATGCAAAGGTAAAAAAAATGAGAAGAGAGAAGAAAGAGGAGAAGCAGTCTGAAACCAAGCAAGATTTGATAAACAGTGGGCGAGGAGATACATACCTTAGGAAGAGGGCGCACGGAGTCGAAGAAATTCGCAGTCAAATCGGCGACTGCATGTTCCTTGGTGAGCTTGGTGAGATTCCGGACTCGTTTGTCGACATCTTCTTTCGATATAAGATCTTCAGATATGCGAGTAGGATCCTCCAAGCCAGAGTAATTCCAAAGTTTGGTAAGGCGGTGTTGTAGAGGTTGAACTCGACGTTGAATAAAAAACGCCATGAGTTGCATACCCGACAGAGCACCCCCTTGACCTCCTTTTAAAGCCTTGATGCGGGAAAGAAGAGGAAGAATTTCTTGTGCTTCTACATCTGAGGGGAGTGTGTCCCACGATGCCAATTTCTTTACCTCCTGGGAAGCATCAAAAGGAGGCAAGCCGAATTCGTCTTCAGGCGAGGATTTGCGGTCCTTGATATAGAACCACTTCGTCCTCCACCCTTGGACAGACGCGGCCATGGAAAATTCAAAATATTGTGCTTCAGGACGCACAGAAACAACGGCTCCGCCCAGTTCGGGTTTCCTTGCCAGAGAAACATTGGGACGGAGTCGAAAGATTGATCTCCAGAGAAGGAAGTGGGGCTCAATGCCCAAGAATGACTCGCAGAGAGTCACGAAGCAAGCAATGTGAAGAAGGGAATTTGGTGTGAGCTGATGGAGCTGCACACCATAGACAAACAGCAGCCCACGGAGAAACTCGTGGGCAGGAAGGGACAAACCGCGGAGGAGAAAAGCGAGAAACATTACCCGATAACCGCTCGGGGGCTTCGGGATTCGCTCAGTACTGGGAAATTGGATGGAATCCTGGGCGGTGATGAGGCCGTCCGCGGTGGCCTTCTCCACCTCCTTCTTGGTGATGGTGGAGCGCACCCACTTGGTGGCAGACGTCTTGGCCATGGTGCTCTTAGTGGTCAGATGTTTCACACGCATCCAACACAAAGCACGCTTGGGGGCTTCGCAAGAGAGGAAGAGATAGAGGAGATCAGCAATGGAGGCGGCGGAGGGAACGAGCTGGTGAACAGTACGATTCCCCACTACGCCATTTATATACCTTCTGGGAGAAGGATCATGGGCTGAGACGTGGCGCAAAGATCGGAAACGCCAGCCCACTAACGGTCAAAAATCGTGCAGCCCACTAACGGTCAAAAAATTGTGAAAGTTACAGTGCTACCCATAAAACGGTTTGCACTGATGAAGAGACACGTTTTCGTTGACGTCATCAAATATATATATAAAGGTAAAAGGATGGCGCCGACAAATGGTGGACTTATAAAAAGGATCATATCTGAAGGATTTTTGGTTCTAGCCTTGGGGGCTGTTACTTTCAAAAAGAAAAAATATATCGAATGGAGCTCTTCATTGAGGCAGTGGACTCGTACTCGATGACAAGGTGTTCTTGAAAGTATCTCGAATTGAAGAACTTCGAAGTTGAAGTATTTCGAGTTGAAGTATGACGAGCTACATTATCTCTTGAGCCTATACTCGAAAAACTCTTTTTTCGACTATAGCCTCGGGGGCTACTCCCATCGGGAGCGCTGAGCGCGCACCCGACGATATTCATTGGTAAAACATTGGAGATTGGAGAAATATTACTCCCATCGGGAGCGAGTTTTATGGTTGTAGAAACCCGAATATTTTCAGTCAAAATTTGACTGCGACATAAGATTCTCGAGTTGCGTTATCGCAACGAAACTCGAATGCCGTGACTTGTCACGAAGGTAAGACCCCGGGATCCGTCCTGTGTGGCCTGGTATACGCACATGGATGCGCTCTGCTGGTATGTATCCGTGTCTACGACGCGAAGAAAATCCTGGTGGACGCACTGGGTACCCTGAGAACCACTGGGATTCATTTTTTGTAAGTCCTAAATGAGGCAAAAGAGTGGGTTTGACCGGTATCCCGAATTCAAGTCCAAGGGGATTGAATTTGAAGTAGGTGACAAGTATCTGTTCCGGCAGTTAACTGACCTCTTGATCCGTCAGAGTTGTCAGGCTTGTTCATCAAAACCCCTTGCGAGTAGATTATCATAAGTCGAAAGACCAAGTCGAAGATTTGAAGATATGAAGAAGATGAAGAATTGATCAAGTCGAAGAATTGAAGATTAGAGATTCAACCCGAATCTACAAATTCTGGTAGAATCTTAGGGGCTACTGACAAGGGTATAATTAATAGAGCCCGTTAGTTAAAGTACCCCTAAGGCCCGTTTAGCTAGGCCCAATTGTAATGATAGTCGAATACGAGTTATTACCGTATGTCGATATTTGTAATCTGTATCGGACCCTACCCGATCCTCGAGACCTGGCCACCTATATATAGGGGTCAGGAGGGGACGATGTAGGGCAGATTGAAAGCAAGCCAGGTTGAACACCCAAGTTTACTTTCGATACACACCTATTTCGACTAACTTTACCTTCGAGTTCATCTGACGCCCTATCTCCCCGATCCTAAGTCCTTCATCTAGGACATTTGTCGAGTTAACCCTCGTCACTCGGAGGCACAAATTTGACTACAACCCGGCTAAGGACTGCTATGTGGAGCGACAGAGTGCTGCTAAGATTGAGAGGGATGCTTTGAGGGAGAAAGCTCGGTTGGCTCAGTTGGCTAAGGAAGAAAGGGCCAAAAAGGCCAAGTTTGATCATTTGCCTTCTCTTGATGATTTATCCCTTCCCGAGTTTGCTGATATGAGGAAGAGGCAGATGTATGACCTACCAAGGAACACCAATGACCTCAGTTTTCATCGAAGGGAGCAACAACTCATTTGTACCGAGCTCTATGCTAAGCTCACCCACAAGGTTTGCCCTCAAAAGGTTGTTGATTTTGACCATCTTAGGAAGAGTGACTACTTCAAGGAAGCACTTTGGATCACCGGAAAGCTTGGCTTGCACCCTCTCATGCAACTCAAGCAAGACTACAACATTATCCTCGTGCATCAATTCTTTGCCACTCTTGTGTTCGGCGATGGGGAAGAGCTTCCCATGACATGGATGACCGGTGATCAAGTTGTCCACTCCAACTTTATTGAGTTTGCTGAGGAGCTTGGGTACCCATTCAAAGGGAACCATGAGCCATGTGGTTCAAGGATGCACCTCTCCGAAGTTGCCTATAACAAGAAGGCGCTTGCTCCCCTCTATGGCAAGCTCACCAAGGATGCTATCGACCAAGGTAAAAAGATTGTTGTTGGCAACTCGTATGGTCTGAGAACAAGATACAACATTCTCCTCCGGTTGTTTCATGAGAATATTGCCCCAAGTGCGGGTAATTTGGATGCCCTTCATGGTGGTTTGGTCAACCTACTTGCCTATTATCATGAAGTCTTTTGCAAGGGACAAGAAGCTCAAATGGAGCCCATTGATGTCATGGATTTCATCCATCGGGAAATGTATGAGTGCATCCTATCTAAGAAAGCCCCAGTCTATGCTCCGTATGTGATGAAGCTCATCAAGAGGAAGTCACCCAACTATACTCTTTGCGTTGACCTCTCCAAGTTTGTTGAGCACAAAGCGGTGATGCCTCAAAAGAAATCGGCACCGGGTGTGACCAATGAACCCTTTGCCGCCACTAGTGAAGATGAAGGAGATGAAGACATGGAAGGTGATGAGGATGATGTTGATGAGGAAGGAGAAGAGGGTGAGGAAGAGATTGAAGAAACTCAGACTGCTCCTCCTTCCCCACCTAAGAGGAGAAGCAAGAATGCTAGCAATGTGCCTTTTCCATCTCGCAACAAAGAAGAAGTCAACAAGGAGATCAAGAAACTTTCATGGTTCAAGAGGACCTTGCTTTGCATGGGAGTGGATATTTGCAAGGAGCAACACAATATCTATATTCAGAACAAGCATATCACTCACAACCAAGGCTTGATGGTCGATCATCTTCATGCGCTCTGCAACCTTCCTCCCCCTGAGCATCCTCCTTCAGACTCAGAAGACACTCTCAGCTATGGTGCCTGGAACAAAGAGATGGGCAGCTCACTCCAGTGGGGAGATTTCGATGAAGTGTCCAAGCCCAACTATCCGTCCTCCTCCAGTCACGGCAAGGGTCCTTTGGGTGATGATGAAGATCCTTCCTATGAGGGCAACGACGAGGACGATGACGAGTGACCTGTTGGGACGTGTAGCATCGCTCGTTTCCCCTTTTTGGTGTCTCGATGCCAAAGGGGGAGAAGAGTTCTATTAGTATGTTATCAGGGATTTGCAAGGGTCGGGCACAAGCATTCCTTTTTTGTTGAGCTTTTATTTCCCTATGCTTGTGCTCTCTTCTAGTACTTAGTTCTTTATCGTTGAACTTCGTTATTTGTGGTGTGTGGTACTTTTCCTAATGTGGTGTGAGACTTGTGGTTTGCTTTATTGTAATGGTCATGTCATATTGCTCCTTATTGTTCTCTATCTACTATGCACATGTCCTTGGT
Source organism: Dactylis glomerata (assembly GCA_007115705.1). Classification (NCBI taxonomy): domain Eukaryota; kingdom Viridiplantae; phylum Streptophyta; class Magnoliopsida; order Poales; family Poaceae; genus Dactylis; species Dactylis glomerata. Next base: position 824,707 of record QXEO01000371.1, on the reverse strand, counting down.
TCATTATATATAGGGGGAGCTTTGTTTCTAGTATGTGTGCATTTGCATCAAGCTTTTGTTGTATGTTGCACACATCTAGGGGGAGCTCATCTTAGTCATATTGATATTTTTTCTTTAACCTTAGTATTGTCATCAAACACCAAAAATGGGGAGATTGAAAGAGCATTTTCTTGCAAAATCTATTTTTGGGTGTTTGTTGTCAATACTTAGGTATCTAACCATGTTGTCTCAGTTTAGGTGAAGACCTGAAGCTTGCTAAGTTGCTGGCTTGTCTGCGCCGGAGACTCCGGGTCTCCAGCCCGGAGACTCCGGTGTTCTCACACCGGAGACTTTGGGTCAAGGACCAAAGACTCCGACCCAAGTCTCTGGGCCAGTTTTTCACGAGGTGTCGCTCTTCCCAGTAATGGGGGCGGAGACTTACCCCGGAATCTCTGGCCAAAAGGTTTCCCTGGCCGGAGACTCCGGCCTCGCTGGCCGGAGACTCCACCCCTGGGTCACTTAGCCCGGAGACTCCGGTCTCTGGACCCCGGAGACTCCAGCCTAAAAGGACTACAACGGCTAGTCCTTCCCCAAGGACTATATAAAGGCTTCTTCCACCTCAAGTCAAGGTTGCGGCTCACACTCTCTCACCTCCATTGCTGCCAAGCTTCAAATCCCTAGATCTCCACCTCTAGCCAATAGAACTTGAATCTCTTTGGGGATTCGAAGGAGAAGACCTAGCCCATCATCTTCACCAAAGGAATTTCATTTCCCCCCTCCATTTGCTTGGAGGATTTGAGCCTAGGGGTTTTTGGAACCCTAGGTATAGTAAGTGTTTGATTGACTCATCTCTGTGGTGTTTCTAGCCTCCGTGGCTTTCTTGGGAGCCTCCAATTGAGTTGTGGATGTGTGCCCCAAGCTCCGTGTAAGGGATTCGTGGTTCCCCCATTACCACCACTTAGTGGAACTGAGCTAGCCTCTGTGGCTTGCTCACCGGAGAACAAGGTGAGCCTTTGTGGTATTGGTAGACTCCGTGTCACCACACCTCTCCAACGTAGACGTACTTTCCCTCAAAAGGAAGGAACTATGGGAATACATCCTTGTGTCTCCGGTCTCCACTTGTCGGTTATTTCTTTCCCTTACTTGTATCTTGTTAGTTACTTGTTCACTTGCATGCTTGCCACTTGTAGGAAATTCACCTAGTTGCACATCTAGTGAATTTACTTTGTGTCAAGCCCTAAAATAAAAAAAGATTAAAAATTGACTTAGCGCCTTTTCACCCCCCCCTCTAGTCACCCGTATCGATCCTTTCATGTACGTTGTATGTTTTCTAATATATTTAACAGAGCCACCCGGAGGGGATTACCACGGCAACCAAATATTTTGTCTCATGTTGTCACTGAACCTCATGGTTTTGTGGCGTGGTTGTGTGGCTCTATCGGGCCTGTTGGCGTAGTCACAAGGTTCTGACATGCTCTTTCTATCCTAGGACCCCGCCTCCTGCCTCTTGATCTGACATGATGCATGCCTCTATTGCGGATGCATTACCGATGCTTTAGATGGTTGCGTGCTTGGGTGTTTGGCGATTGTCAATGTAGATTGTCGCCACCTTGGAAGCATCGGCATCAACACCTCCATGACCCCAATTCCTAGGTGTTGACATTGTGATTCAAGGTGGTCGTGCTTGAAGATCGGTTAGGCCTCGAAGGTATTATCTCGCATGCTCATTTTGAGTCGAGATCACCTACCATCGGTGTTGTCCAAGGGAGTTCTTGTACAGGATGGGGAGAAGATGATGCGCTGATCTTTGTGTGCATGCGGTTAGTGCAATTGTGCACATGATGACTGTGAGTTGGAGGACTGGCGAATTGCAGCAACTTGGCAGTGGGGGCAATGACACATGATGTCATCATTCTTGGTGGTGCTCTTTGAGTCCCACGTCATAGTTTTGGGGGTGAAAACCTAGGTAGGACCTTCATTGGTTGTATGTGGTAATGACGGTTCTCTAGTCGTTTTCTTGTTGAAGGCATTGTTTGTTATAAACGCGACAAGCAATAATGAAAAACAAAAAGGAAATCACAGCAGGGAACACACGATTTTAACGTGGAAAACCCTCTCCAACAAAGAGAGGTAAAAACCACGGGCGCCAGCCAGCAAAACTTCACTATATCTGGAGTGTTTACAAATGCCGTGGGTTATCTTATGATGTGATTTAACCCTAGCCGATGGCTTACAAGAGTATAAATATGCGGCAGCAATGATCCATATAATATTGCCTACCCAGCCCAAGCCTACCCGGCGACGGGCCTCACTTTGCTCCGTCGTTAGCCTTCTTATAGAATTTGGATCAACATATAACATTGTGAGATCTTGTAACCCCTTTCTCCCTTTCTCCTGCTACAGTACCCTGAGAGAGAACCAGAGAGAGCCGGTCCGATCCAACGCCGCTCTCGCCGGTGATGCCGGTTGAGAGCGGCGGAGGAGAGGTGCCGGCGCCAGGGGCGAAGCTAGCACAATAAATCATTGGGTTCATCTATACAAAGAAATGGGATTTAACTAAGTGATAAGTGGTGCTAAGTACTAATTTAGTCTAGATTAGTACAAATCTATTGGGTTCATTTGAACCCAATTCCTACGTGCTAGCTCCGCCACTGGCCAACGCCTGTAGTCTAGGTTTCCTTCTAGTTGTAGATGGCCTTGTGCCTGTAGGTGGCGTCATGCCAGAGAAAGTCCCCAGATCTTGCCGGTCAGATCTGGAGGCATTGCTCTTCTTCTTCCTCGCTGCGGTGCTCTCAAGGAGAGAGCTAGATGCGGTGGTGGGCGACGAGAGCTAGATCTCTCTAAATAAGGTCGTGGTCTGTCGTGCCCTTGGGTTGTGGTGCGTCGTGCTGCTCCATTTCTCCCGGCCGATCGAGGTGGCGAGGAGGAGAAGGGTTGCGGCACGCGGTGTATCTGGTGTGCTACTCCTGGCCGGCCAAGGTGGCGGGGGGATCTTGCATCTGTGCATGCTCTCTGCTTCCTGGGGGTGCCTGCTCTCCAGCTTCTCTGATAGTGAGGTGCGTCATTGTCTTCTTCCCCTTCTGGCCGCCATGGTAGCATGTTCAAGGTAGTCCAGCGCGGATTCTTCCTCCCTGGAGCAGAGGGCTTCCTTTGGAGCTGTTCTCCAGCGGCTTATCGGCGACATGTCTCGTCATCCCGCTCGACTCAATGGTGCTAGGGCCACCGCTCCATCTGCTTCGCCGGCTCCGTGTCCTCCTACTGCCCCAGCCCAAGTGGTGCCATCCCTGGCACTAGTGTGGTAGCCATCAATGTGGATCGTCAGAATCCTAGAGGAGGAAGACAGAGGACCTAACCGCGTTATGATTTTGATGCAGGGTCCTCTTTGCATATTTACAGGGCTTGTTCTGTACTTTTTCTTTTTATTGTGGGCCTCTATGTAATGTTGCATCGACGATGAAAATGAAGCAGTTTGTTTGTTCAGGTGCTGTTGCACCTGTCACCGTTCAAAACATATATATAACATTGTGTGGCAATCAAACCTCTTTGGGATGAAATCACATTATCTGACTTTTATGGTTAGACATGGGACGATATCGTTTGTGCACTGTTACCTCATTGAAAGCGTCAATATGGACAACTTTTTGATAGTCTACGTGTCGTTAATGGTGGTTTATTCGTGTTGCCGAGGTTCTCTAGTCATTTTCTTGTTGAAGGTATCGTGTGGCAATCGAACCTCTATAGGGTGAAATCACATGATCTGACTTTTGTGGTTAGGCATGGAACGATATCGTTCGTACACTGTTACCTCATTGAAAGCGTCGATATGGACAACTTTTTTATTGTCTAAGTGTCGTCAATGGTGGTGGTTTATTCGTGTTGCCTCGAGCTCCGACTGCTTCTAGAGAGTCTTTTTTTAATACTAGGAAAAATGCCCGTGCGTTGCACTGGAAGAGAAAAACTTAGCTGATATTGGCACGACAATATGAAGATGATCACGATTCATCATCGGGAGTTCACAGGCTGCATGGATCTGCAAGCTTATACTTGTCGTAGTTACTCTTGGTTTGTCGAGGTGACACTGCGGTCACTCGCGAGAAAGTACGGCACTATAAAAATTTATAATCTATAGATCGATTCTCTAATTATATTAAATCATTTTATATAAATCCATAGGTTGCAAATGGGAAGATATGAAAATTATATATTCCAACTTAAAAAAATCACAATTAAAGACAAAGATCAGTGTCCTGAAAACTTGCAAAGCTCTCGTTGGCTCTTCTATTATTCTATTTGACCTGTTGACCAGAGAATACAAACATCAAGAAATAACTTTCTACAATAAGCTGAAGAAAGACTACAAATAGAGAAATTTAAAAAAACTGTTGTGGGTTGATCATAGCAGGTTTACCTCTAAGGCATACAGTTAAGATTATCTCATGGTGGAATAAAGCTTGACTATTTACATCTGGTAAACCTGCAACAAAATTTAGGTGTGTGATTTGACATCTCTTTTCGACAGGAAGAATTATTCAGCATGTAATAGCACAGCTTGTTGGCCAACAGATGCAAATAAATTTGTAGTATATCCTAGACGACCGTTCCGATGGCTGCCCTGAGCGTGGCCGACCTTAGAAGCTGCTGGCTTTTTTCAAGATCGATTGCAGCGCCGAGGGAACTATCAGTTTAGGACGCCATGACAAAGAGATGGCGAGGCGAACGACGAAGAAGAGCGGCGCTAGGTATAGTTCGATGGCCAACGGGCAGAGGTCTCTCGATGACAAACTGCACTGGCAGTACATGACCCCTCGTGCAGTTCAGAGAAGAGACAACTGTGGAATCATTAGCTCAGGCCTTGAGGCCACCGTCATCCTCGTTATCTCAGGCAACCGCCCGTTTTATCACTCTTCCACCAGCATGCTCAGCTGTTTTCCTTGATGTCCTCCGCGATGTTAGTCTTCAGGTCGTCGGAGTCGCGACAGCCACGAGCACCATAGCACACAATTAACATATCCTTGCGGGTCGATGGAGATGGTGGTCGTAGACTCATAGTGCATCACCTTCTGCTCGTATCCCTCCTCCTCCCTCTAGGTGGGTGGCTCGTAGACTTCTGGAAAGACCAGGCCCGGCACTGTACAACCTCACCCCGTCGCTGTCTAGAGAGCTGACTCGTGGGGAGACGAACGAAGCAGCCGTGACCCGTAGTACTATAGTACAGGCGAGGGCGAGTAGGCCAGGAGCTGGCACAACCTCCACGTCCATGGTCCCAGCCAGCGAGTTCGCCGCCGGCGCGCAAACACAATCGATCCTATCGCGAGGTAATGAGCCGATCAAGGCCGACCGAGCTCGACGCGGGAGTTGAGGAATCGAGCAAAGTAGGTCAGGGCGATCGGGCGGAGGCTTCAGGACGTGCGGCTTTTATCCTAGGGATCTAGGGCTCGGGATGGAGTCGCGATGGACATATGCTAGTTGGGCCAGGATTATGATGGGCTTTTTTACAAAACATCCAGACGAAAGAACCAAATCATGGAACCCTTGTGACGAGGGTTAACTCGACAAATGTCCTAGATGAAGGACTTAGGATCGGGGGAAGAGCAACGACTAGAGACTCCGGGATCGAGATTGGTACATGATGTACCCAGGTTCACGTCCCCGCGGTGGAGGATCGCTACATCCTGCTAGCAATCTAGTATATGATCACAATGGTGTTTACATGGTGCCGCCGTAGGCGGAATTCTATCTGTCTAATCTATCTTGTATCTCTAATATTGTGTGTCTATGATATTCGATGTCTATGAGATATCTTGAGTTCTAAGTTGTCCCTCTAGGGGCGCCCCTGCCTGGCTTTATATATGCAACCGGGCTAAGGTTTTACAAGTGTCCTAGTCGAATACGGATTAGAGTCTTCCTTCTTCTACTCCAAGTCAACTTGTCGAGTCCTTGTTCCGGTCCACCTCCTTAATGGGCCAGACCCGGTATACTAATCTGTGGGTACCCGAAGGGCATACCCATGTCAGTAGCCCCCGAGACTCTACTTGAGTCACAGACTCGGGTTGAGTCTCCAAACTTCAATCTTTTAACTTCTTCAATCTTCGACTTCTTCAATCTTCAATTTCTTCTATTTCTTCAATTTTCGACTTCATCAAACTTCAACTTCTTGAAAACTTTCATTTCTTCAATTTTTGATTTCAATTCTTCGACTTCCTGAAATCTTCGGGTTCTTGAATCTGCTCTCCCGATGGGAGTGAAATGTTGAGTTCATGGACTCAAAATTTTCTTCCTTGTTCTTCTCGAAATAACTTTTCATCGGGTGCGCGACCAGCGCTCCCGATGGGAGTATCCCCCGGGGCTATGGTCGGATACTTGTAGTCGATCATAGGCTCCAATTTCTTCCTTTTCTTCATCTCTTTTGTCGAATTCTTTCTCGAAATTGACTTTCTATCGGGTGCGCGACCAGCGCTCCCGATGGGAGTAGCCCCCGAGTCTATGTTCGGGTACTTGTAGCCGGGCATAGACTCAAGTTGTACTACTCGAAGAAGTTCGGCTCCTGTTGAAGGACTTGATGATTTTGTCGACTCCTGCAGAAAATATGAATAATTATGAAATAATTTGTCTCTCGAAGAAATATTGCGTTTGCATATTGCAACAATGATGTAGTAGTATGTAAAACAAAAACTCGATGTTTTTTGTGCAATTTTATTGCTCGTACGTAAGACCCTTTCGTTAGCCTGATGCACTTCACGGCTCGATCAACTACTCAGGTCAGACGTAAATCGATGCGTGTGCCGCCTTTGAATTTCAAGATACTTGCTAAGCCTTTTCGTTAGCTTGACGCCCAAGATTTTGGCCTTGCCAACCGTTAGTCGAGCTTCATGCGACTGTAAACTAAATTGACAAGTATTCGACAAGGAACGCCAGCTAGCTACTATGGCTTTCACAATTTTTTTTCGAAGTCAATGATATGCAAGATGATTGTTCATAGCGGAGCCCCCGAGCGTCGGGTGCAGCGAAAGTAAATGATAATTGACTCTTAGAAGAGGAAAACTTAGCTTTTATCGGGTGCGGCGTGGTCGGCGCGGCATAGTCGACGATGACGTAGTCGAGTTGTTGTCGTAGAATCACAATCACGATCGGAGGCGAAGTTGTTGTCGAGCCCCCGAGCGTTGTTGGGATCGTCGCGTTGCTGATGTCGACAAAATCACAGGTCTTGAGTGTGAGTTTACGCACTCAGGGGCGAGTTGATGTCGAGCCCCCGAGCGTTGCCGATAATTTGCGTGAGTGCGTGACGGCAAGTCCCCGAGTGTGGCAAAGCACAGCCGACGCACGTAGCGACGCGATGTAGTCGACGATGTTGAAGATGAAGTAGTCAAAATATTTTTCTCCGAGTTGTCCAAGCAGTCAAGCGACACGCCGTTGTAGTCAATATTTTTCTTCAAGTTGTTCATGGAGCTTTGTAACTCGCCGATATAGACTTGCGCTGTTTCGACTTGAAGAACGATCGTCGGTGCTTCTGCTGTCTGCGGACAGCTAAATTGAATCTTGGAGACCACGCAGAAAACTTTCTTTGTGGCCATTGCTTGATTTCTTCATACTGTTCCGTATCCTTGCTCCATAAATCTTCGGCTGTGTACGTGTTGTTGATCTTGATAATGTAGAAAAAATTTGTTGATCTCGCCGATGGAAAAGTTGAAGGATCCCGCCCGGATAACAAAATCCAGTCGCCGCGATCCCCACAGACGGCGCCAATTGACGAGGGTTAACTCGACAAATGTACTAGATGAAGGACTTAGGATCGGGGGAAGAGCAACGACTAGAGACTCCGGGATTGAGATTGGTACACGATGTACCCAGGTTCACGTCCCCGCGGTGGAGGATCGCTACATCCTGCTAGCAATCTAGTATATGATCACAATGGTGTTTACATGGTGCCACCGTAGGCGGAATTCTATCTGTCTAATCTATCTTGTATCTCTAATATTGTGTGTCTATGATATTCGATGTCTATGAGATATCTTGAGTTCTAAGTTGTCCCTCTAGGGGCGCCCCTGCCTGGCTTTATATATGCAACCGAGCTAAAGTTTTACAAGTGTCCTAGTCGAATACGGATTAGAGTCTTTCTTCTTCTACTCCAAGTCAACTTGTCGAGTCCTTGTTCCGGTCCACCTCCTTAATGGGCCAGACCCAGTATACTAATCTGTGGGTACCCGAAGGGCATACCCATGTCACCTTGCGTACTTTATTATAAGCTGAAGAAAGACTACAAATAGAGAAATTTAAAAAAACTGCTATGGGTTGATCATAGCAGGTTTACCTCCGAGGCATACAGTTAAGATTATCTCATGGTGGAATAAAGCTTGACTATTTACATCTGGTAAACCTGCAACAACATTTAGGTGTGTGATTTGACATCTCTTTTCGATAGGAAGAATTATTCAGCATGTAATAGCACAGCTTGTTGGCCAATAGATGCAAATAAATTTGTAGTATATCCTGGACGACCGTTCTGGTGGCTGCCCTGAGCGTGGCCGACCTTAGAAGCTACTGGCTTTTTTCAAGATCGATTGCAGCGCCGAGGGAACTATCAGTTTAGGACGCCATGACAAAGAGATGGCGAGGCGAACAACGAAGAAGAGCAGCGCTAGGTATAGTTCGATGGCCAACGGGCAGAGGTCTCTCGATGACAAACTGCACTGGCAGTATATGACCCCTCGTGCAATTCAGAGAAGAGACAACTGTGGAATCATTAGCTCAGGCCTTGAGGCCACCGTCATCCTCGTTATCTCAGGCAACCGCCCGTTTTATCACTCTTCCACCAGCATGCTCAGCTGTTTTCTTTGATGTCCGCCGCGGTGTTAGTCTTCAGGTCGTCGGAGTCGTGACAGCCACAAGCACCATAGCACACAATTAACATATCCTTGCGGGTCGATGGAGATGGTGGCCGTAGACTCATAGTGCATCACCTTCTGCTCGTATCCCTCCTCCTCCCTCTAGGCGGGTGGCTCGTAGACTTCCGGAAAGACCAGGCCCAGCGATGTACAACCTCACCCCATCGCTGTCTAGAGAGTTGACTCGTGGGGAGACGAACGAAGCAGCCGTGACCCGTAGTACTGTAGTACAGGCGAGGGCGAGTAGGCCAGGAGCTGGCACAACCTCCACGTCCACGGTCCTAGCCAGCGAATTCGCCGCCGGCGCGCAAACACAATCGATCATGTCGCGACGTAATGAGCCGATCAAGGCCGACCGAGCTCGACGCGGGAGTTGAGGAATCGAGCAAAGTAGGTCAGGGCGATCGGGCGGAGGCTTCAGGACGTGTGGCTTTTATCCTAGGGATCTAGGGCTCGGGATGGAGTCGCGATAGACATATGCTAGTTGGGCCAGGATTATGATGGGCTTTTTTTTACAAAACGTTCGGACGGAAGAACCAAACCATGGAACCCTTGTGTACTTTATTATTAGGTAAAGATAAAGATAAAGATTTTTTTTTATATTTCTTTTTTGGTTGTGTGTATGTTTGATATCTAATCTCTATCTGTACTAGTTGAGTGCCCATGCGTTGCCATGGGTAAATCAATTTTTCCATCATTATAATTTATATGTATGATCTTCCACCTTTGTTCAACCAAGTCCACCAAAACTTACAAACCAATCTGCTTATTCAAATTATTTATCAAGAAAACAGAAGACTTAAATTTGAGTTACTTTCCTCCAATGAGGGTACAAAATAAGGAGAAAACAACGGTTAACATCCCAGGTCTCCAGAAGGGCCATTGGCGCCAACCTTTCCCCAAAGCACATCATCGCCCTTGATCCTCGGAACTAAGGTGCTAGCCGAAGACCGAGCTTTATCGAAGACCAAGGCATTAACTGCAGCGCTTCCATATCATCCATGTCGTGATCCAAGTTATGGAGGCGGATCCCTTATGCAGTGGCTTTAGTTTGCCTCGTGCTATTGTCGCGCAGAGCACAACCACTCATACCAGAGTGTCATTGAGGAGCTTAACAAACAAAACGTATCAACATTTTAGTCCACTGTACATTTTTCTTTCCCAAAGTAGTTCGCACTGACATACAAAGTATCTTCTCAATGCCCAAACCTAGAGATAATGCTCTTAACAATCCATAATGGCTCAACCCAGCGCTCAACAAACCACACAAATAGGCCAAGCGGGGATCAAGAACGGGAGAAAGCCGGATCAGGAACAGGAGCAACATCAAAATATCCAGTGGCCGTGACTGATAGATCAATAAGAATGTGCGACAGTGAATGAAAATGTAAAATTGACACGGGCAAGAAGAAAGCAAACCTTGTATGTAGCTTCAGGTGTGGTATCTCTGAAAGAGGGTAGAAATACATAGTTCAAACTTATCAATGTATCCATGTCAATTAGCTTATAACAGCACCAGACTTTCAGTGGATGAAATAATAAAAGCAATAGTTCAGAATGCTTATCAAACAGCTCTTCTTTCATCATGTAACTTCACTGTTCGACGATTAACAAATCACTCAAAAGCAGCAAATCAAAAAGAAGTTCGGAAGGGAGGTCCACAAGTAGCCAAGAAGTGCAAAACAAAAAGAGATGCACAACAGAGAAACATCTGATTCCCTGATACAAAAAAGGTATGTCCCTTAAGTTTAGAAGTAAACACTAAAAGAAATAGCCAGATAATACAAGGTAGCTAAAATAGAGCGCCCACCATGTGATGAAAATAGGTGGCATTTTTATATTAACATTCATCAATAGCACTGTAGCCAAATTTCTCCTCTAAGGGACTCCAGAATTTAAGATTTGTCGTAACGAAAAAAATGTCTAAGGGACTCGAGATTCATATGTTAAAAGGATGTCATTTTCCTGCAGCACCTACAAGCTGTAGCTATCCAGCAGAAAATATAGATGAAAAGCTTGTATATCCAAAAAAGTAACAAAGAAATTTTCAGGATAATAGATGCATTAGGAGTGTATAAAAAGCTTCAATGTAATATTTATTGTTGTGTACTATTTATAGTGCCGAGTCTCCATCCAAAGTTCAAAAAAGAGCTATTAATTAATTCAGCTATTACACTCCTGCAGCTGAATAGCTGCGTATGAATGATTGGTCCTAACTCCTCCAGTCCTCATAAGCTTCTTCTGTTGTCGTTCACCCTTAAAAATTAATCTAATAATCAACAGGCGGCAGAGGGCAGCATATATAATACCTATACCTCATCTTGTTTCCTTGAGGCGGGCAGGTCCATGTTCCTGAAGGAGATGTCCACGTCGATCTTGCTTGCACCAAAGGAAACTCCCCTTAACCATGACCCAGACTGCAGATGCCAGATCCTTGGGTCCAAGTGTGATGGAAAGCTGCATCGTGGTGATCCCCTTCTTGTTGATTTTGGTTGACTCGGTGAGCATAGCGCTACTGATAAGCTGTATCTCTTATTGCAATATGCAGCATTAAATTCAAGCTTGTTTAAAATTTATGCCCTGCAACATGAAATTATCATCATAAATTAATTGGATTTTTTCTTCCAAATATTTTTCTGAATACACTTTCTTTGACATTTAAGTAAGTTTTTTGGAACTGCCATTCAAAAATGAAGTTATCATCATTGAAATGCAGCTCATAAGTTAATTGCCCTTTTCCTTCCAAATTTTTACTGAATACATTTTTTTGACATTGAAGTGTTTTTTTTTAACTGCCATTCAAAAAGGAAATTGAATATTCCGAAAATGCAGCTAGAAACGCTAGCTCTGACTTAAGCAAGACAAAAATCCACATTGATAAGTTTTCTCTTTGCATCCAATAGGACATTTAACTATTCGGAGGAAGGAGGGGTTTAACATGAATCTGGCTCCACGTATGCACCTTGATTCTTTTGATTGCTGTCTTGTTGGGCCTCTTGAGGTGGTGGTGCATCGTTACTCCTGGCAACATCGTCACACCAAAGAAAAACATCTTAGAATGCAAGATCTGCAAACATCATGTTAAGAAATATTACAGAATAGAAGTTTATAAGGAAGTATCAGAAATACTATCAAGAGTTCAGGACCTTCTTTTGGCAAAGAACTCGGCGGTCTGCGCCACCATGCCAGCCAGGTTCAAGCAACCAGCGTCCAATCTTCATCATATCTCTGTTCCAGAGGTACCATCAACTCAACAGAATCAGAAATTCTATCAAGGAAATGAACTGATTGTGTAGCCAAACTAAAAAATTATTTTTTCAATATTTGTTGGATGTCATTCTTGTTTTGTTGATGCCTCCATGCGCAACCAACTTCGCTTGCCCCAGTATTTTCTGAATCAAAATCCAAACGAGCCTTCACATATATATAGTAGAGATTATCCTTACACCCTGCAATGACAACATTTGCACTATCAAGACCCCAACATTACATTTTCTGAATAGATCACTCTTACATAAATTCTCACAATTAATTCAGCTATTACACTCCTGCAGCTGAATAGCTGCGTATGAATGATTGGTCCTAACTCCTCCAGTCCTCATAAGCTTCTTCTGTTGTCGTTCACCCTTAAAAATTAATCTAATAATCAACAGGCGGCAGAGGGCAGCATATATAATACCTATACCTCATCTTGTTTCCTTGAGGCGGGCAGGTCCATGTTCCTGAAGGAGATGTCCACGTCGATCTTGCTTGCACCAAAGGAAACTCCCCTTAACCATGACCCAGACTGCAGATGCCAGATCCTTGGGTCCAAGTGTGATGGAAAGCTGCATCGTGGTGATCCCCTTCTTGTTGATTTTGGTTGACTCGGTGAGCATAGCGCTACTGATAAGCTGTATCTCTTATTGCAATATGCAGCATTAAATTCAAGCTTGTTTAAAATTTATGCCCTGCAACATGAAATTATCATCATAAATTAATTGGATTTTTTCTTCCAAATATTTTTCTGAATACACTTTCTTTGACATTTAAGTAAGTTTTTTGGAACTGCCATTCAAAAATGAAGTTATCATCATTGAAATGCAGCTCATAAGTTAATTGCCTTTTTCCTTCCAAATTTTTACTGAATACATTTTTTTGACATTGAAGTGTTTTTTTTTGAACTGCCATTCAAAAAGGAAATTGAATATTCCGAAAATGCAGCTAGAAACGCTAGCTCTGACTTAAGCAAGACAAAAATCCACATTGATAAGTTTTCTCTTTGCATCCAATAGGACATTTAACTATTCGGAGGAAGGAGGGGTTTAACATGAATCTGGCTCCGCGTACGCACCTTGATTCTTTTGATTGCTGTCTTGTTGGGCCTCTTGAGGTGGTGGTGCATCGTTACTCCTGGCAACATCGTCACACCAAAGAAAAACATCTTAGAATGCAAGATCTGCAAACATCATGTTAAGAAATATTACAGAATAGAAGTTTATAAGGAAGTATCAGAAATACTATCAAGAGTTCAGGACCTTCTTTTGGCAAAGAACTCGGCGGTCTGCGCCACCATGCCAGCCAGGTTCAAGCAACCAGCGTCCAATCTTCATCATATCTCTGTTCCAGAGGTACCATCAACTCAACAGAATCAGAAATTCTATCAAGGAAATGAACTGATTGTGTAGCCAAACTAAAAAATTATTTTTTCAATATTTGTTGGATGTCATTCTTGTTTTGTTGATGCCTCCATGCGCAACCAACTTCGCTTGCCCCAGTATTTTCTGAATCAAAATCCAAACGAGCCTTCACATATATATAGTAGAGATTATCCTTGCACCCTGCAATGACAACATTTGCACTATCAAGACCCCAACATTACATTTTCTGAATAGATCACTCTTATATAAATTCTCACAATTGAGAATAAACCAAAATCTAATTTAATACACATCAAAGATGGACAATTCTCTCTCAAAAGAAAAAAGATGAACAACACATGGTTTATGTAGAGAACTGATGCTCACGATCCCCATGAGGATGTAAATTCATAGTTTCTAAACTGAATTTATCCCATAGACACCTAAAAATACCAAACTGAACATAAATTGGCCACTAAAACAGATCCTGAGCACCGTGGACCCAGGTTCCAAATCAATAACCAAGAATTGTAGGTTCGTATGAAGAGATCAAGATTATGTTGAAAACCACGAGCTGGCAGGGTTCGCAGGCGTCAAGCTCCTTCAACTACTGCGACCCGCACCTATTGTACATCCTGCTCCTCCTCACCCACGCGGCCACGCCCACTTCCGCCGTGCGCGATGTGTTCGACAGAATGGCGCTGCGTCACAGGACCAGATATGCGGGTTGATTTGGCACATTTTTGGGGACGGGATCATACAGTACTATGTAAATAAACTATCAGAACACCCTGTTATGTTACGTGAACCAACCTGGAGGCTGGAGCTTGCCGCAAAGCAATGCCGGCGCTTCCTTGGGGCCGGCTGCTGCGTCACCAAGAGCGAGGGTTGCCAGACTGGATATCTCGAGTGAATGCGAGGCTGCGCCGCCTCCTTCCCTCGCCTCCCTCTCCGCCCCTCCGACGGTTCGACCCGCAAGTGGATCCGCCTCCATCCCCATCATTGGACAACATCGATCCTTCATCCCCTTCGACCCTTCTTCTGTTGTCTGGTTGCGAGGTGGGAGATGAGGGGCGCGACCGGTGCAAGGAGGCGGCGCTGCACGGGATTACGGGCGCCGGGAGGGCATGGAGGCGGTGTAGAGATCGATGGCACTGTGCGGGGAAAGGAGCCTGTGCAAGAACGTGAGTAGCGGTTTTGTCTGCGTCGTGCGCAGAAGGGAACAGTTTTTTAAAACGTGCGAGGAAGGATTATGCGCGCACGAGTGGGTTTTCTCCTCTTTTGATTTTTTTAGCAGACGAGGAGGGACGTACCAACGACAATCGGACACCACCTCTAAACAATTAATATAGTAGAGATTAATAAAGTCGTGATGCGACCGTCCGTACGTACATACATCGCGGCTGTTTTGCACTCAAGCCCCTAATCTTCTTGGAAATCAACCTGAAATCCACATGTCCTTATCCATCCGATCCCCACCCTTCTCTCTCTCTTCCGTCGGCGGCGACCCACGGGAGACATGGCGGCCGCCTGCGAGATAGCCTGAGGAAAACCACCCACAGGTGGGGAGTTGGAGCCAGAACACTTGTAGGGGACGGATCTGTAGCTAGGTCAATTTGGGGCATCTCGACCTGACGGTAAGAGTCGCCGTATCCGATTTCCGCCGCCAGTTGCTCGCCGCTGCCGTAGGGTACGGGTCGCGCCGCACCGCAGCGTCTATGCATCGGCCGTCCAGAGGGGCGAGTCCTGGTATGCAGCAGACACATGAAAGGTACGGGTGGCAGAGTTGGACGAGGTGGGGCGTCGGGGTCGTCGTCGCTGCTGGCTGTGTCGGCGGGTCAGTCGAGGACGAAGCAGAAGTAGCGACACATGATACGAACTGTCTACGGGTCCGACTAGGAGCTGCTCCGCTGCTTGATCTGGTGAACCACCCACTCTCCTCCAATATTTGGGTAATTTCTCCCCCTTTACCTTCCGCATATTGCTTAAGCCGCTAATCATCGTCCATGGGTAAGTGCTCCTCTCTCTCTGCATCATCTGATTTGTGTTTCAATTAGTATTCGGGAGTTAGGTTGGCGTGGCCAACAAAATAAAAAGTCTTTGATTTAATTAGTAATGCTGCTCTTAAATTCCTAACAATGGACTGAAACATGCTCACAATCCAGTCAACAAACTGGATTTTGTATATCTGCAAATGCACGTGCACTAGCTGCTTAAGTTAGGGTAGTTCGATATGGTAAAGTTCAAGAACGGAGCAGTGCTTTTCTGAATCAAGATGGAACAATAGTTTAACTTGGTGCCTTTCCATTTTAGTTCAAACAAACTCTGCTTAATTATTCTTCTGTAGTCTTTGGTTTAAATAGTGCTATTGAAACCCAATTTCCCTTTTCTGACAGAAAAATGATGAAAGATATTTGTTTATGTTATACAATGAAATTTCCACAAAGAAGCAGTGGTACACTGAATATTGATGGAGAAGTGGACTAAGTTTGTGTATCTTATTTAAGTTCAAACTGAATTTGTTCGATTCTTCACTAATATATGATTTGAGTAATTTTATTGCTACACAATCAACATTTTCTGAAAAGAACTCCGAAACTTGACCAAAATCTAGCCAATCTGGAGATGACGGACAACGATCCGAGGGCACCCTTCGAGGCAGACTGCAAGGTGATGAAGAGATTCCTGAGCCAGAGCACAGATGCGATCCAGCACAAGCCTGTGGAGAGCTTTCCAAGCCGGAACATGCCTCAGCTTGAGGCCAGCGAGGGCTTGTGAGGACAGAGCATGTTCAACCTAGAAATCGACGAGGAAATGTTCCTGAGACGTGGCGAGCATGGCGTTAGGGATTCAGATGACCACCCCATTCATTCGGAAGCATTGCAAGGTACTGCAGGGTCATTGTACTTACTAGGAGTGACACCGATAATGATCATGTCCTGCAGTGCCGTGAGTCAGGCCAAGGTAGACTGCCAGGTTCTCTTAAACATTAGTGGACATTGTATTAGCTGATCAGTAAAAATGTGAATGACAAATGGATATGAATGATCATATTGAGTTTTTTCTTGCAGAGATCATACAAATCATGTTATTGTACAACAAGCTATAAAGTTACATTAACATGATGTCAGAATACCTTTATGATAAGCTAAATACATATTAAAAATGATTATGCTATCTTTATACACTGATTCTAGAGCGACTGCCAAGTGTTTGATGTTATGCTAGCAAGTGTCTATTTGTTTCAATTTATGTAAAATTTTCAGGAGCTTAAGGAATCTTTGGAAGATGAAATACTTTGGAGGACAAAATAAATCAATAGGATGACAAGCGGAAGTCCCCATGATGAAATTTTTTGTTGCACTTTGCTCAGTTTCAGGTATCATATCTTTCATCAGGCTATGCATGTTGTATACTGCATAGTTGATAGTTTTTTTAAAGGTCATGTTAAATTTTCCTTACCCAACACAATTTGAGCTATCAAAATAGGCAAGTCCACTAAAGAAATTTTCTCTGTTGTTGAATTGCAGGACAAAGTCTGCAGTACTCAGCCACAGAAAGCAACACATTGGCAAACAACTAAAAGTTAGATTAGCATATTGGAGAAGGCTTTGAAGGTTAATCCAGATTTTTTTTTTGTTATTTTGCCTTCTGAAGTCATATGGTGAGAGAGATAGCATGGAGATATAGTCTGGTAAATGGGAGAGGATACATATGAAACAATCAGACAATTGTAAGTTGTGGAAAGAATATCTAATTCTCTAATTCTTTGCCACTGGGAGTTTTCCGGATTCAAATTATCGGATACACAGAAGAAGTCTTACAGACGTGCATCAGAGGCTATATCCGCAGCTTGCACCCTGTATTGATTGAATGCAGAGGGTATATTTTTCATGTCATATTTTCCACCAAGAAAAGCAAGCTTACTCAATAAACTTCATTGCAGATAAGTGCTATGAACATGAAAGCATGAAGAACCGTAAATAAGTCCACATGCAGAAGTGGCATGGTCTTTTGGTTCAGAAGATTGATGATGGCTATGTTCAGCTTCAGGAGAGGTTTTCTCTGGTTCTCAGTAACTTTCATATTTTTAATTCTTTGTGGGCATTGCATATATGTATTTCAGATTCGTTTTTCCGTTAATGGGTTTTAGAGACACCTAATTTGATAAGTGGAATTAACGTAGAAGTGACTCTTTTTGCTGCTATATGCAGAGGGGTAAAAAAGATTAGGCACATGCAATTCTTGAAGTGCAAATGATCAGATATGGATTAAAATGTTGTTGTGCTGTAAACACCGTGAATGTAAAATGTAAATCTCTCCCCAGACGAACAATCACGCCAACAGGTTGCTTTGTGCGGGAGAGATGGATAGTTGGGCCATTGCTTTCTATGCATGACATCCAATTGTATCTTTTATGAGAATACACTTTGACAAAAGTGGAATTTCATTGTTTGTATATTATGATGTAGCTATTTTTTCTATGATTTTTGGTAGACCATGGCAACACGCGTGTTTTCATCGAACATTTATATTCAATAATAATAAAATCTAATTATTTTCTAAATATATGGCCTCAACACTTGGTGTACCCGTAGCAACGCACGGGTAGCATGCTAGTACATTTAATATATAAAAGAAATGTGTTTTTCATCTGTTTCCCGATCGTTTTCCTCTGAAACATCAACCCCTGTTCCAAGTCTGTGGTAGCAGTAGTACTAGGACTCGTAAACAGTCGTCAGGGGTCCGTGGATCGGTGAAGAACAGACGTGCATCACTGCACGGGCCACAAGCAAACTTGCCCGCCGATCGACACCGACACATATGGAAGCAAAAGGCTGCCAAAAATTCGAAATCTCCTCTCCCTTTCGGAGGCAGCAATTCAGGGCATGAGCAATGGGGCAGCGTAAGCACGAATCTAAAAAATAAATAAAGTAATAGGTGTGAAGAATATTGGTCCAATTCATAATACTTGCTCTCTCCTTAAAAGCAGCTTTAGTTTCTCTCCTTCTCTCTCACATTTTTTCCTTTCTCTTCACTTTTAGTGTTGAAGAGATAGCCTCTTATAAAAAAGATTAGACTGCTTCTCTAAAAATAATCATCCAAGCCTAAGTTAAACTATGCGAACCTAGCTAAAGTTATGAGGCCCTCTGGGGCATACCATTCTACATGCCCTCAAAGTGTCCGTTGGTTCGTTCAAAGATGCATCTGCGTTTCTGCTGCAGGCGCAGCGCAAAGCCTGCGGACCGTGACGCCGCTGCCTGCGTGGAAGGCGACGCCATAGCTCTCCAGCACCCTCGCCTGGCCTAGATAGCTAGCCTGGTCGCCTTGACGTCCCAAGAAGATCTGATTTGACTCGTCGACCGAGAGAGCGGCCACGGTGGGGCCCACATGGCCTGTGCCTCGCTGACCGCAGCACGCGTGTGTTTGGTATGTGGTTTTACAGGGATGGGATGGAACCATCCATATTGGTGGATGGGATGGTCCAAATCCCAGTTTCTGTTTGTTTTCAGGGATAGAATGCTTTGAGGATATTGGATGACATGTGCAAGTGTGTTCTGGTAACCTTCTCATCTATTTGGTGACATTACCACCATATTTTGCAACAAGTCAGCCTGAACAATTGCTTGGATCAATAAATAATAACAATAAATATAAATCATCACAAGAATTTATGCATACATATTAACCACACACACACATAATTTAGTAATACATGACAATCCTTATATTTGCTTCACATACAAGTGCTGGAAAGCATTACATGTCATAAGTCTGCATAGTAGTGCAATAGTTTGGAATCATACTTAAGGCATACAAGTTCATAGGTCTGGCTAGAAACATCATACATCAGCATACAAGCCATTAGACATTAGGCCACAACTTTCTACTTCTTGTGGCTAGCAAAAGTGGTCATAGCAGTAACATAGGTTCTCAACCAGAGAAGGTGTTGCTAACATACCTAGCAACCCAGATCAACTTGTTGTCGAAGTCCAACGAGTGGAAAGCCCGTGCAATGCGAACATTCTCAACAAGATGTGCATAGTAGTGAGAAAGATATGCCGGTTCAAATCCAGGAATGGTTTTCATGCCATCCCAAAGACCTTCAGGCAACTCATCGTTGGTCTTACCAGCCTCCACTATAGCATTAGCAATTTTATCACCAACAGCCATGAATGTTGCCATCATCTTATCCTCGCTTTCTTGGACACATGTTTTGGCTTTCTTTGCTTTGGGAGCCGAGGGCGAGGGTTCATTTGGCGAGGGAGTTGCAGCAGCTTGCACCGTCTCGTCCACATCATCTTCGATTTCTGTCACTTCTTCAGCAAGAGGTTCATTTGATCCCTTGGCATATTGCCCTGTAGCCAAGCTATTACCAAATATTGTAGCCATCTCTTGGTAGTGCTCTATAGGTTTGTTCAAGAACTGAGCATCTCCTTGGTGCGTCTATGCAATCAAGAGAGAACATGTTAAAACACAAGACAGGCAAAGAATACACACCAATATACAACAAAAATAGAACAATATGCAGCAAGAATACCTGGATGTACTCATTATAGTGCTCCTGCTCAAGCGCAAGAATAAAGTTTTCTTCATCCCAAAGTGCACCACTAATGCTGTGCTTAAGCTTGGTTATCCTTTGCCACTTCCTCTTCCAATAACGCAGATCAGCAGCTTGCCCACTTGATGTTGTAGATGGAATTGGATTAGCTGCCCATTCGGTCTCCGATATGATTAATTCATCAATACCATCTTCTATAACCCAATTATGAATAATGCAACATGCCACAACAATATCTACTTGAGTTGCATATGGGAAGAACGGAGTGGCATCATCAAGAACTTTGAACCTCCTCTTGAGTGACCCAATTCCACGCTCTACACCCACACGAAGAGAGGAGTGCCTAAGGTTGAATAATTCCTTTTCATTTTGCACGGGATTGTTCCCCCACTCATTCAAATGGTACCTCACACCACGAAAAGGAGGCAAAAACCCCTTTTTGGCTCCATATCCACCATCAACTAGGTAGAATTTTCCTATGATATGAGGCAAGAATGGGTGACATTGATATATAAAATATATGGAATTGATGGGTAGTGCTAGTGCAATATTACCTTGTGGGACACGTAAACCATTTGGCCGTTCTAACGCATCTCTCAAGACGAGTGCATCATGTGCTGTTCCCTCCCAACCAGCCAGAACATACGTGAACCGGAGATCAAAATCTACGGCTACAAGCACATTTTGAGAAGGGTAGGACTTTCTACCACGGAAAGCTGCTTCCATATCCTTAGTAACGGACGCTCGAACATGTGTACCATCAATAGCTCCAACACAATCCTATTTGGTCATAAGATTAGGAATGATAGAAATTTTAAGCTACAAACTAGATAGAAATAGAGTAATGGGTCACTCTTATACCTTGAAATATGGATCCCACCGCGGGTTCCCTTCTATTTTTGATGGGGTCTCCGACGAAGGTCGCCTAATAAATTCACCTCGTAGCTCACCAATGGCGTGAAGGACAATATGGAAATAGCGACTAACAGTTTCACCGGACCTATCATAATTGGTTCCAACTAACCTATTTCTAAGGTTATGTCCAACGGTGTTCAAGAACATCGCTACTTGCTGCTCCACACACATATGTATAGTATCAACAAGTAAGCCACGGGTCCTAAAGAGGTTACAAAATCTGAAGAAAGGTGCTCTCCGAAGCCTAAGCATGTTCACACAAATTGTATCATTCTTCCAGATTTTATTGTTAAGATACTCAATTCTCATCCTATCCCTCTCTTCTATTGGACCATAAGTTATGCTAAGACGTTCTTTCCTCTTTCTTTTTCTAGAACTAACAATCAAGACCATCATTGATACTGCCATATATGCCGCAGCCGCAAAAACCAACAACTTCTGCTGCTTGTTCATCTACAATGTAACAGCAGAACAAATGTTTGAACTTCACAGTCTGATTGCAAAATTAAATATGTGAGAATCAAAACTACTTAGTCAAATTCACACCATATATGTAACATAAGGAAGCATGCTTCACAAAAATTATTTCTGCCTCATGACAACGATGCAGGATCAGATCTAGTTGATGGTATTCTCACCTTTGGGTTGAATACAACAGAGAAGGAGGAGTTGATGACAAGCTGCAACTTCCTATCGTGGTCAGGGTCGTCTTCTACGTCACTCGTCCCCTGCCTTCCCAACTACCTCCAAGCTCCTCTTCACCCCATGCCCTCCACGCCTACCAAACCCGAGCGCCAAGCAGGAGGATGGGCGCGACGAGAGAAGACCGAGCCGGCCGCCGCTCTTGCCGATCTAATTTCGCCGGGGAAATCGCGCCGCCACCACCGCCTATAGGTGAGAGGAGAAGGGAGGGTTTCCTGGGGAGAGAGGGAGCGATTTGGGGAGGGATTCGTTTCTGTGGAGGGTGGTGAGATGCGATGGGGAGAGGAGAAGGTGAGGCAAAGGGGTACGTACAAGTGGGATCGATCGATCCGACCGATTTGAGCGAACCAATCCATCCCTCGTTTTGGGGGAATATTCCCACCTGGTGAACGGTTCCATCCCTCCTAAAACTAACCAAACACATACATATCAGGGATGATCCCATCCGATACACCTTCTGGTTCAGAACCAAACACACGCTAACAGAATCGGCGTGCCCGCGTCAGCGGCGTCATCCCAGCTCGTGCTCATGCGCGCGAGGGCAGGACGGGGATTTCGCGTGTGCCGCCCAAAAGCCCAACGGCGACCCGCCGCTGGACGGTCGACGCTGTGGGTTTGGTCGGGGAACTGGGCCCGACAGGTGGGGTCTGCGTTGCTTTCTTCCCCTGATCTCCGTCGCGTGCATACTCGTCTTCTCCGGAAGCACTTCGAGGTGACACACAACCACATACTCCTTCGGGGACAGATACTAGTAGTGATCCAGTGCTAGAACAGCTTTGGGCAAATATGAATTTCAAAATAATCAAACGTTAATTTCAACTCAAGTTGATAATCTGTTTTTCATAACTTTTTCGATAACAGTATATATTAATATTAAGAAAATATCAATCTAGGCTCTATAAAAACGTTCTACAAAAACGCAGTACCTAGTTACAATACAACATATATAAAAAAAGTCTCAGCAACACTAACACCACCAAGATACAAGCATTTAAAAAAAATGTCTTCAAGAAGGGAACAGTGCGTAAGCGATATTATCGTTCGATCATAGATGTTATCTTTTCACGCTAGAGAAAAGTCTGCGCTCATAAAATAATGCTTTCAACAAAATCATTGTATGCACAATCAATTAAAGTTAGACCTCTGATTTTTCACCTTGCAAGGCAGACCTTGAACTTCTCCTATATTATCACCCCCACATTTCATATCGCTGCTACGAGTCATGAATCATGAAGCAAGTTCCTCATTGCCATAAAGACTCAAACCACAATTGCTAGTCCTCTGAACTTGGCATCTATGACATTCTTCGCTAACCGACTCTACCATGGAACGAGAAATCGTGCCGCATGATAGTAACAGCCAGCAGAGCTTCAAAACGCTCCCTCTGAAACTAAATGGTCAGATAAAAACATGGGTGCACCCACCGATAAGCCTTATAAACAAGGTGACACAATATTAGAGGAAATCACCAAACCATAAGCCTCCTCGTCTATGCTAAACAACTCAAGGAACAATACTCCCTCCGGTGAGAAATAAATGTTAATTTTGTATTAATTTAGTATAAAATTTATATCAAATCACCGACACTTATTTCAGTCATCAAATTGAAAAAAAAAACTAGAGAAACCACGCCATGGACCATTATACATGCCGTGGGCGTAGACTCTGTTCCACTAAGTTGAAGCCCGATCAAACACGTGCTCCGTATAACAATTTGGTAAACGAGTTCAAATCTCCTTCAGACGACTTGACACGAGTTAAATTTGCAAATTTTACATGCGAGCATCCAGGACGAGTTCAAGTTGAACTGAACTAGCAAAAAAAAAAAAAGAAGTTGCGGGTGACTATGGGACGGGTTTCGCACGTGAACATATCTATAGAACCGAGCATTACCCGTCCGTGAACATATCTATGGATAGAAAATGACCATTAAATTCATACCCATAGAATATCTAGCTATTCATGTATATCCTGGACAATGCAAAAAGGTAACAAAAGCAACATCAACAATAAATAAATGTACAAATAACATTGGTGCCACCGTAGAAATAACAACCACAATCAATACAAGTTTGTTGCCTTATTCTAACATACTCCCTCCATTCCTCAATATAATATGTTTTGGGAGTTCGATTTCAACCCCAAATCATCTTATATTTAAAAATAGAGGTTTTATTGAGAATTTTAAAAGCAGAGGTAGTAACCCAAATAGGTAATTTCTCTGTCCTTGGCTTTGGAGAAGTGGGGTTAACTAGTCAATCATGTGGATCCCACCTGCTAGATGTGTATCCAATGGATGATTTTGAGGAGTAAAAATTTCTATTACATAGCAAGCCTGTGAGTTCGCGGGGTACATGCCCAGCGGAATTTATACGCAAAAAATGGGCTCCATACTTGTCTTCGGTGGGCAATATGTTGGTGGATACCCGTATCCATGGATATTGGTGGCATTCCTCGCAAACGTTTGACTACGACTGACGAAGGAATGACAAACGGGCTCCCGATATTCGCCTACCTGGTTTTTGGTCCAGGAAGGGTGTCTCACGGAAGGCTTTCGAGGCCTATCAAGGCAGTGGCCTGACGCGGCCCAGGAGCGATACTTGGTGCACAAGCAAGATTTCGAGGAGTCCAAGTTAGACTAGTCCTCGGTTGATCCGATCTGTACTTGGCTTGAGAGACACTCCTGAGACCTAGTCTTGACATATAAAAGGCTGGGAGGAAGGTCTCGAAACCCTAGAGACTTTTCCACCCACCTCACGCCGGAGCGCTCGACACCTTAGAGCCCTCTGTTTCGGCTAGATCCAATCTACGCCGCCATTGTAACATCATCATCGCAACCACACCATCAATACAAAGTCAGACAAGCAGGACGTAGGCCTTTTACCTTTCAAGGGGGCTGAACCTGGGTAAATCCTCGTGTACCTCTGCTTTCGTCTGATCGCCGTCGAGTTCGCCAGGTCCCCAATACGCTCCTTAGATCGAAAGCCCTTCGACATGGGCATTGCCGGTGATAAACCTCGTCAATTGGCGCCGACCGTGGGGACGACGGGATCTGGACCTACGGATTCGCCGGCTCCATCACCCACCACCTCCAAGATCGACATCGACACCATCGTCGGCATCGCTGCGCCGACCGACGTCGACACCACCTCCAAGATCGACATCGACACCATCGCCGGCATCGCTGTGCCGGCCGTCGTCCACACCAGCCCGATGGAGCCAGAAGCCGCTGTTAATTCGACTGTCGTCGATAGCGTTTCGCCAAGCACCATCAACTTCACCTCGACGGCAGACGTCATCGACCCTGTCTCAGGCACTACAGGGATAACGCTCGGAGGCTATGACATGGCCTTCGGTCTGTTCAACTTCCACGTGGATAGTAACGGAGCGATAGAGCTACTTTCCATCGCCGAATCGGCTCCGCTCATGGCCGAAACGACGAAACCACCAGCCATCGGTGGCAAACCCTCGATAGGCGCGTCGCTAACATCATCGGAGGAGAGATCGAAGCCAAAAATTTCGACCCCATCAGTCGGGTCGAACGATTTCGAAGATCCACCTCCATCCCCAACCACCGCCTATTGCGTCGACTGCGACGCATACCACTACGTGGGAGCCGGAGATTTTTCATCCCATGAAATCGCCGGCTGTGAAGATCCTCGGGGGGGGGGCACATCAGCTGTCTACCCGACGGTATCAGAGTGCGATCGGGCTCTCAACGCCCTCACACTCCGCACCGCACCGTATGACCCTGACTACGTCGAAGGGTTGTACTCGGACTACACTTGCTCAGATGACGACGACGACGTCTACCCCGAAGCTAAGGGGAAAATCGGCAATTCGGCAAGCTCTGCCTCACTATGCGAATCTAACGCATCCAGTGACGGCTATGTGGCTGATTACGACTCCGACTTCATGATCGAAGTCGGGCCCTACGTTGAAAGCGACGACGTCTATCCTCCAGCGCTGGGCGAAATCAGCGACGATTCGACCCCGTGGCCCGGGGGCCACTGCATGATGGCATCGCACGGCGACGGAAACGAGAACGACGGCCGAAACCCGGCGGATAGCGGTCGCCAGGTGCTCACGCACGACCAGATCCGGTTTGCAAGAAGAGTTTACGCGGGCGAAGTAAACTTCGGTCCCAACCCAAGTCCAAGCGATTTGGCTGCACTCCGATTTGTCGTCCGGGAGCAGAAAGATCAGATCAGTGCCGATAGGCGAGTGCTGGAACGGCGCAGAGAGGAGGCCGACGCGTCCAGCAGGAGACGGGCCGAAAGATCATCGCATTATTCTTCGAGCGTTCAGCATAGATCGAGATCGCGCACTCAGCCGGGGGCCGATATGCACAATATCACCCGAAACTTAGAGGCAGAATTCAATGAAGCTGAGTTGATGCCCAAGACCAAGGAAGCAGCAATCATGGCCGCGGCAGCATACATCGCTGCGAATGCGTCCAACGGCGACGAACATATGCGACACCTGCGAAACCTAGCGCTCGAAGGAGTAAGGGTGCTGCAAGGCACGCCTGGCTCAGCACATGGCGCGACAACAACAAGAACCGCTCCACCACCGGAACAAGCCAGGCACCCAGCACCAGCGCCAGCCGTAGCGCCTCGGACGCAAGTGGTCGAACCTCTCAACGGAGAGCTTCGGCATGGTCTGGCCTAGCATAGAGTCGATCAAGGACGAGCGCGGCGCGAGGCGGAAACGTTCGGCGGTCCCAGCGATGGACTCTGCGGGGCAGAATGCTTTAGCCTCCTGATCCGTTCCGCACCGTTGCCGAAAGGAATCAAACTCAGCGACGGCATAGTCAAATTCAACGGGCAGCAGGATCCCCGAATTTGGCTAGATGACTTCATAACCGCTGTCAAAATCAGCGGCGGGTCTAGGGACAACGCCCTTCAGTTGTTATCGCTGCACCTAAAGGATAACGCAAGGGCATGGTTGAACAATCTCGCCCCAGATAGCATCCGCTCCTGGGAAGAGTTTCGGCAAGCGTTTATCGCAAATTTCCGAGGCACTTCGCGACGACCCACGTCATTCGAAGAACTCCGCTTATGTGTACAGAGAACTGGAGAAAACTTGAGATCATACATCTCACGGTGGATCAGCCTTCGGAACACGACGGAAAACATCTCGCCCGAAAGGGCCATCGACGCCTTTCGGGATGGTCTCTTTCGACGCGACTTCAAGGAAGAGTTGGGACGCTGCAAGCCTAGGACCATCGACCACCTCATGAGTCTGGCAAACGAATGGGCTGATGGTGAAGACTCCATCTCGGCTCCCAGAAGCCGCCGTCGGTCAGCAGAACGCGACGTCGATGCAAAAGACCAGTTCCATCCCGGATCCCGGAAGAAAGGTGGCCGAAGCCGCTACGACAACGCAGAGACCGCAGACATGGTAGCAGCAGGCTACGTGCATGAGGACCGCGACGACAATCGCGATTTACCGCGCCAAGGAAACAATTACTACGGCAGTAGCAGTCGTGATTCGAAACCCAGCAAGGAGTGGCGTCGACGACAGCCACAGCTGTCGGCAGAGGAGATGCTTGATAGCGGATGCCCAAGGCATACGTACCTCGACAAGGACGGAGTACGAAAACCTGCACATCTCCTCATCGAGTGCAGGGAGTTCCTTCGTCTCAACCGGGCACTTCAGGAGAGGATGAACGTCGAGCAACCAGTGGCAGGGGCGATAGCCTACAACGCTCCACCGCCACCGCCGAATCCACCAGCAAACGTCGTATAGCAAAGCCATCAGGCCGCTACGATCTAGCAAGTCGAGCAGCGACAGCCAGCCAACGAGGAAGAAGAGTTCCCGCCGCTAAGAGGTTTCGTGCCCATGATCCAGAGGGGGCGCCCGACGAATAAAGTGCAGCGAAAACGCACAAGGGAGGTGTTTCACGCTGAACACGCGCCACCGGCCACTCCCGAATACCTGAATTGGTCCGAACACCCGATCGGTTTCGACCGGTCAGATCATCCACCGAAGATCCCACGTCCAGGACACCATGCTCTGGTTCTCGAGGCGCAAATAGGGGGTTTCACCTCGAAAAAGGTGTTTATGGACGGAGGTAGCAGCTTGAACCTCATCTACACAGATACACTGCGAAAGATCAAGATCCCGCTAAATAATCTCCTGCCAACGGAGACTTCATTCCACGGAATCGTCCCAGGGAAGCCAACGTACCCGTTGGGAGCGATACATCTCGACGTCATCTTCGGCACTCCAACAAACTTTAGAAAGGAGAAGATCGAGTTCGAGGTGGTTGACTGGCCCTCGCAGTACCATGCTATTCTCGGGCGACCAGCGTTCGCTCGATTCATGGCGGTACCCCACTACGCCTACCTCAAACTGCGGATGCCCGCAAACAGAGGACCACTGACGATCAGCGGCAGTTTCGCACGTTCAGAAAACTGCGACAAGGACTTCAACAGCATGTCCCAAACCTTCGGGGTGTATGAAGAACTGCACCACATTCGGGAGGCTACTGTCATGGACATCGATCCACCGGCGCAGCAGAACGCCCCAGAGCTATCTTTCGATGCCACCAAAGACACCCGAGAACACCAGATCCACCCGACATATCCAACCAAGACGGCGCGGGTGTCGAACTCCCTTTCCCCTGCATAGGAAAGCGCGCTCATCGAGTTCCTCCATGAGCACTAGAGGATGTTCGCCTGGTGTCCAGCAGATATGCCAGGCATCCCCAGGGAACTCGCCGAGCACGAGCTTAAGATATTTCCAAACGCGAAACCGGTCAAGCAGTCTATGCGACGGTACAATCCAGAGAAGGCCAAGTCGATGGGCGAAGAAATCAATCGCCTCCTCGAAGCCAAGTTCATCAGAGAGATCAAGGAAGCCACGTGGCTCTCGCCACCGGTCATGGTGGAGAAGAAGGACACCAAGATCTACAGGATGTGCATCGATTTCACAGCCTTAAACAAACATTGCCCGAAGGATTACTTCCCCCTGCCCCGAATCGACCAGATCGTCGATTCCACGGCAGGATGCGAGCGCCTCTCATTCCTCGACGCCTACTCTGGGTATAACCAGATACGGCTGAAAGTAGAAGACGAAGACAAGACGGCGTTCATCACCCCGCACGGGGTATACTGCTACATGACGATGCCCTTCGGGCTCAAGAACGCCGGAGCTACGTATCAGCGGTGTATGCAGGCATGCCTGAAGGAACAAATAGGCCGCAATGTCGAAGTTTATGTCGACAACATTGTCATCAAGACAGCGAAAGCAGATACCTTGCTCGACAATCTTCGAGAAACCTTCGCCAACCTCGACAGATATAGCATCAAGCTTAACCCGAAGAAATGCTCTTTCGGGGTGCCCACCGGCCAACTGCTGGGCTATCTGATCTCTGAGAGAGGAATCGAAGGCAATCCGGAGAAGATAAAGGCCATCATCAGCATGCAGCCTCCGAAGACGCTTCGACATGTCCAGCAGTTGACAGGTCGACTCGCAGCGCTCAGCCGCTTCATCAGAAAGCTTGGCGAAAAAGCACTGCCCTTTTATCGGCTGCTCCGGAAAACAGACAACTTCACGTGGACCGAAGAGGCGCAAGCCGCGTTCGACGACCTCAAGCGACGTCTGTCGACCTCCCCAGTCCTCGTCACGCCTCGAGAAAAAGAGCCAATGTTGCTATACATTGCGGCTACAAATCAAGTTGTCAGTTCAGTGCTCGTAGTCGAACGCGCGGAGGAAGGCAAGGAGCACGGAGTACAAAGGCCTGTGTACTACCTAAGCGAAGTCTTGTCTCCGACCAAGCAAAGGTACCCCCATTATCAGAAGCTAGCATACGCTATCTATATGACAGGGAAGAAACTGCCACACTATTTCGAGTGTCACTCCATCATAGTAGTGGCCTCGAATCCAGTCTCCAGCATCCTCAACAACCCAGACGCCACAGGGCGTGTGTCGCTATGGGGAATCACGTTAGGACCCTGGGAAATCACGTACCAGCGCCAGTCCGCGATCAAGTCACAGGTCCTACCGGATTTCATAGCCGAATGGACAGAAGCCCAGATGCCCGAGCTCCCAGACCTGTCGAACAGCTGGACCATTTTCGTCGACGGGTCCAAGCGGGTTTCGGGGGCAGGAACAGGAGTGGTCCTGGTGTCACCGCAAGGAGACAGGATGCGCTACGTCCTCCGTATGCGCTTCCCGAACCCCTCCAACAACGAGGCAGAATACGAAGCCGTCCTTCACGGAATGCGCACGGCGAAGGCCTGCGGGGCCACCCGCATCAAAATCCATGGGGACTCGAACCTCATCGCCCAGCAAGTCATGAAGGAGTGCGACGCAACCTGCGCGAACATGATCGCATATCGCGCCATGTACGACAAGCTCGAAGGCGAATTCGAGGGCTGCGAAGTAACACACATCGGCAGGGAAAGCAATGAGGAGGCAGATAACCTGGCCAATGTCGGCTCAAGGTGCCTCCCAATACCGCCCGGAGTCTTCTTCGAAGAGATATTCGAACGCTCCGTCAAGATCAAACCCGTACCTGACCTGGTGTTAGCACCACGTCCAGGGGCTCAGTCAACCAATACCGCTCCGGCAGCAGGAGCAGCAGACCTCCCAAAGGAGGCAGCCGCGGTCATGCTCGTCGAAGCAACATGGACAAGACCATACTTGGCATACCTAACGCGGGGCGAGCTCCCAGAAGATCCCATCCATCGCCGACAAGTCATGCGGCGCTCCAAGGCCTTCACGATAATCAACAGGGAACTCTACAAGCGCAGCACCACAGGAGTGCTCCAACGGTGCATAGCGCAGGAAGATGGGATTGCTCTCCTTCGAGAAATCCACGAAGGAACCTGTGGACACCACGCTTGCAGTCGAACCCTCGTGGCCAAGGCTTTCCGATCCGGATTCTACTGGCTATCCGCCCTCTACGATGCCAGGAACATCGTCCAGCACTGCGAAGCATGCCAGTTATTCGCCACCAAGCCGCACGCGCCGGCGTCCGAACTGCACACCATCCCTGTGGCCTGGCCCTTCGCACAATGGGGGCTCGATCAAGTGGGGCCTCTCCCCAAGTCATCCAGAGGAGGTCATACCTACCTTCTAGTCGCAGTGGACAAGTTTTCCAAGTGGATAGAGGCTGTCCCGGTCACCAATCAAGAGGCGACCACGGCAGTCAAATTCTTCGAGTCCATCGTCTACCGATACGGCGTCCTGAACAGCATCATCACCGACAACGGCACCAACTTCACTTCGGGCGAATTCCAGGACTTCGCCAAAAACCTCGGCATCAAGCTCAAGTACGCTTCGGTGGCGCACCCCAAGTCTAATGGACAAGTCGAAAAAGCCAACGGACTTGTATGCGGAGGCCTAAAAAAGCGACTGCTTCGACCCCTCAAGCGCGCAGCAGGCGCCTGGGTCGAGGAACTGCCGTCGGTGCTATGGAGCCTACGAACAACGCCCAACTCCTCGACAGGCTACACACCCTTCTTCTTGCTTTTCGGAGCAGAAGCAGTGCTACCCACGGACGTACGCTACAGCGCGCCCCGCGTCGCTGCCTACGTCGAGGAAGATGCGGACAAGGCGTTAGCAGACGCCCAAGACCTGCTGGACGAAGCTCGAGACGTCGCCCTCGTTCGATCGGCGGTCTACCAGCAGAGTCTCCGCAACTACCACAGCAGACGGGTACGCGGACGCTCTTTCGAGCCGGGCGACCTTGTGCTCCGACTCAAGCAGACAAGCACATCGAAGCTGGAGCCACCATGGGAAGGCCCGTATCTTGTCCACGAGGTCATCCCGGGAGGAGCATATCGTCTACGCAACCCGAAGACGGGGAAAGACGTAGAGAACCCATGGAACACCGTGCAATTGCGCCGCTTCTATCCTTAGCTAGCAAAGCTGTC
Organism: Dactylis glomerata; assembly: GCA_007115705.1. Lineage (NCBI taxonomy): Eukaryota > Viridiplantae > Streptophyta > Magnoliopsida > Poales > Poaceae > Dactylis > Dactylis glomerata. Next base: position 793,161 of record QXEO01000371.1, on the reverse strand, counting down.
TCCTCTACCCCCTCTAATATGTAATCAAGTGTCGGCAGCAGTCCGCACCCACCATTGTGCCCTCGGCACCAAGCAATAAAGTTCAAGTTCCTCACTTCATGAGTTAACATATCTACATACCCACGCTCAGGGGCTCAGCCTTTCGACCCACGCTCGGGGGCTCAGCCTTTCGACCCACGCTCGGGGGCTCAGCCTTTCGACCCACGCTCAGGGGCTTCGACCCACGCTCGGGGGCTCAGCCTTTCGACCCACGCTCGGGGGCTTCGACCCACGCTCAGCCTTTCAACCCACGCTCGGGGGCTTCGACCCACGCTCGGGGGCTCAGCCTTTCGACCCACGCTCGGGGGCTTCGACCCACGCTCGGGGGCGTCGACCTACGCTCGGGGGCTTCGACCCACGCTCGGGGGCTCAGCCTTTCGACCCACGCTTGGGGGCTTCGACCCACGCTCGGGGGCTTCGACCTACGCTCGGGGGCTTCGACCCACGCTCGGGGGCTCAGCCTTTCGACCCACGCTCGGGGGCTTCGACCTACGCTCGGGGGCTCGGCCTTTCGACCAACACTCGGGGACTTCGCCTACATCCGAGAGCCGCGTTCTCTCGACCTACGTTTGGGGACTTTTCGCCCTCATAATCTACACTCGAGATCTTAGTCCTTCTGCTACAGACGAATGACAATATACAAATGCATACACAGAGTAAAGATACAAGCACGGCCACAGGGCTAATTCATGGTGCCGAGGCACTCTGGTTCGCTCTCTGTCGGTCACTCTCGATGACAATCTGTCGAGCAATACAGTCACATGTACCTCTACAAGCAGCATAGTGATGCTCCATATTGTAGCGACCACTGGGCGACGGAGGAAGCGTCTTCAGAAGCTCCAGCTCGATCTCAGGGTAGTGAGCACGCACGAAAGCAAGTGCGACCACAGCCCCGCAGCGCAAGTGCTCCCGGACAAAGGAGTACACTGCATTCCCATTCTTGAATCGATCAAGTAACGCCGGCAGGCCTTCGGGTTGATTGTTCAAGGGGAACATCACCTGGTGCACCAGCGCAAGGGCGCTTCGGCTCGTCTCAAACAGCACACCAGCTTGAGCAATCCTGTCCTGAAGAAGCGTCAGCTTCATTGCTTTCGACCGATCAGCCCAGAAGTTGTCAGCAACAGAGTTGGCATGTGTCTGAGCAGCAATAAGATGCGCGTTCACGCGTCGGGCTTCAGCTGCACTATCGAGGCACACATCTGCGAAAAGGGCCCGAAGATCAAATCTTGCACACCCAATTCACAATACAGAGCGAAAGAGGTCTAGAGACTCACACTTCAGAGATTTTCCAAGATTCTCGATCTCGTCGAGAAGAAATTTCTCGCAGTCCGCAGCATGCGACGCCTTCGACAAAGCAACGTCGACCTTGGCAGTAACCACCTTCAATTGACGTTGAGTATTTTGGAGTTGGTCGCGCAACGATCGAATCAGCGACAATTCGCCTGAGGAAGGAGTTCTTCGCTGAACGGCACCAGAAGTACTGCTAACCGTTTCGTACGAAACAGGCCAAGCACCAGAAATCAGCGAAGGATCCTGCACGAGGAGTCGAGCATCACATACAAGCATTCGGCAGCCAAATGACAAGCAGATAAACATAACAAAGGAGCAATTTTTACACCAGCCAGAAGTCCTAGTCAGGATCATTGCCCTCGGCATTAGACCACGACAGCTAATTACAAGTGAGCGAGAAGCATTGCTCGCACTACGCCGAACTACCAGCCTTGCTAGACGGTGCGCCGGATGTGCCACGCCTCCGAGCCCTCGCCGCTGCACGCTTCTCGTTCCTCTCGGCTAGAAAACTCATCATTCGGGCAGCCAGTTCTCGAGCACGGGCAACATAAGTCTTGGCGGACTTGTCGCGTCCGTCCTTATCTTTCGGGTACGTGCTCGTGACCTTGTCAGCGTCGAACTCCACGTCGTGCATCATCATCATGGAGAAGACAGACTCGGAGCCAATAGTTACCTGTCGGCGTACCGCGGCAAGTAAAGGGTCTTCGCCGTCCGCCTTCACTGCCAGAGCTTCGAGGATCCCCGCCATAGTGTCGCTGGTCGAGTCGGGTATAGACGTATCCCGAACGCGAACAAGTGTCGACCGCACCCGCGCTAGGAGGTTAGCAACCTCTCGACTCAGGCATTCGACGACGCCGACACTGGATTCGATTCCAGCGGGCTCCTTCATAGCTCCGGCATCCAATTCGGCAGCAGCTACAAGTGAGAGCAAACCACCAGGTCAACAATGGGACTGTTCGGCATGAAAAGTAATCCAGACAAAGCTCGAGAACTCACCACGCAAGGCACCAAGTGAAATTTGCAAGCGCTGGTGTAGTTCTCCTTCTCTCGTTTCGGCGTCCAGGCGGCTTTTCTTCGCGCGCTCTTGAGCTTCGGACGATTCAACCTTCAGTCGGGCGATTTCGTCGTTCAGCTCAGAGACTTTAGCCTTGAAACCCGAATTCTCAGTGGCAAGGTTGTCCAGCTGGGATTTCAGGGAAGTCTTATCAGCAGCAGCCTGAGCTCCAATCCCTAACCATCAAAGGGGTGTCGTCAGAGAAAGAAGTGTCATAGCATACACAGAGCAAAATTCTACAAATAAGGTGGCAGTACTCACGTTGAGTTTCGTCGAGCTGCTCGGACAGCTTTCGGTTCTCTTCCTCTAAGGCAAAGAAGCTCCTACAAACCTTCGACAGGTCTCTAACAACAGGCTAAAGAAGGCAAAGCAAAGGATTAATCCTCGAGTCACGATTCGGAGGGCGAGCCTAAGTGTAAACACTTAGACTCACCCTCGGGGGCTTCTGATGGTCAAACACGCGAAACGCAAGTTGAGCGTCTTCAGACTTACATGGTTGTTAGGACCAGAAGGCTCGCCAGATGAAGAGACAAGGACGAACTCCTGTTCCGATGCCTTCTTCTTGGAGGAGGTCGAAGGTTTCGTGAGAACGACCTCGGGGGCAGCAACCTCGGTAGCCTTCTCCTGCGAGTCTGCGGTCTACTCGAGGGCGTCGTCATGAGGTCGGACCTGGTATTGGTCTCGATCCCCCGGTCAGGTCGAGGTCTCTTCAGTCGAAGACCTGAAACGAGCATCGATGTCAAAATCAGGCAGTTAATTCGAAACGAAGACACAAGATGTACAAGCTAGGCAAGGGAACTTACGATGCGTCGATCCTGAACTTCGGAAGGATCTTCTTCTCTGTTTGAGGAGGAGGACGGCGGCTCAAAGGCGAGGCGGGGATCGCGCTGTTGCCATCATCACCCGAAGTAAAATGAGTATCATCGAGGTCTTCCGAATCTTCGACAACGTCCGCGACTCGTTGTCTTTTCGGGGCCCTCGGTGGCGATGGAGCGGCGGAAGTCGACCCTTCCAGCACTTTGGCAAAATCGCGCCCCGGATATTCGCCCATCTCGGGCTAGGGCGGATAGCATCGAGCTACGTCAATCACCTGCACGAGGAGGAGGACTCCGTTCGACACTAGACGATTCGGCTAAGAAATGAGGAAGGCATTCGACTAAGAGCAAGGTCATACCTCGGTGCGGGGAAAGGCCTTGCTAAAGGCTACGGCGCCGAAGATTTTCGGTACGGGATCCTTCTTCTTGATGTTCATGACGGTGCGGACGCATTCGTCAATTTCGGCCTCGTGCAGCTCGTCCTGGGAGATGCGGGTCGAATCCCGACGATCGCTGTAATCCCACATGCAGTGGGCTCGAGCAGCGAGCAGCTGGATTCGACGCTCGATGAAGGTTCGGATGAGCTGGATCCCCGAAAGCTCCTTCTTCGGAGTAGCTCGGAGCTGCTGGATCTTCTCCATCAGCAGCTCCGTAATCCTCACCTCCTCGTCCGAAAGGTCGTGTCTCCAGGATACGCGAGGTCGAAGAGCGCCGGTAGGATGGAATTCCTCGAGTCCGAAGTTTTCGCCATCGGAGGACTTATCCTTGGCATAGTACCACTTTGTCCTCCACCCGGGATTATTTTCGGGCGTTTGGAGGTTGAAATACTCGACGTCTGGGCGCACTTGAACGCCGAAACCACCGGTTTGATATGGCAGAGGGTGCCGAATAACAAAGATTCGGCGCCACAGCGCCCAGTGGGGTTCGATCCCCAGGAAGCACTCACAGAGCGTGATAAAGCATGCAATGTGAAGGATGGAATTGGGATTCAGGTCGTGGAGCTGAATCCCGTAAGCGAAAAGAAGACCGCGAAGGAAAGGATGCGGGGGAAAAGACAAACCCCGCAGCAGGAAAGCGATGAAGATTACCTGGAATCCGAGAGGTGGCCGGGGAACGATCTCCGGGCCGGCGGCGAGCGATTCCGCCGGCGTGTTCTTCAGGAGGCCCATGTTTTCGGCCTGGGACAACTCCTTGTTCCCGACCTTGGTCTGGACCCAGCGGCCGACGACGGGGCCATCGGCATCGGCCATCTTGGCCTTCTTGGCGGCGGCGCCGGTGGCGGCGCCGGCAGCGGTGGAGCTCCTCTTGCCCATGATCTCAAGACGCGGCAGCGATCGCAGAAATGGAGCTGGGGAAGCAAGGTTGCAGGAGCAATGCGCGAGGAAGAAGACGGTGGCGGCGGAGTGAGATGGACTGTTTACCCTGTCACCGTTATTTATTCCGCTCTTGGAAATCAGCGTCAAATCTCAGCCGTCCACGGCGAAGTGGAAACGGCCGGGTTGATCTGGCCATCCACGTGTCAGCACGCGAGCACCGCGGCGTCCACTACGCACGGTAATCAAGGAAACCGCGCCGGTTGTTTCTCACCCACGCGTGGGACGTGCGGTCAAACTCTGTCAACGGCCGAGACGCGCGGCCGGAGGGCCCACCATACGTCTAGTCCTGGCAGGGTCAGGCCGTTCCTGTAGAAGATGATGTGATGACTCGACGAAGCATATCGTCAGCAATGACGCGCCTCTTTGGGAAGGTTGATTCCTTTCGACTCAAAGGGTAAAGATTGGCGAAAGTTCTTTCGAGTCCCAAAGGTATGTACCCCTTGCACTCAGACGGCCTCTCGATTGGGTTTCCTTCGAGGTCTTTTGTTCTCCTCTCTTTTGTGCCATCTGAATATATGCAGAGTTTTTCGATGACTCTGTCTTTCGCTGAACATTTGTTCTTTCGAGGGAATTTTTGATTGAAATTGTATTCGAGTTATCTCTTTTGGGCCAGCAGCGCCTTCGAGACATTCGAGGCAGGACTTCGGTCCCTCGAGTTATCTCTTTCGGGCCAGCAGCGCCTTCGAGACATTCGAGGCAGGACTTCGGTCCCTCGAGTTATCTCTTTTGGGCCAGCAGCGCCTTCGAGATATTCGAGGCAGGACTTCGGTCCCTCGAGTTATCTCTTTTGGGCCAGCAGCGCCTTCGAGACATTCGAGGCAGGACTTCGGTCCCTCGAGTTATCTCTTTCGGGCCAGCAGCGCCTTCGAGACATTCGAGGCAGGGCTTCGATCTTTCGAGTTGCTTCTTTCGACCCAATAATACCTTCAGAGATTCGGGTTCGAGCTTCGGACCTTTGAATCATCTTCTTCGAACCTGTCTCCCGAGCTATCAACGCTCCTCAATCAACATGCCCGAATCTTGGTGGCAATATACCAGTTCGGATGCCGTATGTCAAATACGAAGGTAAGTCCACGGTTTGCAACACCGGATGGCCCGGTATTCGTATCAAACGCGCTCTGCCGGAAATTTTCTATACCTACGGTATGAAGCTTGCACCGATGGACGCATCGGGTGCCTCACAAATGAACTGGGCTCCGACTTGGTGAGTCCAACACGGCTCAGGTCAGGGTAGCACCAGCCCACGCGGGTTCGAGTCGGGGGACTCGAATCTGAGTAAGCTAACCGAATGTCTTTGCTGCAATGCAATTAACTGAGACCCGGCGTGAGTCTCAGGCCGGTTATGCGCATCCCTCTGCAAACCCAACTTAGCACTTTCGAGGCTCTAAATGAGAATGGCTCGAGAATCTCATACCAAAACAAGCATACTACTCAAATGACCTCTGTACATGTGCAGCTTTACAGGCCAAGTGCTCATATCGAGGGCGGCTGGGAAGACTTTTGGGAGGAGTCCTTGCCATAGTCTTCGGCTATCCCAGGCACTCGGGGGCTACTGATGAAGGAATGACAAACGGGCCCCTGATATTCGCCTACCTGGTTTTCGGTCCAGGAAGGGTGTCTCACGGAAGGCTTTCGAGGCCTATCAAGGCAGTGGCCTGGCGCGGCCCAGGAGCGATACTTGGTGCACAAGCAAGATTTCGAGGAGTCCAAGTTAGACTAGTCCTCGGTTGATCCGATCTGTACTTGGCTTGAGAGACACTCCTGAGACCTAGTCTTGACATATAAAAGGCTGGGAGGGAGGTCTCGAAACCCTAGAGACTTTTCCACCCACCTCACGCCGGAGCGCTCGACACCTTAGAGCCCTCTGTTTCGGCTAGATCCAATCTACGCCGCCATTGTAACATCATCATCGCAACCACACCATCAATACAAAGTCAGACAAGCAGGACGTATGCCTTTTACCTTTCGAGGGGGCTGAACCTGGGTAAATCCTCGTGTACCTCTGCCTTCGTCTGATCGCCGTCGAGTTCGCCAGGTCCCCAATACGCTCCGTAGATCGAAAGCCCTTCGACATGGGCATTGCCGGGGATAAACCTCGTCAACGACCAAACACATCATTATTCTATGGCTGTACTAATTCTCAGCTGAGAACTAGCTTAACTATGAGTCAAGTGATGTCATCCCCAAATTATGTAGTATATGAATAATTTTTACTGTGTGAATATTTTTGTACCATGTGTAACATTTCTATAGTTACAACTCACTTGCGATTTAGTAATCTCAGTGGCAACCTGACTTGCAATTGATTTTTTAGTTGCAACTCATCTTCAATCAAAAAAAATCCTAACTACAACCCGACTTGCAACTAAAAAGCTTAGTTGCAGTTCCACTTGCAACTCATATGATGCATAAATCGCTATACGGATCTGTTGATTTTGGACGTGGCTGAGCGCTAGGTTAATTCTTGGCTAGCTAAGAATTAGCAATTTCGATATACTATAGTGAATTTCAATTTCAAATATTCTTTCCTATCGGTTTCCAGTAACAAACAAAACTACGAGAGGATGGTACTATACTTAAACAAATATTTAATGGTTAATGGTAGAACCTATCGCCCCTTGTCACAAAAGTTGTTGTCTTGATCTGGCGGAAGATCATCAAAATAATAATGAATACAATGAATGGATTTTTGTATAAAACATGACAAAATAAAAACACCAAAGAAAGAGTTCAGTCAAGTCGGCTGTCACGTGCACGATCTGAGTTGGCCGCCACGATCCTTGCCTAGATCTTACGGCGACTTCATCATCCAGTGCCAATATTCCTCGCTTGGAGTTGAAGCAAGAGAGGGAAACATTAAGCAATTGCTAACAGTGATGCAAGCACATTTACCTAACAATGGTGATAATAATAAACATATACTGTGGAAAACTCAAGAACCATCTGGCATACAGACATCAGCATTTGGAACACGGATGGAGACATGCGGCAAAATTGGCTATAAACCTAATGCGTGCATGGCCCATCACTTTTGGTCAGCAGTGCTTCCAAATTGGCGTTACAAGTGTACTAGAATGGAGGATATCCTCAACTTCTTTCCCCGTGTGCAATAGCCATTGGTCCATGTGTCTTAATCATGCAAACGTATGAGGTTTGTGTGTCTTGATTAAGCAAGCGAGTCCTGAACTCCTGATGCCACTTGTATGCAGTGACATGCGTAGGTAGGATCTGGAGAACGCAAATGGGTCCAATGTCCATTCCTGACTTGGCTAATTGTGACAAGGAGACAGACTACTCTATTTTAAATCAAGAAGGTACCTCAGTGATAGTTGACAATAGATTATTTACCAGTTGTACTTCCACTCCGTAACTTTAACACTAATGGCGAATAAGCGAAACACATCTCACCTACCCCCGCGTCGCTTCCCAGCGACACCGGGGGCGCACACCGCCGCCACAACACCAAGCCCCCCCTCCAGCGCTCCCCCGCCGCCGCTGCCGCCGGCTCCTGCGCCGCGGTGGTGGCGGCCCCCCCCCCCCCGCTGCCAAATGGTGCCGGGGGAGGTCCTTTCTCTCGTTGTGGCGTCGGCGCTCGTCAGCTTTGACTGGGGACGAAGAAGGCGGCTCGCCGGCGCAGGCAAGCCGGGGTGGCGGCCCTGGAGACGCGGTGGAGGTGGGGGATGAGGACCGCCGGCTTCTCGGCGCGTCGGACGCGCGGAGGCTGCAGATCGAGTCTGCGCCTTGATCTGCAGGGATCGGCGGCTCCTGCGGGGACCACCGCGCATTGCAGGCTGGCCGGGGCACGGCGGATCCGGCCGGTGCCTGCAACTCTGAGGTGGAGGTTGTCTCGGAGAGGGTGATGGCGAGGCGGCGTCGCCTTTGGCCGGCGTGATGTGCAGATCCGCCGCCGGTGCATCTCGTTGGTGGTGGCACGATGTCGTGGTGATGTCCAGCTGCTGTCCGTGGTGGTGTGCAAGGCCAGGCATCCTGCTCGACACGCTGTGGTTCGGCTTTGATGTGGTGGTTGGCCGGCTGCCGGTGGTGGTCGGCTTGCTGGAGCCGGTGGTAATAGTGGTGGTTGGTTTGTTCCAGGTGAAAGCCTTGCACTGACCTCGGTCGGTGCCGGCTACGACGGCGTCCTAGGACGTCGTTCCCCTCCTTGGAGGCATCGTCGTGGAGTGCCAACCGTCCATCTATTACTCCAATTCCCCAAGTTCTCCGAGTGAAAACCCTGCTTTGTCTTTGATAAAGCGGGCGACGGCGGCGGCTTTGTCGTTCCCTCCTTGGGGCGTCGCCTTGGAGTCTTGGTACTTTTGCCGGCCTATGTGTTGCCAAGCTAGTGTGCCCGTCGGCGTGGGTGCGGTGGATGTCGAGGCGGCGGCCTCAAGGTTGTTCTTGCATGTTGGGGCGGCGGCTCCGAATTGCTGTGCGGTTGCGACCCTATGATGTGGGGTGGCGGCTTGACAGAGTGTGGGTGGCGATCTGGTGCTACAAGGGTGGCAAGGTCTGTCGGCTCGGGCAATTGCAGCTTTGGGCTACTTTTGCTTGCATGTCGGGGTGGCGGCCCCGGACTTGGCGCGACGGCCGTGGTCTACAAGCAGATGATTCTGTGCAACTTGGGTTGCGATAGTCTGGGTTGTGCGGGGTTGCGGCTCGCGTGCGAGCGGTGGATGTCGGGGCGGCGGCCCCAGAAGGTGGTGATGTTGGGTTGTGCAGGGGTGGCGGCCCTTGGCTGAGGTTCTTGTTGTGTTGTTGGGTGGTCGGCTTCTTCATCAACGTCGGAGCGTCCCATGTCTGTTCCTCCCATAGCAGTCACGGCGTTTCTCTCTTCGGCTTGGGTGCGAGGTCGTCTTGTCTTCCGTATGGTGTGCTTGGGCTTGGCCCTTGTTGTTCGGGTGTTTGGGTGGGGCTCGGTCCCTGTTGTATCGGTTTTAGCCCGATTTTTCGTTAATTAACTGGGCAACTCTCTTCTCCTTAATTAATAGATAGATAAAGCTTTTGCCTCGTTTCAAAAAAAAACACTAATGGCTAGTTTGGCCCCAACAAGTGGCGGATTCAGAAACTTCTCGAAGTCTAGGCAGGTGTCGGGGGGATGACCCCCGGTAGGGTCAAGAGACTAGAAAGATACAAGGACTATGGTTGACTTTATGCCGGATTATCAAGGAAGGGCCTGGCCGGAATATAAGAGCATCGGCCAGGCCGGCATATTTGTGTATCCCGGCTAATGTCCGGATATACCGGTATAACCGGGATACTTATTAAGGAATGCCGGCGTATATATAGATATGCCGGCCTAACTTATATGTTATATCATGCAGGAGCAGGGTAAGCCGGATTACCCGACCTTCATAGGTCGTTGGTCCGGCATATAGGTCCAGGATATGGCCAACGGTCGCATCCGGGATACAGAAGTCAGCTAAGATGTCATGTCCCTACAATCAAGGAGAGACTCTGCCAAGTATGGAGAGGGATCATGTTGACAGGGTGCACAGTGGTGGTCTACCTACCCTCACTGTGCACAAGTACAGAGCTTACCTCATAGAGGTAAGGTCACAGTACAGGAAGTACAAGGTACAGGGATGTGGAGTCCCATCGAGAGCAATTAGGGGCAAAGTCAAAGGTCTTGCCTATCATCAGCATGTCCTGTTTGGAGCGTAGTTGGTGTCTCCTGGTCTCATATGACCGTTGTAACCCCGGCCACCACTATATAAGGTGGCACAGGGAGTCCTAGCAAGGGGTTGGTCACTCGGTGTTCCTACACTTAGCAGTTCATCTTCCTCCTCTAGCAGAGAGCTTGGAAGCACCATTGTTGTGTACTCCATCGATCCAAATATATAACCAGTAGAGCAGGAGTAGGGGTGTTATCTCCTTACGAGACCCCCGAACCTAGGTAGATCTGTGTTCCTTTCTGTCGTGCTTTTTAGCTCGTTCCCCTCTCCCGAATCCTCCAGCATCTAGTTCGGCCCCCATTTAAGCCATCCTATGGCATATGTTGTTTCACCATGACGACATTTGGCGCCCACCGTGGGGCAGATCGATATGCTGGGCGGAGTGTTTATTCGGACGGGGTCTGTGATAGCAGCTTCGGGAGTGCGCGTGGTCTCTGGCCTCGTCCAGAGGCTAGGCTCGCTCAGCTTTGTCAGTGACAACGCCGGATGCCTCGGCGGCCGGCCGTTCCCCAGGGATGGCCGGATCATGTCTTTCGGTTCCCACGAGGTGTACATGGGGACTGAGAGAGTTTGCAGGGAAAAGGTGCTGGTGGCGGCGGATCCTCCATCGCATTGGCTGGCTCACGTTGGGCGTAGCGCCTGCTCAGTAGAGTCGGCCGAGGTAATGATGGCCGGCACATCAGTGCCGCCGGCAGATGGTGCCGGCATGGCAGCAGCAGCAGGAGATACTCCCCCGGAGCCGCCGAAGGCCAAGAGGTCGGCACGTCCTCCGTTGGAGCGTGTCGAGAACCTGGCCGGCACTTCCGCCGTGCCGGCAAAGGGTCAGGTGCTTCTTCCCATCATCGATCGGCTTCTCGAGCCGGTGCGATCCAGCGATGATCCAGAGCAGACAAGGGAGGTCCTGGAGGGATCTCGCCAGGCCTTCGTCGACGAGGCCCTGGCCATGCACCAGGAGCGCGAACGGTTTAACCGGCAACTCCGTGAGTATGAGGCAGCCCATGGTTTTACTCCTGTGGTAACCCGGCCTAGCCGGATAGAAGAGGTTAGAACTAGAGGTAGAGATCTTAACACTGAGCTAGAAAAAGGTGCTAGCGGTAAGGGTCATACTGCAACTAGTACTGTGCCTAAGATAATTTATAGCTCGCCAGTGAAGAACCTTAGAGCAGCAGCAGAGGTAGCTAAGGACTTATCTAATTTGTCCGGCGAAGCACTGCATGAGCAGCAAGCCCGGCTTAACCATCTTTTGTCTGAAGCTACTAAGCAGCAGGAGGCCTTTAAGAGGGCAAACCCAGGTGCCGGGGCATCCCAGTACATTGCGTCGGTAGGAGGTGCCGGCGCAAGGTCGAGGGGCGAAGCCTCGTCCCCGCATCCAAGTGCCCGGCGTGCTGGAAGCGTGACCTCTGGCCGCTGGGACAAGCAGATCCAAGTGTATGATCCGGCAATCGCCGGAAAGCAGGCAATAGTTCAGAAGAGTGCCGGCCAAGCTGACAAGTATGTCGGCCGCAAGAATGCTGGCCAGGATGTGCCGGCCGGGCAAGGGGCAGTTTCGGTCGGTGGTGGCCGGAGTAACAGTGCAGCCCGGCGTCAGCAGCAGGGCGCCGGAGGTGCAGGTCAACCGGGACATCGAGAAGATGATGGGAATTCCGCCCTTGTCAGGGCGGGATATCAGCAGCATCATCAGCAAGGCCAGCAAAGTGAGCAGTATCAGCCGGAGCAGCAGCAGGAAAAAGTGATCGCGGGCCCAATTGCGTCCCGGCTTGGACCTCGGTCCTTGGCAGCAAGTGATGCGCGCTTCAAGCTGGACAGGATTCACCAATCGGAGTTGGTGGAGAGGCAAGGAGCTCCGGGTCCTATGTGCTTTGGACCCCGGATTATGGGTGAGCCGGTACCTTACTATTTCCAGCTCGCGCGTGGCGCGAGGACATACAACGGCAGTACAAAGCCGGAAGATTGGTTGGAGGATTACTCCACCGCAGTGAACATTGCCGGAGGAAACCTCAGATGGGCGGTACGATATGTACCGCAAATGCTAGAAGGACCAGCCAGGATATGGCTGAATAATCTGCCGCCCGGAAGTATCAATGGCTGGGTTGATTTTGAAGAATAGTTTGTGTCAAACTTCACCAGTACATACAAGAGGCCGAATCGTCCTCAGCAGCTGGCTAACTGCCGGCAGGGAGTGAATGAGACCGACCGTGACTACCTGACCAGGTGGTGCACGTTGCGCAATTCCTGCGAAGGAGTTGTGGAGCAGCAGGCCATCATGTGGTTCGCTCATGGGTGCCGGCACGACACCATGTTGTGGCAAAAGCTGCAGAGGGACATGCCGGCCACGTTGGCCGAGACAATCAAGATTGCCGATAGTTATGCTCTGGGAGACCCCATGCAGCCCACCCTTGATTCACAAGGACAGGGGCAGACCCAGCGGAACAATAGCAACACCGGGAGACCGGGGCAGTTCTATCGCCCGGATAACCGGAACAAGAGGAGAGATGAGCGGCCGGATTTTCGGTATGGAACGGCACAAGTAGCAGCTGTGGAGGAAGAGCAAGAGGGCGCCGGCAGTAGCCAACGCCCGAGATATGAGGGCTATCAGCAGCCTCAGCAGCAACAACCGCAGCAGCAAGCGCAGCCCTTCCAGAAGAAGAATGTCTGGATCAACAAGAATGCCGGCGGAGCCGCCGGTCAGAAGAAGCAATGGCCGAAGTATACAGTGGGTCTGGCCATGGACAAGCCTTGTGTGTTTCACACGTTCCAGCCGGGTAAGCCGGCAAATCATTTGACAAGAAACTGTTCATGGCTGGACGACATATTAGCAGGTCGTGCAGGTCCCTGGGGACCGGCTAGACCATCTATCCCGGCAGCTCCATCGCCGTTGACAGGTGCCAATACAGTTGCAATCCCGCCCAGGCCGGTTAATCCCGGGAATCAGAGCAACGCCGGAAATGTCGGCGTAAATCAAATAGACCAGAGCTATAATCCGGAATATAGTGCCGGAGGCCCAGGAGCGGGCCGGAATGAGTACAAGGAGCATGATCAGAGCTACATGGTCTTTGAGACCGAAAGAACAGACAAGCAGAGCTTGTACCGGCGGTGTTTGGAGGTAAACGCTGTTATGTCGGCAGTGCCGAAGCTAATGCACTGGTCTGACCAGGCCATCGGCTGGGACAGGGCAGATCATCCCAGGATCATGCCAAACCCCGACGGATATGCTTTGGTGATGGATCCGACATTCGTTGGGCCGGCTAATAACGTGAGATTCAGCAAGGTCCTCATTGACAATGGAAGCAGCATCAACATCATGTATCGGGATACGATGCAGAAGCTGGGAATCAAGGAGAATATGCTGGAGCCAAGCAAGACCACATTCCACGGCATTGTGCCGGGACTTTCGTGTGCGCCAATGGGCAAGATCCGGATGGATGTCATGTTTGGCGGCCGGGATAACTGCAGGGTGGAAAACCTCATGTTCGAGGTGGTTGATCTGGAAAGCCCCTACCATGCTTTGCTGGGGAGGCCGGCATTGGCAAAGTTCATGGCCTCTACGCATGTTGCATACCTAAAGATGAAGATGCCGGGGCCCAGAGGGGCGATTACCATCATTGGTGATTACAAGCGTTCGATGGCATGTGCAACAGCCGGGTCTAACCTGGCCGAGACTCTGATCATTGCAGAGGAAAGGAAGGGGCTCAAGCGAGCAGTGGAAATTGCTGAGACGGTCGTGGCCGGCAAATCTATGCCGGGCATGGCAAATCCCGGTGGCAGTGCTTCTTTTCAAGTGGGCAAGGAAGTCAAAAAGGTGCCTCTGGATGAAGTTTTCCCAGAGCGCCATGCCCTTGTGGGGGCAAGTTTGGATCCCAAATAGGAAAGCGAGCTCACCAGCTTCCTCTGTGAGAATCGGGATATCTTTGCATGGTCTACTTCAGACTTGCAAGGTGTTCCGAGGGAGCTGGCTGAGCACACATTGCATGTGAGACCGGATGCTAAGCCGGTGAAGCAGCCGCTCCGGAGGAATGCGGGCGATAGAAGGAAAGCCATTTGGGACGAAGTGGCCAGGCTCTTAGCCTCCGGCTTTATCAAAGAAGTGCTTCATCCGGATTGGGTGTCTAATCCGGTCTTGGTGGAAAAGAAGAAGGATGAGCCCGCCATAGTGAAAGTATGGCGGATGTGTGTCGATTACACCAACTTGAACAAGGCATGCCCTAAAGATCCATTCCCGCTCCCTCGGATCGATCAAGTGATTGATTCCACAGCTGGATGTGAACTGCTATCATTTGTAGATGCCTATTCTGGTTTCCACCAGATCCCTTTGTATGAGCCGGATCAAATAAAGACATCCTTTATTACCCCGTACGGGGCTTATTGCTATCTCACCATGCCTTTCAGATTAAGAAATGCCAGCGCAACTTACCAGAGATGTATGCAGAAGTGTTTGCATGATCAAATAGATAAAAATGTGCAGGTATATGTCGACGATATCGTCATAAAGACCAAGGAGAGCAAGACTCTCATAGATGATCTCCGGGAAACCTTTGGAAACCTGAGGAGATTCCGGATGAAGTTGAATCCGGCTAAGTGTACCTTCGATGTGCCGGCGGGCAAGTTGCTCGGCTTCCTTGTTTCCAGCCGGGGTATTGAGGTGAATCCCGGCAAGATTCGTGCCATAGAAAGGATGAAGCCACCGACAGATTTGAGGGAAGTACAGAAATTCACTGGGTGCCTCGCATCCCTGAGCCGTTTCATAAGCCGGCTAGGAGAGAAAGCTTTGCCGTTATATCAGTTGATGAAGAAGTCCAACACATTTGTCTGGACAACGCAAGCAGATGCAGCTTTCAAGGAATTGAAACAGATGTTGTCAACAGCGCCGGTATTGGCGTCTCCAATGCCCCGGGAGCCGATGTTGCTCTATATAGCGGCAACCAACAGGGTTGTCAGCGCAGTGATAGTAGTGGAGCGAGAGGAGGGAGGCAAACCCGTGCAGCGGCCGGTATATTATCTGAGTGAAGTCCTCTCCACCTCGAAGCAAAACTACCCACACTATCAGAAGATGACTTATGGTGTCTATATGGCGGCCAAGAAGCTCAAGCATTACTTCCAAGAGCATCCAATCCGGGTAGTGGCCGAGGCCCCTATCTCGGAAATCATAAGTAACAAAGATGCCAGCGGCCGGATAGCAAAGTGGGCAATAGAGCTTTCACCATATACACCTCAATATGACAAGAGAGATACCATTAAGTCCCAGGTGCTGGCTGATTTCTTTATTGACTGGGCCGAGATACAGTATGAGCCACCATTGCCAGATGCAAATTATTGGAGGATGCATTTTGATGGGTCCAAGACAATACATGGCCTTGGTGCCGGCATAGTTCTCAGTTCACCAAAGAATGACCAATTGAGATATGTTCTGCAGATTCATTTTGCAGCATCAAATAATGTGGCGGAGTATGAGGCACTGGTGCATGGCCTGAAGGTGTCTAAGGACATAGGAATTCGCCGGATTATGTGTTTCGGTGATTCTGACTTGGTGATTCAGCAATGTTCCGGCATATGGGATGCGCATGATGCAAACATGGGGTCCTACCGTTTCCTGGTGCAGCAGATAAGTGGTTACTTCGAAGGTTGTGAGTTCCGGCATGTTCCCCGGGCTCAGAACGAGGCAGCCGATACATTGTCCAAGCTGGGATCTTCCAGAGATTCAATCCCGCCCGGCATTTCATTGGAGCATCTGAGGAAGCCGTCAATCAAGCCCTCGCCGGAGTCATCTTCCATTTATGTCCCGCCGAGTCTGGAGGATGCAGTTCCAATGGAGATAGATGCCGGAGCCAGGTCAGATAACCCGGGGACTGTTTCCTCAGTCCCGGGGACTGGGCCGACATATGCGGTGAGTGCAGTATTCCAGAGCAGAACTAGGGGCAAGGGTAAAATGTACCAAGAGGTCGGGCCGGTATACCCGGGGACTGCTCCGGCATACCCGGGGACTGATCCCTCAGTCCCGGGGACTTCGCAGCCCATGGAGATCGATTATGTGTCGGTCGAAATGATGGAGATAGATCAGGCAGTGTTCACTGTCAGGGAAGTGCCCTCATGGGCACGTCCTATCATGGATTTCTTGATGGATGGTCAAGTGCCGGCGGATGAAACCGAGGCACGCCGGATTGCAAGGAGATCCAAAGGATATACCATCATAAACAAGGAAATATACAAAAGAAGTGTCACCGGAGTATTGCAGAGGTGCGTTGAGTCTGCGGAAGGCCTGGAGATGCTCCAGGAAATTCATCAGGGGGAGTGTGGTCACCATGCTTCATCTAGAGCATTGGTGGCAAAGGTATTCCGGCATGGGTTTTATTGGCCGACGGCACTGCAAGATGCAGAAGACTTGGTCCGGAAATGCAATGGGTGTCAGAGATATGCCCACCAGATTCATCAGCCGGCATCTGCCTTGAAGACTATCCCGATAACCTGGCCCTTTGCTGTTTGGGGCCTGGATATGGTCGGGGCTTTTAAGCCGGCCAGAGGAAAGATGATCCATATCCTGGTCATGGTGGACAAGTTCACCAAATGGATTGAAGTGAAGCCCATAAGCAAGTGTGATGGTCACACAGCAGTGAAATTCTTAAAAGATATAATCTTGAGATATGGTGTTCCCCATGGCATCATCACTGACAATGGGTCGAACTTTGCCCAAGGGCCATTTGCCAAATTTTGTGAGGAAGTGGGAATCCGGCTGGACATTGCGTCGGTCGCTCACCCTTGTACCAATGGCCAAGTAGAGAGGTCAAATGGGCTAGTGTTATCCGGCATAAAACCCCGGCTAATAGAGCCACTAGAGAAAACTCCGGGATGTTGGCTAGATGAATTGCCAGCAGTGCTTTGGAGTTTAAGGACAACTCCGAATAGGTCAACAGGCTACACACCATTTTTCCTGGTGTATGGAGCAGAAGCTGTGCTTCCAACAGATGTAATACATGATGCACCAAGAGTAGTGCTATATACTGAGGAAGAGGCTAAAGAAGCCAGGGAAAATGATGTGGATCTGCTGGAAGAAGCAAGAGAAGTAACACTGTCAAGAACAGCAGTATATCAGCAGAACCTCAGACGCTATCATGCGCAGAAGGTAAATCCAAGGAGATTCCAAGAGGGAGATCTAGTACTCCGGCTAAGGCAAGGAACAGAGGGCCGGCATAAGTTAACTCCTCCATGGGAGGGGCCATTCATTGTGAGCAGAGCTCTGCACAATGATGCCTATTATCTTATAGATGCGCAGGCCCCCAAGAAGGACAAGGCGGACAGGTCTGGAGAAGAAACCAAGAGACCATGGAACATAGCCCTACTCCGCCCCTTTTACTCCTGAGCAGCACAATGTATGTATTTCCATATTTTGCTTTATGTGTCGGCGCTTTATGCCGGCATAACACTAATGAATGAAATGTCGGCATCCCGAAGAGAGAGGGGCACTGCCTCCGAGATATATCGTTGTTTATTTTCAGTTTTGTTATATGCCGGCTGGCTTGATTTGAATGTTTCCTATGTCGGTCTAGTAATGTGTCGGCAACAAAGGCCGCTCTTCGACTCAGCTGCTGTCCGAAACCCGGCTTCATGGCTAGCAAGAGTAGATGCCGGAGATTGTCTACACATGGAAAACGGCTAAGGAAATATAGAGCAAGCGAACCGACATTTATGTTAAAGCTAAAGATAAAACTTGAAATGTCGGATGATTTGAAGTCTAAGTTTCAAAGTTAAAGTACTGTATGTTCAATAAAGCAACCTTGAGACTCATATGTCGAAAGCCAAAAAAGGTAGACAAGTAGCCAAGGTTGTGAAGTTGAGGAAACAGGAAAACAAACTCGGTGACTTAGCCAAAAGATGATCCGGCATTGATAACAAGCAAACCGAGATAAAACTTGTTCAGGTAGCAAACCAAAGGAAATTAAACGTATATCTTACAATTGCACCTGGCATTCTGGGGATCTGATGAAACTTAAAGTTTTTGGTGCTGCAAAGTCAAGGAGCAGCGGCAGAAGCAGAGCCGCCGGCTGGAGGAGCTGTAGCGGTGGAGATGTCGGCTTCAGGTGTGCCGGACCCAGCAGATGGAATGGAGCCATCACCTCCGCCCGGGACAGATCCCTGTTCTGGGGCATCAGTGTCGGCTTCATAAGCTTCCTCTTCGTCTTGGCTTGAGTCGGAGCCTTCAGCGTCTGCAGCATCCTTGTCGTCGTCCGCCGTCTTTTCCGGCTCGCGGATGTCCCGGACGAAAGCATCGGTGTCGGCATAATCCACATAACTGTGGGCCAGTTCCCGCCGACGCCGGATGTGTTCCGGATCCGTGGCCCAGATGGATCCTTCGCGCACAGTGCGCAACGTCTCCAGATCAGCTTTTTCGTACCAGGAGAGGAAGTAGCTGAGAGCTTCATCAGCTCCAACCCTCGCGCTGGAATCCCGCCATTCCCGGAGGCGAACCTTGGCAAGGTGCAGATCATTGCCGAAATCAACAGGATCAGTGGGCGTCCTTTGTCCCGGCCAGAGGGCAGAGAATGCCTCCTGGGCGCCAAGAAAGAGTTCTTCAGTGTAGAAGGTCATGGCGTTCTTCCGGGATTGCAGGGCCAACAGCTGCTCCGACATGTCCCAGTTGGCCGAGTCAACCAGAACACCCCGGTTCTCTCGATCGAACTGCAGAGCCCTCTCAACGTCTTCGACGGAAGCGGGAAACATGTCTGAGAAAAATAGATAATGTTAGCAAAAGGGGAATATGTCGGCATAGATGGTATGCCGGAAAGGATCATGGTATGTCGGGCAGGATAAGGAAAAAAGGATTTGAAGCTTACTGGCGAGGTCAGCATTGAGCTGTGCAACTGTAACTTCCCATTTCGTTGCCTGCTCCTTCAAGCTAGACAGTTCGGCATGGGCGTTGGAGGCATCAGTCTCGGAGGTGACAAGCAGCTCCTGGGCCTTCTTGAGTTGACCCTCCCTCTGCTCCTTCTCCTCCAGAAGCTCGGCGATCTGACCTTTCAACTGCTCTATCTCGACCTTGTGAGCGGCATCCCGGTCGTCCAGTTGCTTGGCCACATCCACTGAGGACATACAGTCCTGGTGGCGTGCCTCCAGTGTAGCTTTATCATCTGAAAAGATTTGAAGTCAAAATAATGGGAAGATAGAAAGCAGTGACGAGAGATAAAGGATTTGAAGTATAAAGTGTCTATTTGGGTGACAGCATTATCCGCCATACCTGTCAGCTCCTTCACCCTCTTGACAAGCTCGGTGACTTGGGCTTCGGCACCAGCTGCGATATGACAGAAAAAGGTTATGTGTCGGCATATTAAGGTGTGCCGGCAAAAGGTGTATGAAGAAAAAAGAAGGCAAGGCATCCGGCATATATGTCGGATGAGTTTACCTTTCTGGCGCAGTTCCAGCAGGAGCTTGCTATGTGCGTCAGATAACTTCTGGTGCTCGCACACCAAGTCGTGGAACATGTCGGCGCGCGTATTGTTCATGCGCTGCAAAAGTGTTAGGATTTGAAAGGTTATGAGAAAAGTCTAGCATACCGGAACAATTGGAGATCATATAAAGTACTCATGCTGTTGAAGACCCGGCACAGGTGCTGCGCACCTATCCCGGCTCTCGGTGACTAGGATTTGAAGCTCGGATTGAGCTTATATCTCGGACAAGAGGATTTGAAAAATAAATAAGATGTGAAATAGTTAGAGACCCGGCACAGGTGCTGCACACCTATCCCGGCTCTCGGTGACTAGGATTTGAAGCTCGGATCGAGCTCATATGTCGGCAGTTAATTCGAGAACAGCTAACTAAAAGAGTATTGGAAAATCCCGGATGTCCGTATCCCGGACAGCCGATATTTTCGGGGACTGGGGATATGTGTATAGGTAGAGAAGACTTACGTTGGTGGCATCGGCCAATTGGTGAAGTCTTTGCTGGAGGCTGAGGAGCTCGCAGGCAATCGGAATGGGCTTCGCGGCCAGGATGTCTGATGGATTGCCAGTGGCCGAGGCTTCGGCCATCTTCTTGCTCCTAGAGTCCGCAATGTCCATATTGCCGGCGTCATTCCACCTGACACAGTGCTCCTTAAGAGACCCAAGGCTCTGGTCACTTTTCGTCTCCAGGGGGACGCGGCCCTCAAGTTCCGGTGTGTCGAAGAAGCTGGGCCGGTAGCCAGGCCGGGTTGCTGCCCTGCCAAGATGCAGGGCCAGGGCAGAGCTGGGCCGGGACGCTGCCTTAGAGGGAGCAGTGGCGGCGGATGGTGTGCCGGACTTGGTCGGCTGGATCTTGAGGGTGCCGGACTTGACCGGAGCAGAGGTCTTGTCCGGGATGAGGGTCTTGGCCGGGGCAGCGGTCTTGGATGGTGCTGGAGTCTTCTTAGCAGAGGGAGTCTTGGGCGTGGGTTGTTCCGGCGCGGCCGGTGCAGCTTGGCCAGCAGAGGCAGGTTCCAGAGCAGTCCGGACCTCCGGCACTGCAGGGCCCTTTCCTTTGTTATCTATGCCGGCGCTCTTGTTGCTTGCGCCGACATCCTCAGTAGTCCCGGCGCCGCTGATGGGCGCGCCGGAGTCTGGGGCATCTCGTTGGGCTCCTGTGTCCATGTGGACATCAGAAGCTGGATGTTCCTGTTGAGCCCCCGAGTCCATATGGACGTCGGGGGCAGAGTTGTCTTGCTCTGGCGGAGGATCGTCCTTCGCCAGGGAGGTAGGTCTATCGGGCGCAGGCGAAGATGCCGGCGCCGGGGAGGTCGTGTGACTTGCAGATGGTATGTCGGAGGCGGCAGTTTCCGCCGGCTTGGTAACCTTCGGGCCGCCACTCGAGCCAGAAGCTTGTTCCGGCGCAAGAGGAGCCCTGAAAGAGAGAAAACACCAAGTTAATAATCAAAGCAAAAGATATGCCGGAGAAAATACAAAGAAAAGAAACTTACCCCGAGGCAACAGGCCTCTGTTTCTTCGGAATAGGCACGCCAACCTTCTGCCTCTTCTGTTGCTGAGGTGTGTCGGGCTGGGGCTTCACGCCTCGCTTCCGGCCGGTACGTCCGCCGGTGGAAGGAGGTCCCTAGTTCAGAGGGGCAGCGTCGACAACCATGTCGTCCGGGATAGCTGAGGACGGCATCGGAAAGGCGTAAGCAACAGGTGTTTCTGGAAAAGCATAAGCAAGAGGTGTCGGGCAGATAAACGTCTGGCGGTCTTCATTGGAGTCATCGTTACTCCGGCCTTGAGTGAAATGCCGGGATGAAGAGGCCTTACCCGCGGCAGAGGCAGCACGGGTGTTCCGGGGCAGCTTGTCCCAATGATCCGGATCTTCAACATCTGCAACAGTGCGGTCTGCCGCGATCTGGATCCGGGAGTTCTCCATGGCCTGGAAGCTGAATTTCTGTATAGGAGCAAGGTCGATTGATCAAACAAAGGAATATGGCGGCAAATAGCAATGTCTCGGGCCAAACATGATATATGTCGGTAAATAGAAATGTGTCAGACAAGAGATTATGTATCGGCCAGGAGGGTTTACCGTTGGGGCGGGCCGATCCCGGCTATATGGTTCAAGTCCCCAGGCAAAGGTGGCCTGAGAGGACTTGCAGACGTCCTTGATCCGCCGCAGAATGTCGGCCGGAGTCAGCTCATGTGTAGAATGCCGGGTGGGGTCCATGGGCCCGCTCATCTGGCAGATTTTGTGTGACCGGCGCTGCAGAGGAGAGACGCGCCGGCTGATAAAGCATGCCACCAGATCTTGAGGGGTAAGGCCGGCATCCCGGAGCTCGCCCTTAACCCGGTGGAGCGCATTCACCGGCATCACCGAGTTCTTCGGGTTGTAGGTCCAATTCTTCATGGCCAAGGGTGGCTCGTCCACAAATGGCGGCAGGTTGATCAGATCCTCGTCGGTGGTGTTCTTGACATAGAAGAAGCTTTTCTGCCACTTCTTGCAAGACTCGAGGAGTTCCACCTTGGGGAAGTCCGAGCCCTTCCGGGACATGATGGTGGCCGCGCCACAAAGGGTCATGGGGCGGTCCTTCTTCTCCTGGGCCGTCTCCGGCGGGTCGTCCTTGCTCCGGGGCGGCTCTTGGATGACTTGCTTCCGTAATTGGAAGTACTTTGCCCAGGCTTGAGAGAAGGGCTCTATGCCGGCAAAGCCTTCGTAGAATGCGGCGAAGGCGGAGAGGATCATCACTGCGTTCGCCGGGATGTGGTGAGGTTGCAGGTCGTAGGTGTCGAGGAAGTCCCGGAAGAAGTCCAATGCCGGCAGACCAAAGCCCCGCTCGAAGTGGGCGATGAAGACGACTCGTTCGCCGGGTTTAGGTGCCGGCGCAGTCTCTCCCGCAGGTAGCCGGCATGCAACACCCTCCAGCACTCTCCTGGTGGAGGTGACCCAGGATATGTCGGCCGGGGTAACCTCCGACCCCTCCCAGCCGGAGCGTCCTTGGACCCGGGCCGAGTTATCTTCCTCTGAGGCCGAGGTACCCGTCATACTTGAGGAAGCCATCTGGATGGCCGGAACAAGGCGTGAGAGCCGGAGTCCTGTGATGTTAATCCTATCAAGGCCAGAGAAAAGGGGGAGGTTAGTCTCTCCGGCATACCACTCTCCCAGAAGTTAGCAGGAAAATGGGATCTACCATCGCAGTTAAAACCGGAAACAAAGCATGGAAATAAGTTCTACGCAAGAACATCTGTGAACCATAGAAGAGCTTCTCTGGCAATGCTAATCGAGGCAAGAAGATACTATGAAGAGAAATTGCTAAAGATCTAAGCGCGCAGTGATATCGGAACAAGGCTGCAAAAAAGCATGAAAGGGGAAGAACAGAGGATGAACTCACCGAAGCTTGGCCGGCGGCGATGAAGCGGCGGCGAGCGTGCAGAGGAAGATTCGGTCCCACAGCAATGTTGCAGAGAGAAGAGGCGGCGGCGGCGTCGTCGACGGGAACGTCGGACGTCGTCGAGCGTCGGCGCCAGCGTGGGGCAGAGCGGCAGCGCTGCTCCTTCGCTGTTCTTCGGTCCGGCGAGGAAGCGCGAGAGGCAGAGGAGCGGAGGAAGAAGAAGGCACTGTGGGGGTAAAAAGAGCAAGTTTACCCCCACCCCCGTATTTATACCGAAGAGGCCAGGGTCGTGGGGATCGTGGGGGGTGTTCCACTACCCCGACCATTTCTGTGAGAGATTGCCACGTGGCGGCACAGAGTGGGGCGGCGGCTACTGTAACCGTGCCACTAGGCAATGATGGTGGGGAGTAACTGTGCTGTGAACCGTCACATCGTGTGACCGTTCGAGGGGGCAGGGCAGTTGCAAGTTTCGATGCAAACTGTCAGGCCTGGCTTCTCAAGGAAGTCTCGTCTATATGTCGACGTAACTGCCCGGGGAATATGTTCCGACCGAAATACCCCGAGACCGGCCGGAATAACTTTTGGAGAAGGAACAGTAGCCGGTATATGTGCGGATGTCCCGGCATATAATCCGATCGTCGGGATATAACGGAGAACCGGGATATAACGAAGAGATGATATGTTGAACCTGTCAAGGCTCCACAGTTATGTCTGGAGAACCTCGGCAGCTTCGGGGACTAGTGTCGGGGGGATGACCCCCGGTAGGGTCAAGAGACTAGAAAGATACAAGGACTATGGTTGACTTTATGCCGGATTATCAAGGAAGGGCCTGGCCGGAATATAAGAGCATCGGCCAGGCCGGCATATTTGTGTATCCCGGCTAATGTCCGGATATACCGGTATAACCGGGATACTTATTAAGGAATGCCGGCGTATATATAGATATGCCGGCCTAACTTATATGTTATATCGTGCAGGAGCAGGGTAAGCCGGATTACCCGACCTTCATAGGTCGTTGGTCCGGCATATAGGTCCAGGATATGGCCAACGGTCGTATCCGGGATACAGAAGTCAGCTAAGATGTCATGTCCCTACAATCAAGGAGAGACTCTGCCAAGTATGGAGAGGGATCATGTTGACAGGGTGCACAGTGGTGGTCTACCTACCCTCACTGTGCACAAGTACAGAGCTTACCTCACAGAGGTAAGGTCACAGTACAGGAAGTACAAGGTACAGGGATGTGGAGTCCCATCGAGAGCAATCAGGGGCAAAGTCAAAGGTCTTGCCTATCGTCAGCATGTCCTGTTTGGAGCGTAGTTGGTGTCTCCTGGTCTTATATGACCGTTGTAACCCTGGCCACCACTATATAAGGTGGCACAGGGAGTCCTAGCAAGGGGTTGGTCACTCGGTGTTCCTACACTTAGCAGTTCATCTTCCTCCTCTAGCAGAGAGCTTGGAAGCACCATTGTTGTGTACTCCATCGATCCAAATATATAACCAGTAGAGCAGGAGTAGGGGTGTTATCTCCTTACGAGAGCCCCGAACCTGGGTAGATCTGTGTTCCTTTCTGTCGTGCTTTTTAGCTCGTTCCCCTCTCCCGAATCCTCCAGCATCTAGTTCGGCCCCCATTTAAGCCATCCTATGGCATATGTTGTTTCACCACGACGACAGCAGGTATGATTAAAAAACAAAATCATGGTATAAAATCCCAGTACAAAATCACATAAATCTAGCATGCAACATCGGCAACTGGGTTCGCCCGCTCAACAGTACCACTAACTCTTTCTGTGTACCTACCGGATTCTCTTTTCATCCGAGTGGCAAACTTTTTTGTGTGTGAAACAGAGAAAAAACCTATTTCGAGAGCGGTAAACCTTTTTTTACATGCTCACAAGTTCAACTTAGTCTTGACCCTAATCTAGCTAATAAGCTGGGCTCGATAATCGATATCCTACTTTGAAGTTAGCTTTTATGTCTGAAGATTAGGTAGATTTGTTTAAACTCACTGTCACCGGGAGGTCCAGTTCACATTTTCACTATGCAGTAGAACGTTATTCCTCTTTTAGCACATCTCATCGAGGGATTCAGCCCACTGGCCTCATCCCAGCGATAATTTTTTTAATATTGCACTTTTTTCAGCTATTTCAAAACTATGATTCGTTTGCAGCTAATTACAGAAGTAGTGCACCATTCCATCCGGCGGACTCGACTAGTGCTAATCCCATCTGGCAGACGCGAGAGGTTGGTGGAGGACGGCGCCGACTCGAGGCAGGCCTGCAATCGCGGCCGGCAGATGGAATTGGAGCTTGTCGCGTCTAGCGGCTGCGACTGCAGCTTGTCGCATCTCCGGGCTCGACGACACATTTGCTGGCTACGCGCACCCCATCGGCGACCCATTGATCTGTTTTAAGGCAACGCGCACCCGAGAACTCGCTATTTTCATTAATTTGAAGTGTTTTAAGTCGCGGCAAAATTTTCGGATAGTTTATCTATTAGTAATATTTCTGAATATATATTGGAAGTAACATTTATATTAATATAGAAAGTGCGTGATACATCGGTATTACATACCGCAAACTAAAATATAGAAAGTGTGTGATACATCGGTATTACATACCGCAAACTAAAATAGAAATACATGATTTGGGACAACTAAAATTAAGATACAAATATAGTACGAATAACTAAGGCTTGGCGACTCTCTTGCCCTTTGTTGAAGAAGCTTTTTTGGCCCAGTCGCTAGGCATGAAGTGGTCGTCGTCGTCTAAGTCGTCTTCGTCGTCGAACCATGACGATGCAGGTCCTTTGCCCTTGCAAGCAACGCTCTTTGGCTTGAACGAGGTAGATTCTTTGCTCTTCGATGACGCCCCTTTCTTCTTGGCCCAATCGCTAGGCATGAAGATATCTTCATCTTTGTGGCTGTCGTTGATCCAGAGCGCGGTATGTTGAATCCACCAGCTCATGTCTCCTCCTCTCTCCTTTATATCTGTCCAGTGCCCGTTGATCTTGATAAGTTCTGCCTGGACCTCCTTCCAGGTACGAGATGGGTCTGTCGACTTCCTCCGATTGTAATCATATGTGACCTCAATGAGAAGGCTGGGGCTATTGATAAGCTCGTCAAATGGAACTAGCTCACCGTTTCTTCTAAATCTACAGGCTGCCTTGAAAACCTCTACGGACATAAGTGTTTTCCAACTACGATTAGGAGGCGCCATGTTCGGCAAGATACAATGAGCTAGAACTGATGTTTAGGTGGTCTTATATAGGACTTGAAGAATAGAAATGGCGGGAAAGAAGACACGGAATGCAGAAGGCGGGAAAGAAGAAGCGAGAAAGGACTTGGCGGGAAAGAACAAGCGGGAAAGAATTTGCTGGAAAAAACGAGCGGGAAAGAAGTTTGCTGGAAAAATCAAGCGGGAAAGCAGTTTTGCGGGAAAAAACGAGCGGGATAAAATTTGCTAAAAAGAATGAGCGGGAATGGAGTTGGCGGGAAAGAACGAGCGGGAAAGAATAGGCGGGAAAGAACGAACGGGAAAGAATAGGCGGGAACAAATAGTCGGAAATAAATCGTGATAAATATATGTGTTTCATACATCATCGGGTAGCAGTATAATGAGTCTCATACATCATCGGGTAGTAGTACAATGAGAACCGCAAACATGCTTACAAATATATGTCTAATGCGAATGTATATACAAATTATTAGGATACAAGATACAAAGATCACATAGATCATCAACGGCGCGGAGCACGTGGTGGTCCTCGTGGCGGCGGCGTCGTCCATCCATACCTGTTAGGGGCCGCTCGATAGTACTAAGTGCTCTCAACCTCCTGGTTGCCGGTCTATGACTGCTGTGTGGGATCAGGTGGAGGAGTAGTAAGCAAGGCCATATAACCACCCATAGGGTCCGAGTTAATATCGTTGTCACCAGTCATCCAAGTCGATCCCTGCATAGGCGACGTCCCTTCCTGGGCTGTAGCGTGCAATGCAATAAAATCTATTAGGAAATTACGGCTATGTATAACTTAAGAAATACAACAACTATGCACTACACGTACCTTCTGGCATGGCCATCTGTGGAGTATAACCAAAAATCTGATGCGCTATGCCTCCATACTGCTGCTGGCTCAAGTAGTTGTACTCCGGCTGCTGCACATAGCCTGAACCTCCAGCCTGGTAAGGATCAGGCTGATGGTGAGGCCCAACAGAACCTCCAGCCTGGTAAGGATCAGGCTGCTGCTGATGCTGCCAAGCTGAACCTCCAGCCTGATCAGGAGCAGGCTGATGGTGAGGCCCAGCTAAACCTCCAGCCTGGTAAGGATCAGGCTGCTGCTGATGCTGCCAAGCTGAACCTCCAGCCTGATCAGGAAGAGGTGGCCTCTGTCTCGACGTGGAACGCCGCGTAGCTAAACGTCTAGGCTCAACAGTAGAAGGTGGCCTCATACTCCCCTGCGGATCAAGACGTGGACGTGGTGCATGCCTGAGAGGGGCTGGAGGCGTAGGCACTTCTAGATACCGTGGTGGACGCGGTGTCCATGTATGAGGGTCCATTTGTCCACTTCCGATTGTGTACAACTTAGGATCCAACCCTAAAAACACCACTATCATTTTTTTGAATACCCCAATACGGATACTCTGAGAATCAGTTTTCTGCACCTCCACATACTGAAACTCACTAAGATCAGCTCCAACATTACTGCTACGGACCGCGCTGTTTCCGTAATGAATAACAAACGTAACTACTCCAGACATGACTCCTGCTACATAAAAATCCTAGTTTCGTCAACTACACCGCTATAATATATCTACACACAATTAAAATACCACCATTTCCAGATAAGAATTTTACCCTTGAAGCGTGCGAACAAACACCTCGAAAATTCCTCACGTCACACCACTTCAACCAGCCGCACCGGAATCACCCTGCAAAATACAAAAACAACATCAAGAACGCTACATAATACAACAAGAACACTAGAACACCTATAAGAAATTTTACACAAACTACACCTACATGCGACTATACGCACCAAAATTATTTCTCCATAATTAAGCCCATATCTCTACACCGCTAAATTATATCAACAAAAAAATACACGATCACCGTATGATATTAACATTTTACCCTTGAAGCTTGAAAATCACCACATTGCAACAGCCTCACGTCACACCTCTTCTGCAGCAACGAAATTAACCTGTAGAACACAAGAACAACATCAAGAACAGATAAACAACTACAGAAAAACTAACACCAATTACACCAAAATGTGACTAAATGGACCAACGAAATTTCTGTACAAGCTAACCCATCTGTAGATCGGGCTATCCTCTACTACTTGCAACAAATCTCACTTAATTTGATCAAGAAATGGCCTCAAAATCGAAGAAAATAAGATTAGAGAAGAAGCGAGCTAGAACAGCAGCAGTCTGGGAGAATAGAGCTCGAGCTGGTTTAGGAGGAGGAGAATGGAGGCGACACTGCATGCGGTGGGGGGTGCGGACCGGATATGTCCAAGCGCTGGGACTTCTCGTGTCCGCCGGCTGCGACAGGTTGGAAAGGCAGCGGCCGGATGCGACAAGTGCTGATGCTCCTTTCGAGGGCGCTGCTGGCATGCAGGACCCCCTGCTGTCGCGTCCGGCCAAAGCGACGCACGCTTATCGCGTCTGCCGGATTCGACAGGTACCTATCGCGTCCGCCGGATGGAAGGGTGCACTACTTCTGTAATTAACTGCAAACAAATCCTAGTTTTGAAATAGCTGCAAAAAAGTGCACTATAAAAAAAATTCGCATGATCCCATGCAGCACGTTCTAAATCTGCCTATTAGTTCGGCTGCCTAGTGACGCGGCCCAACAACAGTGTTTCTTCTTCCATTCTTATTACTCCCTCCGATCGGAAACAAGTGTCGGCAATTTTGTACTAGCTTAGTACAAAGTTCATACTAAGTCTCCGACAGTTATTTCCGACCGGAGAGAGCACCTAGTATGCCCCTGAATACAAAAATAGAAGTGAAGTTTTCCCTAAAGAAAAAGTAGAAGTAACATTTAGTCATGAAATTTAGAATTCAGAAAACATACATAAACAATAAAGGAACATCATCTTTGGAAATGGCTTAAGAAGTTAATGGCTTCACTGTGTCAACGTAGTGTCACGTATATTCATGCCGTCTCTCTTTTAGCAATTCAAACGAAAATTCAATTCAACTCTCTAGCAAGAAGATATCTTTCAAATCATCCAAAAAAATTATCAATTTTTTTGCATATCACTAGTGGAAAACAGAGCAATAGCACCGGTTTGTAACCCCCATTAGCACCGGTTTTGGAACCGGTGCAACGCATCCGGGACTAAAGCCTTAACCTTTAGCACCGGTTGCGTTACGAACCGGTGCTAAAGGCCCTCCACGTGGCCTCCCACACGCGCTCCCGCTGGAGAACCTTTAGCACCGGTTCGTAATACGAACCGGTTCTAAAGGTTGGCGACGTGGCAGCCCTAAACCCTAATCGTTGCGGCTGAAACCCTAAACCCTAGCATTTCAAATACGATTTTTTTGGGTATTTGAAACACGTTGATGCACATATAAAAGAAACCATTATATTACACAATATAGTCATACATATAGAGATCGAAGCTAGTACGTGTCATCTTTCATCGTGCTTGGTCGAACATATTACATAATGGTATATTGTACACGTTCATGCATATATATACAATATAATTTCGGTTACGATTTTCCAAACTCGTAATGCCGATGGTATTCTCCGGTTGGTGCTATGACCTCATCAAGTAAGAATCCCGCCAGTTCCTCTTGAATTGCTCGTACACGCTCGGTTGCTAGAAGACGATCCCGCTTCAGTTCGATCTAATGTAAAGAAGGGGATCAATATATATGAATGAAGAAACTCAACATAAATGATGGTAATAAAATAAAATTGTGAATATTGTTTACGTACATCTAGTTGTTCTAGTCTTCTCTTCTCACAGCAAGTCTCTCGAATGAACTCGCAGACATAGAATCCACATAAATTATTCCCGTCTTTTTGCTTCAAGCACTTTACGAGAATAGAGTTCAATCAAAATAATAATCAAGGATGATAATGGTATTAAAACTAGAACCAAAGAGATGCGCGGACCTAGCTAGTAGTACTTACCGGTACTTGTTTAAATTCAAGCTCCTTTTTCCAGGGACCCGGTGCCTTATCCGTGAACCGTTTCCAAGCACTGCCCGACAAAGAAAATGAATAAAGAAGTTAGTAATTACTTGATATCGGGAAATGAACAAAAGTTGCTGATATAGTGCCATGTATAGTGATTGAAATTACCACTGGAGTGTATCAATCATGTCCCCGAATGTCTCAAGGGGTTTTTGTTTCGAGTCCATGACTAGTAATCGTCCTCTATCAAGTTTAATAACTAGCAGAATAAAATGATACCTGCGCACACGCATAATACACACTTAACATCGAGTAACCAAAATAGTAATGTGTATAAGACAGTCACACACTCTCTTGAAGTTGTAAGGAAATAGTATTTTCGTCATGGTTTCTTGTTTCCTTAACGCCCGTACCAAGTTATTCTCCATGTCCTTGATATGGTTATGGAGAGTTAG
Organism: Dactylis glomerata; assembly: GCA_007115705.1. NCBI lineage: Eukaryota > Viridiplantae > Streptophyta > Magnoliopsida > Poales > Poaceae > Dactylis > Dactylis glomerata. Next base: position 762,513 of record QXEO01000371.1, on the reverse strand, counting down.
CTCATTCACGGTATATGGGTCAATGAACCCAATGTCATAGATTTGTCCTCTTTTGCATTCGAGTTTCTTCAATCTGCATAATATAGTGAGTAAAATTATGCATGCAATGAACAAGATGAGCTAAAGACTTAATTACAAAAATAATACTTACAAACAATAGGTACTGATCATCGATTTGTCGAGGGCATCATGATTGTATAACTGAAATAATTCAGCAAATTTGATGTTTATGTCATCGTTTCCACGAAAGTAATGCTCATCATTAATTCCCAGTATGATCCAGTTCTGCCCATGCTGTGAGGCTTCCATGTACCACTTATGCAATTTTCGCATTCTTGTTGGTAGATTCGGAATCTCCTCGGGTCTGCCAAGAGGGCTCCCGTGCCGGTATTGGTATGCTACTACTTCAGTCGTGGGGAAATCATACTTACTTAAGTACTGAGCAACAGACATACCTGCAACTTCGGCCTCCTCTTTGTATAGTGCTATGATATCTGGATCATACTGGACATCGGGAAACACTTGGAGCGGGGGGCACGAGTTCATCTGTTCTCCGAGCTGAGGAACTAATTTACCTTTTGACCGCTTTGCTGCATCTGACTTGAGAATAGTGCGGTCATAGTATGATGCAAGCCTTGGCTCGGGTTGGTGAAGGTTCTTCAACATTTTTAACACTTTCGGATCTAGAGGAGGCTGCTCGGTCTTCTTTCTCTTCAAATTTTCAAAGAAGTTCTTTGATTTCTCTTGTACTTTCTCCGCATTTTCCTCCGGAGTATAGTCGTAAGGTCTCTTGGGAGGAACCTTAGGTACTCTTGGGAGGGGCTCCTGTCAATGGATCGGTGATCGGTTACGACTCATCGATGGAGCGGCGATGGTACACTTCCGCTTTTGGCTCTGAGCCTCAGTGGACGGAGGTGGCGGAGACGGCTCACTAGCTGGAGAAGTCTAGTATACTGGAGAAGGCTGATGCGGCGGAGATGCCGGAGAAGGCTGACGCGGAGATGGCAGAGAAGGCTGACGTGGCGGTGGAGAAAAGTGACGCGCTGGAGACCTTGGCGTCCAATTTGGAAGCACGATGTATTCCTTTAGCCATAGAATGGTGGTCTTCTTGGCTTCTCCCAGCTCATACAAATCCCCATCACCCGCAGGGTGGTCAAGCTTCAGCTGCTCAAATCCGCCCATAACTTCATCCACCCGGGCAACAGCGTAGCCATGTGGAATCGGACAGCAATGATAAGTTAAATCAGGTCCAATGGGTAAGGCATAGCCGACCGCCACCTTCATGGTTATGTTCACGACCTTCACATGTAGCTCGCAAGATGTCGACTTCGTGATATCATCCACTGGGTAGCAGATCGCCGGTTCATCATCATCCTCTGGGAGGTCCGTGGAAGCCACGCTGCTTTTCCGCTGAGATGGTGGGCCGGTAGCATCATGTCCGGCTTCTATCTGTGGCTGAGATGCGGCGGTTCCTTGCTGGCTTATCCGATTTAACAAGTCTGATTGCCGCTTCAGCTCTTCTTCTATCAAAGACATGCGGTCTGCCTCCCTTTCCTTTCTTCTCTGACGGCTTCTATCGGGAAATTTATTCCTTTCCACAGGAAACCCGAGTTTCCATGATTTGGAGCCTGGTGTGGTTCGTGTTCGTCCTGGGTGTTCATCATTCCCAAGGGCGCATGTGAGCTCGTCCTTCTTTCTTTCGGGATGGAACCTTCCCTCTTCAACATCCTTTGATGCGCTTCTAAGGGCATCAATGGGAAGAGGGTCTTCGTCATGCTTTTTTGTATATACACACTTCCCTTCTGAGTCCAACTTCCCTCCATGCCCGTAAAACCAATCCCTTGACCGATCGTTCTATTTCAATATCTCCGGAATGATCCCTTTAGCAATTAGATCATCCTCCATTTTCTTCCACTTAGGCTTGCCAGACTTGTAGCCTCCTTGCCCCATAGTATGGTGATACTTCTTTTTAGCAGCATTTTTCTTATTTATTTCTGACCTTCTCTTAGCTGCCTCCGAAGTCTTGTACTCCACGAATGCGTCCCAGTGGTCTTTTATCTTCTCATATTGTCCAGTGAACACCAGAGTCTTTTCTTTGTTGACAAAATCCTTGTACAATCTTTTCTTCCAGTTGTTGAATTGTATTGCCATCTTCGAAAGAGTCCACTTCTTGACTTTCCGCTCTATGATATTCAGATGACGATCATTGTCATCTGAATCCTCCTCATTTGGATCCTCCTCATTTGGATCCACCTCTGGTGCCTCTGGTAGGGTAAAATTAACCATGAGCTTCTTCCAAAGAATATTCTTCAATTTCTTGTGGACATATTTAACTGGTTCCATCTTTGTCTTCTTCCATTCTCAAAGGGTGATCGGAATGTTGTCCCTAACAAGAACTCCGCATTGTCTTGTAAATTTACTTGCGTGAGCCGTGGGAGCAATCGGTTTGCCATCTTCACCGATTTCTTCTATCCGGTACCTTTCATGTTCTACCAACCTTCTGGCCGGACCTCTTTTATTTACAGAAGAGTGGCTCAATCCAGAGGGCTAAAAGAAGAAAGAGCATTAATATATGAATTAAATAATCCATCTATACAACAGAGGCTTAATTTATTAATACACATCTACCTCGCCGGCACCTTCTCCCTCACCGGCACCTTCTCCCTCATCGGAGCCGGCGCCTTCTCCCTCACCAGCACCTTCTCCCTCGTCGGAGCCGGCGCCTTCTCCCTCATCTCTTCGGTTTTGATCATCTCCCTCACCGGAGTTGTTTAGAAACAACAAGGTGACATCATCATCATTATCGCGGATGATGTCCTCGATAATGTTTTCCTGGAATTTGTCTCTTCCGAGATCCATAGTTTCTGCAAAGAATTATTACAAGTTATCATATAAGAATCCTATTCCTATTTCTATTTCTAAAATATGTGTCATATATAACACATCTATGCTAGCTAAATATAACACATCTATGCTAGCTAAATTAGCAATGTTTTTTGAATTGCATTTGAAATTTCATTAATATATGAGGAATTGCTAAATGGTTCACAAATGTCAAATTTCCAAACCCTATATGAATTGTATGAATTGTATATGAAATTACATTAATATATGAGGAATTGCTAAAATTCTAAAATTCTATTCATATTTTTATAATTCTAAAATTATATTCATATTTCTATAATTCTAAAATTCTATTCATATTTCTATAAATTCTATTTCTATTTATAGAAATATCTTATTCCTATTTCTAAAATTCTATTTCTATTTATAAAATCCTATCCCTATTTCGATTTCTAAAATTTCATATCTCTAAAATTCTATTCCTATTTCTATAATTCTATTTATATTTATAAAAATCTATTCCTATTCCTATTTCTAAAATTTTAAATAACCCTAAATACTAAATAACTCTAAAATTCTAAATAACCCTAAAATTCTAAATAACCCTAAAATTCTAAATAACCCTAATTAACCCTAAATAACCCTAATTAACCCTAAATAACCCTAAAATTCTATCTTACCTGCAGGGGCGGCGCTCGGCGGCCGGTGGGCACGGGCCTAGGCGCGGCCGGTACGGTGGGCACGGGTGGCGGCTGGCCGGCGTCGGTGTCGAGCAGCGTGGGCACATGGGAGGCGGCGCGTGCGGGCCGGCGCGGCGGATGGCGTGTCGGCGATGGTGGCGCGGTGCATGGCGGATGGCGTGCGGACGGGAGGCGGACGTTGTGGCGGTGCGATGCGCGCGCGGCGGCGATGGCGGCGCGGCGGCGATGACGGCAGTGCAGCGACGACGGCGGTGGCACGTAAAATTCCAGCAGCCTGCCGGCGTCCTGTGAGCTCCTAGCACGGTCCTTAGCGATTTGGCGATGCGGGGGGAGGAAGGGGAGGAAGAACTTATAAACAAGGCACCTTTACACCGGTTGGTGGCTTAAACCGGTGCTAAAGACCCTTTAGCACCGGTTGAAGCCACCAACCGGTGCTAAAGCTCAGACCTTTAGCACCGGTTGGTGGCTTAAATCGGTGCTAAAGGTTAATTTGCTGGGAACTGCACCGCCACCCTCTTTAGCACCGGTTTGAGACGCGAACCGGTGCTAAAGGGGCATTTGAAAAGTTTTTTAAATTTTTGGTTGTTCCCGCCTTATTCCATATTGAAGCTATGATCAACATTCCATAAAATGTTATAAAATAAATAAAAATCAGAAAAATAAATATAGCATATCAAAATGTTTATTAGGAAAATATCTATGAAATATTAACACATTGAAAATGCTTAAACTAATTTTGTTAAAATTAGTAGGGTTGCAAATATTTTAAAATCGGTAGGGGCTCGCTAGGTTTGAACTACATGTATATGATATAATGCTCATCATTTTTTGTAAAAATCATTTTTAGGTCCACAATATGTTGTTCGAGATCCACCGCAAGTCTAGCGAGACTCAACTCCGGGCTATGAATCTTCATGCCCGCCGTTTTGAATATAATTTCAAACAGGTATAAGAATTTAAAAAATAATCCAAACAATGTGAAACCTTCGCGTGGTGTCATATTATGTCTTATAGTTGCAAGGAAAAATATTAAACTTGGAAAATTGCAAACATCACAAAAAACCCTTCACAAAATAAGCTATCATGTTCGATGTTTCATGGCTTTTAGGCCAAATGAGCAATGTTATGGCTAGAATCAAGGCATAGTTTGTGATAATGTTCCCATATTATGCACACATGTGCATCTTGGGATTGCTTACGATGTTGCAGAAGGAAGTTTCCCTTTTCATCACACGGAAAAACCATTTTCCATTTTTTAGATGCCAAAAAAAGTTTTTTTGTGAAGCAACCACCAAATTAAAGTTTCACATTGCTATCAAAACATTTTTCAAAAATACTAGACCACCTTAGATGGAAAATTCCCCAGCCGGTGCATCTGAAACCTTTCCGTCCACACCTCATGAAAAAGACAAATTCCTGCCAATTCGGTAGGAGGCCCGCTAGGTTTGAACTACATGTATATGATATAATGCTCATGATTTTTTGTAAAAATGATTTTTAGGTTCACAATATGTTGTTTTATCAGAGATCCACCGCATGTCTAGCGAGACTCAACCCCGGGCTATGAATCTTCATGCCCGCCGTTTTGAATATAATTTTAAACATATATGAGAATTTAAAAAATAATCCAAACAATATGAAACCTCTGCGTGGTGTCATATTATGTGTTATAGTTGCAAGGAAAAATATTAAACTTGGAAAATTGCAAACATCACAACAAAACCTTCACAAAATGAGCTATCATATTCGATGTTTGCCATAAATTGGCACATTTAATATATATGGTGACCTAAAATGCCTTGGAGGCCATGAACCCCCCTTCGCGTATCTCCCTTGATTAGGATTGCTTCGGTCGTAACCATGGAGTATGTTCACCATTTAACGCGATGCTTGGGTCAATATTCACTCTGAAGGGCGGAATTTCATCAAACTTATTATAATCTTCTAACATGTCTGTCTTATCCTCAACTCCCACGATGTTTCTTTTCCCTGAAAGAACTATGTAACGCTTTGGCTCATCGTATGATGTATTCGTTGCCTTATCTTTTCTTTTTTTTGGGTTTGGAGGACATGTCTTTCACATAGAAAACTTGAGCCACATCATTTGTGGGGACCCCGGATTACCCATCCGGAATACCCGATATGCATACAATTCATGATCCCATGATCAGTGTGTCGTGAATCCACATATCCGAGTTGATACCAGAATTACATCATCTATTACAGTACCAAATAATATACTTACAATTGGTCACATGACCAAGTTTGATATTGCCGCGCAGGGCAAGTTTACAACTAAGCAGCGGATACCAAATGGCGTAGATGACCCACATCATGCCTACTACCCTACAGGCAACTGACTGGGAGACGTTCCTAGTTCGCATCGGCGTCGTCGAACTCCTCACCATCATCCTCATATTCTTCACCATAATCTGACCAAGTTAATAGCCAGGGACAAAGTCGTGAGTATATTTGAATTGTACTCGCAAACCATCTAAGAAGAAGTATTGTCATGCTGTTTGGCTGTAGCAAGGAGAAAGGCTCTAATCTAGTTTATCCTATCTAGTCAATTTCTCGTGTCGATATAGCATGTCTTACAACGTTTCTATATCCTTATTAAAGCAAACATTTAGAAAACTTTTTAGTAAAAATCTCTAGGAAAGGGAGAAACTCATTTGGTTTTCAAGAGAGAGCCGATGGTCAATCAAACATGACCACCTTCCTTTATAAAACTAGGTCAATCACGCATGACCATCTCCATTCCCTCGGTAGTACCCTGCAAGTACTCCGAACCATAATCGTGCCACGACAGTACCCTTCGAGTACTCTGTCCAGCACATTTCTCCATGTTTCCGAAAACTTTCTTGTAAAACCAAAACCTGACATTGGGTTAGGCAACAGCCAGTTCAACCATCCATGACCGAGGACTCAGCTATTCGAATAGATTTACAATCTGCAGAGGTTGTATACTTTACCCACAATCATCCGGATACTCATCGTGTGGGCATCTTCCCCGCATAACCTCATATGCCACGACAAGCACCCGATCAAAGCCTTTCGCTTATCTACCTTAGTACGGGAATCTACCCTATGGAGTATGTACCTCCCCGGCACACCCTGGCAGTCTACCTCCATGTTCGAGCGTAACTCCAGTGCCACATCAGGAGACCCATAGTGTCTTCCGGTGGCTCGGGATATGCCGTTGTAATGTGTTGACCCTCAATAGGCGTCAACCCGGATTCTGGGGTACCACGTACCCTTATATAGTTATGACTCCCGTACTAAAAAAAACTACGAGCTAAGCCCCGTCCCATACCAGGGTAATCATGGTTGCACGGGTTAATTGTCCCGGGTGAATACGTAATCACCAATGTCTTTTCTTTTAAAACCACCACTCCTTTTTCCTCCATGTCCAACTCCATTTGTCCAAACCACTTTTGAAAACATTTCAGTGGAGTAGATACTACTCCAAGGTTTTTGAAAGCATTTTCAAAACTTTCCTTGAGTGTTCCCATCCTAGAGTTTTTGGCTCCACTAGAGGTTTCCCAAAGGCTTTGCTGCTAATCAACAAGCAACTACTAAAAGGGTAATGAATAGGTTCTCAAAGAGATCATCTCGAAGGATGATATCAATTGGCTTGTGGAGCAGGAGCCAACAATATAATTGCTACAAGAGCTATAGCAATATAAAATCATGCAATTTAATAAACCCTTATGCAACCTGCAAGGTAAGTGAATAGGATTCAGATATGCATCAAGTTTAGATGGCTTGCCTTGATTGGCTTGTCCCTGGTCCTCTTCTTCCTGGTACTCATAGACTTCTCCCTCCTCCACACACTCCTCGTTTGATTCTATCGCCGGAAAAATAATAGCATACAATAAGCATACATGCATACACAAGTCACAACCATTTTGTCACCCAACATCTCACAATCAAAGAGTATCAGAAACAAACATGTTTAGAAATCAAACCAAGATTTTATAGGTTTTTAGTTATTAAGTTAATCCTATTAGAACTAGGGTTCTTCAAATAAAACAATCACAACACCAAGTTATTTCTAACAAGCATGCAGGTGGTTCCATAGACCAAGTACACAATCAGTACACTAGCATCTTGACAACAATCTTAAGAAGTCAACAAAGTTGGTCTCACCCCAAAACAAGTTAGGGTTTAATTTCTATGAATTAATCAATACGGAATATCACTAGAATACCAAAATAACTCTCAGATATTCTCTGGGCATCAGAAAAATGCACCAAAGAATGTTCTAGAAAGCTATGATTAAGCACAACACATAGAAATTGGTTTCACACAAAAATTCCTAACCTGCTGAAATTGAGAAATCAAACTATACTAAATAAACTATTTGCCAAATTAATTACTACTGCAGATCTACAGCTCATAAAATAGAAAACTCAGTGGGACATGCAACTAATAACATCAGAGCATCAATGAAAATTGGATCCACACCATTACCATTGGCAGAACTCAAGTTTTGGAATTTTATATGCAAAGTGGACAGATCTACAAATTAAAATACTAGTAAATATACATAGATCTATTTAGCATGGGACCAGTGCCATAAGCTAGATATTTTAACAAGTTCCGCAGAGAAATTTGAAACAATCAATTTCCATGTGTGGATATTTTTCTATGTAATTTTAAAGTTACAGATCTGCTGAAAAAGGATTACAAATTCTTTCTAAAAAAAGAAACGGGCCAGATCTGACCGGCCGACGCATTACAGCGCCGGGCCGGCCCAATCCGGCACAGGGGCGCACGGGAGGACAGATTCAAATGGGCTGACGAGTGGGCTCCACCGGTCAGTGGCAGGAGGAGGCCGAAGCGGTAAGGGCGATTCCTGGCCGCCCGATTAGAACACGATCGACGGCGTGCAGCCATCGTCCTCCTCGCGACGAGTCCCTCCTCTCAGAAACCCTAGCGGCCACAGAAGATGACCAGGGGCTCACCTCGGGCGGCTGCATGTCGTTGGAGAAGCGGCGGGACGGACGCGGTGGTCACGGTGGGCTGGGGGATGGTCTTGGCACGACGACTGGAGCTCAGATGCCTCTGCCTCGTCCGCGACGGGTTCTAGAGAGGCGAGATGATGGCGGCGGCCTCCAGCGGTCCTAAGACAAAACAAATGTAGGCTTAGATAGATCCCTGGAAAGGGGTATCGATGATGTGGAGAGGGAGAGAAAAGAGCAGCAGTAGCAATGGCAGTCTCTGCCATAGTTGCTTGGAGCCGAAGACGAGGGCGAGCTCCCCACAGCAGGGAAAGGCTAGGGGAGGTGTTCTTCTCCCTCTGGTGGGTTATTGGAGTGAGGAGAGACAGAATAAGGGTGGTGGAGATGGCTCGGTGGTCAGGCTCGTGTTTTTTAACTGTCGCTCATGAGCTCGGTACAGGGTGGGAGTCGTGGTTGGCATTGGTCAAAAAGGCGGTGCTATGCGATGCAGCATCGTGGGCTAGGTCTAAATAAGGGGAAACAAGAGTGCGATGCGTCCTGGAGTGGTCTGGAGAGGTGGGTTTGGTTCGGGTGCTGGAGGTGTTCGATCGCAATCACAGACGGTATGGTCGACGGTCGGACACGACTGGGGCAGAGTGAGGTTCCTGGTGCGGTGCCATGCTCGGGTTCATGAAGGGGAGAGCGGTTGGGTGACTGCACATCTTGGAACACGGGCGTGTCCATCTGGTTGTCGGCTCGAAGTGGGTGGCGCGGTGGGGCACGACTGGCAGGGTCCTGGGCGCGGGTAGCATGTTGGAGGAGTCTTAGGGTTGCAGGATAGGCTGCTGGCACGGTCTGGGGAAGGGGCGAGGTGGTTCCCTTGCTACCCAAGGATCGGCGTCCATGGGTTAGACAGGAGAAGGTTGGACACAGCGGCTAGCTTCTCGGGGCCACTGGCACGTGGGGTCGTGGTGATGATCTGGAGAGGGTATGAGAGTGGATTGGGGGTTGGTGATGGAGTGGAAAGGAATGGAGAGAGGGCAGCCCAAATCTTTGCAAGATTTTGAAATCGGTCGCCATGCAACGATCCATCTACAAGGGACAAATGTGGTACTGTAGCTAGGTCAGCATTTTCAGAGGCATGAGAGAGAGAGATGCTAGCCATGTTGCTCCTCTTCTTGGCCGAAATTTAAAAAGAGAGAAGGAGAAGAAAGTAGATAGGGCTTTGGGTTTGAAAGCTACATTCAAATGAATTTTTGAGATGTGTTGGAGAGGTGCGTGCGGTGTTGCTATGACTCAGAAATAGGAGTGGAATGTAGTGAGATGGAGGGTTATGCCAAGTAGCATGCATTTTTGAGTCAACAATTAATCCTCCATTTGCAAGGGAATAAGATCAAAGAAGGATATAGGAAAGAATGAATTAGATGCCATGATCATGATGTTGTGAAGATAAACAACTCAAGAATTTTGGTTTCACTAATTACTCCATCCTCTAAGTCCATCTCAAATTAAATTCCAGAGTTAGAAGGGAAAGGTGGAGTATCAAAGATTGAGAATGGAAGGGTTTTCAAATGAAATTTGAAATTCTAAGAAATAGCCAAGATGATAAATGAGACCTAACATATAGGAATAAAGGATAGTGTTGAGGTGTTAGGTGTAGTGTAAGAGCAAGTACAAAGGCTTAAATCAAGCCAACAAAATGGGTTTGAGGTGAAAAGTGATAGATAGATGAAGTTCTGATTAGGTTTCAAAGCTTGGTCAGATAAATAGGTGACATGATTCAAAATGTATTAACAAGTGCATATCTTGTTAGAGTAGCTCAAAAGGAATAAGAATAGGTCATAGGACGGGCTCTAAATAATTTATTTCGAAATTTCAAAGTGTGAGCAAAAGTGCATCTGCTAAAAGTCAAATGGTCAGTGATTTGATTAGCCTCAGAAACAAGAGTGAAACAATTAGAAGATGGCCTCAATTGACCAAGTGGTAATGGAGAGAATGGAAGACCACATGACAAGGATGGAATCTAAGAAGGTGCATTGTCATGGATAGGAAATATGAGCTTAAGACAAACACCTAAAAACTAAATCTGTTAACAAGAGTGAAGATGGTGTACACACAAGGTTTTTGATGAAATGCCTGCAAGAAAATAATTTTGAAAAGTTGGGAGGAACTTCTTAGGGTTGGATGGGGATGGTTCCTATAACCTCAAGGGTGTTCTAATGGGCTAAATTGATTAGTGCCAAAGTCCTCAAGATGGGCTCCTAATGTCTTATGGTAAGACATTAGAGTTAGGGTTTTAGGATTGAGAGGAAATCATCAAAATAGGTTTTATTGGAAATATGGAATGAAAATGATCTACTGGAAAATGTATTACTTGATGGGTTCTTGAATAGGTTAGGCCACATGCCTATCTGAAGATCATAACTACACACAAACAACTCATCAAAGTCAAACAACGTCACTCAAAGTCAACTCACCACACAAGGTCAATCATTTGCTGCTAATCTAGCATCACCAGAAACAATGATTGAACATGTGCTCAATGATGATCATGCCATGGTCAAGTAGAGAAGAGTTTCAAATAAAGGAGTAAAGCTTTTGTAGATTCTTCAGAAACTAGTGGAGACATAGAATCTCCTTTTAGAAAGTTGTCTTAAAGGTATTTGAAATACTTTTATAAATATCAAAAAAATATAAGTTTGTAAAATAGTGGGACCACTCTACTTTGTAGGTCCCAATAATTTTGTAAATACTTAGTTTTGATAAAAGCCATGTCTCAAAGATAAATCTTGGTGCTTATTTTGGACAAATAAACTAATTTGTAAAAGGAGAGGTTGCCAAGATAATGGTTTTGGAAAAATAGCCAGAAGCATAAATAAAGGCATGATCACAAGGGCACAAGGATTGTGTTGGTTCATAATAGTGTTCACCAAGCAACTCAAATAGACATCATTAACATAACAACCAAGACAAACAAGCAAGAAATAGTACTTCCAGAGGTTTGCACAAAAAGATTTTGTTGGCCCTCATTTTTGGCTCACTAAACACTACTTAAACAGGGTTACAAAAAGTGGGGTGTTACAGCTCTTCCCCCCTTAAACAGAATCTCGTCCTGAGATTCCTGAGCATAGTAGTAAGAGGTGCTGAGACTAAGTTAGAGTTAGGCTTCAAGGGATTGCTCTTCTAACTTCTCGGTGACACTCTGAGTTGCATAGAAGACTTTCTTTTATCGAAGATGTAGGTTGTCTTCACATGCTGTAGTTGAGGGCTGAAGAGTTGATGCTATCGAAAGTATCTTGACAAAAACCGTGTCGAGACGCCTTTGAGGGTGAAGGGGTTAAGCTATCTAGTAAGCCCAAAATAATTTACAAGAGTCAGAGGGTTTCTCAGTCGCAACCGGGGGCTTCAAGAGTCGAGGTTTCTTGGGTAGCTTTAATTGTCTTTGGGTCGTTTTCTTCTTTCGTGTAGCTTGATGGAATCTTCATGTCGTGCCTTGAGGCTTGATGCTAGTGTAGAACCTTCTGGCTTGAGATTGTAGTGCTCTAGAGGTTGTGGAGAATGGCGCTTAATCTTTGGTCTTGCTAGGTACGTCAGGCTTGTAGTCTTTGCTCTATATGCTTATTAACTGTTAGGGAACATGTTAGTCCTATTCTGAAGCATTCTTCTGGGTAGTCTTGTGCTTGAGCTAAAAACACTTCGCGTGGCGGCGCACAACCAACAGTGTGTCTTCTAGTAGTCAATGACCTATTTCTTCTTGTCTTCGGGTTGGTAGAGACCATTGAAGATCTTCTTGCTTCTCCATATTTTTGTAGCCAGGAGGATCTTGAGGTATATTGGGATACCTTGAGTTGACTTCTTCTTCCGAGAAATCTTCAGGTGGATTTATACCCGTGGCATAAGTCAGTTTTGGTTTCAAACCCGTCAAAATTTGAACGAGCGAGTGAGTTAGTTAGAAAAGTCTTCACTTCTTCTCGTTGCTACCTTCATTGATGTCTCCTAAAGGTGGAGTCGACATTGATGACCTGATTTTGTAGAGCCTTCATCCTTCTATTTGCTCCGTGGAGATCAAGCACGTGAGGCTTCGGGCTTCAAGTGACGATAACGGGTTGATCTTCGAAAGTTAGGCTTGGCTTTGATACTTGCATGCTCCAGGTTAGTTGGCTTGTTAGAAGGTTAGCAAGTGTTGGGGTGTTGAGAGAGTATCATCAATGTTAGCGAAACTCTAGATTTAAGGTTAGGCTATCCGAATTAGTGGAGTCTTTGTCTCATAGAAGTCCTTTGTAGTCCAGGCGGGTCTATCTTTTGCTTCCCTGATGTTGTAGAGAGGTCTTGACAAAGCTTGACGCATGTGGTAAAAATTGTCGTGTTGGACCTTGGGGAGGTGTTGCGAGAAGAGTTATAATCCACTCAAGGTTGGGGTTAGTGTTTTACTAATAAATTATCTATGCTACTCAAGCTGACAAAAATAGGTGAGAGAGAATCACACTTTAAAGAGGTTTTCTATTCGGGGTTTTACACGATAGATGGTTTTTAAGGCCGAGAGGCCAAAACAAGCACAAGCACAAGGTAACCACACACATTCAAGAAACACACAAGACAATTGCAAACACTATCAAGAACTCACAAGGCAAACATCAAGCAATTGAGATAGCACACGAGGTACTTCAAGTACCAACGATGCCTAACAACGCGCGATATTTGGGGTTAGTCCTATTCATCCTAGGGTCATGGTTGGTCCTAGTTCTTGATGTCTTCACTCTCCTTGTCTCTCGCTTCAGCAGAAACTTGATGGCAGTTGGTGGTGAAGTTGCAGTGTTGTTGAGCCGTTGATGTTGACTTGGAAAGTGCGGTTTTGTAAGTCTTCTTGTATCACATCACATGGTTGTGAGGTCTTCAGAGGGATTGCTAAAGTGTGCCATTGGTGGCATACACGCTCAACAAACCTAATAAATACTAGTCAAGCAACTAAGTACTTCGTCCTTGGCGACTACAAAAGTACGAGTCCAGGGAGGAACAAGGTCAGCTCCTTGACAAAGCAGTTGGTGTCAACCAAGGAAAAATACTTGTCTACGCTTTTATCTCTTTGCAGCTCGAGAGGTTTTGAAGATGTCCTTATGAATATCTGCTCCATCTTGTGCTACTAAACTTCAGGTCTATTCGGGGTACAACGTCCAGTATTTAGATTTTGAAGGGGATGAGGTAAGATAGTAAAGCTATGAAGACTTTGGCAATTGGATAAATAAGATTTGAAGTTTTGAATAGATGAGAAGTATAGAAGCCATTTTGTCGGCTCACTTTATAAAAACAAGTTTTGCAAATACTTTTAGCAAAATACTACCTTCTTGTATAACGCACATGCTAACTAAGGTCTCCTACAGTCAGGATGGCTCTGATACCAACTCCGTGGGGACCCCGGATTACCCATCCGGAATACCCGATATGCATACAATTTATGATCCCATGATCAGTGTGTCATGAATCCACATATCCAAGTTGATACCAGAATTACATCATCCATTACAGTACCGAATAATATACTTACAATTGGTCACATGACAAAGTTTGATATTGCCACGCAGGGCAAGTTTACAACTAAGCAGCGGATACCAAACGGCGTAGATGACCCACATCATGCCCACTACCCTATAGGCAACTGACTGGGAGACGTTCCTAGTTTGCACCGGCGTCGTCGAACTCCTCACCATCATCCTCATATTCTTCACCATAATCTGACCAAGTTAATAGCCAGGGACAAAGCCGTGAGTACATTTGAATTGTACTCGCAAACCATCTAAGAAGAAGTGTTGTCATGCAGTTTGGCTATAGCAAGGAGAAAGGCTCTAATCTAGTTTATCCTATCTAGTCAATTTCTCGTGTTGATATAGCATGTCTTACGACGTTTCTATATCCTTATTAAAGAAAACATTTAGAAAACTTTTTAGTAAAAATCTCTAGGAAAGGGAGAAACTCATTTGGTTTTCAAGAGAGAGCCGGTGGTCAATCAAACATGACCACCTTCCTTTATAAAACCAGGTCAATCATGCATGACCATCTCCATTCCCTCGGCAGTACCCTGCAAGTACTCTGAACCATAACCGTGCCACGACAGTACCCTCCGAGTACTCCGTCCAGCACCTTTCTCCATGTTTCTGAAAACATTCTTGTAAAACCAAAACCTGACATTGGGTTAGGCAACAGCCAGTTCAACCGTCCATGACCAAGGACTCGGCTATTCAAATAGATTTACACTCTGCAGAGGTTGTACACTTTACCAACCATTATCCGGATACTCATCGTGTGGGCATCTTCCCCGCATAACCTCATATGCCACGACAAGCACCCGATCAAAGCCTTTCGCTTATCTACCTTAGTACGGGAATCTACCCTATGGAGTATGTACCTCCACGGCACACCCTGGCAGTCCACCTCCACGTTCGAGCGTAACTCCAGTGCCACGTCAGGAGACCCATAGTGTCTTCCGGTGGCTCGGGATATGCCATTGTAATGTGTTGACCCTCAATAGTCATCAACCCAGATTCCGGGGTACCGCGTACCCTTATATAGTTATGAGACTCCCGTACTAAAATAAACAAACTACGAGCTAAGCCCCGTCCCATACCAGGGTAATCGTGGTTGCACGGGTTTATTGTCCCGGGTGAATACATAATCACAAATGTCTTTTCTTTTAAAACCACCACTCCTTTTTCCTCCATGTCCAACTCCATTTGTCCAAACCATTTTTGAAAACATTTCAGTGGAGTAGATACTACTCCAAGGTTTTTGAAAGCATTTTTGAAACTTTCCTTGAGTGTTCGCATCCTAGAGTTTTTGGCTCCACTAGAGGTTTCCCAAAGGCTTTGCTGCTAATCAACAAGCCACTACTAAAAGGGTAATGAATAGGTGCTCAAAGGGATCATCTCGAAGGATTATATCAATTGGCTTGTGGAGCAGGAGCCAACAATATAATTGCTACAAGAGCTATAGCAATATAAAATTATGCAATTTAATAAACCCTTATGCAACCTGCAAGGTAAGTGAATAGGATTCAGATATGCATCAAGTTTAGATGGCTTGCCTTGAGTGGCTTGTCCATGGTCCTCTTCTTCCTGGTACTCGTAGACTTCTCCCTCCTCCGCACACTCCTCGTTCGATTCTATCGCTGGAAAAATAATAGCATACATGCATACACAAGTCACAACCATTTTGTCACCCAACATCTCACAATCAAAGAGTATAAAAAACAAACATGTTTAGAAATCAAACCAAGATTTTATAGGTTTTTAGTTATTAAGTTAATCCTATTAGAACTAGGGTTCTTCAAATAAAACAATCACAACACCAATTTATTTCTAACAAGCATGCAGATGGTTCCATAGACCAAGTACACAATCAGTACACTAGAAGGTTGACAACAATCTTAAGAAGTCAACAAAGTTGCTCTCACCCCAAAACAAGTTAGGGTTTAATTTCTATGAATTAATCAATAGGGAATATCACTAGAATACCAAAATAACTCTCAGATATTCTCTGAGCATCAGAAAAATGCACCAAAGAATGCTCTGGAAAGCTATGATTAAGCACAACACACAGAAATTGGTTTCACACAAAAATTCCTATCCTGCTGAAATTGAGAAATCAAACTATACTAAATAAACTATTTGCCAAATTAATTACTACTGTAGATCTACAGCTCATAAAATAGCAAACTCAGTGGGACATGCAACTAATAACATCAGAGCATCAATGAAAATTGGATCCACACCATTACCATTGGCAGAACTCAAGTTTTGGAATTTTATATGCAAAGTGGACAGATCTACAAATTAAAATACTAGTAAATATACATAGATCTATTTAGCATGGGACCAGTGCCATAAGCTAGATATTTTAACAAGGTCTGCAGAGAAATTTGAAACAATCAATTTCCATGTGTGGATATTTTTCTATGTAATTTTAAATTTGCATATCTGCTAAAAAAGGATTACAAATTCTTCCTTAAAAAAGAAACGGGCCAGATCTGATCGGCCGACGCATTACAGCGCCGGGCCGGCCCAATCCGGCACAGGGGCACGCGGGAGGACAGATTCAAATGGGCTGACAAGTGGTCTCCACCGGTCAGTGGCAAGAGGAGGCCGAAGCGGTAAGGGCGATTCCTGGCTGCCCGATTAGAACGCGATCGACGGCGTGCATCCATCGTACTCCCCGCGACGAGTCCCTCCTCTCAGAAACCCTAGTGGCCACAGAAGACGACCAGGGGCTCACCTCGGGTGGCTGCATGTAGTGGGAGAAGCGGCAGGACGGACGCGGTGGTCACGGTGGGCTGGGGGATGGTCTTGGCGCGGCGACTGGAGCTCAGATGCCTCTGCCTCGTCCGCAATGGGTTCTAGAGAGGCGAGATGATGGCGGCGGCCTCTGGCGGTCCTAAGACAAAACAAATGTAGGCTTAGATAGATCCCTGGAAAGGGGTATCGATGATGTGGAGAGGGAGAGAAAAGAGCAGCAGTAGCAATGGCAGTCTCTGCCATAGTTGCTTGGAGCCGAAGACGAGGGCGAGCTCCCCACAGCAGGGGAAGGCTAGGGGAGGTGTTCTTCTCCCTCTGGTGGGTTATTGGAGTGAGGAGAGACAGAATAAGGGTGGTGGAGATGGCTCGGCGGTCGGGCTCACGTTTTTTAACTGTCGCTCGTGAGCTCGGTACAGGGTGGGTGTCGTGATTGGCATTGGTCGAAAAGGCGGTGCTGTGAGATGCAGCTTCATGGGCTAGGTCTAAATAAGGGGAAACAAGAGTGTGACGCGTCCTAGAGTGGTCTGGAGAGGTGGGTTTGGTTCGGGTGCTGGAGGTGTTCAATCACAATCACAGACGGTATGGTCGACGGTCGGACACGACTGGGGCAGAGTGAGGTTCCTGGTGCGGTGCCGTGCTCGGGCTCATGAAGGGGAGAGCGGTTGGGTGACTGCACGTCTCGGAACGCGGGCGCGTCCATCTGGTTGTCGGCTCGAAGTGGGCAGCACGGTGGGGCATGACTGGCAGGGTCCTGGGTGCGGGTAGCGTGTTGGAGGAGTCTTAGGGTTGCAGGGTAGGTTCTGGCATGGTCTAGGGAAGGGGCGAGGTGGTTCCCTTGCTACCCAAGGATCAGCGTCCGTGGGTTAGACAGGAGAAGGTTGGACACTACGGCTAGCTTCTCGGGGCCACTGGCGCGTGGGGTCATGGTGATGATCTAGAGAGGTTATGAGAGTGGATTGGGGGTTGGTGATGGAGTGGAAAGGAATGGAGAGAGGGCAGCACAAATCTTTGCAAGATTTTGAAATCGGTCGCCATGCAACGATCCATCTACAAGGGACAAACGTGGTACTATAGCTAGGTCAGCGTTTTCAGAGGCATGAGAGAGAGAGATGCTGGCCATGTTGCTCCTCTTCTTGGCCGAAATTTAAAAAGAGAGAAGGAGAAGAAAGTAGATAGGGCTTTGGGTTTGAAAGCTACATTCAAATGAATTTTTGAGATCTGTTGGAGAGGTGCATGCGGTGTTGCTATGACTCAGAAATAGGAGTGAAATGTAGTGAGATGGAGGGTTATGCCAAGTAGCATGCATTTTTGAGTCAACAATTAATCCTCCATTTGCAAGGGAATAAGATCAAAGAAGGATATAGGAAAGAATGAATTAGATGCCATGATCATGATGTTGTGAAGATAAACAACTCAAGAATTTTGGTTTCACTAATTACTCCATCCTCTAAGTCCATCTCGAATTAAATTCAAGAGTTAGAAGGGAAAGGTGGAGTATCAGAGATTGAGAATGGAAGGGTTTTCAAATGAAATTTGAAATTCTAAGAAATAGCCAAGATGATAAATGAGACCTAACAGATAGGAATAAAGGATAGTGTTGAGGTGTTAGGTGTAGTGTAAGACCAAGTACAAAGGCTTAAATCAAGCCAACAAAATGGGTTTGAGGTGAAAAGTGATAGATAGATGAAGTTCTGATTAAGGTTCAAAGCTTGGTCAGATAAATACGTGACATGATTCAAAATGTATTAACAAGTGCATATCTTGTTAGAGTCTATCAAAAGGAATAAGAATAGGTCATAGGACAGGCTCTGAATAATTTATGTCAAAATTTCAAAGTGTGAGCAAAAGTGCATCTGCTAATAGTCAAATGGTCAGTGATTTGATTAGCCTCAGAAACAAGAGTGAAACAATTAGAAGATGGCCTCAATTGACCAAGTGGTAATAGAGAGAATGGAAGACCACATGACAAGGATGGAATCTAAGAAGGTGCATTGTCATGGTAGGAAATATGAGCTTAAGACAAACACCTAAAAACTGAATCTGTTAAGAAGAGTGAAGATGGTGTACACACAAGGTGTTCGATGAAATGCCTGCAAGAAAATAATTTTGAAAAGTTGGGAGGAACTTCTTAGGGTTGGATGGGGATGGTTCCTATAACCTCAAGGGTGTTCTAATGGGCTAAATTGATTAGTGCCAAAGTCCTCAAGATGGGCTCCTAATGTCTTATGGTAAGACATTAGAGTTAGGGTTTTAGGATTGAGAGGAAATCATCAAAATAGGTTTTATTGGAAATATGGAATGAAAATGATCTACTGGAAAATGTATTACTTGATGGTTTTTTTGAATAGGTTAGGCCACATGCCTATCTGAAGATCATAACTACACACAAACAACTCATCAAAGTCAAACAACGTCACTCAAAGTCAACTCACCACACAAGGTCAATCATTTGCTGCTAATCTAGCATCACCAGAAGCAATGATTGAACAAGTGCTCAATGATGATCATGCCATGGTCAAGTAGAGAAGAGTTTTAAATAAAGGAGTAAAGCTTTTGTAGATTCTTCAGAAACTAGTGGAGACATAGCATCTCCTTTTAGAAAGTTTTCTTAAAGGTGTTTGAAATCCTTTTATAAATATCAACAAAATATAAGTATGTAAAATAGTGGGACCACTCTACTTTGTAGGTCCCGATAATTTTGTAAATACTTAGTTTCGATAAAAGCCATGTCTCAAAGATAAATCTTGGCGCTTATTTTTGACAAATAAAATAATTTGTAAAAGGAGAGGTTGCCAAGATAATGGTTTTGGAAAAATAGCTAGAAGCATAAATAAAGGCATGATCACAAGGGCACAAGGATTGTGTTGGTTCATAATAGTGTTCAACTAGCAACTCAAACAGACATCATTAACATAACAACCAAGATAAACAAGCAAGAAATAGTACTTCCAGAGGTTTGCACAAAAAGATTTTGTTGGCCCTCATTTTTGGCTCACTAAACACTACTTAAACAGGGTTACAAAAAGTGGGGTGTTACAGCTCTTCCCCCCTTGAATAGAATCTTGTCCCGAGATTCCTAAGCGTAGTAGTAAGATGTGCTGAGACTAAGTTAGAGTTAGGCTTCGAGGGATTGCTCTTCTAACTTCTTGGTGACACTCTGAGTTGCATCTAAGACTTTCTTTTATCGAAGATGTAGGTTGTCTTCACATGCTGTAGTTGAGGGCTGAAGAGTTGATGCTATCGAAAGTATCTTGATGAAAACCGTGTCGAGACGCCTTTGAGGGTGAAGGGGTTAAGCTATCTAGTAAGCCCAAAATAATTTACAAGAGCCAGAGGGTTTCTCAGTCGCAACCGGGGGCTTCAAGAGTCGAGATTTCTTGGGTAGCTTTAATTGTCTTTGGGTCATTTTCTTCTTTCGTGTAGCTTGATGGAATCTTCATGTCGTGCCTTGAGGCTTGATGCTAGTGTAGAACCTTCTGGCCTGAGCTTGTAGTGCTCTAGAGGTTGTGGAGAATGGCGCTTAATCTTTGGTCTTGCTAGGTACGTCAGGCTTGTAGTCTTTGCTCTCTATGCTTATTAACTGTTAGGGAATATGTTAGTCCTATTCTGAAGCATTCTTCTGGGTAGTCTTGTGCTTGAGCTGAAAACACTTCGCGTGGCGGCGCACAACCAACAGTGTGTCTTCTAGTAGTCAATGACCTATTTCTTCTTGTCTTCTGGTTGGTAGAGACCATTGAAGATCTTCTTGCTTCTCCATATTTTTGTAGCCTGGAGGATCTTGAGGTATATTGGGATACCTTGAGTTGACTTCATCTTCCCAGAAATCTTCAGGTGGATTTATACCCGTGGCATAAGTCAGTTTTGGTTTCAAACCCGTCAAAATTTGAACAAGCGAGTGAGTTAGTTAGAAAAGTCTTCACTTCTTCTCATTGCTACCTTCATTGATGTCTCCTAAAGGTGGAGTCGACATTGACGGCCTGATTTTGGAGAGCCTTCATCCTTCTATTTGCTCCGTGGAGATCAAGCACGTGAGGCTTCGGGCTTCAAGTGACGATAACGGGTTGATCTTCGAAAGTTAGGCTTGGCTTTGATACTTGCATGCTCCAGGTTAGTTGGCTTGTTAGAAGGTTAGCAAGTGTTGGGGTGTTGAGAGAGTATCATCAATGTTAGCGAAACTCTAGATTTAAGGTTAGGCTATCCGAATTAGTGGAGTCTTTGTCTCATAGAAGTCCTTTGTAGTCCAGGCGGGTCTATCTTTTGCTTCCCTGACGTTGTAGAGAGGTCTTGACAAAGCTTGACGCACGTGGCAAAAATTGTCGTGTCGGACCTTGGGGAGGTGTTGCGAGAAGAGTTATAATCCACTCAAGGTTGGGGTTAGTGTTTTACTAATAAATTATCTATGCTACTCAAGCTGACAAAAATAGGTGAGAGAGAATCACACTTTAAAGAGGTTTTCTATTTGGGGTTTTACACGATAGATGTTTTTTAAGGCCGAGAGGCCAAAACAAGCACAAGCACAAGCACAAGGTAACCACACACATTCAAGAAACACACAAGACAATTGCAAACACTATCAAGAACTCACAAGGCAAATATCAAGCAATTGCAGATATCACACGAGGTACTTCAAGTACCAACGATGCCTAACAACGCGCGATATTTGGGGTTAGTCCTATTCATCCTAGGGTCATGGTTGGTCCTAGTTCTTGATGTCTTCACTCTCCTTGTCTCTCGCTTCAGCAGAAACTTGATGGCAGTTGGTGGTGAAGTTGCAGTGCTGTTGAGCCATTGATGTTGACTTGGAAAGTGCGGTTCCGTAGCCCTTGGAGATGCTTCCTTCTGGCCTAGCACGGTTATGAACATATTTCTTTAAGACTCCCATGAACCTCTCAATGGGTAACATGTTGTGTAGAAATACAGGACCGAGAATGGAAATCTCTTCGACAAGGTGAACCAGGAGATGCGTCATAATATTAAAGAAGGATGTCGGGAACACCAACTCAAAACTAACAAGACATTGGGCCACATCCTTCTGTAACCTTGGTAGAATATCTGGATTGATTACCTTCTGAGATATTGCATTGAGGAATGCACATAGCTTAACAATGGGTACGCGAACATTTTCTGGTAGAAGCCCCCTTAATGCAACCGGAAGCAACTGCGTCATAATCACGTGACAGTCATGAGACTTCAGGTTTTGGAATTTTTTCTCTGTCATATTTATTATTCCCTTTATATTTGACGAGAAGCCAGACGGCACTTTGATACTTGAAAGGACTTCAAAAAAGATTTCCTTCTCTGCTTTGGTAAGAGTGTAGCTGGCAGGACTTAAGTGATGCCCTTTATCCGTCTTGCTCTGTGGATGCATGTTGTTTGGGTCTTACATACATTGCTGATCCTCCCGTGCTTCTGGTGTATCTTTTGTTTTTCCATACACGCCCAGAAAGCCTTACAGGTTCACGCAAACATTCTTCGTAATGTGCATCACATCGATTGAAGAGCGAATCTCTAGGTGTTTTCAATACTCAAGCTCCCAAAATATAGATTTCTTCTTCCACATGGGTGCGTGTCCGGTAGCGACGTCATTTGAACAGATTGACCGCCAGGACCCTTTCCAAAGATTACTTCTAGGTCTCTAACCATATCAAATAAATCATCACCAGTACGGAGTTCAGGCTTTTGCCGGTGATCTGCCACACCTCTAAAATGCTTGCCTTTCTTTCTTACGGAATGCATGGGCGTAAGAAATCGATGATGCCCCAAGTACACAATCTTCTTGCATTTTTCCAAATATATAGCATCAGTCTTATCTAAATAGTGCGTGCATGCATTGTATCCCTTGTTCGTTTGTCCTAAAAGGTTACTAAGAGCAGGCCAATCATTGATGGTTACGAAAAGCAACGCTCGTAGGTCAAATGGCTCCTATTTGTGCTCATCCCATGCACGTACACCTGGTTTGGCCCATAACTATAAGAGTTTATCAACTAATGGTCTTAGATACACATCAATGCCGTTGTCGGGTTGCTTAGGGCCTTGGATGAGCACTGGCATCATAATAAACTTCCGCTTCATGCACAACCAAGGAGGAAGGTTATAGATACATAGAGTTACAGGCCAGGTGCTATGACTGCAGCTCTGCCCCAAAAGGATTCATGCCATCTATACTTAGACCAAACCTTAAGTTTCTTGCATCGCCTGCAAAGTCCGGGTAGTCTCTCTCAATTTTTCTCCACTGCGACCCATCAGCGGGGTGTCTCAACATCACGTCTTTCTTATGGTCTTCTTTGTGCCATCGTAACAACCTGGCATGCTCTTTGTTTCTAAACAGACGTTTCAACCATGGTATTATAGGAGCATACCACATGACCTTGGCAGGAACCCTCTTCCTGGGGGGCTCGCTATCAACATCATCAGGGTCATCTTGTCTGATCTTATACCGCAGTGCAGTGCATACTGGGCATGCTTCCAAATTCTCGTACCCCTCATCACGGTAGAGGATGCAGTCATTAATGCATGCATGAATCTTATGCACCTCTAATCCTAGAGGGCAGAGAACCTTCTTTGCTTCGTACGTACTGTCAGGCAATTCATTATCCTTTGGAAGCTTCTTCTTCATTATTTTCAGTAATTTCTCAAATCCCTTATTAGATAAACCAGTCTCTGCCTTCCATTGCAGCAACTCCAGCATGGTACCGAACTTTGTATTCCCATCTTCACAATTTGGGTACAACTTCATTTTGTGATCCTCTAACATACCCTTTAACTTCCGCTTCTCATTTACACTTTCTGCTTCTCTGTGTGCATCAACGATGGCCCGACGAAGATCATCATCAGGCTCATCTGATGCCTCTTCATCTTCAGCTTCTCCTGTCCCTTCAGCTTCAGCTTCCCCCATTGCAGTATCACCGTATTCAGGGTACATATCATCATCCTCTTCTTCTTCATTGTCTTCCATTATAACCCCTCTTTCTCCGTGTTTGGTCCAACAATTATAGCTAGGCATGAAACCTTTCCGAAGTAGGTGGGAGTGAAGGATTTTCCAGGAAGAGTATTCCTTCTTGTTCCCACAGTCAACACATGGACAACACATAAAACTATTCTGAATATTTGCCCGAGCCACATCGCCAAAATTACGAAGACCTTCAATGAACTCGGAAGTGTGTCGGTCACCGTACATCCATTGTCGTTGGTTCATCTGCGTCATATAATTAGGTTTACCAATACTATTACCGAACATCATAAATAGTGAAATGACCACTGTATATCGAAACATGCATTTGTATCAATGACAAGTGAAAGGATAGAGTTGCTAACCTCAATCGAGGAGGAAAGAACGAGGACAAGACCTAAGTATCGCTCGGGCACCTCATATCATTTTTATTTTGTGTGAGCTTAAGTTGGTTCATGCTCTTAGGCATTTCATCAAACACCTCTTGTGCATAGGGAAAAAAATCAAACTAGCACACCCCCCCCCCTCACACCTTCCAAAGGAAAAAAACAGAGGAGAAGGCTGGTGGGTGGCTGTATTTATAGGCAAGACCTCTAGCACCGGTCCGTGTCCAAAACTGGTGCAAAAGGGTAGCCTTTAGCACTGGTTC
The DNA here is from genome assembly GCA_007115705.1 of Dactylis glomerata. NCBI lineage: Eukaryota > Viridiplantae > Streptophyta > Magnoliopsida > Poales > Poaceae > Dactylis > Dactylis glomerata. Next base: position 738,142 of record QXEO01000371.1, on the reverse strand, counting down.
GTCCCATGAACCGGTGCTAAAGGTCTGGCGCCTGCCACGCGGCAGACGCGACACCTTTAGCACCGGTTCGTGGCACCATGAACCTCTCGAAGGGGCACATGTTGTGTAGAAATACAGGACCGATAATGGAAATCTCTTCAACAAGGTGAACCAAGAGATGCGTCATAATATTAAAGAAGGATGGCGGGAACACCAACTCAAAAATAACAAGACATTGGGCCACATCCTTCTGTAACCTTGGTAAAATATCTGGATTGATTACCTTCTGAGATATTGCATTGAGGAATGCACATAGCTTAACAATGGGTACGTGCTAATAGAGCCCGCTAGTTGAGTACCCCTGAGGCCCGTTCAGTTAGGCCCAATTGTAATGATAGTCGAAATATGAGTTCTTACCGTATGTCGATGTTGTAATCTGCATCGGACCCTACCCGATCCTTGAGACCTGGCCACCTATATATAGGGGCCAGGAGGGGACGGTGTAGGACAGATTGAAAGCAAGCCAGGTTCAACACCCAAATTTACTTTCGATATACACCTATTTTGATTAACTTTACCTTCGAGTTCATCCGACGCTCTATCTCCCCGATCCTAAGTCCTTCATTTAGGACATTTGTCGAGTTAACCCTCATCAATTTGGCACCGATCGTGGGAACTCTGGGCGTTGGAATCATGAATTCGATGGCTTTTTCGCTTTTAGCCCACAGCAGTGCAGGAATCGACGAAAATCAAGAGATGGAGTTGACAATTGGAAGTCTAAGCATCTTCATCGGGCCTTCGGGTTCGACTCGCCTTTCAGATCCAGCGAAACCAGATCCATCGGCAAGTGAGCCCGAAATAGTAGAAATGATGAAATATTCTGAAGGCTCTTCCAGCGAGGTAAACTTGCCGGTCAGCTTAGGAGAAGTACAAGAAAGAAAAATTGCAGAAGGCGATGAAACAATGGAAAACTTTGACTTAGGGGTCCAACTCGAAGATCTCGTGATTCGCCACGACGATATCTCAGACAAGTCAACAGATACGTGGAAGATAGGGTTAGAGCTTTCTGAAGATGATGACTTGATCTTCTCAAGCTTTAATAACAAAATCGGCAAACAGTGCCAGGTGCTCACCATTGTAGGAGACAATTCAGAAGAATTCGACAAAAACAACAATCCAGTGCTAAACCCAGCAAATATTGATAGAGGAGCAAATCATCTAGCAGAAGGGCAAACAGCAGACTCCCTCACAACCAGGGAAAAAATTCGACTATTAGCCGATGAATGGAGAGTAATAAGGGCAGCCGTAGAGCACGGCACGCCGATACCATCAAATTCCAGTAAGGATATGCTCCTGGGGTATCACTATGCCCTAAGGCAGCAGGCAAAACAATTAGCAAAGGAGAAAATAGAGATACAACAAAGAAAAGACTCAGCCATTTCAGCTAGTAACGCCGCTCGCAGAGCACGAAGCGACGCATCACATACTAACGCAAAGAGGAATCGTCGACATGGTTCCAGGTACGAAAACCTCGAGTACTCACAAAGGCAAAGCATCTCCAAAAATCTTGACTCGTCCTTCCTATCGGTCGACGATCAGGGAAACATCATACCAAAAACTCCCGAAGCAGCACTGGTGGCAGCTCAAGCGTATCTATTTACAACTCGACCAAGTCCAGGGGACCCAAGGGAATATATGCACAGAGCAGCACTGAACGGGCTGAAGATGGTGGGCAACAAGCTATCAGCAAAAGAAGAGGAGGCATATCGCAACAAGGAAACACACAAGCCAAGATCACCTCGCCGCCACAATAGTGCTCGGCGCAGAAGCAGTAGTCGACGATCTCAATCGCCATCACCAAAACAGCACGGGAGCCCGAAGCATGGAGGAACCCAAAGATCTCGATCTCCAAACAGAAAGTACAGCTATGAAGACAACGAAAAGGAGATGGGAGCATCGTGCTTTACCCGCAGGGTTCGCACCACGCCAGTACCCAAGGGGTTCAAACTACCTCATGATCAACAAAAGTATGACGGATCAGAGGAACCACAGTCATGGCTCTCAGACTATTTACAAGCAGTACAAATATTGGGAGGAACCAAAGAAACAGCTATGTTATACGTCCAAAACGTATCTACTTTCCCGAACACTTTTGCTATTGTTTCTCCTCTAATTTGTATGTTTTGAATGCAACTAATGCGGACTAACGCTGTTTTCAGCAGAATTGCTCTGGTGTCTCGTTTTTGTGCAGAAATCCAACTTTTAGTAAAAATTCAGGAAAAATCAGAAAAAATCCTATTTCACCAGAAGACCCACGGAGCCAGAAGACGAGACGGAGTGGAGGCACGAGGCCTCCACACACACACAGGGGGCGCGGCCCAGCCCTGGTCGCGCCCACCTGGTGTGAGGACGGCTCGGCCGTCTCCTCGACCCCTCCTTTCGCCTACATATACCCCTTTACCTGAAAATATTGGAGAGACAACGTTTTTCCTAGATGGACTTCCGCTGCGCCGCCGCCATCAGAAACCGCAATTCGGAACCAGAAACTCCGTTCTGGCACCCTGCCGAGACGGGGATTTGGAGGAGATCTTCATCGCCATCATCACTGACGTCCCTCCATCGACCATCCATGACTCCCCCATCCATGTGTGAGTAATTCCCCCGCTGTAGGTGAGGGGATGGAAGGGATTGGATGAGATTGTTCATGTAATTTGATATGAGATTGTTAGGGCATAGTGCTTAGTATCTTCTATTAGTGCTTATGACTTTGTTGCAACTTGTTATGCTTAATGCTTGTCACTTTGGGCCTGAGTGCCATGATTTCAGATCTGAACATGTTATTATTTCTATGATGATACTTGTTGTTTATGGTCTTACCTACAAGTTGTATACACATATTGTTGTCCAGAACCCGAGTCCCCAGAGTGACAGAAATTGGGATAACCGGAGGGGATGGCTACGATGTGAGGATCACATGTGTTCACCGAGTGTTAATGCTTTGCTCCGGTACTTTATTAAAAGGAGTACCTTAATTACCAGTAGTTTCCCTCGAGGCCCTGCTGCAACAGGCTGGTAGGACAAAAGATGTTGTGCAAGTTTCTCCTTGTGAGCACGTACGACTATATACGGAACACATGCCTATGATTGTTAGTACTAGGATGCTTTATCATTATTTATCTGCAATGCCCATGTCTCATTGATTTCATGAATTATCTTATCCATGCAACGCCCGTACATCCATCCCTATGCCTACAGTATTTGTTCCTACTGCTTACTATTGCTACTATTACCGCTGTTATTTTACTACTGTTGTTACTGTTTCACTACTATCACCACTATAAAACTGTTGCTACTAATAAACCACTACGAGCAAGACTATTTCCAGGTGCAGCTGAATTGACAACTCATCTGTTAAGGCTTACATATATTCTTTGGCTCCCCTTGTGTCGAATCAATAAATTTGGGCTTTACTTCCCTCGAAGACTGTTGCGATCCCCTATATTTGCGGGTCATCACTATGCAAAGTTTGCAACTACACCTCACCGGCGCAGCAAGGTCATGGTTGAGCAAGTTAGAGAAAGAAACTATTGGAAGTTGGGAAGATCTCATGAAGCAATTCACAAGCAACTTCAGGTCAACATATAAACGGCCGGCATCGATAGAAGAAGTCAAAGCATGTGTGCAACAACGTGGAGAAACCCTAAGGGCATACATCCAAAGATGGAGTCTTATCAAAAATTCAGCAGTCAAAGTTTTAGACAAAAGAGCAATAGACGCATTCATAATCGAATTAAGGCGAGGGGACCTAGTCGAAGAGATTGGCAGAATCAAGCCAAAAACAGTGTTAGACCTCATGGACATAGCAAACAGATTTGCAGATGGAGAAGACATATGTAACAACAAGCAGACGCTATCGCCATAGGACGATAGAAGAAATAGATATGGAAGCCAAAGAAGAAGATCCCGCAATCATGACAACTACGGCTCCTATAGCCAAGTAGCCGTGGGATATAAGGACAACAGCTACCAAGGGAGTGATCGCAGAAGCTCAGGATATCGAAGCTACGGAAAAGAAGACTACAAAAAGTTTCCCACAAGAGAATCCAGAGAGTACAACCCATCGCCAGAAGACATGTTAAACGGGCCTTGTCATATACACTCAGCATTCGTCGATGGAAAGCGAGTGTCTAGGCATGCAATGAAAGATTGCACAACGTTCTTAAAACTACAAGAAGCAGCACTAAGCAAGCAAACCGAAGCAAAGCGACAAGGATATGAAGGAAACAACAAAACTCCCACAAATCAACAAGGGAACAACGGAGCTCCTCAAGTACAAGACCAGCCAAGCCAAGGACGTGACGACGACGGAGGGTACGTTCCATCTAAGGGGCATATTACAGCAATGATACAACCCATGCCCAAGTCGAAAAAAGAAGAAAAAAGCATCACTCGACAAGTCAATCTAGCAGTTACCTCGCCTCCAGCCACAACGGAATATCTACACTGGTCAGAACAACCAATCGAGTTCAATAGAGAAGATCACCTTATAACAGTACCTCGGCCAGGAAACGCGCCCCTGGTACTCAAATCTCAAATCGGCACGTACGATGTTGACAGAATATTTATGGACGCGGGAAGTGGAATCAATTTGATATATGCGAAAACGCTCAGAGCAATGCATATATCACTAGAGTTCCTGAAACCAACAGACTGTTCCTTCCATGGGATCGTACCAGGAAGTGCCAATTATCCACTAGGTCGGATAGCACTCAACGTTTGCTTCGGCAACCGACAAAACTACAGAAGAGAAAAGCTAGACTTCGAGGTCATGGACTGGACATCTCAGTATCATGCGATCCTCAGGCGACCCGCGTTTTCGCGATTCATGGCAGTACCTCACTATATGTATCTGCCAGGACCAAAGGGAATCATCACAGTAAAGGGAAGCTTCGAGGTTTCAGACCTATGCGACAAGGAGTTCCACAAGATGGCGCAAAACTTTGGCATGATATCCAACTATGCAGAGAAGGCGAAAAGCACGACTACGGAAGGCGACAAGCTACCTGAAGGACGCACCGTGGAGCCAGAGATGAAGAAACCACGAGTAGAAGCATCAGGAGAAGACAAAACTACAGAAGAAGAAGAGAAGGCCACGACGGCATAAGTATCAAGAACAACAAAGTAGAGTAGAAGAATAAGACTGTAAAAGCCACGAGTTATCTCAGGGCAATGCCCTCTAGATCCAGAACATAGGTCATAGGCCGGATCTCTTGGGTCACCCTATGTATCTTCCATTACAAGTATAATAAAGACAAAATGTTCCTCATATTCGAGTTTACGAGTCTCTCAAAAGAAAAATGCGGCAAGCGCATGAATCATACAAAAACGCCCTGAGAACAAATTTCAGACATATAGTCGCGATATAAGAAACTCTCGCGTTCCACATGTACACGAGTATTACAGCATCGGGTTGTCATAATCGTCTACACCTAAAGGATCTAAATAGTGATACTCGCGGAAAAATGTGGCATCCTCCCGCAACAACCTAGCTATAATCCTTCGAGCAGGCTGCAAGGTATTCTCCAGATGTACTCGCAGACTAGCTCCGCCTGAGGGATAGCTCAGCGACATAGAACTATAATTGAGTCTTGGGTGCCACTTACGTATCCACCCAAGAGCAAAATTGGCACCTGCCACTAAGTTCAGTTTTATCAACCGATGAATACGCTGACTGGATCTAAAAGCGTCGAGTAGCAGCGGAAAACTTCCAGGCAGAGGATTGCGAGGAAGCATGATAGAGTGCATGGTTATGAGAGCTCTTCGGCAACTGTCAACTGACTCTCCGATATGTTGGGCGCGGTCCTGAAGCAATATGATAGCACGGCGGCAGCGAGGATCAGACCACAAACTATCAATACCCTCTGACATTTTCTCCAGAGCCGTATTTCGCTCAGCAACCCGACGATCTTCAGCAGCAAAATCCAAACAAGTGCCTAAGATGACAAAGGACATCACAAAGTAGCAATGGAACAAAAAGAAAAAAGAGAAGTCGCAAGGAATCTTACATCGCAACATCTTGCAAGTAGACTCGATAATGCCGATGACAAAAGAGTCATATTCTTTATGATGCACAACCTTCGCCATCAGACTAGACACCTCATCATCAAGAATAGATATCGGCTTCATCAAACCACAAGCTTTGCTAGCTTTGTCTATAGTCATCTGCGCTTGGCGTTTGGCTAAAGTTAAGCGATTCTCAAGATCCGAAATCCTTGAAGAATATTCAGCGCATTGGCAGCAACGGCGAGAAGGCGATGAAACTTTAGAGTCAAAAGCACCGGCAGAAGAGGGAGCCTGGTCGCGACTTGAAGGATCACCAATACGCATAGACTGGAAGCAAAAAGAAAGGAAAGGAGAAGCATTTCAGAAGCTAAACATGATATATCATAGAAAGGAAGCATATTTACATAGATATAAACCCTTTGACTAAAGTTCTCGGGTTGCATACGACTAAAGGTTTTTACATCAAAAGCAGAAATGGAAAATTACAACAAGAGGACTGATTCTACGCCACCTCAGCATTCTGCTCCGTGGCGGAGGAAGGCATGGCAAAATCAACGTCAGCAGTTGAAGGAGGCACGGAATCAGCCGTCGTGGGAGTCAAAGAAGTTGGCGTAAAAGAAGCCGCAGAAGCCGCTGAAGGAGAAATAATCGACACTATGGCGGGCGCAAACTTCTACGCCTTCTCGAAGAAGGCCTTTAGCTCTGAGCGGGTGCGGCCATGAGGAGAGCTAACCTTTTCCCAATCGAAATCTGCACCATGTGCATAGGAAAGGGCGATAGCACCCTCAGCACCTCGCTTCAAAGAAAGCCCCTTCAGCTGGAGGACGGGGTCATCAGTAGTATCAAAGGCTTCGGCGAGTTTCTTCAAATCATTGTTCGGAACTTCCACCTTTTGCTTGGGCCACAACCCGACGAACATCCGCGTAAGAACGCGGCTCACCAACTCTAAAATCTCCTGGATAGATATCCAGTTTGCTTCGAGTAAGTTAACCGCAGCCATAAGAGGATCATCGTCTAGTTGCAGAGTCGACAAAGACACCTTGGTACATTCTGCACAACAAAGGGGACAAAAAAGCAGCAAAAAAGGAAAATATTAGCAAGTGCAAGAAAGCAAGTAAAACAATAGTAGGAGAAGAAGACAAGACAAGTGTGTACCTCCAGCAGCAGTAGACATCGTGTGTAGCCGCTCAGTCACGGCTTGCTCTCGTTGGAGATGCTCTTTGTTAGCATCAGCCAAGGCCTTCTCCGCTTTCTTCGCCTTAGCTAGTGTTGATTTATGCGACTTCTCAGTATTCGCCTTGGCAGTGGTCGCAACATCATAAGCTCTCCGCAAAGCACTGAGCTCGGCTTCCAGTGATGCAATGCGGGCATTGGCTGATGCTAAAGCATCTGCAGCCCAACAAAGAAAGGAAAGAAGAAGTCAAACAAAAAGCAAAGAGAAACATACAAGACAAGCAAAGATAGGACAAAGAATTCACCTTCGGAAGCTTTCGCAACCTTCAAATACTCAGTACACTCAGTGCCCAAGGCGACGAATTTCTTCATCAATGCCTGACAAGGGAAGAACATATAAGTATATGGAAGGCGCAAGAAAGATAAGTACAGTACAGCCACTCACATTGTCAGGGGAGCCTGTGGGCTCATGTGCTTCAAGGGAAACTTCAGCCTCCTGAGATTTCTTCGACCGCTTGGTACTTCGGGACGCAGTAATCTTCTTGGTAGAAGCTCTGGTGGCCCTCAGCGCCTGGACAGCTGGCTCAGTCTCTTGTACGGGAGGCTCATCAGTAATTACATCTTGAGTAGAAGGAGCAGCCGCAGCATCCCTTTTCGGCTCCTCGTCATCACTGCAAGAGGAAACAGGTTTTATACAACCCAAAAGAAAGAAAGCAAGTACAGCAAAACCGTAGAACTCACAGAATACTTACGATGCCATGAGGTCGAAGAATTCAACATCTTCTTCGAGAACAGGGGCCTCATTAGCCGCAGTTCTCTGCACGGAGGTACTCGATGAAGTAAGCTCATCGACACGCTTCCTCTTCTTGTCTGCACCAGTGTCTTCAGAAAGCGCAGGGGGAGGCGATATCGTCGAGCTGGTATCCTCTTCCGATTCTTCGACTTCATCTCCGTCCTGATTTTCTTTAGCCTCGGGGGCTTCAGATACAGTAGAGGCCAGATCAGCCGGAAGAGGCCCTTCCTCTGGAAGAGGAGGGTGTGAAACAAGGAATTGGTGGTCCTACAAACGAATAAGTCAGAAAAGTAATCGATACAAGGATAAACACAGCTGGAAGCCAATGAATTTGACAACAAGTATACAAAGATGTACCTTGGGTAGGGGATGCACAGAGTCGAAATAATCAGCAGCCAAGTCTGCAACTGCATGGTCCTTGGTGAGCTGGGTGAGGCTCCTAACTTGCTTATCCACTTCTTGCTTCTCCATTAGATCTCTGGAGATGCGAGAAGAATCCACCAAGCCAGAATAGTTTCAAAGTTTGGAAAGGCGATGTTGCAGGGGTTGAACTCGACATTGCACAAAGAACGCCATGAGTTGAATACCCGACAAAGCGCCTCCTTTACCTCCTTTCAGAGCTTGGATGCGGGTCAACAGCGGAGCAATCTCCTCCATCTCTGCATCTGTGGGAGGCGAATCCCACGATGCCAATTTCTTCAACTCCTTGGAGGCATCAAAGGGGGCTAGGCCATACTCATCTTCGGAGGAGGCCTTATGGTCTTTGATGTAAAACCATTTGGTCCTCCAACCTTGGACCAATGCAGACATGGAAAACTCCAAATACTGCGCCTCGGGGCGCACAGAGACGACATCCCCGCCCAGCTCAGGCTTATTCGCCAAAGAAACGCTGGGGCGGAGCCAAAAGATGGATCTCCAAAGAAGAAAGTGGGGTTCAATCCCCGGGAATGACTCGCAAAGAGTCACGAAGCAGGCAATGTGAAGGATAGAATTAGGTGTGAGCTGGTGAAGCTGCACACCGTAAACATAAAGAAGCCCACGAAGAAATTCATGGGCAGGAAAAGAGAGTCCGCAGAGAAGAAAAGAAAGAAACATCACCCGATAGCCACTTGGGGGCTTGGGGATCCGTTTGGTACTTGGAAACTTGATGGAGTCGCTGCTGGAGATGAGACCATCTGTCTTGGCCTTGTCCAGCTCCTTCTGCGTGGCAGCAGAGGGCACCCAGCTAGTCGCGGAGCTCGTTGCCTTCCCCTTGGCCATGTTGTTCTTCACTGCCAGGTGTTTCACGCGCATCTACGTATCTACGCTCAGGGGCTATGTGTGTGAAGAGCAAGGCGCAAGGATTGGCAATGGCGGCGGCAGAGAGAAAGAGTTGGTAAACAGTACAAATCCCCACTCTCCCCTTATATACCTTCTCGGTGAAGGAACGTGGGCTGAGACGTGGCGTAAGGAGCGGAAGCGGCAGCCCACTAACGGGCAGAGAAATACAAAATTACCGCACTACCCACGAAATGGTACGCACTTAATAAGGGTGACGTATAGCTAAATTTGGCTACTGACATCACGAAGAAGATGAAAAATCAAAGATCAATTCGACAGATGCATGTAATCGGCGAGTATCAAATATGGCGACCTCCGAATAAAAGGATGACAGGACAGAACAAACAAGGTTGGCGCCGACAATACAAGAATCGATTGTGGAGACTATGCCCCATTCGACTATAGCCTTGGGGGCTACTAACATCGGAAACGCTGAGCGCGCACCCGACGATATCAGCGTTATATTATCTCGAGATGAAGTATGAAGATAGAGCGTAGTATATTTGAGCCTATACTCAAAAAATAAGTTTTTCGGGTATAGCCTCGGGGGCTACTCCCATCGGGAGCGCTGAGCGCGCACCCGACAATGTATATTCACGAGTGTTGGAGCAAGAAAAGCGAAGGAAGATCGATGAAACATCATTACTCCCATCGGAAGCGAGTTTGTATTAAAGTCATGGTTGTATAAACCCGAATATTTTCAGTAAAATTTGACTGCGACATATGATTCTCGAGTTATGTTATTGCAACGAAACTCGAATGCCGTGATTTATCACAAAGGTAAGACCCCGGGATCCGTCCTGTGTGGCCTGGTATACGCACATGGATGTGCTCTGCTGGTATGTATCCGTGTCTACGACGCGAAGAAAATCCTGGTGGACGCACTGGGTACCCTGAGAACCACTGGGACTCATTCTTTGTAAGTCCTAAATGCAGCAAAAGAATGGGTTTGACCGGAATCCCGAATTCAAGTCCAAGGGGATTGAATTTGAAGTAGGTGGCAAGTATCTGTTCCGGCAGTTAACTGACCTCTTGATCTGTCAGAGTTGTCAGGCTTGTTCATCAAAACCCCTTGCGAAATATTATCATGAAAATAAGTCGAAAGACCAAGTCGAAGATTTGAAGATGTGAGGAAGTCGAGGAATTGATCAAGTCAAAGATTTAAAGATTAAAGATTCAACCCGAATATGCAATTCTAGTAGAATCTCAGGGGCTACTGATAAGGGTATAGCTAATACAGCCCGCTAGTTGAGTACCCCTGAGGCCCGTTCAGTTAGGCCCAATTGTAATGATAGTTGAAATACGAGTATCTGCATCGGATCCTACCCGATCCTCGAGACCTGGCCACCTATATATAGGGGCCAGGAGGGGACGGTGTAGGACAGATTGAAAGCAAGCCAGGTTCAACACCCAAATTTACTTTCGATATACACCTATTTTGATTAACTTTACCTTCGAGTTCATCCGACGCCCTATCTCCCCGATCCTAAGTCCTTCATTTAGGACATTTGTCGAGTTAACCCTCGTCAGTACGCGAACATTTTTTGGTAGAAGCCCCCTTAATGCAACCGGAAGCAACTGCGTCATAATCACGTGACAGTCATGAGACTTCAGGTTTTGGAATTTTTTTCTCTGTCATATTTATTATTCCCTTTATATTTGACGAGAAGCCAGACGGCACTTTGATACTTGAAAGGACTTCAAAAAATATTTCCTTCTCTGCTTTGGTAAGAGCGTAGCTGGCAGGACTTAAGTGACGCCCTTTATCCGTCTTGCTCTGTGGATGCATATTGTTTGGGTCTTTCATACGTTGTTGATCCTCCCGTGCTTCTGGTGTATCTTTTGTTTTTCCATACACGCCCAGAAAGCCTAGCAGGTTCACGCAAACATTCTTCGTAACGTGCATCACGTAGATTGAAGGGCGAATCTCTAGGTGTTTCCAATACTCAAGCTCCCAAAATATAGATTTCTTCTTCCACATGGGTGCGTGTCCGGTAGCGACGTCATTTGGAATAGATTGACCGCCAGGACCCTTTCCAAAGATTACGTCTAGGTCCCTGACCATATCAAATAAATCATCACCAGTATGGAGTTCAGGCTTTTGCCGGTGATCTGCCACACCTCTAAAATGCTTGCCTTTCTTTCTTACAGAATGCGTGGTCGTAAGAAATCGATGATGCCCCAAGTACACAATCTTCTTGCATTTTTCCAAATATATAGCGTCAGTCTTATCTAAACAGTGCGTGCATGCATTGTATCCCTTGTTCGTTTGTCCTAAAAGGTTAATAAGAGCAGGCCAATCATTGATGGTTACGAAAAGCAATGCTCGTAGGTCAAATGGCTCCTGTTTGTGCTCATCCCATGCACGTACACCTGGTTTGGCCCATAACTGTAAGAGTTCATCAACTAATGGTCTTAGATACACATCAATGTCGTTGTCGGGTTGCTTCGGGCCTTGGATGAGCACTGGCATCATAATGAAATTCCACTTCATGCACAACCAAGGAGGAAGGTTATAGATACATAGAGTTACAGGCCAGGTGCTATGACTGCAGCTCTGCTCCCCAAAAGGATTCATGCCATCTGTACTTAGACCAAACCTTAAGTTCCTTGCGTCGCCTGCAAAGTCCGGGTAGTCTCTCTCAATTTTTCTCCACTGCGACCCATCAGCGGGGTGTCTCAACATCGCGTCTTTCTTACGGTCTTCTTTGTGCCATCGTAACAACCTGGCATGCTCTTTGTTTCTAAACAGATGTTTCAACCGTGGTATTATAGGAGAATACCACATGACCTTGGCAGGAACCCTCTTCCTGGGGGGGGCTCGCCATCAACATCACCAGGGTCATCTCGTCTGATCTTATACCGCAGTGTAGTGCATACCGGGCATGCTTCCAAATTCTCGTACTCCTCACCGTGGTAGAGGATGCAGTCATTAATGCATGCATGAATCTTCTGCACCTCTAATCCTAGAGGGCAGAGAACCTTCTTTGCTTCGTACGTACTGTCAGGCAATTCATTATCCTTTGGAAGCTTATTCTTCATTATTTTCAGTAATTTCTCAAATCCCTTGTCAGATAAACCAGTCTCTGTCTTCCATTGCAGCAACTCCAGTGTGGTACCGAGCTTTGTGTTCCCATCTTCACAATTTGGGGACAACTTCTTTTTGTGATCCTCTAACATACCCTTTAACTTCTGCTTCTCATTTACACTTTCTGCTTCTCTGTGTGCATCAACGATGGCCCGACGAAGATCATCATCAGGCTCATCTGATGCCTCTTCATCTTCAGCTTCAGCTTCCCCTGTTGCAGTATCACCGTATTCAGGGTACATATCATCATCCTCTTCTTCTTCATTGTCTTCCATTATAACCCCTCTTTCTCCGTGCTTGGTCCAACAATTATAGCTAGGCATGAAACCTTTCCGAAGCAGGTGGGAGTGAAGGATTTTCCAGGAAGAGTATTCCTTCTTGTTCCCACAGTCAACAGATGGACAACACATAAAACCATTCTGAATATTTGCCCAAGCCACATCGCCAAAATTACGAAGACCTTCAATGAACTCGGAAGTGCGTCGATCACCGTACATCCATTATCGTTGGTTCATCTGCGTCATATAATTAGGTTTACCAATACTATTACCGAACATCATAAATAGTGAAATAACCACTGTATAACGAAACATGCATTTGTATCAATGACAAATGAAAGGATAGAGTTGCTAACCTCGATCGAGGAGGAAAGAACGAGGACAAGACCTAAGTATTGCTCGGGTACCTCATATCATTTTTATTTTGTGTGAGCTTAAGTTGGTTCATGCTCTTAGGCCTTTCATCAAACACCTCTTGTGCATAGGGGAAAAAAATCAAACTAGCACACCCCCTCTCACACCTTCCAAAGGAAAAAACAGAGGAGAAGGCTGGTGGGTGGCTGTATTATAGGCAAGACCTCTAGCACCGGTCCATGTCCAAAACCGGTGCAAAAGGGTAGCCTTTAGCACCGGTTCGTGCCACGAACCGGTGCTAAAGGTCTGACGCCTGCCACGCGGCAGACGCGACACCTTTAGCACCGGTTCGTGGCACCAACCGGTGCTAATGGTTCCTAACGAACCGGTGCTAATGGTTCCTAACGAACCGGTGCTAGAGCTCCCCGGGCTCCATTTAGCTCTCTGGCAGCTTGAACCGGTGCTAAAGAACCCCTTTAGTCTGGGTTCGTAAGCCAACCGGTGCTAATGCCATTTGCAGCTCTGAACGAAAGCCCTATTTTCTACTAGTGTGTACTTCTTCACAGTCTATGTGTTGTGAAGTTTTCGCGGAAAACTAATATATTTATGGTCTATGTAAAAAAAATCACATATTAAACCAAAATTAATGAATGGGGGAGCCAAAATTAATGCAATAGCTACTCCCTCCGATCCATATTAACTTTCGCAAATACGAATGTATCTAGACACACTTTAGTACTAGATACATCCATATTTGTGAAAGGTAATATAGATCGAAGGAAGTACATTTAAAGAATCTACTGATTTTCTTTAAGAAAAAATTTTGCGCAAGAAACACGGTAGTTCAATTTAGGCACAGCAATAATTTTTCTAATCCCAAAAATTCTGAGGTGCATTATTGTTGTAAAGAACAAAACCTAGTAGGTGTGAGTTCTCTCCATGTATAAATTTTAGGTTAGAGTATCAAACCCAATTATATCATGATCACAAACAATTCCAATGCTAGACTTTGAATTTGACCAATATTTATACATTTTTTTCTTCAAAAGGTTGTGAAAATCCAACTTTTGCTTAGGAATTAAATTTTGTGGAAATCCACAGTTGTCTTTCTTGGTTCTGATATGCAATGAATTCTACTCGACAAGAATTTGAAAACTTATTTTAAAACTCAAAGAAGGTAAATGGTCTCCCCCTTAGTTAATATTTTGGTCGTTATAGGACATGTTCTAGTAAAATGTTCTTATGTTTGACCATCACTATGGGAAACGGTCCAATGTTTATGTATAACCAAGGGCGAATCTACCACCCTCCTGTCAGGGCTTGCATCGTATGACTTTTACTGTAATTTTATTTGAAATAAAATACATTTTAAAATGGCTTCCTAGGTTTTTTGAAAAATTTAGGTCCATCAACATAAACTGACATTAGTAGATTCATTATGAAATGATTTTTTATTGTATAATTAGTTTTGGTCGAAACAACATATTTTCAGAAAATTGTGGTCAAAGTTTCACCAGAGACTATTAGAGTGAAAATTTATTGTCAAAGTTTTGACATTACTAGATCCATTATGAAATTGATTGTCAAAACTACTTGAATTTACAATCAGGGTGTGAAAAAAAACACCGGGCAGAAATCAAAACAAGAAATATAATCGAGTCTCCATTCAGTTCTAACGGACATTCAAAATCCCATATCGGACTCTAGATTCCCGAATAGAGTTTTATGTACACTGCACAGTGATGACTGATGACCAGCCAAATTGGCGGCAAATTCATAATCACGCCGCTGTGCCGCTCGCACCGGTGACCGTTACGCTGAACGGCTCCAGATCCAGCGAGCCGTCGACCAAACCCACGCCGCAAATTCCGTCTTCGTCGCCGTCGTCCTCGTCGCATCCGTTCAGCCACGTAAGGTTCTTGGGATCCTCCCGTAGCAGCATGGCGTCGTACCGCGTGCTCGGGAACGCGTCCGTCACGGCTACCCGCGCGGCAGCCGTGACCTTGCCTTTTTTAGCCGTGGCCCGGCGGCCCCCGGCGATCGAGCCGGCGGCTGAGCTCGTGGACGCGAGTCCTAGGCGGCTTCTCGATGCTATGGAGGAGTGGATGCTCCGCTGCCGGACAGTCGATTTGAGGTCCTCGTTCACCGCGCGCTTCGCGTCGGCGTTCGCCGACTTCCGAGAGCCGGTCCGCGTGAGGCCGCTGCTCGTGGCGGCTGAGGCGAGGCCGGCGGTTCGAGGAGGCGCGGTGGCCTCGTCTACGTTGATCTTTCGGCCGTAGTCACCGCTCCATGATAATCTTTTACTGGCCAACAGGTCCCATCTCGACGTGCTTAGAGATGCACATTGCTTGACGGCCGCCGGCACAGGTCGCGGCCTGACGATAGTGGATCGCACGACGTTTTGCGCGGGCTGAGCCGTTGACATTGCGGAACTCAGCTGGCTTGCGAACCTCGAACGTGCGACGGCATTGGCGCCACGTCTGGTGGTTAGTGCCGGTTGCTCTGAGGCCACTCGGGTTGACTTGGGGCTCGAGGCGCCGGTCGTGGGAGCGCGTGGCCGCGCGATCGTCGGCGACCCTGTGTTTGACGACGACGATCCCTTTGGTTTGCTCGCGGAGCTGGGGGGCGCCTGTGCTTTGCTTTGGGGACGGGTCGTCGGAGAAGAGGCCGTCGCGGCGCTCCTTGCCGTGGCCGGCGTGCGTGGGCTCGTCGCCGCGGAACCCGGCGGCGTGGATCTCCCCGACGCGTTGCTTGGGGCGTTGATCGACGACGAAGATGCCGACGACCGTGTCCTGACGAGCGACGGGCGATAGGAGGGCGCGAACGCCGGCGTGTTGACCGAGGAGGAGTGTGACGCGGAGGCGGAGCTGCTCCTCGCCAGCCTCGACGTCGGGTACCCGTCCTCCCGGCGTGCCAGGGAGAGCTGCATCGTGAATCATGATTGCCAAATTTAGTACACCCTCATTCATGTCAATTACACAATCGTTCCAACTTCATTCGTCTGAATTACACAATCATTCCAACAAACAAAAATACGTGGATGGAAGAAAATGGAACGACCAGGCACGTGTACCGGTGAATTGCTCTTAGCATAAGACGCCGATGTAGCTCGTGTAAGCCGGTTCAGCGCCGCCGTGGGGCCGCTCGTCGCCGCCGGGAAACAGAGAGGCGTCGCCGGAGGAGTCAGAAGCCTATGAATGATATGATGAATCGAGACGATGATGAATAATGCAACATAAGAAGAAGGGATCATCACATTCTGCCAAGCTAATCCATACCAATCGTAGTCGTGCTTCCCGATCTCCGTCGAGAGCAGCTCGGTTTGGCCACCGCTCGGTCTCGCCTTTTCTCTCCGATCGGCCGGTGCTATCCCTGCACATCTCAAATTCCCTTCTTACATCAGCATCAGAGGCAGGCAGGCAAGGAAGAAGATGAATTCTGGAGGATCAGATCATTCTCACCGGTTTGGCCGGAGACGCGACGGTCAGGCTGGCACTCCCGTAGGGCGGAGAAGAACTCGATGCTCTCGTCCTTGGCCCCTGCTCTCCCGCCGCGGCGCAGGAGAAGCTGCACCGCGGCAGCAGATGCTGCCGCCTTCTTCGTCGTCCTCGGATGCGGATCACACGGGACCCTGCTGCTCATTCTTCTGTGATGATGCAGCGTTACAACGGACGACGATCCTTGACTTCACCGAACACAGATCGTTGTAAGGATGATAGGAAAAGGGGCCGGAGGGGGTTTGAAGGCAACGAAGACTCAAACAGAAGAAATTCAGATAGCGGGACGGTATAAATGAGCACAAAACCGTTGGAACTGTCTGGAGTTGCAACTTCCCTAGCTCTCAATGCAGCTTTCTGTGCTTTTTCTATTTTTGCTGCACCGTCCAAACTGGACACCTAGAAACTATTTCTTTTTCACATTCATAAAGTTTCACTTTCACCAATTTCATCATGATGAATTCTCCTATTTTATATCACTACGCACTGCATTTTTGATTCCCTCTTTTTGTCGGCAGACATTTCAGAGTACATTATCTGTCCTGGAAAATTCCTGTATAGTACAATATTCACCAGACGTGCAAAGCCCAACCAACCTATCGTAGAAATGCACCCTGACTAAGAATATTCCCCTGACCAATGTGCACATGCAACGCGAAAGGTGGCTTCCGCACCTGAGCTCCATGGAGCCCTTTTTTATATAAAAAATGAAAACTTGATTTCAAAGTTTTAGAAAAGTTCCAGAAATGCCTGGATGTAGAGAGTCGATATTTGCACTATTCACGTCCTCAGATCTGCATATTGGTAATTTTTGCTGAGAATGGTATTCCGTACTGAAAATTACACACAGCTAGAATAAATCATTTACTAAATTCTGGTATTATTATTTTTAAATAATTGAAGCTTTAAATTTGAAAAATTTGAACTTTTAAAACCAAAGCTCCATCGAGCTCGTGTGCCAAATTTACCACTCATGTGCAACGCCTACTTTTCGTATGCGTGCACAGCTGAAAAGAATGACAAATCTATCTCTTCTGAGAAAAACCTTTATTTATCTTGAGAGGCAATACAGTTAACAGAGAATAAGAAGAAAACTGATCTGACCGCAGTTTCCTTTTCCTGACCGAATATGAATGATTTTATTCACACTGTAAGATCGATAAAACCGTGTTGTACATGCCTCAGATGTACAAAAAATGAAAATACAGATTCTGTACACACCAGAAAGTGGTGCAAAAATTTGATGCCGAAATGGCATGGAGTGCAGCTAGTTCCCCAACCATTCGAAGCAACAACAAAGACCCCAGCAGAACTTTGAAGGATAGTCCCTTACGAAAATATCCCTGTTGTAGCCAACGACATAGAAGCTGAAAGATCGGTTGCGGTGAGACATTGTGAAGCGGGTAACAGGCACTTGCGAGATGATGTGCCTCTCAGAAATGACCCTTGCAGATGGTGGAACTGGCAGCCGGCTAGCTATAACCTCTGAGGAGAACTGGTTGAGTTGGTAAGAATCAGCAAAGAAAGCAGGAGTGCATTGGTATGCCTGTATGTTGCATAGTTGCTCCCCTTTGGCTCTGTGAAAAACTTCTTCAGGAACTGAAGCAGCTCCTGCTCCCACGCTAACTTTTCTTGCTGATAGTGTCTTCCTGGAAACAGAAGAACTACGAGTCAGATCACGAGAAGGCAACCAAAATAAAAACAAAGAGAAAACGAAACCAGTCAAACCACTTGGCAATCTAGTCCATTTGAAAGATCAAAATAAGCAATAAATATTGTTCTTCTTTAATTACCAAAAAAACCATATGGTTACAGCCTGTAAAAAGTGGTGCAAGTATTATCACAGACTATAAGCTCCTGCTTACTGAGGCAAACAACTGTACAAGGCTGCCGGGTATATCTAATGACTTAAACGTACATAATGCTCCACTGATTTTCAGATAAATAAAGATTGCATTATAACTGAAACTGAAGCTGCATTTGATATGATGTTAAGAAGTACAATGGTTTGGACTATCAGAGGACTGAACTGAATGGCAAACTGAACCATCAATTAAACCTCAAAGAGTTCTGCAAAACTTTATCAACCTTAAGTTTCAGGCTTACTGGAAGTATTAAATGAGATTTCGTAGTAGATAGCATTGTCACAACATGGTAGGTTCCATTTGGGCATTTACGAAAGAAACATAAATCTTTTGGTGCTCTATTCTTTGTCTACTCCACCGTTTTCTGAATAAAACTGATGGACCAGTTTCAGAAAAATATAAATGGGATTACCATCGAACACGAGCAGCGCTATGTGCAAGAAGGGAACCACAGCCATCACATGTCTTGCATGTCAATAGGCCACGTGATCCACATGCTATACAGGGCACCATTCCTTGACCATTGCACATTCCGCATCTGTCACAAAGAAAGATGTTCCATAAATAGATATTCATCGAGTTATGTTGTGACGATAAATGAGCTTCACTGAGGTGAATTATATACTGATGGACTGAATAAAAATAAGTGGCAGAACTAACACTGTATCAGATTCATCAGATCCATCTTGGCAAGAGACTAAACCCCTGCCTTGACATGCACTGCACTGGATATGATTTGCCTTGTAAAACCCATGCTGCTGACCAGTGTTACAAGTAGGACATGGTGTCTCTCCACGACCCTTGCAGTCTGTCAGAACCATTAGAATATGGAAAATGGGAACTTTACAAAACCAGAAAGATGATGAATAAATTATGATATTTACCATACTAGAGTTAAAATACCAAAAAGCCAAATAAGGCCATGAGCCAATGAAAGAAGATTGATGAGAAGAAAGAACACTTGGCAAAGGTATCCTAACTCTTAACTTCATAAAATGAACCAAAGACAAGTTAAGGTTCTAGTGATAAGAACCAAAAAAGTATTAAATCATACAGAAGTTCACTCTTTTTAATTCTTCTCCAATGAGTTCGAATTCTGGAAGTCAGCATGTTTACTCCAAAACCATTGAAATCCACAAAAACTAACGGAAGCTTACAGGTGACAAAATGATCAAACATAAGTGTAGAGTCGATCCATTTAGTCCTGAACTGGAAAACAATGTTGCTGAACGCCGATAGCATAATGAAAATTACTGGTCTATCAGATGAGTTTTCCATAAATAGTACAAGGTCGGATATTTATCAGTTCCTGTTTCATGTCTACCCAGAATTGGATGTATTAGTTTCTTCATTCTTAAGGTTTTACCTACATTGTAAACTCCCAACATGAGCTTGCCTTTAGATCTATAAGATTCTTTAATGTATTTAAGTTGAATCGAGACTTGAACTTTGGTACTAAAAAATATGGATACTTGTGAAAGCCATACCGGTGAAAGTGACCATCCCAATGGGGTAATGACAGTTAGGAGCGTAGGAAGATAGCCATGATCACTCGGCTTGATTGGGATGAGGTCAATTATAGAAGAGGGTAACAAACTTAGGCGTCTACAATTCACATTTCTTTGATATTTTGTATACAGTGTGTTGCTTTATATATATCTGGCTGCCAGCTGGGACTCATAAACTTGGATGTAAATGACAGTATCTCTAATTCCATCTCAAACTTGTATATCATCTAATAGTTAATAATTTCCGCTGCCACTTTGGCACATCTGGCCAGCTGTCAGGCCCAAGACCCACATCCCTAACATTAACCTGATATAATAGCAGGAAAAAAGGGTAAAATGATGATATTTAATGGCCTGAGAAAACTATTTAAGAATTTTGGTTGATGCATGTATGTGTATTTGCAATGACTAATAGGATCTTTGAACAACATATAATGCATAGACAGCAGGAAACATAGTATACACCATTGTTGTAGATAGGAATACGGACTCGTTTCCTTCTTAGCAAAAGCTTATCTATGTCGAGAAAAAACTGAGATTACGATTACCTAAGTTAGAAAAGCTACATAAAAAGTATACGCAACATGCAAGAGAACCAATACAAATGTTGTAGTTATGGCTAATTAAAATCTTCAAAAAAAACTTATGTGACTACATGATGTTCTGCTAAATGAATATCATACCTAAGCATTTTTCAGTAACATCGGAATGAGGAATCTTGACCATCACTTCTTTTTCCACAAAGACTTGAGGAAACTCGGATCTCAAATCTAGTTCCCACACACCAAGTACAGGACCGTGGTCTCTTCCATCTATGTTCCTACCATAATAAGGTTCTTTTTGTATTATGGAATCCCTTTTCTCGATGAATGTTTCCAAAGTTCCAACATATACAATGCAGTCCTTGATGGACGTAATTTTCCATGTGCGAGCAGGCTGACTTCCCCAGCAACATCGATGGCCAACATGATCAATAAGCAGATTCCGTATTTCCACCTCATCCAGTACATCCCTATCAGAAAATTCCAGTCATGCAATGGACAATTGGCCAAGTATTTGATAAAAAGAAGCACTGCAAAGAACATAAGGATCAGACACAAGATAAATAATAGGCAGGCAACAATAGTACATATTCCCTCCGTTCCATATTAGTTGTCGCTAAAACTAGTGAACAGACACACTAAAATGTGTGTAGATACATGTGAATCAGCAACAACTAATATGGAGAAGAGGGAGCATCTTTTTGCCTTCGGAGAAACATGGGCGAAACACCCTCTTTAGTCCAAGAGAATATATTAGCGAAGTCATTAGCACAATCACTGCCTCTTCTTGATCTTTCAAGCAAAATACTGTAGAAGATATATAGTGGTTGCCCTTTTTTTGCCAAATCTGGACCCTTGCCGAAACTAATGCCTCATTTGACCCTCTGGCAAAAGTATTTCGGAATCTGACCCCTAGGCTCGGTGCCAACGAGGATGGAGCCAAAGACGTGCAGGTCGGCGCCAAGAAATTCCAGCAGAAATATGCTCAATGGTTTTGGCGCCAAAGCGATTCCGAAATAGTTTTGCCAAAGGACAAGATTTGGCAAAAAAAACAGTTGTTGACATTCTTTGTTACATCATTAAGCACCAACCCATTGAATATTGAGTTTGGAAACTAAAAGGATTATTGTTCCATTTGATCATTGCCAATACTCTTTGTTTAACCATAACTAGGCAGGGGATGGAGTCCATGTACATATGTACCAGTCACCACCATGACTTATTGCCTATTATATGCTGATGTAGTAACTTCCTACTAAATTAGTTTAGCTAACTGTTGGATTCTTCTGAGCTGAAGCCAAAAATTAGTTTGCCTATTGCCTATTATATGCTGATGTATTAATCCCTGGTCAGTCTACCAGCTTGGAATGGTATGCGTTGCCAGCGTTAAAATGAAAAAGGCTACTCGAATGCTTCACTATTAGACTACATCTGCATGCTAAGTTATTACTCCATCCGTTCCAGATTAATTGAAGCAACTTCGATCAATTTTGGTCTAGATACAAATGTATCTAAACGTGTTTCAGTATTCAGCAATTAGTTGACCAAACACTGGTTACGACCAGCACTCTGGAACCCAGGACGAAATAACACAGACATGAATTACTACTCACCTCCCGACGCCCTGAGAAGGTTGGCAATCACCACAGTCCGGGTACGGCCCTTGAAAACCTAGTGATGTTCGAACCTAATGGTTATCATTACAATGGAACAAAAAAAGGGGTAAAAACAAGGTTGTAACACCGATGAATTACCCTGCGTTTGTGGAGGAGCTGGAGCAGGCGACGGGGACGGGGTAAGGACGTCGCCGTGTATGGGCGGTGGGTAGACGGCGTCATGGTGGGGCTCCGGGGCCGGGGGATAGTAGTAGGGGGCGTCCGACTTGAACTCGGCAGCGCTGACCTCCGGCCCGCCGCCGGGCCACCATCCTCCGCCTCCGCGCAGCGCCGACGAGCAGCTCTGCACCGCCGCTGCTGCTGCTGAAACGAAATTCCACTAGAAGGGATGAGATCGGAGATGAGATGAGATCAGATTGGTGGGTTCGATGGCCGATGGAGGACCTGGCGAGGAGGATGATGATGAGAGTAGAGGGCGTCGCTGCTCCTCCTCGCCCTCGCCCTCGCGCTCCGCCTCCATGGTCATCGATGCGGAGGCCGATCCGACCCGACCAAATTGGGTTTGGTCGCGACTGAGGTGCGGAGGGAGCGGGAGGAGATGCTTGAGAAGTTGAGATTATCGCCGCCTTCGTCGCGAAGGAAGCAATTCAACTTCTCTCAAGCTCCCCTCCCGGTCCCGGTACTATCTTCCGGTCCTCAGTCAAATCATATTAGATTGCTATCCAAATGTGCGGGTGGCAACGACCAGAAACTCTAGGACTCCTTTTATTTCTAAAATCCGAAAATCTTATTTCAGAGTTCAAAAAAATTCGAGAAGAAATGTGGATGTAGTCGTGAAATTAACTTACATGTTTTAAGCTACACAAAAAGATAACAGTGTGAATCCAAGTATAGTCAAGAGTGTACATTTTTAGAACTCTAAATTTATCAGACTTTATCATTTTTAAATAGCTCACATTACAAAGAACTTCACACTGAGATTTTGCACGCTTGCATAATACTCCTTCCATTCCAAAATATATAAGATGTTTTAGTCTTTTTCTGACGCTATGTATTTAGATATATTTTAGTGTGTAGGTTAGAAGTAAAATTAGTGAACCTACACACTAAAAGACATCTAGATACATGTGTGTTAGAAAAAAGACTAAAATATCATATATTTTGAAACGGATGGAGTACTACGTCTTTGTGAAAGTGCATGTGCCCCCATGTGTGGTTTTGGTAATTAATGACAATTCCTATGGACTAATGGTTGAATTGAGTTATATTTATAGGACTTGTCCGTAGACAATGCTTGAACCATTTGTTGGTTTCAAGGTTGTATGGAGTTAGAAATAAAGAAGATTATGTGATGACCAAGGTGTTATTCAAGGAGTGATATAAAGATTTGTCATAAGGAAGTTGAGCCTATACCAAGTGTGTCTTGAAGAATAAGATTGAGTATGCCCTCATGTGAATCTTGAAGACATCACCATTGTGGAAAAAGAAGAAGTGGTTCGAGAATTGATCAAGCCGAAGCGCAAGTTCAAGATGGAATCTAGAAGAGTTCATATGCTTGAAGCTTGACATATATATTGTGATCATGGATAAGTGAAGATATGCTTAAAGAGAGTCTCTCCCATAGTGGAGTATGGGGGAGCAATCCGCAAGACTTCACCGAGCAAGCGCATTCAAGAAAGGTGGTGCAACTTGAGAAGATCAAGATCGTCATTATCTAGCTCAAGTGGTTTGCGCAAGGCAAAGGTATGATCTTGATAGGGTTTCTTTTTTACCGGTCTCATGGTATTAGTTTTGAGACCAGGTTATAGGATCGGTAGCCGTACTATCAAGAGGGGCTCTTGGGTGAGTAACTTAATCGTATCGTTCGGAGAAAGCTCAAACCTTTGCATACTTGGCATCATATTTCTTGGTTATTATTTGTATTTTATCCATGTGAGGTTCTAGAGCTTGTGGTTATTTCCATAAAAAGCTCTAGCTCATCAAAAACAGATTTCGCATGAAACTCTTATTGTGTTTTTGATGTTTGGAGGTTTTACCGGTTTGTCTTTGTAGAGAGGTCAAACCTTTCATCATTTGGTTTTACCCTCCATGGTTGGACTATGATGTTTCTATGCATAGACTTGTAGAGCTCGTTGTTGTGATTCCAATGAGCCCAAGATCATCGAAAACGGAGTCCGGATGCTCAAGTTATGGTCGTTTTGGTTTTAGTTGTTTCTGTCTTTTCCAAGGTCGGAGACTCCGGACCAAAATGTGTTTTCGCCATTTTTCGTCCGGAGATTTGGCCCGGAACCTCCGGGTACTTTTCTAGGCCAAAGACTCCGGCCCCTAGGGACCGGAGACTCTGGCCCAAGTCTCCGGACCTCAAAAACTCGAGGTGTCGCTCAGCGCAGAGATGGGGGCGGAGGCTTTTTAGCCCCTGCCCGGAGTCTCCGCCCTCCAAAGGCCGGAGACTCCGGGGAAAGTGGCCTGCAGCGGCTATTTTCGTGGGGAGACCTATAAAAGGCCCCCTTCTTCCTCCTTGGGTTGTGGCTACTCCTTCTCTCTCTCCTCCATTGTTGACCTTGAGTAGCTTGCCCTCCCTCCTCCATTCCTCCCATGCTTCTTGAATCTTTTTGAGGGAAAAGAGAGAGGAGATCTAGATCTACATTTCCACCAATCACTTTCTCCTCTTTGTGAGGAAAACCTTTGGATCTAGATCTTGGAGTTTTTTTGTGATTTCCTCTTTTGTTCTTCCTCTCATATCTCTCCATAGCATTAGTTGCTTTGGTAGGATTTGAGTGTGAAGGACTTGAGCACTTGTGTTCTTGCCATTGCATCGGTTGCATTGGTTTGAGTTCTCCTCGGAGATTTTGTGGAAGTGAAAGCAAGAAGCTTATTTCCTCTTGGGTTCTTGGAACCCTAGATGGCTTAGTGGATTTCTTGGGGAGCTCCAATCAGGTTGTGGAGATCTTGCCAAGCTTTGTGGTGCCTCCATGGCGATTATTGGGAGCCTCCAATTGAGTTGTGGAGTGTGCCCCAATCTTAGTGGCTTTGTGGATTTAGGAGCCTCCAATTAAGTTGTGGAGTTGCCCCAAGCTTTGTGCGGGTTCGGTGACCGCCCTCAAGGGTCCCATAGTGGATCGGGTCTTCCATCTTCGTGGGAGGGCTCGAGGAGATTACGGTGAGCCTCCGTGGCATTTGGGGAGCCATGTGCCTCCACACCGCTCCAACGGAGATTAGCACCCGCAAGGGTGTGAATTTCAGGATACATCATCGTCTCCGCGTGCCTCGGTTATTTCTATTCCCGAGCTCTCTTACTTATGCAATTTACTTTGTGATAGCCTTCGTGCTTGAAGTTATATATATATATATATCTCTTACTATCACATAGTTGCTTATCTTGTTTAGCATAAGTTGTTGGTGCACATAGGTGAACCTAGTTTATTTAGGTTTTGTATGCTTGGCAAATTAAATGTTAGTTTTATTCCGCATTTGTCAAGCCACTCGTAAAAGTTTTGAATCGCCTATTCACCCCCCCCCCCTCTAGGCGACATTCGTGTCCTTTCAATTGGTATCAGAGCAAGGTCTCTCATTTTAGGCTTCACCGCCTTGAGAGCAAAGATGTCGGCTAGGGGATTAGTGCACAATCACACTTTTATATTTGATGGCACAAACTATGATGTTTGGAAAATTAGCATGCTTAATCATTTTCAAGATATGGACCCAAATATAGAGCAAATTCTAGATATGGGTTTTTCTCCTCCTAAGGATTCCCGAAACCTATCTTTAGAGGAGAAGAAAAATTCTTATCTAGAAGCTCAAGCTTCTAATGTGCTTGTTGATTTTGTGAGCGATGCAGTTATTCTTGCAATCATGCCTTTTCGTAGCGCTCATGAGTTTTGGACAAAGATTCAAGATAAATATGATATGTCCAATAAGATTGAGGATGATTGTATTCCCTCCACTTCCGGTCGTGATGAACTCTCTTCCACTTCACCAAAGTGTAGCAAGAAACAAGGTAACTCTATGGTGAGTGGTGATGGAAATTGCAATGTTGATAGTGAGCTTACTTGTGATGATCATTCATCTCTATCTCATTGCCATGCTTCATCTTTGGACTTAAACACTTCTAGCACCATAAATACTTTACATGCTTGTGTTGATAGTCCTTGCATATCATGTGTATGCTCCTTGAACACATCTCATAATGATATGCTTACTTCATTTTGTTGCCATGATATAAATGCCTCTAGTTCCTCTAGTTGTTGTGTGTCTAACAATGTAGATGAAACCGAAAATTCTATTGGCCAAGCCATGGTCTCGCTTGGAGATTCAAGTATTTATTCATCATCATCTATTGCTTCCCACATTTGCCTTATGGCTAGGGCTTCAAAGGTAACTCCTACTTTGGAACCCAATATATCTAGTGATGATGAGAATGAGGATAATGAAGAAGAAGATGATGATCTTGCTTCTTTATTTGAGAAGAGTGAAATGTTTTTTCATGCTATTCGTAAGAATAAAATTGCTTGCTCTTACTTCTATAAGATTTTAGCTATTGCCAACGAGAGCAATAAAATTATTGAGGAGCATGAGAATACCATTTTTTAAATGCAAGGTCATGCCCGTGATTACGCGGATGAGATTGCGGATCTAAAAGAAGCTCTAGAAGAAGAACAAACCACCAAGGAATCTCTTGAGGAGACCTTTACTTTAGAGTTATCTAAAATAAAGAAATCCTATGATAGAACTCTTGTGGTGGCAAATGATTTTGAAACTAAATATGAAGAGCTTGTAGTTACTTATGCTAAACTCCTTGAGAATTTTGTGCTTCTTAAAAATGACTCTAGGGTCATTTCGTGTGAGCCCATCATTCTCATCGAGTCGCATGAGCAACTTAAAGCTTCAAATTCAAATGAGCTTACTAAATTGCCTTCTCCACTTTCTGTTAGTGATGATGCTTGTGCTACTAACTCTAGTTCTTGTGAAGCATCCATCTTGAAGGAGAATGTTGAGCTAAGGGCTCAACTTGACTTGCTAACTAGCAATTATGGGAAATTGGAAGAAAATCATGGAAAGCTCTCTAGCTCCCATGAGGATCTTCTAGCTTTCCATGATAGGCTAAAATTAGCTCATGAGGCTATTATGTCAAAGGTAACATCTAGTGAGCCTCATGTAGACATTTGCACTACTTCTCAAAATGCCATATTGCCATGTGCTAGTCCTAGTAATTCATCCACTCATAATATTGCTACATCTTGTGATGAATTACTTTCCTTGCCTTGTTGCTCTAACAATGAAGCTTGTATTTCCTCTAGTACTTGTGTTGTTACTAACCATGTAGAGGAAATGGAAGAGCTCAAGGCCCAAGTCTCTTCTTTGAAGAAAGACTTGGTAAAGAGTTATGAAGGGAAATCCAAACTCGACAATATGTTGAGTGTGCAAAAATCCCCCAATGACAAGAGTGGACTTGGGTTTATCTCCAACAACAACAAGAAGTCCATGGTTAACAAGAAGAAGAAGGGCCAAGGACAAGTCAAAGATCCGGCCAAGGTTGTTTGCTTCAAGTGCAAAATTGAAGGGCACCATGTTAGATCTCGCCCTTTGAAGAAGAAGGCACTAATTGAGAAGCAACAAGGGAAGCGGCCTCAAGGTCAAGGTCAAGGTCATGCTCAACCTCGGGTTGAAGAAAGGGCACTTCCCAAGAAGAATCAAGCTAATGCTCCCATTGTGGAGAAATCAAGTGAGAAGAAGGAGAAGAAAAGAACATGCTACACATGCCGTGAGAAGGGCCACCTATCTTCTTCATGCACCATGGGTAACTCTTCCAACCATATCATAATTGATGATGATTATTCACTTTGCAAGGATAAGGTTGGCAATGTGTTTGCCAAATATATTGGTTCTCAAAGTGGTGTTAAGAAAAGAACCATTTGGGTTGCCAAACCTATTGTGACTAATGTCTTAGGACCCAATTTGGTTGGAGACCAACAAGCCAAAACTTGATTAATAGGTGTTTATTGGAGGGCAATGGAGATTTGGCTATATCATGAAGAATTAAGGGATCTTCATCATTTATATTGTATCAAGTCAAGCCAATTAGATTATAATGTTTACATCCTATATCCATTGTTCCTCCTTGCGGTAACATATTCTCAACCTCTATACATTGAAAGTTACTCGCCCCTTTGCACGTGTCGGTTTTGTTCCGTTGCATGTGGGTGTATATGTTGTGCTTCCTACTTGCTTTATTTTGAGTAATCAAGTATGTGCATGTTGGTTTGCACACCATGTACGATTGTTCTTATTGAGACTTTTGCATATTGTTTGTATCTTGTTGGCTCTTGTGAGAGATTAATAGATCATCCCATTTGGGGGAGTGATATGCTTTGGCACTTCACAATCCTAAAAATGTGTGTACATGAGGAATACCACGGTACCCAATAAGTATTAAGGTTAGGCATGAGATGAAAACCCATGGAGTTCCAAATGAATTCCATAACCAAGTCCATGGCAGCCAAACAAGTAATTGTTAGAATCATAAATGAATTCTTTGATTCTAGCCCCAAATGATGGGAGCCAAACGAGCTCTTAGTGTTGATATTTGCAATTATCTAGTCTCTATGTGGTATGTCATGCTCATGAGAAATTCAAATTCTATAATGTCCATTAATCATCTCATGTTGGATTTTATTTGCCTCTTGTGAAAATAAATGCTTTATCACATTATGGGGGAGTAATATGCTTTGTGCATACTACAAACCAATAAAATGTGTATATTTGAGGTTGTGTCACATAGTTTTGATACTGCAAATTATCTTTCTTCTATGTGACATGTTTGTTCAAACAAGTTTCAATTTGCCAAATTGTTTTATTGCTCTTGTTTTGGATCTTGTTTGTGAGATACATTCTTGGTAGGGTTTTCCTAAAATGTGGAATTCTACATCAAAGTTGGAAAACCATTTACTTCAAGTTATCCTAATCATTGCTTTGCATGATTATTTAACTATTTGAGTCTATCAAGAATATCTTCTTTAGCATGGTGTTTAATTCTTATCCTTGTCATATGCTTCTTTGTTGTGAAGATGATCTTGGATTTATGTGTAAAATACCACCGGGAAATTAATAACTCCAAATACCTCTTGTCCTTGGACGATTGGTACTTTATCATGTGGTATATATATATATATTGATCATCTTTTTATTGGCTATTGCTTTTAATTACCTTATCTCTTGCCAGTGAATGTATTTGTTTTATTTCCCATTGTCTTCCTTGACTCTTGTGATTCCATTTGATTTTGTTGAACTTGTTTTGTGTTATTCTTAATGTAGGTAGAGATGATGATCCTATTTGTGTGCATTTTGTATTCAAATGCAAAATCATAAATAATGCACTAATCTTGGGGGAGCTCTCCTATATTTTCTATAACATACTCTTGGGGCTTATTTCAATTGGTATTGGTTATTGTTGGAAGACAAATCTTTTCTTTTTGGTACTTAGTGTGCCATCATAAAAGAGTGGAGAGTTGTGGTTGTTTGTTTGAACCTTGCTCTCCTTGGGAGAATGGCTATCTCTTTTCTTGATTTTGCTCTTTATTCTTAAAATGAGATAAGTCATTGGGCATGTGTGTTTTAGTGATCCTTTATGCTCATTGGCGTTTGCTTTGTTCACCTGATGGACTTTGGAGTTAATCTTGTGTTGAGTTGATTCTTTGATATAATTTGGACAACTTTTGGGTTTTCACGCCTTTATGACTCTTTGGTCTTCTTGGTGTTTCGTCCAAAGTGTATCTCCTTTTGGCTCTTGAAAGTATTTAGCATGTATATTTACTTACTACATATTATATGGCATGCTTTGCTTTCTTTGATCCAATATATAGGGTAAACTCTAATAAATCCTAAATCGGCTAAGATGTGCATGAAATTCAAGTTCATATCTATATGCACATATTTACGTGGAGCTTGTCCTATATATTATAGTATCTCTAACTACTTCGGACCCAATGAGTTTGGGGATAATATTGTACTTGAATTTGTTTTAGGTACATAGGAGATATATTTGTGCTTGTCTCAATAATAAGGATGAAGCGGTGACTAGTTGATAATTTGTGGCAAGCTAGGATTATTGAAGAACTCCTATCTATTACATCCTACCATTGATATCTCGGTATCAAGTATCTACTTCATGCATACTTTTCTAGCATCCAACCTTGTGTAAGTTGTTTCATGGCATGGTATCTCCTTATTTGATATCTTAATTGAACCTTGTGTGTTGGGATGGAATGTTAAGCACTATCAATCATTGAGGACTATGTGGATGCTCTATGTTCATCCTTGTACTAGTCTTATAATATGCTTTGTTATTCCTATCACACATTTCTTTGGTTGAGCCGCTTAATATGTCGGTTCCTTACTTGTTGCTCAACCATCTCTTTGATGCAAGTGTTAAGCTTAATGCCTTTTATGATCTCTTTCTAATGGTTGCTTTTTAAATGGTATTGAGGGAGTGAGGATTCCATGTTGTGCAAATTGTATTCAAATGCAAACATTCTATCTTGTGCACGTACCTTGGGGGACTTCCTCATGTCATTTTAAAGCACCATTTAGCGGTTATCATAGTATTTGATGTCACTTTGTATCATTTTGTTTTGAATAATATTGAGGGAGTGATGATTCCATGTTTGTGCACCATATACTTCAATTCAAATGGAATATCTTGTGCACAAACCTTGGGGAGCTTCTTCATATTATTTAGAGCATTGTTTTGGTCTTATCATAATATCTTTATTTGACTTTTTTTTGGATCATTTGTTTGCTCTTTTTTTTGGAAGACTATCCATTGTGTTTGCAATATTTTGATCCTCAATATAGTTTTATTTCCTCCAACTTTTTGTCTTTGGATATGTGCATGTGTTCTGACTCATTTTTTTTGGAACATGCACACCTTGAGAAGGAACTCTCACTATATAGGCCTTCTAAGCCTTTCCGCCCATTTTGGCAATGGATGCCAATGGGGGAGAAGTTTCGAGAGTTTGAAGGGAATCGGGCTTCATGCTTTGGTTTTGTTCTTAAGCATACTTGGTTGAGTATATATAGTGGAAACTCCACCAACAACATTGGTTGGCAATATATACAATGAAATTCAAGTTCATTCACACGTGCATAGATTGTGGGGGAGTTTGCTCTATATATGATGGTTATACTAGCATCACATACTTTTATAGTATTTGATGTTAGTGTAACCATCTTAGTTCTTTAAATTCATTATATAAACCCTCTCAAAGAGATTGTCATCAATTACCAAAATGGGGGAGATTGAAAGTGCATGTGCCCTCATGTGTGGTTTTGGTAATTAATGACAATCCCTATGGACTAATGGTTGCATTGAGTTATATTTATAGGACTTGTCCGTAGACAATGCTTGAACCATTTGTTGATTTCAAGGTTGTATGGAGTTAGAAATAAAGAAGATTATGTGATGACCAAGGTGTTATTCAAGGAGTGATATAAAGATTTGTCATAAGGAAGTTGAGCCTATATCAAGTGTGTCTTGAAGAATAAGATTGAGTATGCCCTCATGTGAATCTTGAAGACATCACCATTGTGGAAAAAGAAGAAGTGGTTCGAGAATTGATCAAGCCGAAGCGCAAGTTCAAGATGGAATCTAGAAGAGTTCATATGCTTGAAGCTTGACATATATATTGTGATCATGGATAAGTGAAGATATGCTTAAAGAGAGTCTCTCCCATAGTGGAGTATGGGGGAGCAATCCACAAGACTTCACCGAGCAAGCGCATTCAAGAAAGGTGGTGCAACTTGAGAAGATCAAGATCGTCATTATCTAGCTCAAGTGGTTTGCGCAAGACAAAGGTATGATCTTGATAGGGTTTCTTTCTTACCGATCTCATGGTGTTAGTTTTGAGACCGGGTTATAGGATCGGTAGCCGTACTATCAAGAGGGGCTCTCGGGTGAGTAACTTAATCGTATCGTTCGGAGAGAGCTCAAACCTTTGCATACTTGGCATCATCTTTCTTGGTTATTATTTGTATTTTATCCATGTGAGGTTCTAGAGCTTGTGGTTATTTCCATGAAAAGCTCTAGCTCATCAAAAACAGATTTCGCATGAAACTCTTATTGTGTTTTTGATGTTTGGAGGTTTTACCGGTTTGTCTTTGTAGAGAGGTCAAACCTTTCATCATTTGGTTTTACCCTCCTTGGTTGGACTATGATGTTTCTATGCATAGACTTGTAGAGCTCATTGTTGTGATTCCAGTGAGCCCAAGATCATCGAAAACGGAGTCCGGATGCTCAAGTTATGGTCGTTTTGGTTTTAGCTGTTTCTGCCTTTTCCAGGGCTGGAGACTCCGGTCTCGGAGGGCCGGAGACTCCGGCCCAAAATGTGTTTTCGCCGTTTTTCGTCCGGAGATTTGGCCCGGAACCTCCGGGTACTTTTCCAGGCCAAAGACTCCGGCCCCTAGGGACCGGAGACTCTGGCCCAAGTCTCCGGACCTCGAAAACTCGAGGTGTCGCTCAGCGCAGAGATGGGGGCGGAGGCTTTTTAGCCCCTGCCCGGAGTCTCCGCCCTCCAAAGGCCGGAGACTCCGGGGAAAGTGGCCTGCAACGACTATTTTCGTGGGGAGACCTATAAAAGGCCACCTTCTTCCTCCTTGGGCTGTGGCTACTCCTTCTCTCTCTCCTCCATTGTTGACCTTGAGTAGCTTGCCCTCCCTCCTCCATTCCTCCCATGCTTCTTGAATCTTTTTGAGGGAAAAGAGAGAGGAGATCTAGATCTACATTTCCACCAATCACTTTCTCCTCTTTGTGAGGGAAACCTTTGGATCTAGATCTTGGAGTTTTTTTGTGATTTCCTCTTTTGTTCTTCCTCTCATATCTCTCCATAGCATTAGTTGCTTTGGTAGGATTTGAGTGTGAAGGACTTGAGCACTTGTGTTCTTGCCATTGCATCGGTTGCATCGGTTTGAGTTCTCCTCGGAGATTTTGTGGAAGTGAAAGTAAGAAGCTTATTTCCTCTTGGGTTCTTGGAACCCTAGACGGCTTAGTGGATTTTCTTGGGGAGCTCCAATTAGGTTGTGGAGATCTTGCCAAGCTTTGTGGTGCCTCCATGGCGATTATTGGGAGCCTCCAATTGAGTTGTGGAGTGTGCCCCAATCTTAGTGGCTTTGTGGATTTGGGAGCCTCCAATTAAGTTGTGGAGTTGCCCCAAGCTTTGTGCGGGTTCGGTGACCGCCCTCAAGGGTCCCATAGTGGATCGGGTCTTCCATCTTCGTGGGAGGGCTCGAGGAGATTACGGTGAGCCTCCGTGACGTTTGGGGAGCCTTGTGCCTCCACACCGCTCCAACGGAGATTAGCACCCGTAAGGGTGTGAACTTCGGGATACATCATCGTCTCCGCGTGCCTCGGTTATTTCTATTCCCGAGCTCCCTTACTTATGCAATTTACTTTGTGATAGCCTTCGTGCTTGAAGTTATATATATATCTTACTATCACATAGTTGCTTATCTTGTTTAGCATAAGTTGTTGGTGCACATAGGTGAACCTAGTTTATTTAGGTTTTGTATGCTTGTCAAATTAAACGTTAGTTTTATTCCGCATTTGTCAAGCCACTCGTAAAAGTTTTGAATCGCCTATTCACCACCCCCCCCCCCCCCCCCCTCCTCCTCCTCCTCTAGGCGACATTCGTGTCCTTTCACTTTGACTAAACCCAATGTTTTTTCTAATTGAAACTTGTATTTCATAATAAAGAGCCCCTTGGAGCTTGGCCTCCATTTATCCTCTCCCTGTAACGTTTATCTTTTTCTCTCTTTAGATTGAAAT
Source organism: Dactylis glomerata (assembly GCA_007115705.1). Classification (NCBI taxonomy): domain Eukaryota; kingdom Viridiplantae; phylum Streptophyta; class Magnoliopsida; order Poales; family Poaceae; genus Dactylis; species Dactylis glomerata. Next base: position 704,251 of record QXEO01000371.1, on the reverse strand, counting down.
TAAAACCTTTAAATATTTTGAGACACAAGTATAAGATTTTGTGGCCAAATATGAAAGATTTTATTCCTCACTGAATAATCGGTATAGTCGTGCTGTTGCTGTACATGCCTCAGAAGTACAATAATGTAAATACAGATTCTGTACTGCAACACACCAGAAATAGCAGCACATCTTTACAATTACACACCAGGTTCTGTAGTGCAAACATATCATGCCAAAATAATGCGGAACACATGGATGAAATGCAACTAGTTCCCCAACCATTCGAAGCAACAGCAGAGGCCCCAGCAGAACTTCGAAGGGTAGTCCCTTACGAAAACATCCCTGCTATAGCCAACGATATAGAAGCTGAAAGATTGCTTGCGGTGAGACATTGTGACGCGGGTAACAGGCACGACCGAGATAATGTGTCTCTCAGATATGACCCTTGCAGATGGTGGAACTGGCAGCCGGCTAGAGACAACCTCGGAGGAGAACTGGTTGAGTTGGTATGAATCGGCAAAGAAAGCAGGAGTACATTGGTATGCCTGTATGTTGCATAGTTGCACCCCTTTGGCACTATGAAAAACTTCTTCCGGAACTGAAGCAGCTGCTGTTGTCGCGCTAACTTTTCTCACTGACAGTGTTTTCCTGGAAATAGAAGAAATTACGAGTCAGGTCAAGACTAACTACTAGAGTAAATATAAATGTGTGTTAAGAAGGTATAATGGTTAGCTGTATTATGAGACAAAACTGAATGGCAAAAACTGAACTACCAATTAAAACCTCAAGTGTTCTGCAGATCTTTTTAACCTAAAGTTTCAGGATTGCTGCTAGTAAATGAGATTTCATACTATATATAGCATTGTAACAACATGGTAGATTCCATTTGGGCATTTACGAAAGAACAGATCTGTTGAAGTAAATCTTTGGTTATCTATTCTTTGTCTACTCATTCTCAATACAAACAGATGGACCAGTCTCACAAAAATACAAAATGAGATTACCATCGAACATGAGCAGTGCTTTGTGCAAGAAGGGAACCACAGCCTTCACATGTCTTGCAAGTCACTAGGCCACGCGATGCACATGCTATACAGGGCAACGTTCCTTGGCCATTGCACATTCCACATCTGTGACAAAGAAAGACATACAAGAAAGATAAATGTTCCATAAATAGATGTTCAACTAGTCATGTTCTGAGGATAAATGAGCTTCACTCGAGGCGACTTATATGCTGAAGAACTGAATAAAAAAATGTGGCAGAACTAACATTGTATCAGATCCATCTTGGTGAGCAAGTAAACCCCTGCCATGACATACACTGCACCGGGTCATTTGGTTTGCCTTGTAAAACCCATGCTGCTGACCAGCATTGCAAGTAGGACATGGTGTCTCTCCACGACCCTCGCAATCTGTCAGAAAATTAGAATATGGAAATTGGGAACCATTCAAAACCAGAAAGATGATGGATACATTATGATATTTACCATGCCAAAATTTTATAAGTACTGAAAAAACAAATAAGGCTATAAAAGAAGGCTAAAGAGAAAAGGATCACAACTGAAAAAATGATCCAAGACAAATTAAAGGTTCTACTGATAATCACAGAAAAATCCAATCACACGGAAGTTCACTTTTTATTTCTTCTCCAATGAGTTAGAATTTTGAACGCAGCATCTTGAGTCCATAACCATTGAATCAAAAGGAAGAATGAGAAAGCTTATAGGTCACAAAATGATTAATCAGTTTATATAGGATCTAGGTTACTGCCCTATAGCACTAAAAAGTATGACTGGATTACGTCCATTATTCCTCTATAATTATTGGTGGACAAAGCTAATAGGTCGCAAACTGATGCACGATTCAGTCACAAACTGGAAAACAATATTGCTGAACATTGCATAAATCTATAGCATAATGAATACTCCTGGTGCATGGGATGAATTTTCCATAAATAGTAGTTCCTATGTCATGTCTACCAGAATTGGATGCATTTGTTTCTTCTTTCTAAATGTTTTTCCCACATTGTGAACTCCAATCATTAGGTTGCTTTTAAATCTATGAGATTCTTTACGGTGTTTAATTTGAGTTTTGACACTTTACTTTGGTACTCAAAATAATAAAATACATAATTGTGAAAGCAATGCCAGTAGTATGAATTTCCTGGTGGGGTAATTGCAGCTGGGAAGGTAGCCAGGATGGCTCGGCTTGATTGGGATGAGGCTAATTATTGAAGAGGGAAACAAATTTACGTGTATAAGATTCAAATATTGCTCTGATAATTTGCATACAACGTGTTGCTATATACATAGCTGGCTGCCAGCTGGGACTCATAAACTTATGTCAATAACTTGGTTGTCAATATCACTTTATAAGAAGTATAATCTATGAATCTATCACCAACTATTTAATATTTAACAGCCACTTACGATATATTGCTTTGATAATTTGCATAAAACGTGCTGCTTTATACAAAGCTGGCTGCCAGCTGGGACTCATAAACTTGGACGTCCATAGCACTTTATCTCTAATTCTATCTCAAACTTGAAGTATAATCTATCTCCAACTATTTAATATTTTTACTGCCACTTTGGCACATCTGGCCAGCTATCCGGCCCAAGACCCATGAGGCCATGACCCTAACATTAAACTGCTATAACATAACAGCAGGAACAAGAGGAAAATAATGATATTTGATGGGCCTGAGAAAACCGTTTTGAGATTGGTTGATGCATGTATTTGTACTTGCAATGCCTAATAGGATATTTGAACGATATAAAAAAATATAGACACCAAGAAACACGATATACACCATCATCGTAGATAGAAATACAGAATATAATATACTTTTTACTAAGAAAAATATCCTATTATGGAGGAAATTGAGACTAAACTTATGCTTGCCTAAATTAGATAAGCTACATAAAAATGTACACCCACCATGCAAAAGGGACAAATAATGTAGCCATTATTGCTAAAATCTTCAAAAGAATGCTACATGACAACATGGTGTTCTGCTAAATGAATATCATACCTAAGCATTTTTCAGGAACTTCTGAATGAGGGATCTTGACCATCACTTCTTTTTCCGGTACAAAGAGTAGAGGAAACTCAGCCCTCAAATCTAGTTCCCACACACCAAGAACAGGACCCTGGTCTCTTCCATCTATTTTCCCACCATCGTAAGGTTCCTTTTTTATTATGGTGTCCCTTTCCTCGATGAATGTTTCTAAAGTTCCAACATATACATTGCAGTCCTCGACGGATGTGATTTTCCATGTGCGAGCAGGCCGACTTCCCCAGCAACATCGATGCCCAACATGTTCACTAAGCAGATGCCGGATCTCCACCTCATCCAGTACATCCCTATCAGAAAATTCAAATCATTTTCCATGGACAATTGGCCGGGTATTTGAGGAAAAGCACAGCAAACAACATAAGGATGAGACAAAAGCGAAATAATAGGCAGGGCAACAATATTATAATTCTCTTTGCCTTGGGAGAAACATGGACGAAAAGCACACTCCTGTAGTACTTCCATTTCAATTCCTAAACTAATTGCTCTTTTCTGCTTTTCGTCCAAGAGCATATATTAGCAAAGTCATTAGTTGTCTCTTCCTGATCAGTCAAGCGAGATACTAAAGAGTTATTGGTGGTTGCCAGTCCTTTTACATCATTAAGCACCGATGATGCCAATGCTAGCTAACTGTTGAATTCTTCAGAGCTGAAGCCCAAAAGATGACAGGATGTAATAATCTCTGATCAGTATACCGGCTTGGAATGGTAAGCATTCCCAGCGTTAAAATGAGAAAGGCTGCTCGCATTCTTCAGTACTCAACTACACTAACCAGCTTGGAAATGGTTGTTCAGCAACTAGTTGACCAAATACTGGTTACATCCAGGACTATGGAACCCAGGAAGCAACACAGACATGAACCACTCACCTCCCGACGCCCTGAGAAGGTTGGTAATCACCACCGTACGGGTACGGGCCCTGCGGAACGATCGCCAAACCTATTGATGTTGGAACCCAGTGGTTAGCATTACAACGGCACACAAAAAATGGTAGAAACAAAACAAGGAGGTAAGACCGAAGAATTATCATGCGTACTATGTGGAGGAGTGGGAGCAGGCGACGGGGACGGGGAGAGGACGGCGCTGTGGATGGACGGCGGGTAGACGACGCCGTGGTGGGGCTCCGGGGCCGGAGGATAGTAGTTGGAGGAGGAGAAGGAGGCCGCGGACCTGACCTCGGCGGCGCTGACCTCCGGCCCGCCGCCGCCGCCGCCCCACCCTCCCCCGCCTCCGCGCAGCGCCGATGAGCTGCTCCGCCCCAGGTGCTGGTACTCCGCTGCTGAAACGAAATTCCACCGGAAGGGATGAGATCAGAGATGGAATGAGATCATACGGGATGGTGGGGTTCGACGGCGAATGGCGGACCTGGCGCTGGCGGGGAGGAGGGTGAGAGGAGGGGGCGCCGCTGCTCCTCGCCCTCGCGCTCCGCTTCCATGGTCATCGACGCGTCGCGGAGGCCGATCCGATCCGACAAAATTGGTGTTTGGTGGCGAGTGTGGTGTGGAGAGAGCGGGAGGAGATGGCCTCGAGATTATAGCAGCATTGCAGACTTCGTGGCGAAGGAAGCAAGTCAAGGTTCTCACAGGATCGCCCTCTCGGCACTGTCTTCTCCGAGAGTCAAATCAGATCAAATCGCTATCGAGGAGAGTGTGAGGTGGCGACGACGGGCGACGATCTTATTTTCTATGGAAAAAAATTAATTCCATCAAGACACCTGCTAGCCAGTAGCCAACTGTCACCAAAGGAGTTTCATCTTGTCTTAATCCCCGCACGAACATGAGCGAGTATTCAACGGAACCGAGTTTCCCGCGTCAGCAGCGCGTAGCGTACCGCGGCTGCCAACGGAGATCTCTCCAATATATGGCCAGAATATTCATCCAAGCACTGGCATACCGGACAGGAAGGTCTTGTCCTGTTTGTCCAGTTCTAGTTCTAGGTAAACAGTAGACAGCATTGTCATGGAACAATCTCTCTGAGGCAACGCCCCACCATATTTTTTTGTCTAAATCGTGTTTAATTGTGTCTTATTTGTGTCACAGTGTCAGGCCACGGACAGAAAATTAGCTATTTTCTGGCCGTTGTCCATCTGCGTCGGGAGTGCTCCCGGCGGCCCGACGCAAATTAGGCCACTGTTAATGGCGGTGGCCGAATTAGCGCCGCCGCGTCCTGCCGCATCGGCTTCCTGACCAAGGAGAAGATCGTTGCTACCAAGTTAATGTGGAAGCAAACTGTCCTTGTGCGTGGTGGATAACCAGCCCGTTGAGAACCCCAAGAGAAAGGTATGATGAGTATAGCAGCTAGTCTTCCCTCAGTTAAGAAACCAATGTTTAATATCGATCAGGAGAGGAGAGACAAACGACTGAAGGTGATGCAGAACCTGCACACACATAAACAAATACTTTGTTTCCAACTTGCGATGAGGTTGTCAATCTCACCGATTTGCTTGAAACAAAGGTTATGAGCGTATCGAGTGGAAAACAATATAGTATGCGAGTAAAGTAAATAGTGCGAGTAAAGTAAACAGGTGATAGCAATATGATAGAAATAGGACCGGGGTCCACAGTTCACTAGTGGTGTCTCTCCATAGATAAAATAACACATGCTGGGAAAACAAATTACAGTTGGGCAATTGATAGAATAGAGATAAACGTGATATGTCAAGAAGATCACTATGAGATTTACTCTGGGCATTACAATAAAATACATAGACCGCCATCCAACTGCATCTATGACTAATAATCCACTCCCGGGGATATCAATCCGAACACCCCAGTAGTATTAAGTTGCGAACAACAGATAATTGCATTAAGCAAAGTGTGTAATGTAAACAAAGCATATGCCCTTGAGCATATGAATGTTGTTTTCTCCCTAGTAGCAACATCACATCTACCACCTTAGAGGTTTCTGTCACTCCCCCAGGTGAAATAGAGGCATGAACCCACTATCGAGCATAAATACCCCCTCTTGGAGTCACTAGCAACTACTCGGCCAAGATAGCTACTAACAACGGAGAGCATGCAAGATCATAAACAACATAGAGACAACAAAAGATATAATTCAGTACAGCAACTTAATCATAAACACCAATATTCATCGGATCCCAACAAACCAAATATGTAGAATTACATAACGGTGATCTCAATCATGTAGGGCAGCTCATGAGATCTAAACATGAAGCACATGGTGGAGAAGACAACCATCTAGCTACTGCTATGGACCCATAGTCCAAGGTAGACTACTCACTCATCGCTCCGGAGGCAAGCATGGCGATGAAGAAGACCTCCGGTGGTGATTCCCCTCTCCGGCAGGGTGCTGGGAAGAGCTTCTGGACCCTCCCGATCTTTGGGTCGACGGTGGCGGCGGATCGCGATATATTCTGGAAATCTGATCGGGTACTTAGGTTTTTTCTGTCGGGGGGTCTTTATAGGCGAAGGGGCGTCGTTAGAGGGGGAGCCAGGCGCCCTCATGCGGGGCCCACGCGGCCAGGGGCCTGGCCGCGCCGCCCCTGCGTGTGGGGCCCTGGTGGGCCCCTCCTACTCTCCTTCGGATCTCTGGAAGCTTCCGGGTAAAATAAGACTTCAGGAACTTGTTTCGTCCAATTCCGAGAATATTTCCTGTGTATCACTTCTGAAACACAAAACAGCAGAAAACAGGAAACTGGCACTGTGGCAACTCGTTAATAGGCAAATGGTGTAAAAACAATAGGCAAATGGTGTAAAAACAAGCATGGAGCATCAAAAATTATAGATACGTTGGAGACGTATCAAGCATCCCCAAGCTTAACTCCTGCTCGTCCTCGAGTAGGTAAGTGATAACAAAGAATAATTTTTGAGGTGACATGCACCTACACAATCTTGATCATATATGTAAGCATTGGTGAGCTGGGATTATAAGAACTTAAAACATGGGCATGAAGATATAATCATGACAATAAGAACTTAGCAACCATGTCGTAAACACTACTAGAGATTGGGCTATCAACGACCATGCCTAAAAAATGTTCCGTCGTTACTAGTAATCCCACGTCCGACTTCGGCCAGAAGATCTCCTCGACGACCAGGGAGATACACCGTCGTTAAGTTATCTTATGTATGTGGTCGTTGTTGATTAATCGACTTCTTTTTCAGGAGTAGTAAACGATTTTTTCTGGAACAAAGGATAACTGGATAAGTACTACTCATATAAGCACGCCCTAGGTTTGTTACGTCTAGGTTTCTGCCCCTACCTAATATAAGAAGAACCGGCGGCGCGGCCGGCTCAACTCCGCGATCTCCACGATCTCCACGAGGCATCGCTATGGGGCGGCCATGGAGCCCCCGTCTCGTTCTCCTCGAGGTATGGCTGCAGTGGAAGATTAGTCTACAGCCGGTAACTCCTGCTTTCCAATCATAAGTTCTCAATACAACTATTCGGATCTTGTGCTTGCCATTTTTTGTGCCATCAAAAGGCTGCAGGCCTGCAGCGTGGACGCCGAGAACACCCTATATATTGACTTATTTCGGATCGTCACAGGTGGACGACAACAATCTTCCTTCTTTGATCCTTTAACCATTAGGTGCAGCTGTGTCCAAGAGTATTTTCAGATCGATAGTCCATGCCAAAAAATAGTCAGAATCCTGGATTTCCTATTTTATGTTGAGTTTGTACTTGGGCAAACACAGGTCAGATCTACAAGCTCATCAGCCATACGGTCTCTGTTGAAGTTGTTCTTCGATGAAATTTCTGAGCCGTCAAAGTTTGATGTGTAATTGTATTTTCATTCAGTTAGCACTTGTGATCTGTGCTTTTTTTTATTTCGCATTCGGCTAATATTAAACCGATTCAATCCCCTATTATTTCTGTCCTGGGCTTTTGTGTTCTGTCCTTTTCAGGCTGAGTGGTCTACGCAATGAATAGGTCATTTAGCAGGCTGTGATGCTGAGGTTGAGGAATGTATGCGCCATGATATTAGGTGATCATAAGGACTTCATGATGATGCACCATGACAGCGGACAAACAGACCTTTTCTAGTTATATATGTGTTCAGCTACAACTAATAAGGGTTGATTGGATAGTGATTTTGTTTCATATTCTTTTGGATTATCTACGCCAGAGATGTATTGTACGTGAGGACCATGTTCAATATATGTGGTTTTGATTAATATAAGAAGTCGTGATTCATTGATTGTTTAAGTATATTTTTTGCTTGATTTGTATGGCCATTAATCTTCAAAAGTTGCATGAAGCATACGTACTGGTCGCTATAGCCTAAAGGCAATCAAAATGGTGAAATGGATGGTAATAATTAATATAAATTGGTCACCGGTAATCCATGAAAATATTTTTTGCGACCCCAGAAGTAGTCGTTAATATCAGAATTGTGGTCGTTGTTTCCGCACAATTAACGACAACCAAATGTCTGGTCGTTAGAAAAAATAACGATAAAATAGAGTATGTGGTCGTTATTACTTTTAACGACGGAGCCTATAACGACAACTAACGACCACCGGATTGTGGTCGTTAATGACTTTTAACGACCAGAATTTGACTTTTAACGACCACATACTCTGTCGTTAAAAACCTTTTTTCTAGTAGTGAAACATGCAAATGAACACAAACAAAAGATCATGAAAATGAAATAATGAAAGTCAAACGTGTGTTCAAATCATATGGAAAAACATACAAATGGTTTTCAGCTTGTCCTTCAAAGAGAGCAAAACATAAATGCATAGGACACCTTCAAGTTTAAGAGGGCGACTAGATACAAATAATTTAAGAACAACTGAAACCAACAATATGAATCAATCAATGATCTTTGGGACAATGCATATCACACTAAGAATGACAACTATGCTCTCTTAATGGTGCATAAAGAAAGAAGGTGGTGACTCAACATAAAAGTTAAAGAAAGGCCCTTCGCAGAGGGAAGCAGTGATTGCAAGTTTTATAACCTTCAAAAATTATGGTACTTACCGGCTTTGAGCTCTCATTGCCCCCATCATAAGCATCTTGAATGGTTAAAGTTAATGCGAGAACAATTATGATGCATATGCTGGATAAATCATAAGTTGAAAACCTCGTGCCCCGTGAATACGAGTACCCAAACCTCATGCTACTTTACTTAGAGTCCCAAGCAAGGCTCTTGTCATTGTAAGTATATACATATCATTGAGAACCGCCAATGGGGTACCTCCGTGCCCGATGACATGGAACAAGCTCACACTAAAATGACAGGACAAGTAGACAATGAACACCTCGACATCTCTTTTATTTGCCTTGTGTTTAGTTTTTTATTGTGAGATGCGTCGTCGAATGTTCACCATGGGTATGCTGCAAATTTCCACCATGAATTATGCATGGCTTAGATTGGCGGCCCGGCGTTTCCCTAACACATATACAAACTTCATGATCCCCACAAGATTCCCAATTCATTTCACACCGCGGGCATCCATAGACAAAAGATCACGATATCAACTCAAATAAGAAGTGCAATGTTGAAAGCTTGCCCCATGACAGCATGGATGGGCTAGAATCCAACTTACAACTTGCAAGCATAACAACTCAACATAAGAGACCACAATGTCAAATTTTTAAGAATAGGAAAAAGTAAAGTGTGCCTTCCGGTTCGTGAGAGCTTTACTAACCGAATTTCGCATAACACTGGTAAGAGTTTAATTTGAAGAGAAAATAAAAGCAAGTCAAATTTACTTGGAATAGCAAATTGCTAGTAGGTATGTATGGTGGACACTTTGGAAAACTTTGGCTTTTAGGAGTTGGATGCACGAGTAGAGCTCATACTCGGTACAAGGTGAGGGCTAGCAAAAGACTGGGAGCGACCAACTAAGAGAGCAATAATGGCCATAATCATGCAGAGCGACAAAGCGACATTAAAAGAAGCATAAGATGGCATCAAAAGTTAAAAACTAAATGATCATGAAGGCTATTGGCGACTTTGTAAGAGTCTAACATGTGTGAGCATGCGCCAAGTCAACCCAAATAAAGCATCAAGGAGAAAACCAAAATAATGCTTCCATACAATAAAAACAACGCATGATTTTTTCAAAGGCTCATTAAGCAATCTCAGTTATTTGAGACAAGTCATGCTACAGCAAAACCACTAAGCATACTATCAAAAAGACATCAAGCATGACATGAAAAAGCCTAAGCTGCAGTCTACACAAGCTCCTTCTTGTACCACTATTTTGCACAAAGCTTTTTCTCTTTTCCAACACCATTTGAAATTTTTAAAGACACCTCTTTTGATGAAAACCAATAAAGATTAGAGGCAAAAATACACCTTGAAGAAAAGATATGACAAGGTCTGAATGCATATCAAGGCAAAAATGAAAACCAAAAGCAGTAGCAGAAAAAGAAGAACACTCGATTTTTAATAAGAGTGAAAACTAGAGCGTTCTTGGCAAATGAAAACGAGTACATCTCCTCCAAAAGAAATTTGTTGGGGTCCAACCATTTATTGCAGCAAACAAACAAACTAAACCAACTAAGAAAACTAAAACAACTGATGCTCCAAGAAAAACACATAGTACATGAAGCAATAAAAATATAGTGTTTTGAAAGGTGACCTGATTTTTGCCGATGAAGAAGGGGTGCCTCGGGGGCATCCCCAAGCTTTGACGCTTGTACTTCTTGGATATTTCTTAGGGTGATGCATGGGCATCCCCAAGCTTGAGCTTTTGTCCATTATTCAACTCATCTCATCATTCTCCATTCCCTACACTTGAAAACTTCCTTCATACAAAACTAAACACAATTCTATTAGCAACATTAGTGCAAGCATAACATATAATCAATCCTCTATTTGCTTCAGGTTTCAACTCAAAACCACCACATATATAGCAAATACTACTGTAGCAACTTCTCTAAAAGTTCCATGTGAAGGGTTTCGCAGCATAGTAAATCAAAAAATTTCCTACGGATGCGAACAAGAAAGCCAAGATCTAATCTAGGAGATGTAATCAACGAGAGAGGTAGATGAGATCTTCATACCCTTGAAGATATCGCACAGCGGTAACATTCAAGAGAACGTGGTTGACGTAGTCGTACTCGCCGTCTCCTCCTCGCGATCCGATCCGATCCGATCCTACGCCGCAAGTGGCGGCGCCTCCGAGAGTTGCACACGTGCGGTGCAGCGACGTCTCCTCCTTCCTTGGTCCAGCAAGTATGGTGGAGAGATAGATTGGATCAGCAGCACGACGGCGTGGTGCTTTATGGTGGAGAGTTTCTGCGGCAGGGCTTCGCCTACGCGCAGTCGCGAGAGAGAGAGAGAGGGAGGGCAGCAGGGGCGGCTAGGGTTTGGGTCTTGGGGTGTAGGAGGGCTGCGCCCCTGCCCCCCCTTATATGGGGGGCTGGGCGGCCAGGTTAGCCTCTCCTCCAATCCCTAGCCGACTTGGATAAGGAAGAGTGGGGGGCAAGTTTCCCCCCCTTCCTTATTTGAAGATTCCTTTAGGGTTTCCCCTTGGGCTTGGCCGGCTGGGCCTCAGGGGCCTTGTGCACCTGGCCCAAGGCGGCCAGGGCACTTCCCCTTAGGCCCACGCAGGCCTCCGTCAAGTGGGCCCACGTTGGTCCCACTCCGGAACCTTCTAGAACCTTCCGGTACAATACCGATAAACTCCAAAACCTTTCCGGAATCCAAAAACTGCTTTCCTTTATATGAATCTTATTCTCCGGACCATTCCGGAACCTCTCGTGACGTCCTGGATCTCATCCGAGACTCCGAACTAAAACTCATAAACCATTTATCCATTCTATCCTAGCGTCGAAGCACGTTAAGTGTGTGACCCTACGGGTTCGAGAATATGCAGACATGATCTTCTATCAATAATCAATAGCGGGATCTGGAAACCCATATTGACTCCCACATATTCATCGATGATCATATCGGATGAACCACGATGTCAGGATTCAATTAATCCCGTATATGTATTCCCTTCGTCACACGATATTTTACTTGCCCGAGATTTGATCGTTGGTATCGCCATACCTAGTTCAATCTCGTTCACAGCAAGTACTTTACTCGTTCCGTAATCCGATATCACTTTGTGATTAACTCCTTAACCACATGCTTGCAAGCGGTGTTGATATCGATTACCAAGTGGGCCCGAAGTATATCTCTCCGACTTGGGAGGGACAAATTCCATCTCGATACATACAACTCAACAAGTACTTTCCGATCACCTGAGAGACACCTTTATTATCACCCTCACATAGGATGACGTTTGATGACTTCAAAGCTTTCTTCCGATACTAGGGAGTTGTATTATCTCATGGTCTAAGGAATACAATACATGACATAGGAAAAGCTTCGCAAAGATGAACACAATGACACGATCTAATTGCTCTGCTCTATTTGGGTCTGTCCATCATATCATTCTCCTAATGATATGATCTCATTATTAATTGACAACACATGTCTATGGTTAGGAAACCTTAACCATCATTAATCAATGAGCTAGTCTAGTAGAGGCGTACTAGGGACACGGTGTTGTTCATAAACCACACAAGTATTAATGTTTCCGCTTAATACAATTATAGCATGGAGTATAAACATTATCATGAACAAGAAATATGATAATAACAATATTATTATTGCCTCTAGGGCATATTTCCTTCAGTCTCCCACTTGCACTAGAGTCAATAATCTAGTCATACTTGCGCCTTTAACACCTATGGCATTCCGGTGTTATTCATACGCCTTGTATGTGGTAAACCTTATCTACGGGTCTGACACTTTCAGGTCCGTTTGTATTTGCATGTTATTTTGCGTCAACACGCATTTCTCATCTTCTATGAGATGGCATCGTATAAACTTGGTCTTTTGGTGAGACCTTTGTACCTTGGCCGAGACTATGTTGTCACTATTGTCATACAATAGAACTACATAGTACTAGCACACTTAGAAAAATAGCGATATCCACCGTGCGTCAAAATACTCATTGGTCCGCACACATCGGTATGTATGATTTCCAATAAGTCCGTTGCTCGCTCCATTATACCGGAGAACGGGTTTTTGATCATCTTGCCCATGAGGCATGGCTTGCACGTGTCAAATGATTCAAAATCAAGAGACTCCAAAAATCCATCAGAATGGAGTTTCTTCATGCGTTTAACGCCAATATGACCTAGACGACAGTGCCATAAAAAGTTGGATTATCACTATCTACTTTGCATCTTTTATGCCACTTCTAAAGCGATTATATACTTAGCCCTCGTTGCAGTGTCCGCCACAATATTAACATTGGAACTCATCCAAGTTATCATGGAACTTTCTTCCATCTTATTATGCCACCTTCTAACTCAAAACAAATAGCTTAAAATTGAGATAAAATTTTACTTGTATGTGTGACAAAGCCAATGTAACTCATTGCAATGAACCATTTGTCACTTCTGCATACAGAACATATTCTTACTTCTTCGAAAGTGCATAAGAATATCTTTACTATTGTCCAACAATCATCATATGAATGCTATAACCTTTAGAGCATTGGACACATCTGGATCTACATATCATGGTATACAAGATTGATAAAATCATTCTTGTGGTTTCACTCATCAAGTGTCAAAACAATTGATTCTTGCTCCAACCTCTTCCATGCAACAAGAACCGTTCTTATTGTTTCCATATTGAACAGATTCAATATTTCATCTATGTACTCTGGCAAAACTATATTAACGCCTCAATCTATCTGTATAGACATTGATGCTTAATATTCTGGTTTTACCTAAGTCTTTCATCAAAAACTAATTTTAATGAAAACTTAACAAATATCAAGAAAAACACATAATTTCCAATGAACGATATGTCATCCACATAAAGTATTAGAAATATGTCTGAGCGCTCCCACTTACTTTCTTGTAATACAAGCATCTTCAAATATCTTGATGAAATTAACACTTTAACATTTTCATCATTTGAAGATTCCAACTTCGCTATGCTTTCTTCTACCATAGAAGTTTACATACATATCTAGCAACCTTTGAATCAACAAAACCCATTGGGTCGTGTCAGATACACGTCCTTGGTGTGCATTCCAGTAGAGGAACGTTGTTTCGTTTATTCAACTATCATATCTCAATATGTAATTGTTGCTAGAATAATTCATATGACGAAGTCAGGGCCCATCATCGCTTCTTTGTATATTGTTGGTTACTATTATCTAATAATATCTCGTCCTCAAATCTTGCTATTTGATTACGACCAACTTGGTTAAATAGGAACTTCGATGTCGTGACTACAACATATTGTAGACGCGTGAGCTATGAATGTAGTTGCCGCTTCCAGAACATTTTTCTGGTGCTGCGCTACTCTGATTATCTTGCTCAGATTCAATAACCTCATCAAGTTCTATCTTCCTCCCACTTAAACCTTTCGCGAAAAACTCCTTCATAAGAAATTCACTTCTTTTAGTGACAATCACTATGTGTTTGGGTTCATAGTAGAAGGAATACCCATCGACTTTCTTTGGGATAACCTACAAAAACTTACTAATCCAATTTTGGTTGTAAACATTTTACACATATGCCTTGCATACCAAAATTCAAGAAAAGACAACTATAACTTGTATGGTGTCATTTCAGCGGATTATGATGGTGCTCTATTTAGTGAAAAGCGGTAGTCTTTAAAGCATAATCCACAAATTATATTGGTAGTTTATTTCATCATTGATCTAACCATGTCAAACAAGGTTTGATTATATCCATAAAAAACTCCATACTCATATGGTGTCTATCATGATGCAAGTTTGTGGAACAATTCCTCTAACTCTTAGATGTTTGCTAAACTTGTAACTCAAATATTCTTCTTTATGATCTAATCATGCTATTTGAATATTCTTGTTACAACAATTTTCACTTCATAAACTGAACAATTTCAATTGTTTCATACTTCTATCTCATCAAGCAGATATACCATACATCTATTCGAGTCATTGATGAAATAGAAAATACACCATGATTGACTTCACACCATGGACTACATACATCAACATGTATGATCGCCATTTAGTTAGTCACTTGTTCTGTCCATGGCCCATGAACGGAGTTTAATCATCTTTAGGAAAAGTTTCACAAGCGTCAATCAATTCAAAATCAAATGACTCGAAAATCTATCAATATAGAATTTCTTTCATGTTTTGTTTCCAATATGACTTAAACGGCGGTGTCACATATAAGTGAAATTTGTTTTGTCTTGCAACCTTTAGCATCAGTGTTATAAATGTCTATTTCACCAACAAGATAATAATAATCTATCCATCGATTATGGAAGACGGTAATAATTTGAACAACCATTGCTCTCATAATACCAGAACAAAATAACAATTATTAAGTTCATGAAATATCTTGAAGGCTAGGTTTGATGTCGACGAGAAGCACAATAACACTTTTATTTGTATCTCGACATGCATCATTACCATATTCTTTTACTAGTTACTTAGGCCATCATAGTTCTTGTATTATTGCTTTGTATGACATTTCATACCAACAATCTAGTATCCAATACCCAAGAATTATGTACTAGCAAAGAATACATCTATAACATGTATATCATTTATATACCTGAGATGGAATTTTCCAGTCTTTTACTTTTCTACCAAATATTTTGCAGATCCTATTTAGCATTTCCTCTCTATTTAGAAGAATCTATCGACATCAATAGTGGCATCAATCATTTGACACATAGTCCAAAGGATGCTAGTCAAATACTAATAGCCTTGGATTTTGCACTTTGAAGTGGATCGCCATCATCATATGATTGGTATTCTTCCAGATTCCATTCTTTAGTATTCTTTTGGTATAGCAAAACCATTTAGCCAATACCTTTTCATTCATCCTATCATGACATCTTTCATGATGAAACTACTATAGCTTATAAGGATGAATGCAAGTATAATATTAGTTCCCAAACTTTTGGGTGATCGGGATGCCTAGCATCTTCAATCTTCGCACATAGTCATACAATATGAGCATATGTTCTTTTACTAAATTATACTTCATCATTTTGCAAACAATCAAAGTTTTAGATATCAAATATCTTTCACTTCTTATTTGTTTCTGAAACAATTCTTTCAGCTCGATGATCACTTTGATTCTCAAACAATTTTGAAGATCAATTTATCATGAAGGCAAACATATGATCTTTAGATACTAAACTTGAATCGTTGCTCTTAGATTAATACAATTTATTAAATCGTATGAAGCAAGCAAGATTTGCTAAAGTTTGCAATAGGACTTAATCTTTAGTCTTGACATTCTAACTAAACGGCACTAGACCAAAAAAGATTATCCAGAATTCTATAGTTTCTTTTAACTCAATTTAAGCTAAGTGTCGGTGGGAAACGGTGCCAAAGACTACAACGACTTATGCAAATACAACAAGATTTAGTTCAAGATAATTAGTTCAAGTTAATCAAATTACTAATGAACTCCCACTAAATTCAACATCCCTCAAAGTTGTTTAGTGAAGCATGATCCAAATTCACTACACCGAGACCGATCATCACGTGAATGATGTAGCTTTAATGGTGAACATCAACATGTTGATCATATCATCCATATGACTCATGCTTGACCTTTCGGTCCGTGTGTTCCGAGGCCATGTCTGTACATGCTAGGCTCGTCAAGTCAAAACCCAAGTATCTCCGCATGTGCAAATACTGGCTTGCACCCGTTGTATGTGAACGTAGAGTTTATAGCACCCGATCATCACGAGATGCTTGAACACGACGAACTTTCGCAACGGCGCATACGAGGGGAGAACACAATTTTATCTTGATCTTTAAGTGAGGAATCATCTTATAATGCTACCGTCGCGATCTAAGCATAATAAGATACATAAAAGGATAAACATCACATGCATATAATTTTATGTGACATGGTATAGCCAATCTCCGCGCCATGATCTCCATCTTGTGCGCGCCGGCATGATCTCCATCACTCCACCATGATTGCCTCCACCACGAATAGCAACTACAACTATTGCTAACTATTTAGCGATAAAGTAAAGCTATTACATGGCGTATAAGAAGTTGACACGCAGGTCATACATAATTATAAAGACAACCATATGGCTCCTGCCGGTTGTTAACTCATCGACATGCAAGTCGTGAAAGATTACAAAACATGATCATCGCATACATCACATATATCACATCACATCTTGTGGCCATACCATATCACAAAACACTCCCTGCAAAAACAAGTTAGACGCCTCTACTTTGTTGTTGCATGTTTTACGTGGCTTATGGGAGTAGCAAGCTAAGAACGATTCTTACCTACGAAAAGCCACAACGGTGATATTATGGTTGCTAACATCCGATGTAAGTCCCATGACTACTATAGTGAGAGAAACTGGCATCCACCAGCCGCATGTGTGGAACAAGCCACACGTCAAGTGCGGAGCCGGTCTCGCGAACGCGGTCGCGTAAAGTTGGCCTGGACCGCTTCGATCTCACTATACCGCGCCATAAGAGATACACAACAAGAGGTTTGCAACAGAAAACATCAACGCCCGCAACAAGCATGTTGCGTTCTACTCGTGAAACACATCTACGCATAGATCTAGCTCTGATACCACTGAAGGGTTTCGCAGCATAGTAAATCAAAAAATTTCCTACGGATGCGAACAAGAAAGCCAAGATCTAATCTAGGAGATGTAATCAACGAGAGAGGTAGATGAGATCTTCATACCCTTGAAGATATCGCACAGCGGTAACGTTCAAGAGAACGTGGTTGACGTAGTCGTACTCGCCGTCTCCTCCTCGCGATCCGATCCGATCCTACGCCGCAAGTGGCGGCGCCTCCGAGAGTTGCACACGTGCGGTGCAGCGACGTCTCCTCCTTCCTTGGTCCAGCAAGTATGGTGGAGAGATAGATTGGATCAGCAGCACGACGGCGTGGTGCTTTATGGTGGAGAGTTTCTGCGGCAGGGCTTCGCCTACGCGCAGTCGCGAGAGAGAGAGAGGGAGGGCAGCAGGGGCGGCTAGGGTTTGGGTCTTGGGGTGTAGGAGGGCTGCGCCCCTGCCCCCCCTTATATGGGGAGCTGGGCGGCCAGGTTAGCCTCTCCTCCAATCCCTAGCCGACTTGGATAAGGAAGAGTGGGGGGCAAGTTTCCCCCCCTTCCTTATTTGAAGATTCCTTTAGGGTTTCCCCTTGGGCTTGGCCGGCTGGGCCTCAGGGGCCTTGTGCACCTGGCCCAAGGCGGCCAGGGCACTTCCCCTTAGGCCCACACAGGCCTCCGTCAAGTGGGCCCACGTTGGTCCCACTCCGGAACCTTCTAGAACCTTCCGGTACAATACCGATAAACTCCGAAACCTTTCCGGAATCCAAAAACTGCTTTCCTTTATATGAATCTTATTCTCCGGACCATTCCGGAACCTCTCGTGACGTCCTGGATCTCATCCGAGACTCCGAACTAAAACTCATAAACCATTTATCCATTCTATCCTAGCGTCGAAGCACGTTAAGTGTGTGACCCTACGGGTTCGAGAATATGCAGACATGATCTTCTATCAATAATCAATAGCGGGATCTGGAACCCATATTGACTCCCACATATTCATCGATGATCATATCGGATGAACCACGATGTCAGGATTCAATTAATCCCGTATATGTATTCCCTTCGTCACACGATATTTTACTTGCCCGAGATTTGATCGTTGGTATCGCCATACCTAGTTCAATCTCGTTCACAGCAAGTACTTTACTCGTTCCGTAATCCGATATCACTTTGTGATTAACTCCTTAACCACATGCTTGCAAGCGGTGTTGATATCGATTACCGAGTGGGCCCGAAGTATATCTCTCCGACTTGGGAGGGACAAATTCCATCTCGATACATACAACTCAACAAGTACTTTCCGATCACCTGAGAGACACCTTTATTATCACCCTCACATAGGATGACGTTTGATGACTTCAAAGCTTTCTTCCGATACTAGGGAGTTGTATTATCTCATGGTCTAAGGAATACAATACATGACATAGGAAAAGCTTCGCAAAGATGAACACAATGACACGATCTAATTGCTCTGCTCTATTTGGGTCTGTCCATCATATCATTCTCCTAATGATATGATCTCATTATTAATTGACAACACATGTCTATGGTTAGGAAACCTTAACCATCATTAATCAATGAGCTAGTCTAGTAGAGGCGTACTAGGGACACGGTGTTGTTCATAAACCACACAAGTATTAATGTTTCCGCTTAATACAATTATAGCATGGAGTATAAACATTATCATGAACAAGAAATATGATAATAACAATATTATTATTGCCTCTAGGGCATATTTCCTTCACCATGATCAAAAGAACTCAAAAGAAAGCGATAAAGTGGCAAACACAAATATTGGCAGAAATCTGTCAAAACTGAACAGCTGACAAAGGTCGAATTTTTGAGAGATTTTCTGTTGCTCAAATGAAAAAGTGTTCAACTAACAAAAGTTTGGATATAACCTGGGGCATATGTACAAGAAATCGCAGGTCCAAAAGATAAACAGAGAATTTTTACGAATTTTTACGGTGCAGCACCGAAAACAGTTTCAGGACAGCAACATCCCCAAATCTTTACCTCACTCAAATTAGAGGCTTCTCTTGGCACAAAAACGAAATAAACAAGATAAGGAGTGGTCATTGCAGTAGTAATGACTTCCAAGACTCAAATAAAAGAAAAAGTACTGAAAATAAAAACATTGGGTTATCTCCCAAGAGTGCTTTTCTTTAACGCCTTTGAGCTAGGCGCAGAAAATTGCGAATCAAGTAATATCAAGTGATGAAGCATCAAGCTCATAATTTGCTCTAAGAATAGAGTCAAAAAGTAATTTCTTTCTTTTCCTAGAGAAGTGTTCCATACCTTTCTTTAGTGGGAATTGATATTTGATAGTGCATTCCCTCATATCAATGATGGCACCTACAGTTCGAAGAAAGGGTCTTCCCAAAATAATAGGACATGAAGCATGGCATTCAACGTCCATAACAAGAAAATCAACGGAAACAAGGTTATTGTTAACCACAATAAGAACATCATTAATTCTTCCCAAAGGTTTCTTCTTAGCAACATCAGCAATAGGAACATCAAAATAACACTTTTCAAGCGGTGGTAAATCAAGCATGTCATAAATCTTTCTAGGCATGATAGAAATACTAGCACCTAGATCACATAAAGCATGGCAATCATAACCATTAACATGCATATCAATGATGGGTTCCCAACCATCTTCTAACTTCTTGGGAACAGAGGCTTTTTGCTTCAACTTTTCATCCCTAATCTATATAAGAGCATTGGTAATATGCTTAGTAAAAGCAATATTTAAAGAACTAGCATTGGGAGTCAAAGCAAGCTTTTACAAGAACAAAATTACTTCAGATATATTGCAGCCATCAATATCAAAATCATTAAAAGAAATAGAGCTATCATCTCCCACACTCCAAAAAATTTCAGCACTCTTTTGAGAAAAAGTTTTGGCAGTTTTAGGCTTTTTAACACAAGGAGTGGGAGTTTTCTCTACACCAATCAAAGTAAGAAGATTGCTAGTATTAGGAGCAACATAATTAGAGGTAGTAATGGTACATACCTTCATCTCTCTAGCCATCTCATCTTCTCTTTCCCACCTCGCATGCAATTCCGCTAACAATCTAATATTTTCATCAGCTCCAACTTGAATAGCATTAGCGGTAGCAAAAACATTGTTCTCTTTCACATCATTAGGAAACACTTTTAATTTCAGAATTTCAACATCATGAGCAAGGCTATCAACTTTAGAAGCAAGAATATCAATTTTGCCTAACTTTTCCTCAACAGACTTGTTAAAAGCAGTTTGCTTACCGATGAAGTCCTTGAGCATTACCTCAAGCTCGGAGGGCGCGGCCCTAGTGTTGTTGTAGGAATTACCATAAGAGTTACCATAACCATTACCATTGGTAGAAGGATACGGCCTATAATTGTTACTAGCAAAATTGTTCCTATAAGCATTGTTGTTAAAATTATTGTTTCTAATGAAATTCACATCAACATGCTCTTCTTGAGCAACCAGAGAGGCCAAAGGAACATTATTAGGATCAACATGAGTCCTATCATTAGCAAGCATAGCCATAATGGTATCAATTTTATCATTCAAGGAAGAGGTTTCCTCAACAGAATTTACCTTCTTACCTTGTGGAGCTCTCTCGGTGTGCCATTCGGAATAATTTATCATCATGTTGTCGAGTAGCTTTGATGCGGCGCCCAAGGTAAGGGACATAAAAGTGCCTCCAGCAGCTGAATCAAGTAGGTTCCTCGAAGAAAAATTCAGTCCTGCATAAAAAGTTTGGATAATCATCCAAGTAGTCAGTCCATGAGTGGGGCAATTCTTTATCATAGATTTCATTCTTTTCCAAGCTTGAGCAACATGTTCATTATCAAACTGAGTAAACTTCATAATATTGCTACGCAAGGATATAATCTTAGTAGGAGGATAGTATCTACCAATAAAAGCATCCTTACACTTAGCCCATGAATCAATACTATTCTTAGTCAAAGACAACAACCAATCTTTAGCTTTTCCTCTCAAAGAAAAAGGAAACAACTTGAGCTTAATAATATCACTATCAACATCCTTATATTTCTGCATCTCACATAGCTCAACAAAATTGTTGAGATGAGCTGCAGCATCTTCAGTACTAGCACCAGAAAATTGCTCTTTCATAACAAGGTTCAATAAAGCAGGCTTAATCTCATAAAAGTTTGCAGCAGTAGCAGGTGGTGCAATAGGAGTGCAGATAAAATCACTATTGTTTATGCTAGTAAAGTCACACAACTTGGTGTTTTCAGGATTGGCCATTTCAGCAAAACGAAAGTAAACAAGTAAAAACAACTACCAAGGATTCTAATTTTTTTGGGTTTTTGATAAAAAGCAATGCAGGTAAAATAAATAAAGTAAAGCAAAACACTAAAACAAAGTAAAGGATGTGTGTGCGAAAGACTCCCCTCGTAGAAGTCTTCTCTTCCTCCCCGGCAACGGCGCCAGAAAATTAGCTGCTACCAAGTTAATGTGGGAGCAAACTGTCCTTGTGCGTCGTGGATAACCAGCCCGTTGGGAACCCCAAGAGGAAGGTATGATGAGTATAGCAGCTAGTCTTCCCTCAGTTAAGAAACCAAGATTTAATATCGATCAGGAGAGGAGAGACAAACGACTGAAGGTGATGCGGAACCTGCACACACACAAACAAATACTTTGTTCCCAACTTGCGATGAGGTTGTCAATCTCACCGGTTTGCTTGAAACAAAGGTTATGAGCGTATCGAGTGGAAAACAATATAGTATGCGAGTAAAGTAAATAGTGCGAGTAAAGTAAACAGGTGATAGCAATATGATGGAAATAGAACCGGGGTCCACAGTTCACTAGTGGTGTCTCTCCATAGATAAAATAACACATGCTGGGGAAACAAATTACAGTTGGGCAATTGATAGAATAGAGATAAACGTGATATATCAAGAAGATCACTATGAGATTTACTCTGGGCATTACAACAAAATACATAGACCGCCATCCAACTGCATCTATGACTAATAATCCACTCCTGGGGATATCAATCCGAACACCCCAGTAGTATTAAGTTGCGAACAACAGATAATTGCATTAAGCAAAGTGTGTAATGTAAACAAAGCATATGCCCTTGAGCATATGAATGTTGTTTTCTCCCTAGTAGCAACAACACATCTACCACCTTAGAGGTTTCTGTCACTCCCCCAGGTGAAATAGAGGCATGAACCCACTATCGAGCATAAATACCCCCTCTTGGAGTCACTAGCAACTACTCGGACAAGATAGCTACTAACAACGGAGAGCATGCAAGATCATAAACAACATAGAGATAACAAAAGATATAATTCAGTACAGCAACTTAATCATAAACACCAATATTCATCGGATCCCAACAAACCAAACATGTAGAATTACATAACGGTGATCTCAATCATGTAGGGCAGCTCATGAGATCTAAACATGAAGCACATGGTGGAGAAGACAACCATCTAGCTACTGCTATGGACCCATAGTCCAAGGTAGACTACTCACTCATCGCTCCGGAGGCAAGCATGGCGATGAAGAAGACCTCCGGTGGCGATTCCCCTCTCCGGCAGGGTGCCGGGAAGAGCTTCTGGACCCTCCCGATCTTCGGGTCGACGGTGGCGGCAGATCGCGATGTGTTCTGGAAATCTGATCGGGTACTTAGGTTTTTTCCGTCGGGGGGTCTTTATAGGCGAAGGGGCGTCATCAGAGGGGGATCCAGGCGCCCTCATGCGGGGCCCGCGCGGCCTGGGGCCTGGCCGCGCCGCCCCTGCGTGTGGGGCCCTGGTGGCCCCCCTCCTACTCTCCTTCGGATCTCTGGAAGCTTCCGGGTAAAATAAGACTTCAGGAACTTGTTTTGTCCAATTCCGAGAATATTTCCTGTGTATCACTTCTGAAACACAAAACAGCAGAAAACAGGAAACTGGCACTGTGGCAACTCATTAATAGGTTAGTTCCAGAAAATGCATAAAAGTGCCACTAAGTGTAACGAAACAATAGGCAAATGGTGTAAAAACAAGCATGGAGCATCAAAAATTATAGATACGTTGGAGACGTATCAATCGTTCCCGCGCGCGAGCTGCCATTTCCCACGCGCGGGGCGGAAGGCCATTACCGCGCGCCGGCGTTTCATTTCCCGCCCACCGGGTCCTTATATAAGGCGCCGGCGGTGGTGCTAGGCCAGCACACAACAATGGCCAACCACCCCAACACCTGGGCTAGAATCCTCAAGATGGCCCACGCCTGGTTCCCTAGCAACGTGCCCGCCGCGCAGGCCTTCGCGCGGTTCACGTACGACGCGGAGGAGACCGCGGCGTACGCCACCACCATGGACGCCGACGACGAGGAGCGGGCCATCCTCGACGCTGCGCGCGGAGTGGCGCAAGTCCGCGGCAACCTCTTGATACGTCTCAAACGTATCTATAATTTTTGATGCTCCATGCTTGTTTTTACACCATTTGCCTTGTGTTTCGTTACACTTCGTGGCGTTTTTATGCGATTTCCGGAACTAACCTATTGACAAGATGCCACAGTGCCAGTTCCCTGTTTTCTGCTGTTTTTGTGTTTCAGAAGTGATACACAGGAAATATTCTCGGAATTGGACGAAACCAAAGCCGGAAGTCTTATTTTTCCCGGGAGCATCCAGACATCCGAAAGAGAGCCGAAGAGGGGCCAGGGCCTGCCCTCACACTAGGGTGGCGCGGCCCAGGCCCTGGCCGCGCCACCCATGTGTGAGGAGCCCCTCGCTGCCCTCTCGCGATGCCCCTTCGCCTATATAAAGCCTCAGGACGGAAAACCCTAGGGGATTCGGCAATTTTCCAGAAGCAGTTACGCAGCTCCGCTGCCATCGCCGACGAATTTCGAGGGACAGAAGTCTCTGTTCCGGCACCCTGCCGGGACGGGGAAGTGCCCCCGGAGCCATCTCCATCGGTCTCCATCGCCGTCTCTGCCGTCTCCATCGACCTCACCGCCATCTCTATCAACCTTGCTGTCTCCTATGATGAGGAGGGAGTAGTTCATCCCCGGGGCTGAGGGCTCTACCGGTAGCTATGTGGTTCACCTCTCTCTCCCATGATGTGATCTTTATGTGATCGTGAGCTTTGTATCATGTTGAACAAGTACATGTTATTATTCAGATATTTTGTGTACTCTAGTGATATTGTTAAAGTAATCTATTCCTCCTGCTATGGTGTAACGGTGATAGTGCGTGCATCATGGTGGTACTTGGTTTAGGCTATGATTGTGATCTCTTGTGGATTATGAGAATAATTATTGCTATGATAGTTTGAGTGATCTATTCCTCCTTTCATGGTGTAATGTTGACAGTGTGTGCACCGTGTTAGTACTTGGTTTAAGTTGCAATGATTTCTATCTTGAGTTGTGATCTGATTTGGGTATCGCTATGAGTGGTGTTTGTCAAGTATTTGATGAACTTTAAGGGGTGCTTCTGTAGCCACTACGCAATGATTAGTGTTATTCAATAGGAGAGTAATTCAGAGTGCCTTAGCAAAGAGAAGTTATTTGTTCAGTCATGTTATATTGTTGGGAGTGTGTCCACTAGTGAAAGTATGATCCCTAGGCCTTGTTTCCAAGCTTTGCATACCGTTTACTTGCTATTTTGTTACTTGTTTGCTCGCAGCGATATTTATTTCACATCACGTTTGCTACTTATAATCATCTATACCACTTGTATTTTACTATCTCTTCGCCGAACTAGTGCACCTATACATCTGACAAGTGTATTGGGTGTGTTGGGGACACAAGAGACTTTCTGTATCGTAATTGCAGGGTTGCTTGAGAGGGATAGCTTTGACCTCTAACCTCCCTGAGTTCGATAAACCTTGGGTGATCCACTTAAGGGAAACTTGCTGCTGTTCTACAAACCTCTGCACTTGGAGGCCCAACAAGTGTCTACAAGAATAGAAGTGCATAGACATCAAGCTCTTTTCTGGCGCCGTTGCCGGGGAGGTAAGGTAAAAGGTACTCGCATCCTCCTGTGTGAGTGCTCGGAGTTATTTCCTTTAGATTCTGCAATTACATCTTTTTGTTTCTTGTTTTTATTTTCACTAGTTAGGCTTAATGGAAAACAAAGAGTTCTTTAGTCTTTTTCCTGAGTTTAGATATGAAGTGTTTGAAGAGAAAATTGAAAATCCTTTGGAGCTTAATTTGCATGCTAATAGTGTTGTTAGTATGAATGTTTCGAACACTATTATTACTAATGCTATAGAAAAGTCTAAGCTTGGGGAAGCTGGTTTTGTTAAGCATGATATTTTTAGTCCCCCAGCTTTAGTGGAGAAAGTTTGTTCTGATAATATTTTATCTCCCATATGTGATGTTCCTTCTTATGATGATATGTTTAAAGAATATGCTTTGCGAAACAGTTGCCCTCTAGTTTATGATGGCTATGATAATGAGTATAATATTTTCAGTTCACCTACTATTGAGGATAAAATTAGTTATGATTACAATATGCCTCCTATTTATGATGATTATGGTGATGAGAATAATTATTCTATTGAATTTTCTCCTACTACTATTGTTCCTGTGGTGAGTATTAATTCTTTTATGCATGTGGCTCATGATAGGGATGTTTTATGTGATAGTTATATTGTTAGTTCTATTCATGATGCTACTGAAAGTTATTATGAGAAAGGGAAACATGGTTTGATGGATCTCAACAATATTAAGTTTCCCCTCTTTTTGTTGCAAATCTTGATGTGGCACTTGTTTTATCTATCCATGCTTGCTACTATGTGCCTCGTTGATTTATTTTCTTACAAGATTCCTATGCATAGGAAGTGGTTCAGATATAAATGTCTTTCACACCTGCTTTTTGATGCTCTCTATTGCTTTAAGTTCCTATATGGCGCATTTGCCTCAAGCTCTTATATGGCGCCCATATGAGCATCTTTGCAAATTACTGCGCCTAGCTCAAAGGCGTTAAAGAAAAGCACTCTTGGGAGATAACCCATTGTTTATTTTCAGTACTTTTTCTTTTATTTGAGTCTTGGAAGTTATTACTAATGTAATAACCACTTCTTATCCTTTTTATTTCGTTTTTGTGCCAAGAGAAGCCTCTAATTTGAGTGAGGTAAGATTTGGGGATGTTGCTGTCCTGAAACTGTTTTCGGTTCTGCACCGTAAAAATTCGTATAAATTCTCTGTATATCTTTTGGACCTGCGATTTCTTGTGCATATGCCCCAGGTTATATCCAAACTTTCATTAGTTGAACACTTTTTGATTTGAGCAACAGAAAACCCTCTAAAAATTCGACCTTTGTCAGCTGTTCTGTTTTGACAGATTTCTGCCAATATTTGTGTTTGCCGCTTTATCGCTTTCTTTTTGAGTTCTTTTGATCACGGAACTTTTGGGGAAGTTGCTACAGTAGTATATACTTTATATGTGGTGGTTTTAGGTTGAAACCTGAAGCAAAAAGAGGTTGATTATATGTTATGTTACACTAATGTTGCTAATAGAATTGTGTTTAGTTTTGTATGAAGGAAGTTTTCAAGTGTAGGGATTGGAGAATGATGAGATGAGATGAAGAATGGACAAAAGCTCAAGCTTGGGGATGCCCATGCATCACCCCAAGAAATATCCAAGAAGTATAAGCGTCAAAGCTTGGGGATGCCCCCGAGGCACCCCTTCTTCATCGGCAAAAATCAGGTCACCTTTCAAAACACTATATTTTTATTGCTTCATGCACTATGTGTTTTTCTTGGAGCGTCAGTTGTATTTGTTTTCATTATTAGTTTAGTTTGCTGCAATAAATGGTTAGATCACATCATGTTTCTTTTGGAGGAGATGAACTCGTTTTTCATTTGCCAAGAACACTCTAGTTTTCACTCTTATCGTTCATCGAGTGTTCTTCTTTTTCTGCTACTGCTTTTGGTTTTCATTTTCGCCTTGATTTGTGTTCAGATCTTCTTGTATTTATTTATCAAGGTGTATTTTTGCCTCTGGACCATGTTGGTTTTCCTCAAAAGAGTTGGATTAAAAAATTTCAAATGGTGTTGGAAAAGAGAAAAAGCTTTGTGCAAAAAAGTGGTACAAGAAGGAGCTTGTGTAGACTGCGGCTTAGGCTTTTGCATGTCATGCTTGATGTCTTTTTGATAGTATGCTTAGTGGTTTTGCTGTAGCATGACTTGTCTCAAATAACTGAGATTGCTTAATGAGCCTTTGAAAAAAAATCATGCGTTGTTTTTATTATATGGAAGCATTTATTTGGTTTTCTCCTTGATGCTTTATTTGGGTTGACTTGGCGCATGCTCACACATGGTAGACTCATACAAAGTCGCCAATAGCCTCTATGATCATTTAGTTTTTGACTTTTGATGCCATCTTATGCTTCTTTTAATGTCGCTTTGTCGCTTTGCATGATTATGGCCGTTATTGCTCTCTTAGTTGGTCGCTCCCAGTCTTTTGCTAGCCCTCATTTTGTACTGAGTATGAGCTCTACTCGTGCATCCAACTCCTTAAAAGCCAAAGTTTGCCATTGTGTCCACTATAAATTCCTATGCATGGTATTTGTAAGCCATTCCAAAGTAAAATTTTCATGTGCTACCTTTCAAAAACCTTCAAAACACTTCTCGTTTTGTGACACTGTTTTCAGCTCATGGGGACGTAGTGGTCGGATTTGCTATCTTCCATATTGCTTATTCCAAAAAGAAAAAAAAAAGAAAAAAAGAAAGAAAAAAGGCACTCCTCCATGGAATGTGAATGTTGGTGGGCACCCGATGGAATCGGTTAGCCATGGTTTGTGAAAGGAAAAAAGGTGGGGAGGAGTGCCAAGTTTATAAAAAGAGCACAAAAGTGCCAATCTCTCTCTCAAAAACTTGCTTCATTTTTGTATGGAAGATAGTAAGAACCCCATTGCCAGTCGTTGACAAAGACAACCACCTCTCAAAACCAATTTTTATCTCTCTGTTTTACAAATGAAAAGCTCTAGCACATGTTTAATCACTGCTTCCCTCTGCGAAGGGCCTTTCTTTTACTTTTATGTTGAGTCACCACCTTCTATCTTTATGCACCATTAAGAGAGCATAGTTGTCATTCTTAGTGTGATATACATTGTCCCAAAGTTCATTGATTGACTCATATTGATTGGTTTCACTTGTTCTTAAATTACTTGTATCTAGTCGCCCTCTTAAACTTGAAGGTGTCCTATGCATTTATGTTTTGCTCTCCATGAAGGACAAGCTGAAAACCATTTGTATGTTCTTCCTTATGATTTGAACACACGTTTGACTTTCATTGTTTCATTATTCATGATCTTTTATTTGTGTTCATTTGCATGTTTATAACATGGTTGCTAAGTTCCTATTATCAAGATTATGTCTTTCATGCCCATGTTTTAAGTTCTTTTGATCCCAGCTCACAATGCTTACATATATGATCAAGATTGTGATGGTGCATCACCTCAAAAATTATTTCTTTTGTTATCACTTACCTACTCGAGGACGAGCAGGAGTTAAGCTTGGGGATGCTTGATACGTCTCAAACGTATCTATAATTTTTGATGCTCCATGCTTGTTTTTACACCATTTGCCTTGTGTTTCGTTACACTTCGTGGCGTTTTTATGCGATTTCCGGAACTAACCTATTGACAAGATGCCACAGTGCCAGTTCCCTGTTTTCTGCTATTTTTGTGTTTCAGAAGTGATACACAGGAAATATTCTCGGAATTGGACGAAACCAAAGCCGGAAGTCTTATTTTTCCCGGGAGCATCCAGACATCCGAAAGAGAGCCGGAGAGGGGCCAGGGCCTGCCCTCACACTAGGGTGGCGTGGCCCAGGCCCTGGCCGCGCCACCCATGTGTGAGGAGCCCCTCGCTGCCCTCTCGCGATGCCCCTTCGCCTATATAAAGCCTCGGGACGGAAAACCCTAGGGGATTCGGCAATTTTCCAGAAGCAGTTACGCAGCTCCGCCGCCATCGCCGACGAATTTCGAGGGACAGAAGTCTCTGTTCCGGCACCCTGCCGGGACGGGGAAGTGCCCCCGGAGCCATCTCCATCGGTCTCCATCGCCGTCTCTGCCGTCTCCATCGACCTCACCGCCATCTCTATCAACCTTGCTGTCTCCTATGATGAGGAGGGAGTAGTTCATCCCCGGGGCTGAGGGCTCTACCGGTAGCTATGTGGTTCACCTCTCTCTCCCATGATGTGATCTTTATGTGATCGTGAGCTTTGTATCATGTTGAACAAGTACATGTTATTATTCAGATATTTTGTGTACTCTAGTGATATTATTAAAGTAATCTATTCCTCCTGCTATGGTGTAACGGTGACAGTGCGTGCATCATGGTGGTACTTGGTTTAGGCTATGATTGTGATCTCTTGTGGATTATGAGAATAATTATTGCTATGATAGTTTGAGTGATCTATTCCTCCTTTCATGGTGTAATGTTGACAGTGTGTGCACCGTGTTAGTACTTGGTTTAAGTTGCAATGATTTCTATCTTGAGTTGTGATCTGATTTGGGTATCGCTATGAGTGGTGTTTGTCAAGTATTTGATGAACTTTAAGGGGTGCTTCTGTAGCCACTACGCAATGATTAGTGTTATTCAATAGGAGAGTAATTCAGAGTGCCTTAGCAAAGAGAAGTTATTTGTTCAGTCATGTTATATTGTTGGGAGTGTGTCCACTAGTGAAAGTATGATCCCTAGGCCTTGTTTCCAAGCTTTGCATACCGTTTACTTGCTATTTTGTTACTTGTTTGCTCGCAGCGATATTTATTTCACATCACGTTTGCTACTTATAATCATCTATACCACTTGTATTTTACTATCTCTTCGCCGAACTAGTGCACCTATACATCTGACAAGTGTATTGGGTGTGTTGGGGACACAAGAGACTTTCTGTATCATAATTGCAGGGTTGCTTGAGAGGGATAGCTTTGACCTCTAACCTCCCTGAGTTCGATAAACCTTGGGTGATCCACTTAAGGGAAACTTGCTGCTGTTCTACAAACCTCTGCACTTGGAGGCCCAACAAGTGTCTACAAGAATAGAAGTGCGTAGACATCACCTCTGCGCCGAGCTGTGAGAGGAGGTGAGCATCTCCGCCTCCGCCGCAGCAGGACGGTACGCCAGGGCAGTTGCACGGCTGGCGCACACGGAGGTCCTCCACGCAAACGGGTCCCTGGGGTGGGCGACCGTCGCCGAGGAGCTCGACGAGGTCGATGATGATGAGTAGGACGACTTCGCCGATTTCAACAAGGAGGACGCCTCGGACGTCACCGAGGAGCAGCAGGCCCTCGTGGACTCGTTCGAGACTGCCCGCCGCGACCGAGCTGGTGAGGGACATGGCGCAGCGCACCGCCCGGGTGGAAGCCCACCGGGACAACAGGGCCGCGTTGGCGGCATGGGGCATCGGCGATGACATTGACCTGATGGACCGGGTGGCGGTGGCCACCGTGCACATGCAGCACCGGCGGGAGGCGTGGGAGACGGCAACTACCCATGAAGGTGCCGCAGCAAGGGCAACGGTGGATGCCCAGGCCGACACGGCGGCGAAGGCTGCCCGTGCACGAGCCGCGCAGGCGGAGGCGGAGGAGGTGGCGCGGCGGGCGCACTTGGCGAACGCCCTAGCAGAGGGCCAGGCACGGCACGCGATGGAGGAGGCTCACTGCCAGAGGGAGGAGCGGTGGGCGGCCTCTGAGAGGATGGATTTGACACCGCATGAA
This sequence comes from Dactylis glomerata, assembly GCA_007115705.1. Taxonomy (NCBI): domain Eukaryota; kingdom Viridiplantae; phylum Streptophyta; class Magnoliopsida; order Poales; family Poaceae; genus Dactylis; species Dactylis glomerata. Next base: position 672,963 of record QXEO01000371.1, on the reverse strand, counting down.
CGGTGCCGCCTAGCCAACCTGCGTCGGCGCGAGTTCTGGGGGCCGTCGCACAGTAGCAGCGCTGGTCCTTCCGGCGCTGGTGGCGGTTCCGGCACGTCCGGCGGGCAGTAGGGAGAGCGACTACGAGTAGCCCCCATAGTGGTAGGGCGCGCCACGGCGAGTAGATACGGCCGTCAGCGCAATTTTGGGTGTAAAAACGGGCTAACTATGTTTAACTATTAATGAAATTAGTTTATCTAGCTTGTGTGGATGATATCTGGGGCCGAGGCTGCTTAAGGAGGACACACACGGACGCAGTCCGCGACGACGCAAACCACGCCCAATTTTGGGCCATGTTTGCGTCGCCGCGAACAGTGCGGTTAAAATGTATCGGGCCGCTGAGCTGGGTTTTTCCTAACCCGGTCAAAAAAGGACCAAATCAGACGCCCACGATCCGTTTGTGTCGGGCTGTTGGAGATATATTTTTTGGCTCCAGGCTCCATCGGTTGTTTTAGAAAAATTGAAACTCATGTTTATGAGTTTTCATTTTTTTTGTTGGAAAAATCCGGATGTGTCCAGTGATGTATCCCACAAACGTGGAAGATATCTGTTTTAGATACATTGTACTAGCTAGTATGCACATCCAAACGCACGTCTCGATCAATTAATTCATAACACAAATCATATTATATCTAGGGATTTCTATTTTCGTGCCCCTGGTTTGTTAGTTGTACTCAGTTTTCCCCAGCCGCTTAACTTTTCCTCAGTTTTCTCCCCGCTCTAGTTTGAAACCCCTCACAGACGCTCGGACGGGAGGGTTGCGGTCTGGGGTGAAGGAGTACTTGGATGAACATCATGGTAGGGTGTGGTCAAGAAGCCAATTCAATGAAATTTGCAAGGTAGACTATGTAACAAGTAACCTTGCGGAGAGTTTCAATGCAAAGGTCAAGTCATTGAAAGGGCTTACGCCGTGGCAAATATTTGATAAGATTAGGCAGATGATCATGATAAAGATCGATCTGCATCAAAGAATTGCAGCCATAAAATATGTTGGCCATCTCATGCTCCCATCTTTGATTAAGTCTTTGCATGCAGGGCAAAACAATTGAAGATGAAATGCATCAGAAAAGGAATGGAGGCTGAGGTAACCTACACTGACAGTAAAAACAAGCAGTGGAGGTATCCAGTGAGTTTGGTTGATAGGACATGCCATTGTAGGCAATGGCAGATCCGTGGGATACCCTGCATACACGCATTGTTTTTCATGAGTGTTATAGCGGGTGCAGAAGGTAAAGTTGATCAGTATGTGTCAGAGTATTTCTCTGTTGCCAAATTTAGGGCTGCATATGCTATGAATGTTCCTACCTTGTTGGGAAAAGACCAATGGATGAAAGTCGATCCAGGCTTCAAACTGTACTCTCCAGTTTTGACTAGACCGGCAGGTAGGCCGAGGAAGAATAGGATCAGAGCTAGTGCAGAGGGTGGTCCACCGATTCGACGACGTAAGTGCAAACATTATGGAACCCTTGGACACATTACTAGGCTTTGTAAAAATCCAGTTGACCCAGCTTTTGGAATAGAAGATCAGGCGGGAGCAGCAAATGCAGAGGAGAATGAAGCAGCAATTCAACATGAGGAGATTAAAGCAATGGATCGAGAGCTGATTGAACCGATGGATTGAGAGCTGCTTGAACCGATGGATCGAGAGCTGCTTGAACCGATGAATCGAGAGCTGCTTGAACCGATGGAACGAGAGCTGCTTGAACAGATGGATCGAGAGCTGCTTGAACCGATGGATCGAGAGCAGAGGGAACAGATGGATCAAGAGGCCGTTGAAGCAATGGATAGACAGCTGAGTGAAGCAATGGATCGAGAGCTGGGTAAACCGATGGATCAAGAGCAGATTGTAGAAGCAAGGGAAGAAAATGCATTAGAAGAAAGAGCACAAGCTTCGTATGATATGGTTGTCTCGGTCTTGGCACAACCCGAAGAGAAGAAGAAGAAGAACAAGAAAGATGGCAAAAGGAAGGTAGACACCGGTAATATCCCTGTTAGGGTTACCCGGAGTAAGGTGGTGGACCCAGCGAGTCACACCAGGAGCAAGAGAAAGATTTTATTTTGAACAATTAATTTGAATTTGTATGAACAATTTGTATTGGGGATCCCTTTGTATTGAATTCGAACTAGTGTGACGTTCCCAAGTTTGTATGTTGAATAATCACAATAATGTATGTGTTATTTGCTTGAATAAGTTCCTAGTCCATGAGCTACTAGCTATAGTTCATCGCTTGAGGTTTCCTCACTTTTCCCCCTCTTAGTGACTAAACTCAAAAAATATAGTTTTGGGTTTATTTTTATTCATAATAATTCAAAACATGGTGGAACCTTCCCATGGAGTCTTGTTATGTTACCTACAACCTAGATAAATAATAATGGAAAAGGAAATTTAGAGATATGAAGTTTACCTTTCCCAAAACCACTTCCTAGTCCATGAGCTACTAGCTATGAAGATGCAGGGCTTTCTACTCAACACACCTCCCAAATACCCACTATGCTTACAAACTTTGTCCAAATGAGTCCAAATTCGTCACACTTGTGTATCTTTGAATTGCAAACAATATCACGTCGGCCAAAATGTACTATATTGTTCAAATAACACAATCTAACAATTTTTATGCCAAAAGCTTCAATTTCCCTTACTCCCTTTATTATTTGGGTGCCCCTGTTTTACTTAGTTTTACTCAGTTTCCCCCCTCCGGGTCCACCTATTTTATTCAGTCCTACTCAGTTTTGCCCTTCCGATAAATATTTCCTCACTTTTCCCCCTCTTAGTTCTACTCAGTTTTCCTCACTTGTACTCACTGGCTGATCTCTGATTGGTCGAGATGTATGTCACACGAATCGTGGTTGGTTGATAGCTCAACGTACGCTTGCACCATTGGATCATTTATGATCGGACGGCCTGTATATCTCTCTACCTCGATGGACGCATACGGAGAGAAGAGCAGAGCACATACCTACCAACCCTGGCAGTCGCATATTCCAGTCGCATCTTCCTCTCTTACTCTGGCGGTCGCGGCGGTGCGGATCTGCAGCGTGCATGCGTGCGTGCGTGCGGCGGCGCGGATCTAACCGTGCGTGCGGCGGCGTGGATCTAAGAGTGCCGGTGAGGATCTAAGAGTGCCGGTGAGGATCTAACCCTCAGAAATAGTTGAAATGTCTCTCTCTGTCTCACTTTCGTTTATCTTCTCAGATCTGTTGATGATGAAGAACACCAAGACGGTGGCCGTGCCGACAGTGCTCACCGATGCCAAGACGATTGAAGCCATCGCCTACAACATCGCTGCGACGGCGCAGATCCAGCCTTCAATGTCAGAGCCTGCCGATGTCTCACTTCCGTTACCCTCCTCAGATCTGTTGCTGATGGACACCAAGACGGCGGCCGTGTCGACAGTGCTCATCGATTATCTTGAAGCCATCGCCTACAACATCGCTGCAACGGCGCAGATCCAGCCTTCAATGTTGGAGCCTGCCGATGTCTCACTTCCGTTACCCTCCTCAGATCTGTTGCTGATGGACACCAAGACGGCGGCCGTGTCGACAGTGCTCATCGATCGTCTTGAAGCCATCGCCTACAACATCGCTGTGACGGCGTAGATCCAGCCTTCAATGTCGGAGCCTGCCGATGTCTCACTTCCGTTGCCCTCCTCAGATCTGTTGCTGATGGACACCAAGACGGCGGCCGTGTCGACAGTGGTCATCGATGCCAAGACGATTGAAGCCATCGCCTACAACATCGCGGATGGCGCAGGTGACCACCCCTCAGTCGCCCGTCGTCCAGGCCCTTCTAGCCCATCGGTGCGCGGCCATGTTCGACGCCGCAAATTGGGATAAATTATGATAAATTTGTATTTTTCAATTTCAATTTGGAATAAAATTGTTCGAACTACTACCTCCGTCTCAAAAAAATCTTCTCCACTTTCACGATGTGTCCCTGTACATCCGAATGTATAATTTGAATTCTATCCCAACTTGATTGGGAAGATTGATATGTATTTGATCCGAGAGGCTGGTACATGCTTTCACTTTTGGGATCCCTTCACTTTTATAAGATGTTCATGCATGAAAATTATCGCGCGCTTTACTTAGCACAACTAGGAAATTGTACGCCAAAATACAGTGGTTAGAGCCACACCAAAATATAGTGGTTAGAGCCATCTACTGAATAACAATTCTATACTATCTAAATCATCTACCATAACCACATAACTGCTAGGACAGGGATGACACCTAATAAAACTGCCCAGATGAATCTACTTTTCGCCTCTCCCATCACTTAAAGTTCATGTTCTAGATTTTCTACCACTTGATCAAATACGGCAAGATCTGTCTCAAGTATCAACTTCTCCTTGCGAATAAGCTCTGAATTCTTCTTTTCTTCCTCCACAGTATGCTTCAGCTCGAATATCATCAGGTTTTTACGGGCCAATTCATCACCTAAATTGGCCACCTTCTCCTCCAAATCCATCCTCTGGCTACACCACTGGTTTGATTCATCTTGGTATGCAATGTACCATGGATCATTGGCTTGCCTGGCAAACTGTAACAATAATAGAAAAAGAACAACTGAAATCACTCCAATAGGCCATGGCGGCACTTCAAATTCAACGGTAGTACAGAGAGCAGAAGCTAGATACCTACACTTCCGACGAGGTAGGAGAAGTAGAACGTGGCCACGACATGATCGAATCCCCACCCTCGCCGATGTACCCGCTATGACCAGACATTGAGGACTATTTCGCACCTGCACACTCCAATAAAGTATGGGAACTGAATCGATTAGGGGGCGGGGGAGGCCGAAGCAGAGGTCTTACCAAGCTATACTACCAATTGGTGCGCGGAACAAATCCCGGTCGTCGTGGGCGGTGGACTTTCCTGCGGTGGGTACAATACGTGCGGTGGGAACAAATCCCGGTCGTCGTGGGCGGTGGATCTGCTTGCCGCAGTCCGTCCGATGCCGCCGGGGGACAGAGCCGGCGGTGCGATGAGGCGCCGGCGATGGCTGCTCCGTCCGAGGGTGGGGAATGAGCTACCAGCGGTTCTCTGATGACTAATGAGATACACAACACTAGGTTCCAGCCATGTTTAGCATAAGATTCACTTTAGATTAAGCTGCGAAAATAGTCACCTGCTGGGTCTAGCTTAAAAAAAATTAATTAGCGAACTTGTTGCTTCTCTCTAACTAAAAGCAGGGATATATGCCTTTTCACTAAGGGCGACCCCAGCAGTCATTGGCTGAGGCGGCCCCACAGAGCGGCTCTATATGATTTTCTCTAAATAAATAGACGACCCCAGCGGTCATTGGCTGCGGAGGCCCCACAGAGCGGCAATATATGATTTTCTTTAAATAAATTGACGACCCCACTGGTCATTGGCTGCGGCAGCCCCACAGAGCGGCAATATATGTCTTTTCCTGAAAAATACACGACCCCACTGGTCATTGGCTGCGGCAGCCCTATAGAGCACCCCTATTTGTCATTGGCAGCACCGCGTATACAATCAGGAAATAAAACGGCCCACACATCAGCGATAGATAGATGGCTGCTCCGACGTGTCTCCTGACCCTACCCGTCAGCACCATTCAAAAGCATCGGTCAATTCACAACCACCGCGGCTCCCTAGCCGTCACCGGTAATGGTCAAGGCCTCTGACCAGACCGCAACCCTCCCGTCTGAGCGTCTGCGAGAGGTTTCAAACTAGAGCGAGGGGAAAACTGAGGAAAAGTTAAGCGGCTAGGGAAAATTGAGCACAACTAAGTACCCGAGGGCACGAAAATAGAAATCCCTTATATCTATCATTCACCGTTCCTCCGTTACCCCTGTTGCTGTCATTTTTAGAAAATACGCCATCATGTATTCTTATTTTTCTTTTCTTTCTCTCCATCAAATTCATCATCAATGTAATTCAAAATTATGTTATCACTGTACAAAAAAATTACTACTCCCTCCTTTTCATATGTAGTTGTCACTGATTTAGTACAAGTTGTATGAAATCAATGACAACTAATATGGTACAGAGGAAGATATTTTTTTTAATTATTCTCATTAAATCATATAGCAAATATTATATATTCCATGACAGGGGAGAACGTTTAGTTTCTCAAGATAAATTCTGATGAACTTGAAAGAAGCCAATGCACGAAATAAACAGTCAAGACAGCTTTTCTACACCCCAAGAACTGGTATCCAAGTTAAGCTTCCCCAAGCTAATTTCTATCACCATTCAAGACATTTGCACCAAGCTGCTCACTGAAACAGAAATATTTGGCAGGAGTAGCACGGTTGCTGCTAGAAAATTCAGTGCTAGCTGGATTTTGGTAGCCAAAGAAAATTTTCATCCTCTCTATAATTATACAACTCAATGTGAGATTAATTAGAAAACTTAAAATACCAAAAATCATGACGTAAAATCATGGCAACGAAGAAGGTAAATTTATGTGAATATCCTTCTCTTTATTGTTTATTTAGGCATTTTCAACATATTTTGTCTTTAGATTCTTGTGTGCAATTTAGATGCAAAACTATATGAAATAGTAGCTTCATTTGTTTTAGAAGTGTCAATGAAATAAGAGCGCGACCTGGTATGTTCTCTTTAACAATGCACAAACACTCGGTCGATTGAGCTAGGATGTGAATCAAGGATATCAATCGGACCAACCCTAGGTGTTGACTAGTCAACTCATCTCCTCTATCCGTCCCTTCTACTCCCTCGTTTTTAAATATAAGATGCTTTAGATTTGTGAAGTAAATGTATCTAGACATCTTTTAGTGTGTATATTCGAGTGAACCTACATACTAAAAGATGTCTAGCTACATTTACTTCACAAAACTAAAACATCTTATATTTTAAAATGGAGGGAGTACCTTTAGGGGTGGAATCGAGCCAAGCCGAGCCGGCTCGTGGCTCGGCTCGGTCAGGCTCGGTAAAAGTCGAGCCGAGCCAGGGCTTGGCTGGGTGCTAGAAAATTGCTAGATGGAGGCTCGTGGGTCGGCTTGCGAAAGCTCGGGCTCCCTCGAAGGGCTCGTCGAGCCGGACGTCAGATTCTGTGCGAGGCGAACAGGTGCCCCGAGTGAAGGGAATATGCCCGAGAGGCAATAATAAAGTGGTTATTAACATATTCCATGTTTATGATAAATGTTTATTTCTAATGCTATAACTGTATTAATCGGAAATATTAATACATGTGTGATTAATAAACCAAAAGGTTCCTAGTAAAGCCTCTATTTTATACTAGCTCATTGATTAATCGATGATCAAGGTTTCCTGATCATGAACATTGGATGTTGTTAATAACAAGGTCATATCATTAGAAGAATGATGTGATGAACACTCACACCCATAGTACGAATAGCAATACGATCAAGTCATCAAGTTTCATTGCTATATCAAACTCATACGAAATAGTTCTAACCCTCATACTATGAGATCATGTTAATCACTGATACCAAAAGAGTGCTTTGATGATATCAAATGTCACACTGTAACAGGGTGATTATAAAGGTTGATTTGGGTATTCTGAAAGTATTAGTTGAGGCTCATGGATCAAGAGTGGAATTTGTCCGACCTGATGACGGGAAGATATTCTCTGGGCCCTTTTTGATGATATTGCATTGAAATTGCTTGCAAGCATATGACTAGGTCACATGAATGCATTATCACGGAACGAGTAAAGAGACTTGTCGGGAACGAGATCGAACTAGGTATGGTTGATACCAAATGATCGGATCTCGGACAAGTAATAATATCATGAGAGAAAAGGAATTAACTATATTCATTATTGGTTCATATGATCACTAGTTCATCGTTGAGTAAGTGGGAGTCGTCATGGATTTCTAGATCCCGCTAATGATTATTGATTAGAGAGGAGTCTCGATCATGTCTATGTTATTCATGAACCGTAGGGTGACACACTTAAGGTTCACCGTCGTTTTTTGAGTGGATACGATACTCTGATCGAATTACAGGACAACATGAGGGTTATTTCAAAAAAGCACCGAAACTGTTTTGGCATATTGAAATAATTCAAGGGGGTATTTGTTAATGTTTGTTAATTGATTGAATTAATAAATATTAAAGAATAAAAATGTTTTATTAATTAAATTAGTATGAATTTTAATTAGCATGAATGTCATGCAAAACTAAATAGGGGGTTACCTCATGTTGATGAGGGGGTTACCACCATGAAGAGGGGGTGACCACCATGAAGAGGGAAATGAAGAGGGAGGAGAATTTCTCCTTGGGCTGCCACACCCCCCTAGGGGGATGCCCCCTCCTCTCCTATAAAAGGCCCTATCTCCTCCATGTTCATGCTAGCTTGATTCTCCCCTTCCCCGTATAGTTGCTGCCCAATATCCGTCTTAGCTTAGCGAAGCTCTGCCAGATTTTTAGTTCATAATTCATACACTTGGAGAAGTGTATGTTGGAGTGTCCGGCGGATCCCTTCTTCCGCTGCACCGCTGGACCGTGGGTGTGGAGGAGACGACGACAGGCCGTACGTGTGACCGAGTACGGAGGCGCCGCCGGTTATGGCACCTTATACACGATCTTGAGATCGTCAAGTGAATGACTACATCGACTACGTCAAGTGAACGACCACGTCGACAACGTGCGTCTTCATCGAGTCTTCATCGGCAATATTTGTGCGGGAACGTAAAATCCCACTTCCGGTCATCGAGGGTTAGTTAATCGTTGCTTCCATCTCATAGATGATCTTGGCTAGTTTTGTGTTCATGCGTAGGAAATTTTTTGTTTTCTATGCTACGAACCCATCAGTGGTATCAGAGCCATCTCTATGCATAGTTGGTATGCACGATTAGAACACATATAGATGTGGGCGTTGATGATCATGTTATTGCTATTTTTTGTATTATTGGATCATAGTGGCATAGTGGGATTGAAGCTGCCCGAGACTAAAATTACGTGACCGCGTTCACGAGACTTGTCCCACACTTGACATGCTTCGGCATATGTGCCTTTGCGGGTGCACATTTCTCCCACTATAGTTATAATCTATTTTATAAAGAGTTGTTAATAATATTTTTATCACTGTTGTGGTTTCATGTTCGTAGGTAAGAACGGTTCTTCCTAGAAAGCCCTAAACCACGTAAAATATGCAAGACAAATTAGAAGCATCTAACTTATTTTTTGCAGGGCATGTGATGTGATATGGTTAAATTGTTTATATTACAAATTGTATGCAATGATCCTTTTTGTAAGTTATAAACAACCGACAGGAGCCATATGGTTGTCTTTTCATTTTATGGCTTGCGTGCCGAATATATATATATATATCCAAGTGATATATTGTAATGGAGGAAGACAATCAAGGTGGAGGCGCCATGGACCTTGGTGCTATGCCGGTGGAATGATGGAGATCATGCCATGACGCACGAGATGGAGATCGAATGCGTGAAGGACCATATCATATCATATTATATATGCATGTGATGTTTATCCTTTTATGCATCTTATTTTGCTTAGATTTGATCGCGCGGTAGCATTATAAGATGATCCCTCTCACATAAATATCAAGATAAAAATGTGTTCTTCTATAGCATGCACCGTCAAGAAAGTTCGTCGTTTCGAGACACCACGTGATAATCGGGTGTGAAAGACTCTACGTTCATATACGACGGGTGTAAGACAGTTTTACACACGCAAGTGCTATGGTTCTACTTGGCGAGCCTAGCATGTACAGGCATGGCCTCTAAACATGAACCGAAAGGTTAACCATGAGTCATATGGTTGATATGATGAACATGGTGATGTTCGCCTTTGAAACTATGTCGTTGCACGTGATGATCGGTTGCAGTATAGTGAATTTTGTTCGTGTAATCTCTTAAGAAAACTAAGAGAGATGTTGTTTTTAAGTGGGAGTTCACTTAGTAATTTTGAATTATAGAACTCAATTTATCATGAACTAAATCAAAGTGAATTTGCACCGTTTGTTGTAGGCATTGGCATCCATTTACTACCTTGCAATTAGCTATAATTGAGATGATAGAACTATTAAATTTTGGATGCTAACTTTACGAACTGGTATCGTATTGTTTGAATGTCAATCTAAAGTTTAAAGTCCTATTGCAAACTTTTAGCAAACCTTGTTTACTTGATGAATTTTAATAAGTAGTATTAAATCAAGAGTAATAATTCCAGTGTTAGTATCTAAGTATCACACTTGCCTCCATGATCCTTGATATTCAAAAGTTGTTTTTAGTATCAAGATTATCTAGGAGTTGAAAGAATTGTTTCATAAACTATCATGTGTGGAAGATATTGTGATATCTGAAACAATGTTTGGTTGCAAAGTGATAGAGTATAATTTAGTAAGACACATGTTCTCATATTGTATGAGAAATTGTGAAGATTGGAGACGCTAGGCGTCCAGATCTCCTAAAAAGGTTTTGGGAACTAACATTATACTCACAATTCGTCCTCATGAGCTATAGTAGCTTGATCATGCAAGTTGTCATGATAGGATGAATGGAAGATGTAGGTAAAATGTTTACTACACTAAAAGATTAATAAAGAATGGAATTTGGAAGAACGCCAAATATTTGATTATGGTGATCTACTTCAAAGTGTGAGTCCAAGGGTATTAGTGTTTGACTAATCATGCCTTGAACTATGTTCCATGTGTATGGCGCCACTATTGGTGTTGATAGATTGTTCTAGAAAGGAAAAGACTTGCTAAAAGAGAATCTGAAATTTATTCTGGCGGAAAAGAAAAGACTGGAAATGTCCAGCTCAGGTATATAGAAGATATACATGTTATGGTTATATTCGTTGCTTGTTAAAACAATGTGGTTCTTGCGTATTTGATACTAAATTGGTTGGTATGAACTGTCATACAAAACAACGCAATACAAGAACTACAATGGCCTAATTAACTAGCAAATAAATATGGGATGATTCTCATCAAAAACAAATAAAGTGTTATTGTGTTTTGTTGGAATTGAACCTAGCCTTCAAGATTTGTTTTAATAATTGTTATTTTGTTCTGGTATTATGAGAACAATGGTTGTTCAAATTATTACCGCATTCATAAAAGATGGATGAACCCTTATGTTGTTGGAGAAATCACATCCATAACACTGATGCTAAAAATGTCTCAAGACAAATGATTAGAAGATCACTTATGAGTGACACCACCGTTTAAATCATATTGGAAAGAAAACATGAAGGAACTCCATATTGATGGAATTTTGGAGTCTTTTGATTTTGAATCAATTGACACTTGTGAAAATTTCCTAGAGATGATTAAAACTCCGTTTGTAGGCCAAAGAAGAACGGACGACTAACTTATTGGATGATGTACATGTTGATGTATACAGTCCATTATATGTAGCCATGAGTGGTGAATTCTTGAACTTCATTTACTTTAACCAATGATTTGAGTAGATATATGTGTATATTTAGTTGATAAGGAAGAAGCATGAAATATTTGAATATTGTTCAAAGTATTTCTAGATGAAGTTGAAAATCATTGTAACAAGAGAATAAAGAATTTATGATTTGATCATAAAGAAATATATTTGAGTTACAAGTTTAGCAAACACCTAAAAGTTGAGGAATCATTCCATAGACTTATATTTCCCGAAACACCATAGGAGTATGGAGTGTTCGAGAGATAAAATCAAACTTTGTTTGACATCGTTGGATCAAAGGTGTCGTCTATAAAATTGCCATTATATTTTAAGGATAAAGCTTTAGAAACTACCGCTTTTACACTGAAAAGAGCGCCATCATGATCCACTGAAATGACACCATATGAGTTATGGCATGGGATAAAACCTAAGTTGTCTTTTCTAAAATTTTGGTATGCTAGGCATATATAAAATGTTTACAACCAAAGTCGGATAAATACATCTTTGTAGGTTATCCCAAAGTAACTGTTCGGTATTTCTCCATAACACCTAAGACAAAAGTGTTTGTTGCTGAAAACGTCAAGTTTCTTGAGAAGGAATTTTTCGCAAAAAGTTAAGTGGGAGGACAATAGAACTTTGATTGGGTTATTGAACATAAGCTATATGTGCTGAGTAGCGCAGCGCTGGGAAGTGTCCCAGAGGTGGCCACAATGCGCATGGCTGTCGTACCTCAAAGGTTATGGTCACATAGATCTAAGTTCCTATTGAACCGCGTGAGTCAGGTAATAATTAAATAGTTAGATTTGAGAACAGATCATTATTGTTTGACAATGATGAACCGACTACATGCAAAGAAGCGATGATGGGCCCTAACTCCGTCAAATGGCTAGAAGCCATAAACTTCCGTGATAGTTCCATACACGACAAACCAAGTTTCTGAACTTGGAAGACCCTCAGAAAGGCATGAAGCCCAGTGAGCGTGTTAGGATCTATAAAGACAGACAAGGATGTTTAACATCTATGAAATAGTCGACATATCATTAAAATTGTTTACGATTATGTTCAAGGAGTTGACTGTGACAAGATTTGATCTTTCATAACGATATTTTGTCTGGACGGATTACTGTAGCAACCACTACATATGCCAAGTTTGGTATATATTAAGTTGAACAAACAAGACAACATTCTTCTAATAGAATGGTTACCTAGGACATGTACATGACATGGTCCAATGGGTTTTGTAAATTTAAAGGATGCTAAAAGGCATGCAAACTTCAATGGTTGAAGTAAGCATCGCGGAGTTAGAATATTCACCGTGATGAAATAATTAAAAGGTTTAGTTTCATCAGATACGATGAATATGCTTGCATTTGCAAGAAATTAAGTGGGAGCGTTGAGACATATTTTCAATACATTATAATAGAAGACATATTGTTAATTGGAAATGATGTATCTTTTATTGACATAGGTTAAGAATTTCATTAAAATTAGATTTCAATGAAAGACTTAGGCAAAACCAAAATATTGGGTCTCGATGTCTATGTAGATAGATCGAGGTGCCAATATGGTTGTGCCAAAGTACATAGATGAAATATTGAATGAAGTTCAATATGGAAACAACGAGAAAAGTTCTTGCCGCATGGAAGAGGTTGAAACAAGATTCAGGTGTTTTTGACACTTGATGAGTGAAGCCAGATGAATGATTTGATTGATCATGTATACCATGATATGTACATATCCAGATATGTCCTATGCTCTAAATGTTATGAGCATATACCAGAGTGATAAATGTCATAAGATGATCACTGGACAATAGTAAGGATATCCTTATATGCTTTGGAAGGATTAAGGATATATATTATGTATGATGAAGTGACGCATAGTTCATTGTAAAGTGTTACATTGATACTAAGTTTGTCACAAGATACAAATTAAGTTTATCTCAATTTTAGCTATATGTTTAGGTGGCGCAATGTAATGGAAGGAAGTTCAATGATGGATTTGGATGAGTTCCAAAGTTAAGACATTGTGATGGATTCTACAACAAAGGTTGAGTATATGGCTGCTTTAGAAGTAGCAAAGGAGGGCATTTGTGTCAAGAAGTTTGTTATCAAACTAGGTGTAGTTCCAAGATGGCTATTACTATGAAGATCTGTTGTGAGACAGTAGTGACAACATGATTTTAGCTAAAAGGAACTAAGGTCTCACCTAAGGACCAAATTTATACCAAAATATCTCATTTAAGAATGAGTGATGCGTAGAGACGCAAAGATATGCAAATACACACAAAGCTGAAAGTGTCAAATCTGGAGATCAGGTTTACCACATGCAACGCGTACAGATAACACGTGAATACCATAAGTGTTATATACGCAAGTATCAACGAGATTATTGACTCTAGTGCAAGTGGGAGACTGAAGGGAATATGCCCGAGAGGCAATAATAAAGTGGTTATTAACATATTCCATGTTTATGATAAATGTTTAGTTCTCACGCTAGAATTGTATTAATCGGAAACATTAATACATGTGTTATTAATAAACCAAAAGGTTTGTAGTAAAGCCTCTCTTTTATACTAGCTCGTTGATTAACCGATGATCAAGGTTTCCTGATCATGAACATTGGATGTTGTTAATAACGAGGTCATATCATTAGAAGAATGATGTGATGAACACTCACACCCATAGTATGAATAACAATACGATCAAGTCATCAAGTTTCATTGCTATATCAAACTCATACGAAATAGTTCTAATCCTCAGACCATGAGATCATGTTAATCACTGATACCGAAAGAGTGCTTTGATGATATCAAATGTCACACCATAATAGGGTGGGTATTCTAAAAATATTAGTTGAGGCTCATGGATCAAGAGTGGAATTTGTCCGACCCGATGATGGGAAGATATTCTCTGGGCCCTTCTCGGTGATATTGCATTGAAATCGCTTGCAAGCATGTGACTAGGTCACGGGAATGCATTATCACGGAACGAGTAAAGAGACTTGTCGGGAACGAGATCGAACTAGGTATGGTTGATACCAAATGATTGGATCTCGGACAAGTAATAATATCGCGAGACAAAAGAAATTAACTATGTTCGTTATTGGTTCACACGATCACTAGTTCATCGTTGAGTAAGTGGGAGTCGTCATGGATTTCCAGATCCCGCTGATGATTATTGATCAGAGAGGAGTCTCGATCATGTCCACGTTATTCACGAACCATAGGGTGACACACTTAAGGTTCACTGTCGTTTTTTGAGTGGATACGATACTCCGATCGAATTACAAGACAACATGAGGGTTGTTTCAGAAAAGCACCAAAACTGTTTCGGCATATTGAAATAACTCAAGGGGGTATTTGTTAATGTTTGTTAATTGATTGAATTAATAAATATTAAAGAAATAAAAATGTTTTATTAATTCAATTAGTATGAATTTTAATTAGCATGAATGTCATGCAAAATTAAATGGGGGGTTACCTCATGTTGATGAGGGGGTTACCACCATGAATAGGGGGTTACCACCATGAAGAGGGAAATGAAGAGGGAGGAGAATTTCTCCTTGGGCTGCCGCACCCCCTAGGGGGCTGCCCCCTTCTCTCCTATAAAAGGCCCTATCTCCTCCATGTTCATGCTAGCTTGATTCTCCCCTTCCCCGCATAGTTGCTACCCAATATCCGTCTTAGCTTAGCGAAGCTCTGCTAGATTTTTAGTTCGTAATTCATACACTTGGAGAAGTGTATGTTGGAGTGCCCGGCGGATCCCTTCTCCTGCTGCCCCGCTGGACCGTGGGCGTGGAGGAGACGACGACAAGCCGTACGTGTAACCGAGTACGGAGGCGCCGCTGGTTGTGGCGCCTTGTACACGATCTTGAGATCATCAAGTGAACGACTACATCGACTACGTCGACTGCGTGCGTCTTCGTCGAGTCTTCATTGACAACATTTGTGCGGGAACGTAAAATCCAACTTCCGGTCATCGAGGGTTAGTTAATCGTCGCTTCCATCTCATAGATGATCTTGGCTAGTTTTATGTTCATGCGTAGAATTTTTTTTGTTTTCTATGCTACAAACCCATCACCGAGTTTCTTCCCTAGTCTCCGTATCTCATCTCGGTAGGGCCGGCGCCGCCACCACCTATGCTGGCTGATACGTCTCAAACGTATCTATAATTTTTGATGCTCCATGCTTGTTTTTACACCATTTACTTAGTGTTTCGTTAGTCGTTACACTTCGTGGCATTTTTATGCATTTTCTAGAACTAACCTATTAACAAGATGCCACAGTGCCAGTTCCCTATTTTCTGCTGTTTTTATGTTTCAGAAAAGTTACACAGGAAATATCCTCGCAATTGGACGAAACAAAAGCCGAACATCCAGAAATTTACCGAAGCTTCCAGAAAACCGAAGAGGAGACAGAACAGAGCCAGGGGTGGTCTCACCACCAGGGGCATGGCCCAGGGCCTGGCCGCGCTGCCCTATGGTGAGCCCCACCTGGTCCACTTCTAACGCTGCCCCTTCGCCTATAAAGACCCCCCGACGGGAAAAACCTATGTACCCGATCACTTTTCCAGAAACACATAGCGATCCGCCGTCGTCGTCAATCCAATATCAGGAGGGTCCAGAAGCTCTTCCCGGCACCCTGTCGGAGAGGGGAATCACCACCGGAGGTCTTCTTCATCGCCATGCTTGCCTCCGGCGCGATGAGTGAGTAGTCTACCTTAGACTATGGGTCCATTGTAGTAGCTAGTTGGTTGTCTTCTCCACCATGTGCTTCATGTTTAGATCTCGTGAGCTGCTTTACATGATCGAGATCACCATTATGTAATTCTACATGTTGTGTTTGTTGGAATCCGATGAATATTGGTGTTATGATTGAGTTGATGTGCTGAATATTATCTTATGTTATCACTATATTGTTTATGATCTTGCATGCTCTCTATTGTTAGTAGCTATCTTGGCCAAGTAGATATTAGTGACTCCAAGAGGGGGTATTTATGCTCGATAGTTGGGTTCATGCCTCTATTTAATCTGGGGGAGTGATAGAAACCTCTAAGGTTGTAGATGTGATGTTGCCACTAGGGTAAAAACAACATTCTTATGCACAAGGGCATATGCTTTGTTTACATTACACACTTTGCTTAATGCAGTTATCTGTTGTTCGCAACTTAATACTTGTGGGATTCTCGGATTGATTCCCCGCAAGTGGATTATTAGTCATAGATGCAGTTGGATGGCGGTCTATGTATCTTGTTGTAATACCCAGAGTAAATCTCATAGTGATCCTCTCGACTTATGCACGTTATCTTTATTCTATCAATTGCCCAACTGTAATTTGTTTACCCAGCATGTGTTATTTTATCTTATGGAGAGACACCACTAGTGAACTGTGAACCCCGGTCCTATTTCCGTTATATTGCTATCACCTGTTTACTTTACTCGCACTGTTTACTTTCTCGCATATTACTATTGCTTTCCACTCGATACGCTCATACCTTTTTTTACAGCAAACCAGTGAGATTGACAACCTCATCGTAAGTTGGGAGCAAAGTATTTGGTTGTGTTGTGTGCAGGTTCCACATTGCCGCTCGCAAAGCAAATCCTGGATGAGGCGCCTTATAAATTGTCCGGAGCTGTCGCGAAGCTAGCGGGCATCACCTTCTGATGTTTCGCTTTTTCCTGGATACGATAAACCTTGGTTTCTTACTGAGGGAAAAGCTTGCTGCTATACTCATCATACCTTCCTCTTGGGGTTCCCAACTGGACGGTGAAAAACCATCAACACCGTGCCGCATCAAGACTCTTTTCTGGCGCCATTGCCGGGGAAAAAGAAGACTTCTGCAAGGGGAGTTTCGCACGCACATCCTTTACTTTGTTTTAAGTTTTGCTTTACTTTATTTTTGCTTGCATCGTTCTATCAAAAACATACAAATAAATTAGTATCCTTTATAGTTGTTATTTCTTTACTCTTAGTTCATTATGTTGTTCCTTAAGTACGTTTTGGAGGACCTCTCAGTAGGTAGTGGTTCTATTATTGGTTAAAGTAACATCGAGGAGTTCTTTAATCATATTAGTATGCATAAAGATGTTGAGGAAAAATCTTTGGCTGAGCTTGGTCCTAGTTATGAAGTTGCTTCTGCTTATTTAGTTCACATGTTAGAAGCTAGGTTTGCTAGCCTTAATCCTTTTATGCAACACATGTTTCTTAAGCTTCATGATATTGAAGACCCCGAAAAGAAAGCTTTTATCTTGGAAACTTTGCGCATAGAATTTAGAGATGTTGCCATTGAAGCTAGGAAAGTTCTTAAGCGTTTTAATAAGCTTGGCTCACATATAAAGGTTGTTAGTACAACAATGAAGGAACCGAAATACCAATACCTAGCAAACTATTGGGATTGCATGAGGCTTTTGAAAACAATTTTGATTGGATCTGTCCTGCAAATCTTTTTAATGAATTGAGTGAACCAAAGCATGATCACAAAGGGTCTTCAAAAACTTATGTGGATGAAATACAATGCCTTATTGAAAAGACTTATGCGATTGATCTTAATGCCTCTTTCGATATTACTTGATTTCCACCTTTCTGCGTCTAGCTCAAAGGCGTTAAAGAAAAGCACTCTTGGAAGATAGCCCATTGTTTTATTTTCAGTACCTTTTCTTTTATTTGAGTCTTGAAAGTTATTACTACTGTAATAAGCTCTCCTTATCCTTTTTATTTCGTTTTTGTGCCAAGAGAAGCCTCTAATTTGAGTGAGGTAAGATTTGGGGATGTTGCTGTCCTAAAACAGATTTCGGTGCTGCACTGTTAAAATTCATGAAAATTCTCTATATATCTTTTGGACCTGCGATTTCTTGTGCATATGCCCCAGGTTATATCCAAACTTTCATTAGTTATACACTTTTTGATTTGAGCAACATAAAACCCTCTAAAAATTCGACCTTTGTCAGCTATTCAGTTTTGACAGATTTCTACCACTATTTGTGTTTGCCGCTCGATCGCTTTCTTTTTGAGTTCTTTTGATCACGGAACTTTTGGGGAAGTTGCTACCGTAGTATATGCTTTACATGTGGTTGATACGTCCATTTTGCATCACTATTTTGTATCATAATTTACTGTTATTCATTGATATATTTCATATTTAGAGATGATACTTATGTTGTTTCCTCTGTTTTTACATGTTTGATGATCATTGGAGGATTTGCTGCCGGAGTCAGGATTCTGCTGGAAAAGGACCATCAAGACACCATATTTCGGAAGATCAGGAAAATTCCAGAAAAATACCAGAAAATTATATTTTACCAAAAGACTCCGGAAGCCAGAAGGAGGAGTCAAGAGGAGCCAGAGGGCAGCCTCACACATAGGGGGCGCGGCCTGGCCCCTGGCCGCGCCGGCCCTGTGTGAGGGCACCCTGGCCCACTACAGGTCTCGCCCCTTCGCGTACTTCATCGTCCCCAAAAATCTAAGTCAAGGGGGGGCTCAGAGATAGACACCGCCGCCTCTGCGGGGTGGAAAACACCAGAGAGAGAAAAGCTCTCCGGTAGAGAGAAATCTGCCGGGAAAATTCCTTCCCGGAGAGGGGAGATCGTCACCATCGTCATCACCATCGCACCGGACTTCATCGGGATCATCATCATCATCTCCATCACCAGCACCTTCATCTCCACCATCACCTCACCATCCCGCTGTAACATCTTGAGTTGAATCTTGTCAAATTCATAGGGGAAACTTTCCCGGTGTTAATTACTCTTGTGGTTGATGCTATTGAGTGGAACTGTTGAATTAAGGTTTATGTTCAGATTGTTATTTACTATTATTTCACCTCTGATTATGATCCATATGATGTCTTGTGAGTAGTTTGTTTAGTTCTTGAGGACATGGGAGAAGTCAAGTCGTTAGTAGTGGAATTATGTTGAGTAATATTTAATGGTTTGATATTTATTTGTTGTGGTGCTATTTCACTAGTGGTGTCATGTGAACATCGACTACATGATACTTCACCATTTATGGGCCTAGTGAGATGCATTGTGTATTTGGCTACCAATTGTGGGGTTGCTGGAGTGACAGAAACCTAAACCTCCGTTGGGAAACCATTGCACCAGGGAGCGTAGGATCTTAGAGTTTAAGGCTGTGGTTAGATTTATCTTAATTACTTTTTTGTATTTGCGGATGCTTGCAAGGGGTATAATCATAAGTGTGTATTTATCCTAGTAAGGGTAGTGCGCTAGCACAGGTTCACCCCCATAACACTTATCAAACCAGTAAATATTATTTAGCGGTATGAAGTGAAAGCACTTGACAGAAACTCCCGTGTGTCCTCGAGAACGTTTGGTCATCATAAGTTACATATCCGGCTTGTCCTTTGCTGAAGAAAGGATTGGGCCACTTGCTGCAATTATTATTATTGTCTTTTATTTACTCGTACTTTATTTATTTGCACTACCAAATACCCCTGAAAACCCGTTTGCTAGTATTTACAGTGAAACCTTGATCAAAACCACTTGTCAACACCTTCTGCTCCTCGTTGGGTTCGACACTCTTATTTATCGAAAGTACTACGATACACCCCCTATACTTGTGGGTCATCAAGACTATTTTCTGGCGCCGTTGCCGGGGAGTGAAGCGCTATTGAAGAGTGGAATTGGTAAAGGTGATCGTCGCTGTGAGTATTGTTTTTATTTTTGTCTTTTACTTTTATTTTACTTTGCTATGGAGAACTCTCCATTTGGTTTCCTATTTGGGAACACTTCTACTACTGCTGCACATGTGGATGAACCACCACCACCACCACCACCTGCTGAATTTGCCCCTTTTAAAATACCTACGAAAATTGTTGGGCGTGTTATGGATAACTGCTATTCAGAAGATGGAACTGTCCATCTGGGAGACCACTTACTATTTATACATGAATTATGCGAGTTGTTCAGGTGTGCAGGTATTTCACCAAGCCAGGTCAAGAAGAAGCTATTCTCTTTATCATTGAAAGGCAGAGCTGAGAAGTGGTATCGGCTGCTCAAAGATGGTCCATCTATTGTATGGGAGGAAATTGTGCCTCTCTTTTATTCCAAGTTTTATCCTCCAAGTGAAATTCATAAAGATCGTAATCGAATATATAACTTTTGGCCTCGTGATGGAGAGAGTATTGCCCAAGCGTGGGGGAGATTGAAGTTACTAATGCTCAAATGCCCCATTCATGAGCTCCCCAATAATATTGTTATTGATAATTTTTATGCGCGGCTTACTCTTCCTGATAAGGATTATTTGGATGCTTCTTGTTTTGGATCATTTACTCATATGAAAGAAGATGCTAAGTGGAAACTTCTTGACCGTATACAAGAGAATGCTGAAGGATGGGAAAACGACAAAGGTAGGAAGTCAGGTATAAATTATGATTATGAATGCATTAAAACTTTTATGGGAACCGATGACTTTCATAGTGTTAGCATTGCTTATGGTCTTGATTCACAAATACTTGCTAATTGTCTTAAGGCTTTTGCCTCTTATCTTGATGTTTCAAAGAAAGATTGGAACAAATATCATGCGCCTTATAAAGATTCTATTAGTCATATTCCTATTGCAGCTACTGAAGTTTGTACTATTGATAGCATTGTGCCTGAGCCTTATTTTGAGAAGACACCTTTCCCTGCTAAGGTAAAAAAGTATTCTACTTTGGTAAGTGTGTCTAATAAAGGCACTAAGAAAGCTGCAGAGCCTGATGAGCAAATTACTATTAAGTCTCATGTAGCTATATTGAAGGACATTGTTACTAAAGATGTAGGGGATGAATATATTCTTTTTTGTGAAGATGCTTCTAACATTATCTCTCATCCTAAAAGGCATAGGAAAACGAGTGTTCCTGTTATTTCTATCAGGATTGGAGATCATTGTTATTATGGTTTATGTGATATTGGTGCTAGTGCAAGTGCCATTCCTTTAGAGCTTTACAAAGAAATTATGCATGAGATTGGCGCTTGTGAACTTGAAGATATTGATGTGGTTGTTCAGCTTGCTAACAGAGAGACTGTTTGGCCTCTTGGTATTGTTCGAGATGTGGAAGTCCTATGCGGTAAGACTAAATACCCCACTGATTTTCTAGTACTTGGTAAGGAGGCTAGTGAAACTTGTCCTATTATTTTTGGTAGACCCCTTTTGAACACTTGTGGCACCGTGATAGATTGTAAGAAGGAGATTTTTTTTACTAAGTTTAATGGAGAGTCTTATGAGTTTAATTTTTCCAAGTTTGCTAAGACTTCTTATGAAAATGACACGCCTAATGAAATTTTTTGAGTTGAACAGCTTGCTTCTATTGCTCTTGCTCCAAATAATGCTTTGCAGCAATTCATGGAAGATCATGAGAGCGATGTTTTCAGTAAGGAAAGAGAACATATTGACGATATTCTTCTTTGTCAACCTCCATTGATCAAGCACAATTTACCTGTGGAGGATCTTGGTACCTCTTTGCCACCTAAGGAAGATCCTGCTTTGAATTAAAACCTTTACCTAATGATCTTAAATATGCTTATATAGATGATAAGAAAATATATCCTGTTATTATTAGTTCTAAGCTTTCAGGAAAGGAAGAAGAAAGGTTATTGGAGATATTGAGGAAACATCGAGGAGCTATGGGATATACTCTTGATGATTTAAAAGGGATTTCTCCCACTTTATGTCAGCATGCTATTAACATGGAGAAAGATGCGAAGCCGGTTGTGGAGCATCAACGCCGCCTAATTCCCAAGATGAAGGATGTGGTAAGAAATAAGGTATTAAAGCTCCTTGATGCTGGTATTATTTATCCTATTGCTGATAGTAGATGGGTTAGTCCTGTTCATTGTGTTCCTAAGAAAGGAGGTATGACTGTTGTGCCTAATGAGAATAACGAGCTTATTCCTCAAAGGGTAGTAGTTGGTTATAGGATGTGCATTGATTATAGAAAAGTTAACAAGGTTACTAAGAAAGATCATTATCCTTTACCATTTATAGATCAGATGTTAGAAAGGTTGTCTAAGAAGTTGCACTTTTGTTTTCTTGATGGTTATTCCGGTTTCTCTCAAATTGCTGTTAGAAAGGAAGATCAAGAGAAAACCACTTTTACTTGTCCTTATGGAACTTATGCTTATAGGCGCATGCCTTTTGGTTTATGTAATGCTCCTGCTACTTTTCAAAGATGCATGTCTGCTATTTTTCATGGCTTTTGTGAAGAAATTGTGGAGGTTTTCATGGACGACTTCTCCATCTATGGAACTTCTTTTGATAATTGTTTGCACAATCTTGATAAAGTTTTGCAGAGATGTGAAGAAACTAATCTTGTTCTCAATTGGGAAAAATGCCACTTTATGGTAAATGAAGGAATTGTCCTTGGACATAAAATTTCTGAAAGAGGTATTGAAGTTGACAGAGCAAAAGTTGAAGCAATTGAGAAAATGCCCTGTCCCAGAGATGTTAAAGGTATTCGTAGTATTCTTGGTCATGTTGGTTTCTATAGGAGGTTTATTAAAGATTTCTCTAAGATTTCAAAGCCTCTTACTAATCTTCTTCAAAAAGATGTACCATTTGTCTTTGATGATGATTGTAAGGAAGCTTTTGAAACTCTTAAGAAGGCTTTAACTACTGCTCCTATTGTTCAACCACCTGATTGGAATTCACCCTTTGAAATTATGTGTGATGCTAGTGATTTTGCAGTTGGTGCTGTTCTTGGGCAGCGCATAGATAATAAGTTAAATATTATTCATTATGCTAGTAAGACTCTTGATGCTGCTCAGAAGAATTATGCTACTACTGAGAAAGAGTTTCTTGCTATTGTTTTTGCATGTGATAAGTTTAGATCTTACATTGTTGATTCTAAAGTTACTATTCATACTGATCATGCTGCTATTAGATATCTTATGACTAAGAAGGATGCTAAGCCTAGGCTTATTAGATGGGTGTTACTTTTACAAGAGTTTGATTTGCATATCGTAGATAGGAAAGGTGCTGAAAATCATGTGGCTGACAATTTGTCTAGATTGGAAAACATTTCTTTTGATCCTATTCCTGTTAATGATAGTTTTCCAAATGAACAATTGGCTGCATTAAATGTAACTTTACGAGACCTTCCTTGGTATGCTGATTATGCTAACTTTAATGTTTCTAAGTATTTGCCTCCAACTTTTACAGCTCAGCAAAGAAGAAAATTCTTTTATGATTTGAGGCATTATTTTTGGGATGACCCACACTTATATAAAGAAGGAGTTGATGGTCTTATGCGAAGATGCATACCAGAATATGAGCAATAAGAAATATTGAGAAAATGCCATGGTAGCGCTTATGGAGGACATCATGCTGGAGATAGAACCGCACAAAAGGTTCTACAATCAGGTTTTTATTGGCCAACCCTCTTTAAAGATGCTAGAAGGTATGTTTTATCTTGCGATGAATGTCAAAGAGTTGGAAATATTTCTAGACGCAATGAAATGCCTATGAATTACACTCTTGTTATTGAACCGTTTGATTGTTGGGGATTTGACTTTATGGGTCCTTTTCCTCCTTCAAAAGGCTATACCCACATACTTGTTGCTGTTGATTATGTTACTAAATGGGTAAAAGCCATACCTACAAAGAGTGCCGATGGTGAGACTTTGTTAAAAATGCTTAAGGATGTTATTTTTCCTAGGTTTGGTGTACCTAGATATCTTATGACTGACGAAGGTTCTCATTTTATTCACGGTGGTTTTAGAAAAACTCTTGCTAGATATGATGTTAATTATAGAATTGCTTCTGCTTATCATCCCCAAATTAGTGGGCAGGTAGAGCTTTCAAACAGAGAGATCAAGTCTATCTTGCAGAAGACTGTAAATAGATCTAGGAAAAACTGGTCTAGCAAGTTAAATGATGCTTTATGGGATTATAGAACTGCTTATAAGAACCCCATGGGCATGTCTCCTTATAAGATGGTTTACGGAAAAGCGTGTCACTTGCCTTTAGAATTAGAACACAAAGCTTTTTGGGCAGTGAGAGAGCTTAATAGGGATTTTAAACTCACCGGTAAGAAAAGGTTTTTAGATTTGAGTTCTCTAGGTGAGTGGAGAAACGAAGCGTATGAGAATGCCAGACTTTTCAAAGAAAAAGTCAAGCAATGGCATGATAAGAGAATTCTTAAAAGAGAGTTTCATGTTGGTGAGAAAGTTCTATTGTATAGGTCTCATCTCAGATTTTTTGCAGGAAAATTACTCTCTAAATGGGAAGGACCATTTGTTATTGTGGAAGTGTACCGCTCAGGTGCGATAAAGATTGCTTCATTGAAAGATAACACTACACAAGTGGTGAATGGGCAAAGACTCAAACATTATATATCTGGAGATTCTTATAATGAAGATGTTGATGTTATTGAAACAGTTTCTCTGAAAGAATTCATCTAATGCAATTTGCAGAAACCTGCAGAGTTCGCTTTTGAATAGGTAACAGTTCTAGTCAGAAAAGGTTCGCAGAAAACTCTTCCTTTATTATTTTTGCTGTTTTTACTAAATATGAAAAATCACGAGACGAAAACGGGCAGGAAAAGGAGTCCGGGTGCTCCTCACACATAGGGGCGCGGGCCCACCTCTGGCCGCGCCACCCTGGTGTGAGAGCACCCTGGAACTTGTTTCTGTCCCGGTTTCCTCCTGTGATTTCGTTTTGATGTATAATTTTTCCCTATATAACCCTCCAGAGTCCCCGAGGTCTGTATATCATTTTCTCGTCTTGTTTTGTTTCGAGCTGTTTTTGTCAGGGATTTTTCTTAGCTTTGGAGTTGCAATGCATTCGTCTGGTCCATCCGAGGAGAACCCTCTTGCGGATTCCGTCAATCCGTATATGAGGGAGCTGAAGATGCATCCGAAGGAATTGTTGCTCAAAGATGGGGAGTTGCAGATCAAAGATGTCCAAGTCTCCAAGGGGGAAGGAAGTCTCGAGGCCAGGATGGAAGCACTGGAACAAGAAGTTTTTAAATACAAGAAGATGGCGGAATGCGAGGTGGACATCATCCATAGGATTAATCAAGAGCTTGTTACCAAGTACAAGAAGGAGACTACAGAACACTGGAAGGATATCCTTTCACTCCATCAGACCACTAGCCAATTACAAGCACAACTCTATGACTTGCAGAACCAAAATTGTGAGTATGAAGCTAGATTTCAACAAATGTGTGCTGCTGCAAGTTTTAGGATATTGGAGACCAAGACATCCTTCCTTGACGGAGGACCTCTGCCTTGGAAGTATGACAACGATGAAGATTCACCACCGCCGCCGAAAGAGTAATTCGTCATTGGTATAGGCATCCCCTTGGCTTGTTCCAAGCTTGGGGGAGTGCCGCGGTATCACATCATGACCTTTTACTCATTTACTTTTCAAGTAGAGTCATATCATGAATAGAGAAATTATCCTATAGAATAGTTTGCAGTGTGGAAGTATCCTCCTTAGTTGGTTATCTATGTATCCCTTGGTGTGAGTTGCGGCAATGAAATATTAATGAGAAGTTTTATCGTTTACTTTCCGCACACTTTATTTTAGTTTGCAATGTTTCTTATATGATTAGTCTTGTTGATTAGTATTGGTATCACTTTGGGAGCATGAGTAAATTTAGTTGGTTTTGGCAAACTTAGCTTGGTCAGTAGTAACATTACCTTGAGGTTTGAGTAGAAAAGAAGAAAGAAGTGCTTGTATTACATCACTTCAGTTTTCCTTATGATTGGCTTATAAGCATTATTATTCTCAAAGTTAAAATCGTTGTACCTTCAAGGGAGTTTGCATGATTGTTCTTATTATATGTATGTTTGTTTGTTTCATGCAACTCTTATGCTTGCTACCCAGCCTTGCTAGCCAAAAACCTGTACTGAGAGGGAATACTTCTCATGCATCCAACTCCTAAAAAACCAAGTCACTTCCGAAGAGTCCACTATAAATTCCTATGCATAGTATTTTAAGCCATTCCAAGTAAATTTTAATGTGCTACCTTTCAAAAACCTTCAAATACTTCTCATTTTGTGCCACTGTTTTTAGCTCATGAGGACGTAGTGGATGCGTTTGTTATCTTCCATACTAAATTAAGTACCCCTCGACTAGGCAGCTTCATCTGCTCGTCACTAATTTTGCAAGGGAGCTGGTCAGACCATTATAATCTCAAAAAGAAAAGAAAAGAAAAAGAGCACTCCTCCATGGTATGTGAAAGTTGGTCGGCACCCGATGGAATCGGTTAGCCATGGTTTGAGAAAGGAAAAAGATGGGGAGGAGTGCAAAGCTATAAAAGAGCACCAATGTGCCAATTAATCAAACATCTCGGAACCGCTCTCACTTGTTTAGTATGGAAGATATCAAGAACTCCGTTGCTAGTTGTTGATAAAAGCAACCACCTCTCAAAACAATTTTTACCTCTGTTTTACAAATGAAAAGCTCTAGCACATGTTTAATCCCTGCTTCCCTCTGCGAAGGGCCTATCTTTTACTTTTATGTTGAGTCAACCCATTCCCTTCTATCTTAAGCAAGCATTTGAGTTGTTATGTTTCACTCATTCATATGTTGATTCGTTTAATCATGTTTACTATCTTCCTTGTTTTGTACAATGCTTTTGTCTGAAGGAATATATCTTTGAAATCTTTCTATGAATGCAAAATGTTTGTTTTGTTGAGCATATGGTTTTTGCTATATTAGCTCTATTTTAAAAAGGCTCCATTCAAAGGCTAGTATAGTTTGTTCGTTGTTCTCTGACCAAGAACTAAGGTTTGCCACCACCAATTATAGTTTACTTTGTGCATCATTATATGTGATTCCCTTTACTTATTGCAAGTCTATATTATATAAAGGGAAGTTGCTGTCTATTATAACTTGTGCCTTGGTGAATGTGATGCTTCTTGTCTGTATTTTTTATTACCGACACTTCACTCCATAAACCTGTGGTCATGTTTACCGAGTTTAGTTTTCGCTTGGGGACAAGAGAGGTCTAAGCTTGGGGGGTTGATACGTCCATTTTGCATCACTATTTTGTATCATAATTTACTGTTATTCATTGATATATTTCATATTTAGAGATGATACTTATGTTGTTTCCTCTGTTTTTACATGTTTGATGATCATTGGAGGATTTGCTACTGCTAGCGCTAGGTTGACGCGGGAGCAGACTGTCCTTGTGTGTGGTGGATAACCAGCCCGTTGGGAACCCCAGGAGGAAGGTATGATGAGTATAGCAGCTAGTTTTCCCTCAGTTAAGAAACCAAGGTATGTCGATCTTGGAGAGGAGAGACAAACGACTGAAGGTGATGCTTGCTAGCTTGCGATAGCTCCGAACAATTTATATATGACGCCTCGTCTAAGCTTTGCTTGCTAGCTGCAACGCGGAACCTGCACACAACACAACCAAGTACTTCGTTCCCAACTTGCGATGAGGTTGTCAATCTCACCGGTTTGCTTGAAACAAAGATTATAAGCGTATCGAGTGGAAAACAATATAGTATGCGAGTAAAGTAAACAGTGCAAGTAAAGTAAACAGGTGATAGCAATATGATGGAAATAGGACCAGGGTCCACAGTTCACTAGTGGTGTCTCTCCATAAGATAAATAACACATGCTGGGTAAACAAATTACAGTTGGGCAATTGATAGAATAAAGATAAACGTGATATGTCAAGAAGATCACTATGAGATTTACTCTGGCATTACAACAAAATACATAGACAGCCATCCAACTGCATCTATGACTAATAATCCACTCCCGGGGATATCAATCCGAACACCCCAGTAGTATTAAGTTGCGAACAACAGATAATTGCATTAAGCAAAGTGTGTAATGTAAACAAAGCATATGCCCTTGAGCATATGAATGTTGTTTTCTCCCTAGTAGCAATAGCACATCTACAACCTTAGAGGTTTCTGTTACTCCCCCAGGTTAAATAGAGGCATGAACCCACTATCGAGCATAAATACCCCCTCTTGGAGTCACTAGCAACTACTCGGCCAAGATAGCTACTAACAACAGAGAGCATGCAAGATCATAAACAACATAGAGATAACAAAAGATAATATTCAGTACAGCAACTAAATCATAAACACCAATATTCATCGGATCCCAACAAACCAAACATGTAGAATTACATAACGGTGATCTCAATCATGTAGGACAGCTCATGAGATCTAAACATGAAGCACATGGTGGAGAAGACAACCATCTAGCTACTGCTATGGACCCATAGTCCAAGGCAGACTACTCACTCATCGCTCCGGAGGCAAGCATGGCGATGAAGAAGACCTCTGGTGGTGATTCCCCTCTCCGGCAGGGTGCCGGGAAGAGCTTCTGGACCCTCCCGATCTTTGGGTCGACGGCGGCGGTGGATCGCGATGTGTTCTGGAAAATTGATCAGGTCCTTAGGTTTTTTCCGCCGGGGGGTCTTTATAGGCGAAGGGGCGATGTCAGAGGAAGAGCCGGACGCCCTCACGCGGGGCCCGTGCGGCCAGGGGCCTGGCCGCGCCACCCCTGCGTGTGGGGCCCTGGTGGCCCCCCTCCTACTCTCCTTCGGATCTCTGGAAGCTTCCGGGTAAAATAAGACTTCAGGAACTTGTTTCGTCCAATTCCGAGAATATTTCCTGTGTATCACTTCTGAAACACAAAAATAGCAGAAAACAGGAAACTGGCATTGTGGCAACTCGTTAATAGGTTAGTTCCAGAAAATGCATAAAAGTGCCACGAAGTGTAACGAAACAATAGGCAAATGGTGTAAAAACAAGCATGGAGCATCAAAAATTATAGATACGTTGGAGACGTATCAAGCATCCCCAAGCTTAACTCCTGCTCGTCCTCGAGTAGGTAAGTGATAACAAAAGAATAATTTTTGAGGTGACATGCACCTACACAATCTTGATCATATATGTAAGCATTTATGAGCTGGGATCATAAGAACTTAAAACATGGGCATGAATATATAATCATGACAATAAGAAACTTAGCAACCATGTTGTAAACATGCACATGAACACAAACAAAATATCATGATAATGAAACAATGAAAGTCAAACGTGTGTTCAAATCATAAGGAAAAACATACAAAAGGTTTTCAGCTTGTCCTTCAAAGAGAGCAAAACATAAATGCATAGGACACCTTCAAGTTTAAGAGGGCGACTAGATACAAATAATTTAAGAACAAGTGAAACCAACAATATGAATCAATCAATGAACTTTGGGACAATGCATATCACACTAAGAATGACAACTATGCTCTCTTAATGGTGCGTAAAGAAAGAAGGTGGTGACTCAACATAAAAGTAAAAGAAAGGCCCTTCGCAGAGGGAAGCAGTGATTGCAAGTTTTATAACCTTCTAAAATTATGGTACTTACCAGCTTTGAGCTCTCATTGCCCCCATCATAAGCATCTTGAATGGTTAAAGTTAATGCGAGAACAATTATGATGCATATGCTTGACAAATCATAAGTTGAAGACCTCGTGCCCCGTGAATACGAGTACCCAAACCTCATGCTACTTTACTTAGAGTCCCAAGCAAGGCTCTTGTCATTGTAAGTATATGCGTATCATTGAGAACCGCCAATTAGGTACCTCCGTGCCCGATGACATGGAACAAGCCCACACCAAAATGACAGGACAAGCAGACAATGAACACCTCGACATCTCTTTTATTTGCCTTTTGTTTAGCTTTTTATTGTGAGATGCATCGTCGTATGTTCACCATGGGTATGCTGCAAATTTCCACCATGAATTATGCATGGATTAGATTGGCGGCCCGGCGTTTCCCTAACACATATACAAACTCCATGATCCCCACAAGATTCCCAATTCATTTCACACCATGGGCATCCATAAACAAAAGATCACGATATCAACTCAAATAAGAAGTGCAATGTTAAAAGCTTTCCCCATGACAGCATGGATGGGCTAGAATCCAACTTACAACTTGCAAGCATAACAACTCAACATAAGAGACCACAATGTCAAAATTTTTAGAACAGGAAAAATGTAACAACTCAGGAATTGTAATCCACTTCTTATTAAATAAAGTGCCAATTTTTGGACCAAGATAAAACTTTTTATCCATTATTTCATGCATACATGTATTTTTCTATTCTATGTATTCTATGATTTCATGTGTGTTATTTTTGTTTGAGCATTGGTTAGACAATTCTAATTAAACCAACAGAAACAATTAAGAAGGATACTAGGAACCAAAAGAACCAGAAATAAAAATAAGAAAGAAAAAGATAAGATTTAGATGATCTAGAAACTGTTATTGACTACACCACTTTGAGCCCTTGGTTTAAGAATAATAGAACTCAACTCAGATTTTGGCCAGCAAGTTGAGTTTAACCAAGTTGTATACTAACTCAACCAACAAGCATTGGCACAAATTTCAAACTGGAACAGCACACAAACTTGAACCAAAGTGTGAATCTGAATCATTGACCATATCAAATTTGAAATATAAATTTTTGCAAAACTCATCCTTTCACTGCAACAAAAATATGACTGGGTACCTTAGCCAATATGATGAGCACCCAAAGTGGAAAATTTTAAAAATTTGAATTTTGGGTTCTTGCGGGCATTTCGTCGAGCACTGGCAGAAGCAAATCAAAATGAAATCAACTTCACTGGAGCTGCACTGTGCTGGCTCGCTCCAGCACTGTCGCCATGCTCCTTGGCCTCTCCTCGATCGACTCCAGCGCCCCCAGCCCCGACCCAAGCCAGGAGAAGCGGAGGGAAGGCGAGGTTTGCGCCCAGGGCCCCCTCCCAGCAACCCTCTTCCCTGCACGATGCCGACCATCTTGGAGGCGCCAGAAGAGACCCACAGCACCCCGCGGCCAAGCCATAAACCCCCCAGCACGCGAGCGTGACCGCCGTGACCGGAGCGAGCTTCAAACGCCGCCAGGGCCCCCGTGCCGTCGAGCTTCTGGCCGCGCTTACCCTCGTCGCTCCGGCCTATAAAAAGCCCCGCCAATCAAACGAAGAGAAGCACCTCACTCCCAGCTACCTCCCAGACACTCTCGCTTAGCCCCGCTTGCCCTAGTTCGTCGACGCCTGCAACTCCGGCGAGGTACTGGACGAGCGGAGCGCCGCCGCGATCGACCACTTGGGAGCCAGCTGCTGGTGGGAATCGGAGGAGGAGACGCCCCGCAGCCGATCCCGCGCATCGCCGTCGAGTTCTGCATCCTCTACGCCGCGCCCTCGCCGTCGAACGTTCTTCACTGCTCGCAGGTGAGCTCCCGCCCGTGCTGAGGAAGACGATGATCGCGAGCCGTCCGATCTTGATCCAACGCTAACTTACCGATTCGGGAATTGTTAAGTGAGCTGACATCGCGACCCCACCTGTCAGCTCCCATTTTATTTCTTTTCCCGCCGCAGCGAAGCGGTATGGGCCGGCCCGTTCGGGTTTGTTCTGAATTGGGCCCAGCTCGTTTCGAATTCGGTCCGTTCGTTTTTATTCTTTTTCCCGCCCGTTTGATTTATTTCAAATAACTTTCAGATGCTTTTTTCAAACTTTAATTCCTAGAGTTTTACAAATCCAAATCTAGCAAATAAATATGCATTGGAAAGCTTATAAAATAATCTACCCAATAGAACTGGTTAGAATTCAAAATAAGTTAAGGATTAAATTAGATATGAATAGTGTGACCATAGCTTGTTTGATAATGAAAGATTTTTAGAAAATTAATTAAGCCATCAAAAATCATGAAAATTAAAATGTGAACTCACTCATGACCCCTCTTACTGTTAGTCAACACTAACCTACCCCAAACCCTATTAATGTGATCAATTAGACCCTAATCCACTCCTATTTTTGTAGCATAAAATGATAGATCACTATTGCACACTTAGAATTGCTTGCCCTCAATGCCAATTCACTTAGTGGATCCCTCCCACTGGAACTTGTCTTAGTAACCCTAAATCAATACCAATGCCTAGCAAGTAAACACCCTATGACACTTAGTAGAGAATCTAGCTTGCACACTTGGAGAAAAACCTAGAAGAAAGACTTACAATCCAACACCATAAATTGCAACATGAAATGCTATTGCTAGCAAACAAAGATGTGTGCTAAGTGTGTTGCTAGCATTGTGTAGTGATTGTGTGTTTGTGTTTATTCGTTATTAGACGCTAGTGTTGCCGAGGAGGATATTGGAGGGGATTATTATTATCAAGAAGAAGAAGAAAACCCCGGACACTTTGCCAACCAACGCAAGCCATCTTTTGATTCATACTCCCACTACCTAGTCTTAATATTGCATTCTACTTGTTTTAAGTAAATTGCATGATTGAATTGCTAGAGTAGAATGATAGAAGTGTATTGATGTCTTGATTATCAAGAGCATCAAGCTGAGTTTATCCAACCCTGTTTAGTAGTACTATCACTCAATGTAGTTGCTTAGTCGCTAATAAAAGTTGATGCTATCTCTGGAGGAACCCCATTTGAAAGGTGGTGACATGAACTTGAAACTTGAATGGGAGATTGCTCCTACAAAATGGCTTTATAAGGGAAATTAATCTTGACTAAGAACTATGAAATATATTTCTCATATGACAACGAGTGATGTACTATGGGAGCCAATTAAACCGTATGACCACATTACCCCTATATGGGAAGGGGCTTAGTCCGTAGCTTGTTTATCTTAGTATGGGAGGCCTTGTATCAAAGCTTCATGGAAGGACACCGTGAAACGGTTACTTTTGGACCAGGTGGATTCCACTAACCCGGCACCCGGGATGGGCAGAACTAGAGGCGCCGGAGCGGGGTTCCGTATCCCGGGCTCTAGGGAAGGATCCTATACTAGGATGAGCAAGTGAAAGAGTTTGTTTGATTATCTGAACCTCGCATACTTTGTGTATGTCGAACCGTGGATTTCTCCCGGCAGATGTATCGAATCTTGTGGGTAAAGTGTACCCCTCTGCAGAGGTTTTGAAACTATTCGAATAGCCGCGTCCGCGGTCATGGACGGTTGGCAAGCTGTACTTGACTTTTGTCAGGATTAAAAGTGACAATGGTGACTTTGTGGATGACTTGACTTGACATGTTGTTGACACACTTGAAGCCCTCTTTTGATGGAACTTAGAGAACTAAATCTCTTTCCTATAAATGAACATTCTTGGGAAATAAAACTAGCTTTTGCAAAACAACTTAGTGCTTAGTCCACCATATCAACCCTGCATTTCTACTTCATCATTTCATTTATAAGATAGTTTGCGAGTGCATCCAATGTACTCACGGCTGTGTCCCTGGCTATCAACTTGGCCAGACTATGGGGAAGAGTATTCGGAGGAAGGGTATGAAGAAGAGTACCAGAACTAAGATCGTCTCCGTGAGTCGCCAGTTGCCTGTAGGGAGAAGGCATGGGCCGAAGACGTTATTTCCGCTGCTATATTGTGTTGTAATATGACTTGGTCTATATGACCATTGTATTTGAACCCTCATATTGTAATGTCTATGGAGCTGAGTACCAACTACGTTATGTATATCGCAACAATGGTTCTGGGATTGCGGTGGAATACATAACGGGCACTTCGAATTTGTATCAAATTTGAGGTCGTCACAAGTTGGTATCAGAGCCTAGGCTGACCATAGGAGACCTTAGTTAGAATGGGCGTTAAATGAAACCTTGATAAAGGAAAAGATACAAGGAACGGTTGCAAAAATTGCTTAGTCTTTCCTCTCTAGTTGCAAAGTTTTATACATACTACAGTTTTTGCCTACTTAAAATTTTGCACACTTGAGTTGATCACTAACTTGAACTAATCTAAAATTTTGTAGATGGCCCCGGTATTCACTGAGCAGTACTAGTTGGGCCATGGTGGCAGCCTTTGTTTCGAGCGAGACCTCACCACTTTGACCTTGTTCTTGGATCGTTTGTATCCGGAGTTCAAGGGAGCCGTGCTCAATGAGCACCCAGATGGAGAGCTACGGTGGCTCATCCGAGCTAGTTGCCGTGGCAAGAAGGGAAACTTGAGTTCTCCAAGGATCAAGTTTGAGCTTGTGGAGAACACTTGGGCCGATGGTTTGGTCCGAGCGATGCAGGAGATGCACGCCCGCTTGTGCGGACTGCATGTTGAGGAGGTTCAGGGAGGACGCTTCAGGGACTTTGCTCGGCGTGATGCGGATGGACGTCCCGCAAACATGCCCGGGCAGAATAAGCCGAGTACCTACATCGATCACATGGACTTCTTGCTGTACTCCACTCAGCAGGAGGCCGATCGTGCCCGTACCAAGGCCAACCTTGAGCACTTCGCCCTGGTAGAGGCGAGGAGCACCATCAGGATTCTTGCGAGGGAGCGCAAGAGTCTTCGTCGCCAGCGCGATGAGAAGGAGCAAGACCTTGAGGAGTTGAAGGCCAATGTGGCAGAGCTGTCAGCTTACATTGAGAGTCTGGAGGATCACCTTGGTGAGGAGGAAGGCATTGACCTCCGCAAGGAGGATAATGCCCTCATTAGGGACGAGGATGACTTCATGGAGGACCTCGATGATCCGGAAGATGATGGGCACAATGGATTCATTGTGAGTGATGAGGAGGAAGACCCCGAGGAGCCTGCTGTTTAGACTCGAGATCCACGTGTGATCTAGTTATGAGTTCCACTTTATTTTCACTTCGTGTAGGTGTGAGTTGTATCCCCCTCTCTAGTAGACGAGTCGCAATGGTTTGATGTAAACCATTTGTAATGTGTGAACTCGTATGTATGATATGTTTGTTGAGTGTTGAATGAAATATGAATTTGGCTCTTAAGGCCTTAGTAAGACAAAATTGCATCATCCATGCTGTCTTTAAATCTTAGCAAATTAGTTTTTCCCTCTTGTCTTACACACCTTATCTTCAGATGCCGCGAGCACCCCCACCCCCGAACCCGGAAATGGCCGAATTGCTAAGGTTGATCATGGAAGACCGGGAAGCAGCCTTCTGCTACTCCAAATTGATGTGAGAGCAAACTGTCCTTGTGCGTGGTGATGACCAGCCCGTTGGGAACCCCAAGAGGAAGGTATGATGAGTGTAGCGGCAAATTTTCCCTCAGTTAAGAAACCAAGGTTTAATATCGATCAGGAGAAGGGAGACGGTGACGACTGAAGGTGATGCTTGCTAGTTTGCGACAGCAGCGGACAACTGGCGCTTTGTCAAAGCTTTGCTTGCTAGCTGCAACGTGGAACCTGCACACACACAAACAAGTACTTTGTTCCCAACTTGCGATGAGGTTGTCAATCTCACCGGTTTGCTTGAAACAAAGGTTATGAGTGTATCGAGTGGAAAACAGTAGTAAAATGCTAGTAAAGTAAACAGTGCGGGAATAGTAAACAGGTGATTGCAATATGATTAAAATAGGACCGGGGTCCACAGTTCACTAGTGGTGTCTCTCCATAGATAAAATAACATGCTGGGTAAACAAATTACAGTTGGGCAATTGATAGAATAAAGATAACGTGATATGTCAAGAAGATCACTATGAGATTTACTCTGGGCATTACAACAAAATACATAGACAGCCATCCAACTGCATCTATGACTAATAATCCACCCCCAGGGATATCATCCGAACACCCCGAAAGTATTAAGTTGCGAACAACAGATAATTGCATTAAGCAAAGTGTGTAATGTAAACAAAGCATATGCCCTTGAGCATATGAATGTTGTTTTCTCCCTAGTAGCAACATCACATCTACCACCTTAGAGGTTTCTGTCACTCCCCCAGGTGAAATAGAGGCATGAACCCACTATCGAGCATAAATACCCCCTCTTGGAGTCACTAGCAACTACTCGGCCAAGATAGCTACTAACAACGGAGAGCATGCAAGATCATAAACAACATAGAGATAACAAAAGATATAATTCAGTACAACAACTTAATCATAAACACCAATATTCATCGGATCCCAACAAACCAACATCATAGTATTACATAACGGTGATCTCAATCATGTAGGGCAGCTCATGAGATCTAAACATGAAGCACATGGTGGAGAAGACAACCATCTAGCTACTGCTATGGACCCATAGTCCAAGGTAGACTACTCACTCATCGCTCCGGAGGCAAGCATGGCGATGAAGAAGACCTCCGGTGGCGATTCCCCTCTCCGGCAGGGTGCCGGGAAGAGCTTCTGGACCCTCCCGATCTTCGGGTCGACGGCGGCGGCGGATCGCGATGTATTCTGGAAAACTGATCGGGCCCTTAGGTTTTTCTCGTCAGGGGGTACTTATAGGCGAAAGTACGATGTCAGAGGGGGTCCCACGCCCCCTCACACGGGGCCGGCGCGGCCAGGGGCCTGGCCGCGCCACCCCTGTGTGTGGGGCCCACGTGGCCCCTCTCTGTCAGGTCTTCGGATGTTTGGGAGCTCCCCGGTGAAATATGACTTCAGGAACTTGTTTCGTCCAATTCCGAGAATATTTCCTGTGTATCACTTCTGAAACACAAAAACAGCAGAAAACAGGAAACTGGCACTGTGGCACTTCGTTAATAGGTTAGTTCCGGAAAATGTATAAAAATGCCACTAAGTGTAACGAAACAATAGGCAAATGGTGTAAAACAAAGCATGGAGCATCAAAAATTATAGATACGTTTGAGACGTATCACAGCCCGAGCTGAGCGCCAAGCCAACTTGGCCACTCTTCAGCAGTTAACCCAGATGGCAATGAACCACAACAATGGCAATGGCAATGGTGAAGGAGAAAACCATGGCAATGGAGAGCACCGATCCAAGTTAAGGAGTTTTCAAAACACCAACCCTCCGGTATTCACCAAGTCTGAAGAGCCCTTAGATGCCGATGACTGGCTTCGTACCATGGAGAATAATTTGGCAGTCGCCGAAGTTGGTGAAAATGAGAAGGTTTTGTACACCACCCACTATCTTGCTGGAGCAGCGAGAGCTTGGTGGGATAGCACCCGTGCAATGCAAGCCCTAGGGTATGTGATGCCTTGGGAAGAGTTCAAGAGCAAGTTTAGCAAAGCCCATGTTCCGATGGGATTGGTTAAAAGGATGAGAGATGAGTTCAGGAATCTGAAGCAAGGTTCCCTATCGGTGGTGGATTACCGTGACAAGTTCCTTACCTTGTCTAGGTATGCCCCAGATGACACCAACACCACTGAGAAGAAGCAAGAAAGGTTTCTGGATGGACTTCATGATGAGATGCAATGTGTCTTGGTCAACATTCACTTTGCCGTCCTGGAGTCATTGGTTGACTCTGCCATTCAGATGGAAGGCAAACTCAAGCAAGCTACCGAGAACCGCAAGCGTCGTATGATGTATCAAGGCAACTCGAGCAACTCGCAGAAGCCATGGGGAAATGCACCAATGGGTTTCGCCCCTAGACCAATGAGGCCGTCTGCACCTGTTCCACGTCCCAACTATTCCAGCCGTCCACCCGACAACAACTTCAACCGTGCACCTCCAAGACCCAGTGGCAACAACTTCAACACCAATACTCCAAGGCCAAATGGTGCCCCTGTGTTACCCAAGCCTGGTGACAAGTCTGGTGTTACCTGTTATGAGTGTGGACTTAAAGGGCACTACTCCAATGAGTGCCCCAAGAAGCTAAATGATGCGTCCAAGACAGCTGCTCCTGTGCAGCAACAGCGCCGTGTGGGAAATGGCAAGAACTATCCCCCAAGGAATCAACCTCGCTCTCAAGGCCGTCTGAATCACATGAATGTTGAAGAAGCTCAGGAAGCAACCGACGTTGTGCTTGGTATGTTCCCTGTTAACTCAGTTCTTGCAAGAGTTCTGTTTGATTCTGGAGCTTCACACTCATTTGTTACACAATTATTCGTTGATAAAAGTGGACTTCAACCTACACCCTTGAAAGATGTCATGTCTGTGCAAATTCCCGGGTCAGTAACCAAAGCCAGTTGTACCTGTTTGGCAGTGCCCATAGAAATCCATGGGATCTCATTCCTAGCCAGTTTGATTGTGTTAGGAACCAAAGGGTTGGAAGTAGTCTTAGGTATGGATTGGATGTCCCAACACCAAGGAATTATAGATTGTGCCAACAAGACCATCACCATGAGGAGTAGCCATGGGGTTGGCGTGAAGCATGTGTCCGTCAAACCTATTCCAATCCCCAGATGTCATAAGAGTATCTCAGGACCGACTTTAGAGCAAGTCCCCATCGTCTGTGAATACCCGGATGTCTTTCCCGATGAGCTACCCGGAATGCCACCGGATCGGGATATTGAGTTTATCATTGAGCTTATCCCCGGAACGGGATCAATAGCCCAACGACCGTACCGTATGAACCCAGCTGAATTAGTTGAGTTGAAGAAACAATTGGATGACCTCTTGAGCAAAGGATTGATTCAGCCAAGTTCTTCTACTTGGAGATCACCTGTTCTGTTTGTGGATAACAGTGACGGTTCTAGCCGACTGTGCACGGATTACCGCAAGCTCAACGATGTGACCATCAAAAACAAGTACCCTCTCCTAAAGATTGAAGATTTGTTTGACCAACTGACTGGAGCTAGAGTGTTCTCAAAGATAGATCTTAGAACCGGATACCACCAACTGAAGATCCGTGCAACGGATATTCCCAAGACAGCCTTCACTACCCGATACGGATTGTACGAGTACACCGTAATGTCATTTGGATTAACCAATGCCCCTGCTTATTTCATGAATCTCATGAATAAGGTTTTTATGGAGTTCTTGGATAAGTTTGTGGTTGTCTTCATTGATGACATTCTTATCTACTCCAAGTCAGAAGAAGAGCATGCAACCCATTTGAGATTAATCTTAGAAACCTTAAGAGAGCATCAGCTGTATGCCAAGTTCAGTAAATGTGAGTTTTGGTTGAAGGAAGTTGGATTCTTAGGCCATGTACTATCAGCAGGAGGAATATCGGTAGACCCCAAGAAGATCAAATCAGTCATGGAATGGGAAGCCCCTACCACTCAGACTGAAGTTAGAGGTTTTCTCGGATTAGCGGGATATTACCGCAAGTTTGTTGAAGGATTTTCCAGCATTGCCCGTCCAATGACCCAATTGTTGAAGAAGGACAAGAAGTTTGAATGGACCCCTAAGTGTGAAGAGAGTTTTCAGGAGCTCAAGAAGCGATTGGTGACCGCCCCCGTCCTAACCATGCCCGATATCACCAAAAACTTTGATGTCTATTGCGACGCTTCCAAACTTGGACTTGGTTGCGTATTGATGCAAGAAGGCAAGGTCATAGCTTACCTCTCTCGGCAGCTTCGACCCCATGAAGAAAATTATCCAACCCATGATCTAGA
This sequence comes from Dactylis glomerata, assembly GCA_007115705.1. Classification (NCBI taxonomy): domain Eukaryota; kingdom Viridiplantae; phylum Streptophyta; class Magnoliopsida; order Poales; family Poaceae; genus Dactylis; species Dactylis glomerata. The sequence continues at coordinate 633,362 of QXEO01000371.1, read as the reverse complement.
GTTAGCAGCCGTGGTTCTAGCTTTGAAGACTTGGAGGCACTACCTGATGGGCAACCGTTGTGAGATCTACACTGATCACAAGAGTTTGAAGTATATCTTCACCCAGAAGGAGTTGAACATGAGGCAAAGGAGATGGATAGAGTTGATCAAGGATTATGATCTGGAAATTCACTATCACCCCGGTAAGGCCAACGTAGTGGCCGATGCGTTGAGTAGGAAGCCATGCTCATTGAATATGAGGATCAAGGAAGAGCAACCCATGTTGCACCAAGAGTTTGAAAGATTTGGATTGGAACTAGTCAGTCAAGGATTCTTAGCCAACCTTGAGTTTCAACCCACCTTGATGAGCCAAATCAAAGAAGCCCAGAAGGGAAGTGAGAGTATTGACGGAATCAAGCGCAGAATTGGTTCCGGCAAGGTGCCAGGATTTGAAGAAGATGATCAAGGAGTTCTTTGGTATAAAGGCCGTATTTGTGTGCCCGCTGATTCCGAATTAAAGGAAGTGATTATGAAGGAAGCCCATGAGACACCTTACTCCATCCACCCCGGTGGAACTAAGATGTATCAAGATTTAAAGGAACAATTTTGGTGGCATGGAATGAAGCGTGAGATTGCATCGTTCATCTCTAGGTGTGATATTTGTCAAAGAGTCAAGGCTGAACATCAACGTCCTGCAGGATTGCTGCAACCTTTGCAAGTTCCGGAATGGAAGTGGGAATCTGTTGGCATGGATTTCATCACTGGATTTCCAAGGTCTAGCCGTGGCAATGACTCTATTTGGGTCATTGTGGATAGACTAACCAAGGTAGCCCACTTTATTCCTGTCAAGACCACTTACAACTCGGGACAGCTAGCAGATCTGTATTATCCAGAATTGTCAGTTTGCATGGGGTTCCCAAAACCATAGTCTCCGATCGAGGAACCCAATTCACCTCGAGATTTTGGAAAAGTTTGCATCAAGCCTTGGGAACCAAATTAGCTTTCAGCACCGCTTACCACCCTTAGACTGATGGACAAACTGAAAGAGTAAATCAAATACTTGAAGATATGTTGAGAGCCTGTGTCCTAGCCTATGGAGCAAAGTGGGAAGATTGTCTGCCCTTTGCGGAGTTTTCCTACAACAACAGTTATCAAGCCAGTTTGCAAATGGCCCCCTTTGAAGCTTTGTATGGAAGAAAGTGTCGTACCCCTTTGAATTGGTCAGAAACCGGAGACAGTCAGATATTTGGACCTGACATTCTGCAAGAAGCCGAGGAGAAAGTTCGCATGATTCGTGACTATCTCAAGGCAGCCCAGTCTAGACAAAAGAGTTATGCCGACAAGAGACGGAGAGAATTAACTTTCAAAAGTGGAGACTTTGTTTACCTCAAAGTATCACCCCTCAAGGGAATGCAAAGATTCCAAGTAAAAGGAAAGCTTGCACCAAGATATATTGGACCTTTCAAGATACTCGACCGCAGAGGAGAAGTGTCGTATCAGTTGGAAATGCCCCCTGAATTGTCTGAAGTACACGATGTCTTCCACGTGTCGTTACTTCGGAAATGTCTTGAAGTTCCGGAGAAGCCCGAAATCTTCAAGAATATTGATCATCGTTCTGTGGACATCAACAAGGATTTGACATATCGTGAAGTACCTATCCGTATTCTCGAGGAAGCATATCGAACCACTCGAACCCGAAGTATCAAATTTCTAAAAGTTCAGTGGAGTAATCACACCGAAGAGGAAGCCACTTGGGAACGAGAAGATTACCTTCAGAAAGAGTTTCCCAATCTTTTCACTTCTTAATTAGTGAATCTCGGGGACAAGATTCTTTTTAAGGGGGGAAGATTGTAACAACTCAGGAATTGTAATCCACTTCTTATTAAATAAAGTGCCAATTTTTGGACCAAGATAAAACTTTTTATCCATTATTTCATGCATACATGTATTTTTCTATTCTATGTATTCTATGATTTCATGTGTGTTATTTTTGTTTGAGCATTGGTTAGACAATTCTAATTAAACCAACAGAAACAATTAAGAAGGATACTAGGAACCAAAAGAACCAAAAATAAAAATAAGAAAGAAAAAGATAAGATTTAGATGATCTAGAAACTGTTATTGACTACACCACTTTGAGCCCTTGGTTTAAGAATAATAGAACTCAACTCAGATTTTGGCCAGCAAGTTGAGTTTAACCAAGTTGTATACTAACTCAACCAACAAGCATTGGCACAAATTTCAAACTGGAACATCACACAAACTTGAACCAAAGTGTGAATCTGAATCATTGACCATATCAAATTTGAAATATAAATTTTTGCAAAACTCATCCTTTCACTGTAACAAAAATATGACTGGGTACCTTAGCCAATATGATGAGCACCCAAAGTGGAAAATTTTAAAAATTTGAATTTTGGGTTCTTGCGGGCATTTCGTCGAGCACTGGCAGAAGCAAATCAAAATGAAATCAACTTCACTGGAGCTGCACTGTGCTGGCTCGCTCCAGCACTGTCGCCATGCTCCTTGGCCTCTCCTCGATCGACTCTAGCGCCCCCAGCCCCGATCCAAGCCAGGAGAAGCGGAGGGAAGGCGAGGTTTGCGCCCAGGGCCCCCTCCCAGCAACCCTCTTCCCTGCACGATGCCGACCATCTTGGAGGCGCCAGAAGAGACCCACAGCACCCCGCGGCCAAGCCATAAACCCCCCAGCACGCGAGCGTGACCGCCGTGACCGGAGCGAGCTTCAAACGCCGCCAGGGCCCCCGTGCCGTCGAGCTTCTGGCCGCGCTTACCCTCGTCGCTCCGGCCTATAAAAAGCCCCGCCGATCAAACGAAGAGAAGCACCTCACTCCCAGCTACCTCCCAGACACTCTCGCTTAGCCCCGCTTGCCCTAGTTCATCGACGCCTGCAACTCCGGCGAGGTACTGGACGAGCGGAGCGCTGCCGCGATCGACCACTTGGGAGCCAGCTGCTGCTGGGAATCGGAGGAGGAGACGCCCCGCAGCCGATCCCGCGCATCGCCGTCGAGTTCTGCATCCTCTACGCCGCGCCCTCGCCGTCGAACGTTCTTCACTGCTCGCTGGTGAGCTCCCGCCCGTGCTGAGGAAGACGATGATCGCGAGCCGTCCGATCTTGATCCAACGCTAACTTACCGATTCGGGAATTGTTAAGTGAGCTGACATCGCGACCCCACCTGTCAGCTCCCATTTTATTTCTTTTCCCGCCGCAGCGAAGCGGTATGGGCCGGCCCGTTCGGGTTTGTTCTGAATTGGGCCCAGCTCGTTTCAAATTCGGTCCGTTCGTTTTTATTCTTTTTCCCACCCGTTTGATTTATTTCAAATAACTTTCAGATGCTTTTTTCAAACTTTAATTCCTAGAGTTTTACAAATCCAAATCTAGCAAATAAATATGCATTGGAAAGCTTATAAAATAATCTACCCAATAGAACTAGTTAGAATTCAAAATAAGTTAAGGATTAAATTAGATATGAATAGTGTGACCATAGCTTGTTTGATAATGAAAGATTTTTAGAAAATTAATTAAGCCATCAAAAATCATGAAAATTAAAATGTGAACTCACTCATGACCCCTCTTACTGTTAGTCAACACTAACCTACCCCAAACCCTATTAATGTGATCAATTAGACCCTAATCCACTCCTATTTTTGTAGCATAAAATGATAGATCACTATTGCACACTTAGAATTGCTTGCCCTCAATGCCAATTCACTTAGTGGATCCCTCCCACTGGAACTTGTCTTAGTAACCCTAAATCAATACCAATGCCTAGCAAGTAAACACCCTATGACACTTAGTAGAGAATCTAGCTTGCACACTTGGAGAAAAACCTAGAAGAAAGACTTACAATCCAACACCATAAATTGCAACATGAAATGCTATTGCTAGCAAACAAAGATGTGTGCTAAGTGTGTTGCTAGCATTGTGTAGTGATTGTGTGTTTGTGTTTATTCGTTATTAGACGCTAGTGTTGCCGAGGAGGATATTGGAGGGGATTAGTATTATCAAGAAGAAGAAGAAAACCCCGGACACTTTGCCAACCAAGGCAAGCCATCTTTTGATTCATACTCCCACTACCTAGTCTTAATATTGCATTCTACTTGTTTTAAGTAAATTGCATGATTGAATTGCTAGAGTAGAATGATAGAAGTGTATTGATGTCTTGATTATCAAGAGCATCAAGCTGAGTTTATCCAACCCTGTTTAGTAGTACTATCACTCAATGTAGTTGCTTAGTCGCTAATAAAAGTTGATGCTATCTCTGGAGGAACCCCATTTGAAAGGTGGTGACATGAACTTGAAACTTGAATGGGAGATTGCTCCTACAAAATGGCTTTATAAGGGAAATTAATCTTGACTAAGAACTATGAAATATATTTCTCATATGACAACGAGTGATGTACTATGGGAGCCAATTAAACCGTACGACCACATTACCCCTATATGGGAAGGGGCTTAGTCCGTAGCTTGTTTATCTTAGTATGGGAGGCCTTGTATCAAAGCTTCATGGAAGGACACCGTGAAACGGTTACTTCTGGACCAGGTGGATTCCACTAACCCGGCACCCGGGATGGGCAGAACTAGAGGCGCCGGAGCGGGGTTCCGTATCCCGGGCTCTAGGGAAGGATCCTATACTAGGATGAGCAAGTGAAAGAGTTTGTTTGATTATCTGAACCTCGCATACTTTGTGTATGTCGAACCGTGGATTTCTCCCGGCAGATGTATCGAATCTTGTGGGTAAAGTGTACCCCTCTACAGAGGTTTTGAAACTATTCGAATAGCCGCGTCCGCGGTCATGGACGGTTGGCAAGCTGTACTTGACTTTTGTCTGGATTAAAAGTGACAATGGTGACTTTGTGGATGACTTGACTTGACATGTTGTTGACACACTTGAAGCCCTCTTTAGATGGAACTTAGAGAACTAAATCTCTTTCCTATAAATGAACATTCTTGGGAAATAAAACTAGCTTTTGCAAAACAACTTAGTGCTTAGTCCACCATATCAACCCTGCATTTCTACTTCATCATTTCATTTATAAGATAGTTTGCGAGTGCATCCAATGTACTCACGGCTGTGTCCCTGGCTATCAACTTGGCCAGACTATGGGGAAGAGTATTCGGAGGAAGGGTATGAAGAAGAGTACCAGAACTAAGATCGTCTCCGTGAGTCGCCAGTTGCCTGTAGGGAGAAGGCATGGGCCGAAGACGTTATTTCCGCTGCTATATTGTGTTGTAATATGACTTGGTCTATATGACCATTGTATTTGAACCCTCGTATTGTAATGTCTATGGAGCTGAGTACCAACTACGTTATGTATATCGCAACAATGGTTCTGGGATTGCGGTGGAATACATAACGGGCACTTCGAATTTGTATCAAATTTGAGGTCGTCACAAAAAAGTAAAGTGTGCCTTCCGGTTCGTGAGAGCTTTACTGACCGAATTTCACATAACACTGGTAAGAGTTTAATTTGAAGAGAAAATAAAAGCAAGTCAAATTTACTTGGAATAGCAAATTGCTAGTAGGTATGTATGGTGGACACTTTGGAAAACTTTGGCTTTTAGGAGTTGGATGCACGAGTAGAGGTCATACTCAGTACAAGGCGAGGGCTAGCAAAAGACTGGAAGCGACCAACTAAGAGAGCAATAATGGCCATAATCATGCAAGCGACAAAGCGACATTAAAAGAAGCATAAGATGACATCAAAAGTCAAAAACTAAATGATCATGAAGGCTATTGGCAACTTTGTAAGAGTCTAACATGTGTGAGCATGCGCCAAGTCAGCCCAAATAAAGCATCAAGGAGAAAACCAAAATAATGCTTCCATACAATAAAAACAACGCATGATTTTTTCAAAGGCTCATTAAGCACTCTCAGTTATTTGAGACAAGTCATGCTACAGCAAAACCACTAAGCATACTATCAAAAAGACATCAAGCATGACATGAAAAAGCCTAAGCCGCAGTCTACACAAGCTCCTTCTTGTACCACTATTTTGCACAAAGCTTTTTCTCTTTTCCAACACCATTTGAAATTTTTATAGACACCTCTTTTGATGAAAACCAATAAAGATCAGAGGCAAAAAATACACCTTGATGAAAAGATATGACAAGGTCTGAACGCAAATCAAGGCGAAATAGAAAACCAAAAGCAGTAGCAGAAAAAGAAGAAGAACGCTCGATTTTTAATAAGAGTGAAAACTAGAGCGTTCTTTGCAAATGAAAACGAGTGCATCTACTCCAAAAGAAATTTGTTGGGGTCCAACCATTTATTGCAGCAAACAAACAAACTAAACAACTAAGAAAACTAAAACAACTGACGCTCCAAGAAAAACACATAGTGCATGAAGCAATAAAAATATAGTGTTTTGAAAGGTGACCTGATTTTTGCCGATGAAGAAGGGGTGCCTCGGGGGCATCCCCAAGCTTTGACGCTTGTAATTCTTGGATATTTCTTGGGGTGATGCATGGGCATCCCCAAGCTTGAGCTTTTGTCCATTCTTCAACTCATCTCATCATTCTCCAATCCCTATACTTGAAAACTTCCTTCATACAAAACTAAACACAATTCTATTAGCAACATTAGTGTAAGCATAACATATAATCAACCTATTTTTGCTTCAGGTTTCAACTCAAAACCACCACACATATAGCAAATACTACTGTCTCAACCTCCCAAAAAGTTCTGTGATCAAAAGAACTCAAAAGAAAGCGATAAAGTGGCAAACACAAATATTGGCAGAAATCTGTCAAAACTGAACAGCTGACAAAGGTCGAATTTTTGAGGGATTTTCTGTTGCTCAAATCAAAAAGTGTTCAACTAACAAAAGTTTGGATATAACCTGGGGCATATGAAAAAGAAATCGCAGGTCCAAAAGATAAACAGAGAATTTATACGAATTTTTATGGTGCAGCACCGAAAACAGTTTCAGGACAGCAACATCCCCAAATCTTTACCTCGCTCAAATTAGAGGCTTCTCTTGGCACAAAAACGAAATAAACAAGATAAGGAGTGGTCATTACAGTAGTAATGACTTCCAAGACTCAAATAAAAGAAAAAGTACTGAAAAGAAAACATTGGGTTATCTCCCAAGAGTGCTTTTCTTTAACGCCTTTGAGCTAGGCGCAGAAAATTGCGAATCAAGTAATATCAAGTGATGAAGCATTAAGCTCATAATTTGCTCTAAGAATAGAGTCAAAAAGTAATTTCTTTCTTTTCCTAGGGAAGTGTTCCATACCTTTCTTTAGTGGGAATTGATATTTGATGGTGCCTTCCCTCATATCAATGATGGCACCTACAGTTCGAAGAAAAGGTCTTCCCAAAATAATAGGACATGAAGCATGGCATTCAACGTCCATAACAAGAAAATCAACGGGAACAAGGTTATTGTTAACCACGATAAGAACATCATTAATTCTTCCCAAAGGTTTCTTCTTAGCAACATCAGCAATAGGAACATCAAAATAACATTTTTCAAGCGGTGGTAAATCAAGCATGTCATAGATCTTTCTAGGCATGATAGAAATACTAGCACCTAGATCACATAAAGCATGGCAATCAAAACCATTAACATGCATATCAATGATGGGTTCCCAACCATCTTAACTTCTTGGGAACAGAGGCTTTTTGCTTCAACTTTTCATCCCTAATCTTTATGAGAGCATTGGTAATATGCTTAGTAAAAGCAATATTTAAGGAACTAGCATTGGGAGTCAAAGCAAGCTTTTGAAAGAACAAAATAACTTCAGATATATTGCAGCCATCAACATCAAAATCATTAAAAGAAGTAGAGCTATCATCTCCCACACTCCGAAAAATTTCATCACTCTTTTGAGAAAAAGTTTTGGCAGTTTTAGGTTTTTTTAATACAAGGAGTGGGAGTTTTCTCTACACCAATCAAAGTAAGAGGATTGCTACCAGTAGGAGCAACATCATTAGAGGTAGTAATAGTACATACCTTCATCTCTCTAGCCATCTCATCTTCTCTTTCCCACCTGGCATGCAATTCCGCTAACAATCTAATATTTTCATCAATTCTAACTTGAATAGCATTAGCGGTGGCAAAAACATTGTTCTCTTTCACATCATTAGGCAACACTTTTAATTTCAGAATTTCAACATCATGAGCAAGGCTATCAACTTTAGAAGCAAGAATATCAATTTTGCCTAACTTTTCCTCAACAGACTTGTTAAAAGCAGTTTGCTTACCGATGAAGTCCTTGAGCATTACCTCAAGCTCGGAGGGCGCGGCCCTAGTGTTGTTGTAGGAATTACCATAAGAGTTACCATAACCATTACCATTGGTAGAAGGACACGGCCTATAATTATTACTAGCAAAATTGTTCCTATAAGCATTGTTGTTAAAATTATTGTTTCTAATGAAATTCACGTCAACATGCTCTTCTTGAGCAACCAAAGAGGCCAAAGGAACATTATTAGGATCAACATGAGTCCTATGATTAGCAAACATAGCCATAATGGTATCAATCTTATCATTCAAGGAAGAGGTTTCCTCAACAGAATTTATCTTCTTACCTTGTGGAGCTCTCTCGGTGTGCCATTCGGAATAATTTACCATCATGTTGTCAAGTAGCTTTGTTGCGGCGCCCAAGGTAAGGGATATAAAAGTGCCTCCAGCAGCTGAACCAAGTAGGTTCCTTGAAGAAAAATTCAGTCCTGCATAAAAAGTTTGGATGATCATCCAAGTAGTCAGTCCATGAGTGGGGCAATTTTTTATCATAGATTTCATTCTTTCCCAAGCTTGAGCAACATGTTCATTATCAAACTGAGTAAACTTCATAATATTGCTATGCAAGGATATAATCTTAGCAGGATGATAGTATCTACCAATAAAAGCATCCTTACACTTAGCCCATGAATCAATACTATTCTTAGTCAAAGACAACAACCAATCTTTAGCTTTTCCTCTCAAAGAAAAAGGAAACAACTTGAGCTTAATAATATCACTATCAACATCCTTATATTTCTGCATCTCACATAGCTCAACAAAATTGTTGAGATGAGCTGCAGCATCTTCAGTACTAGCACCAAAAAATTGCTCTTTCATAACAAGGTTCAATAAAGCAGGCTTAATCTCATAAAAGTTTGCAGCAGTAGCAGGTGGTGCAATAGGAGTGCAAATAAAATCACTATTGTTTGTGCTAGTAAAGTCACACAACTTGGTATTTTCAGGATTAGCCATTTCAGCAAAACTAAAGTAAACAAGTAAAAACAACTACCAAGGATTCTAATTTTTTTGGGTTTTTGATAAAAAGCAATACAAGTAAAATAAATAAAGTAAAGCAAAACAATAACAAAGTAAACGATGTGCGTGCGAAAAACTCCCCTCGCAGAAGTCTTCTACTTCCTCCCCGGCAACGGCGCTAGAAAATTAGCTGCTGGTGCTAGGTTGACGCGGGAGCAGACTGTCCTTGTGCGTGGTGGATAACCAGCCCGTTGGGAACCCCAAGAGGAAGGTATGATGAGTATAGCAGCTAGTTTTCCCTCAGTTAAGAAACCAAGGTATGTCGATCTTGGAGAGGAGAGACAAACGACTGAAGGTGATGCTTGCTAGCTTGCGACAGCTCTGGACAATTTATATATGGCGCCTCGTCCAAGCTTTGCTTGCTAGCTGCAACGCGGAACCTGCACACAACACAACCAAGTACTTCGTTCCCAACTTGCGATGAGGTTGTCAATCTCACCGGTTTGCTTGAAACAAAGATTATAAGCGTATCGAGTGGAAAACAATATAGTATGCGAGTAAAGTAAACAGTGCGAGTAAAGTAAACAGGTGATAGCAATATGATGGAAATAGGACCAGGGTCCACAGTTCACTAGTGGTGTCTCTCCATAAGATAAATAACACATGCTGGGTAAACAAATTACAGTTGGGCGATTGATAGAATAAAGATAAACGTGATATGTCAAGAAGATCACTATGAGATTTACTCTGGGCATTACAACAAAATACATAGACCGCCATCCAACTACATCTATGACTAATAATCCACTCCCGGGGATATCAATCCGAACACCCCAGTAGTATTAATTTGCGAACAACAGATAATTGCATTAAGCAAAGTGTGTAATGTAAACAAAGCATATGCCCTTGAGCATATGAATGTTGTTTTCTCCCTAGTAGCAATAGCACATCTACAACCTTAGAGGTTTCTGTCACTCCCCCAGGTTAAATAGAGGCATGAACCCACTATCGAGCATAAATACCCCCTCTTGGAGTCACTAGCAACTACTCGGCCAAGATAGCTACTAACAACGGAGAGCATGCAAGATCATAAACAACATAGAGATAACAAAAGATAATATTCAGTACAGCAACTCAATCATAAACACCAATATTCATCGGATCCCAACAAACCAAACATGTAGAATTACATAACGGTGATCTCAATCATGTAGGACAGCTCATGAGATCTAAACATGAAGCACATGGTGGAGAAGACAACCATCTAGCTACTGCTATGGACCCATAGTCCAAGGTAGACTACTCACTCATCGCTCCGGAGGCAAGCATGGCGATGAAGAAGACCTCCGGTGGCGATTCCCCTCTCTGGCAGGGTGCCGGGAAGAGCTTCTGGACCCTCTCGATCTTCGGGTCGACGGCGGCGGTGGATCACGATGTGTTCTGGAAAATTGATTGGGTCCTTAGGTTTTTTCCGTCGGGGGGTCTTTATAGGCGAAGGGGCGATGTCAGAGGAGGAACCAGGCGCCCTCACATGGGGCCCGCGTGGCCAGGGGCCTGGCCGCGTCACCCCTGCGAGTGGGACCCCGGTGGCCCCCCTTCTACTCTCCTTCGGATCTCTGGAAGCTTCCGGGTAAAATAAGACTTCAGGAACTTGTTTCGTCCAATTCCGAGAATATTTCCTGTGTATCACTTCTGAAACACAAAAACAGCAGAAAACAGGAAACTGGCACTGTGGCAACTCGTTAATAGGTTAGTTCCAGAAAATGCATAAAAGTGCCACGAAGTGTAATGAAACAATAGGCAAATGGTGTAAAAACAAGCATGGAGCATCAAAAATTATAGATACGTTTGAGACTTATCAGTCGCCCTCTTAAACTTGAAGGTGTCCTATGCATTTATGTTTTGCTCTCTCATGAAGGACAAGCTAAAAACAATTTGTATGTTTTTCCATATGATTTGAACACACGTTTGACTTTCATTGTTTCATTTTCATGATCTTTTGTTTGTGTTCTTTTTCATGTTATAACATGGTTGCTAAGTTTCTTTTATCAAGATTATATCTTTCATGCCCATGTTTTAAGTTCTTTTGATCCCAGCGCACAACGCTTACATAGATAATCAAGATTGTGTAGGTGCATGTCACCTAAAAAATTATTTCTTTTGTTATTACTTACCTACTCGAGGACGAGCAGGAGTTAAGCTTGGGGATGCTGATACGTCTCAAACATATCTATAATTTTTTATGCTCCATGCTTGTTTTTGCACCATTTAATTAGTGTTTCGTTACACTTCGTGGCATTTTTATGCATTCTCCGAAACTAACCTATTAACGAGATGCCACAGTGCCAGTTCCCTGTTTTCTGCTATTTTTGTGTTTCAGAAAAGTTACGCAGGAAATATTCTCGGAATTGGACAAAACAAAAGCCAAACATCCAGAAATTTACTGAAGCTTCCAGAGAACCGAAGAGGAGACAGAACGGAGCCAGGGGGTGGTCTCACTATCAGGGGGCGCGGCCCAGGGCCTGGCCGCGCCGCCCTATGGTGAGCCCCACCTGGTCCACTTCTGACGCTGCCCCTTCGCCTATAAAGACCCCCCGACGAGAAAAAGCTAAGTACCCAATCACTTTTCCAGAAACACATCGCAATCCGCCGCCGTCGTTGACCCGAGATTGGGAGGGTCTAGAAGCTCTTCCCGGCACCCTGCCGGAGAGGGGAATTGCCATCGGAGGTCTTCTTCATCGCCATGTGCTACTTGGTGATGGCGCCAGAAAAGAGGCTGCTGGCGTGGAGCAGTAAGTCCTTGTGCGTGGTGAATAACCAGCCCGTTGGGAACCCCAAGAGGAAGGTATGATGAGTGTAGCAGCTAGTTTTCCCTCAGTTAAGAAACCAAGGTTTAATATCGATCTTGAAGAGGAGAGACAACGACGACTGAAGGTGTTTGTGGAACCTGCACACACACAAACAAATACTTTGTTCCCAACTTGCGATGAGGTTGTCAATCTCACCGGTTTGCTTGAAACAAAGGCTATGAGCTTATCGAGTGGAAAACAGTAATAGTATGCGAGTAAAGTAAACAGTACGAGAAAAGTAAACAGGTGATAGCAATATGATGTAAATAGGACCGGGGTCCACAGTTCACTAGTGGTGTCTCTCCATAGATAAAATAGCACATGCTGGGTAAACAAATTACAGTTGGGCAATTGATAGAATAAAGATAACGTGATATGTCAAGAAGATCACTATGAGATTTACTCTGGGCATTACAACAAAATACATAGACCGCCATCCAACTGCATCTATGACTAATAATCCACTCCCGGGGATATCAATCCGAACACCCTAGAAGTATTAAGTTGCGAACAACAGATAATTGCATTAAGCAAAGTGTGTAATGTAAACAAAGCATATGCCCTTGAGCATATGAATGTTGTTTTCTCCCTAGTAGCAACAGCACATCTACCACCTTAGAGGTTTCTGTCACTCCCCCAGGTGAAATAGAGACATGAACCCACTATCGAGCATAAATACCCCCTCTTGGAGTCACTAGCAACTACTCGGCCAAGATAGCTACTAACAATGGAGAGCATGCAAGATCATAAACAACATAGAGATAACAAAAGATATAATTCAGTACAGCAACTTAATCATAAACACCAATATTCATCGGATCCCAACAAACCAAACATGTAGAATTACATAACGGTGATCTCAATCATGTATGGCAGCTCATGAGATCTAAACATGAAGCACATGGTGGAGAGGACAACCATCTAGCTACTGCTATGGACCCATAGTCCAAGGTAGACTACTCACTCATCGCTCCGGAGGCAAGCATGGCAATGAAGAAGACCTCCGGTGGCGATTCCCCTCTCCGGCAGGGTGCCGGGAAGAGCTTCTGGACCCTCCCGATCTTCGGGTCGACGGCGGCGGCGTATCGCGATGTGTTCTGGAAATCTGATCGGGCCCTTAGGTTTTTCCCGTCGGGGGGTACTTATAGGCGAAGGGGCGTCGTCAGAAGAGGGGCCAGGTGCCCTCACATGGGCCCGGCGCGGCCAGGGGGCTGGCCGCGCCACCCATGCGTGTGGGGCCCTGGTGGCCCCCCTCCGACACTTCTTCGGATCTCTGGAAGCTTCCGGGTAAAATAAGACTTCAGGGACTTGTTTTGTCCAATTCCGAGAATATTTCCTGTGTATCACTTCTGAAACACAAAAACAGCAGAAAACAGGAAACTGGCACTGTGGCACTTCGTTAATAGGTTAGTTCCGGAAAATGCATAAAAATGCCACTAAGTGTAACGAAACAATAGGCAAATGGTGTAAAACAAGCATGGAGCATCAAAAATTATAGATACGTTTGAGACGTATCAAGCATCCCCAAGCTTAACTCCTGCTCGTCCTCGAGTAGGTAAGTGATAACAAAGGAATAATTTTTGAGGTGACATGCACCTACACAATCTTGATCATAAATGTAAGCATTTGTGAGCTGGGATCATAAGAACTTAAAACATGGGCATGAAGATATAATCATGACAATAAGAACTTAGCAACCATGTTGTAAACATGCAAATGAACACAAACAAAAGATCATGAAAATGAAACAATGAAAGTCAAACGTGTGTTCAAATCATAAGGAAAAACATACAAATGGTTTTCAGCTTGTCCTTCAAAGAGAGCAAAACATAAATGCATAGGACACCTTCAAGTTTAAGAGGGCGACTAGATACAAATAATTTAAGAACAAGTGAAACCAATCATCATGAATCAATCAATGAACTTTGGGACAATGCATATCACACTAAGAATGACAACTATGCTCTCTTAATGGTGCATAAAGAAAGAAAGTGGTGACTCAACATAAAAGTAAAAGAAAGGCCCTTCGCAGAGGGAAGCAGTGATTTAAACATGTGCTAGAGCTTTTCATTTGTAAAACAAAGAGATAAAACTTGATTTTGAGAGGTGGTTGTCTTTGTCAACGACTGGCAATGGGGTTCTTACTATCTTCCATACAAAAATGAAGCAAGTTTTTGAGAGAGAGATTGGCACTTTTGTGCTCTTTTATAAAACTTGGCACTCATCCCCACCTTTTTCCTTTCACATACCATGGCTAACCGATTCCATCGGGTGCCCACCAACATTCACATTCTTTGGAGGAGTGCCTTTTTTTCTTTCTTTTTTTCTCTTTTTTTTTTCTTTTTGGAATAAGCAATATGGAAGATAGCAAATCCGACCACTACGTCCCCATGAGCTGAAAACAGTGTCACAAAACGAGAAGTGTTTTGAAGGTTTTTGAAAGGTAGCACATGAAAATTTTACTTTGGAATGGCTTACAAATACCATGCATAGGAATTTATAGTGGACACAATGGAAAACTTGGTTTTTTAGGAGTTGGATGCACAAGTAGAGCTTATACTCAGTACAAGGCGAGGGCTAGCAAAAGACTGGGAGCGACCAACTAAGAGAGCAATAATGGCCATAATCATGCAAAGCGACAAAGCGACATTAAAAGAAGCATACGATGGCATCAAAAGTCAAAAACTAAATGATCATGAAGGCTAATGGCGACTTTGTAAGAGTCTAACATGTGTGAGCATGCGCCAAGTCAACCCAAATAAAGCATCATGGAGAAAACCAAAATAATGCTTCCATACAATAAAAACAACGCATGATTTTTTCAAAGGCTCATTAAGCAATCTCAGTTATTTGAGACAAGTCATGCTACAGCAAAACCACTAAGCATACTATCAAAAAGACATCAAGCATGACATGAAAAAGCCTAAGCCGCAGTCTACACAAGCTCCTTCTTGTACCACTATTTTGCACAAAGCTTTTTCTCTTTTCCAACACCATTTGAAAATTTTAAAGACACCTCTTTTGATGAAAACCAGTGAAGATCAGAGGCAAAAATACACCTTGATGAAAAGATATGACAAGGTCTGAACGCAAATCAAGGCGAAAACGAAAACCAAAAGCAGTAGCGGAAAAAGAAGAACACTCGATTTTTAATAAGAGTGAAAACTAGAGCGTTTTTTGCAAATGAAAACAAGGCAACTTCTCCAAAAGAAATTTGTTGGGGTCCAACCATTTATTGCAGCAAACAAACAAACTAAACCAACTAAGAAAACTAAAACAACTGACGCTCCAAGAAAAACACATAGTGCATGAAGCAATAAAAATATAGTGTTTTGAAAGGTGACCTGATTTTTGCCGATGAAGAAGGGGTGCCTCGGGGGCATCCCCAAGCTTTGACGCTTGTACTTCTTGGATATTTCTTGGGGTGATGCATGGCATCCCTAAGCTTGAGCTTTTGTCCATTCTTCAACTCATCTCATCATTCTCCAATCCCTACACTTGAAAACTTCCTTCATACAAAACTAAACACAAATCTATTAGCAACATTAGTGCAAGCATAAAATATAATCAATCCTCTATTTGCTTCAGGTTTCAACTCAAAACCACCACATATATAGCATATACTACTGTAGCAACCTCCCCAAAAGTTCCATGATCAAAAGAACTCAAAAGAAAGCGATAAAGTGGCAAACACAAATATTGGCAGAAATCTGTCAAAACTGAACAGCTGACAAAGGTCGAATTTTTGAGGGATTTTCTGTTGCTCAAATAAAAAAGTGTTCAACTAAGAAAAGTTTGGATATAACCTGGGGCATATGCACAAGAAATCGCAGGTCCAAAAGATAAACATAGAATTTTCACGAATTTTTACGGTGCAGCACCGAAAACCGTTTCAGGACAGCAACATCCCCAAATCTTTACCTCACTCAAATTAGAGGCTTCTCTTGGCACAAAAACGAAATAAACAAGATAAGGAGCGGTCATTACAGTAGTAATGACTTCCAAGACTCAAATAAAATAAAAATTACTGAAAAGAAAACATTGGGTTATCTCCCAAGAGTGCTTTTCTTTAACGCCTTTGAGCTAGGCGCAGAAAATTGCGAATCAAGTAATATCAAGAGATGAAGCATTAAGATCAACAGAAGAGGTCTTGTCAATAAGGCATTGTATTTCATCCACATAAGTTTTTGAAGACCCTTTGTGATCATGCTTTGGCACACTATTCTCATCAAAAAGATTTTCAGGACAAATCCAGGAAAAATTATTTTCGAAAGCATCATTCAATCCCAAAAGCTTGCAAGGTATAGGTATTTCGGTCTCCTCATCATTAGTATCAATAACCTTTATAGGTGAACCAAGTTTATTAAAACGTTTAAGAACTTTCCTAGCTTCAATAACGACATCCTTAAATTCTAGGCGCAAAGTTTCCAAGATAAAAGCCTTCTTTTCGGGATCCTCAATTTCATGAAGCTTAAGGAACATATATTGCATAAAACGATTAAGACTAGCAAACCTAGTTTCCAACATGTCAATTAATATAACAGAAGCAACTTCAATACTAGGAGCAAGCTCAACCCAAGACTTTTCCTCATCTTCCTCATACATACTAATGTGATTAAAGAACTCCTCAATGTTATTTTTGCAAATAATTGAACCACTGCCTACTGAGAGGTCCTCTAGAACGAACTTAGGGAATAGCATGCTAACTAAAGTAAAGAAATAACAACTACCAAGGATTCTAACTTTTTTTGGGTTTTTGATATAAAAGCAATGCAAGTAAAGTAAAATGAAGTAAAGCAAAACAAATAACAAAGTAAAGAATGTGTGTGCGAAGAACTCCCCTCGCAGAAGTCTTCTCTTCCTCCCCGGCAACGGCGCCAGAAAAGAAGCTGCTACTTGGTGATGGCGCCAGAAAATAGGCTGCTGGCGTGGAGCAGTAAGTCCTTGTGCGTGGTGAATAACCAGCCCGTTGGGAACCCCAAGAGGAAGGTATGATGAGTGTAGCGGCTAGTTTTCCCTCAGTTAAGAAACCAAGGTTTAATGTCGATCTTGAAGAGGAGAGACATCGACGACTGAAGGTGTTTGTGGAACCTGCACACACACAAACAAATACTTTGTTCCCAACTTGCGATGAGGTTGTCAATCTCACCGGTTTGCTTGAAACAAAGGTTATGAGCGTATCGAGTGGAAAACAGTAATAGTATGCGAGTAAAGTAAACAGTACGAGAAAAGTAAACAGGTGATAGCAATATGATGTAAATAGGACCGGGGTCCACAGTTCACTAGTGGTGTCTCTCCATAGATAAAATAGCACATGCTGGGTAAATAAATTACAGTTGGGCAATTGATAGAATAAAGATAACATGATATGTCAAGAAGATCACTATGAGATTTACTCTGGGCATTACAACAAAATACATAGACCGCCATCCAACTGCATCTATGACTAATAATCCACTCCCGGGGATATCAATCCGAACACCCTAGAAGTATTAAGTTGCGAACAACAGATAATTGCATTAAGCAAAGTGTGTAATGTAAACAAAGCATATGCCCTTGAGCATATGAATGTTGTTTTCTCCCTAGTAGCAACAGCACATCTACCACCTTAGAGGTTTCTGTCACTCCCCCAGGTGAAATAGAGACATGAACCCACTATCGAGCATAAATACCCCCTCTTGGAGTCACTAGCAACTACTCGGCCAAGATAGCTACTAACAACGGAGAGCATGCAAGATCATAAACAACATAGAGATAACAAAAGATATAATTCAGTACAGCAACTTAATCATAAACACCAATATTCATCGGATCCCAACAAACCAAACATGTAGAATTACATAACGGTCATCTCAATCATGTATGGCAGCTCATGAGATCTAAACATGAAGCACATGGTGGAGACGACAACCATCTAGCTACTGCTATGGACCCATAGTCCAAGGTAGACTACTCACTCATTGCTCCGGAGGCAAGCATGGCGATGAACAAGACCTCCGGTGGCGATTCCCCTCTCCGGCAGGGTGCCGGGAAGAGCTTCTGGACCCTCCCGATCTTCGGGTCGACGGCGGTGGCGTATCGCGATGTGTTCTGGAAATCTGATCAGGCCCTTAGATTTTTCCCGTCGGGGGGTACTTATAGGCGAAGGGGCATCGTCAGAAGAGGGGCCAGGTGCCCTCACGTGGGGCTGGCCGCGCCACCCATGCGTGTGGGGCCCTGGTGGCCCCCCTCCGACACTTCTTCGGATCTCTGGAAGCTTCCAGGTAAAATAAGACTTCAGGAACTTATTTCGTCCAATTCCGAGAATATTTCCTGTGTATCACTTCTGAAACACAAAAACGGCAGAAAAGAGGAAACTGGCACCGTGGCACTTCATTAATAGGTTAGTTCCGGAAAATGCATAAAAATGCCACTAAGTGTAACGAAACAATAGGCAAATGGTGTAAAACAAGCATGGAGCATCAAAAATTATAGATACGTTTGAGACGTATCACCATGCTTGCCTCCAGCGTGATGAGTGAGTAGTCTACCTTGGACTATGGGTCCATAGCAGTAGCTAGTTGGTTGTCTTCTCCACCATGTGCTTCATGTTTAGATCTCGTGAGCTGCTTTACATAATCAAGATCACCGTTATGTAATTTTACATGTTGTGTTTGTTGGGATCCGATGAATATTGGTGTTATGATTGAGTTGATGTGCTGAATATTATCTTATGTTATCTCTATATTGTTTATGATCTTGCATGCTCTCCGTTGTTAGTAGCTATCTTGGCTAAGTAGATAGTAGTGACTCCAAGAGGGGGTATTTATGCTCGATAGTTGGGTTCATGCCTCTATTTAATTTGGGGGAGTGATAGAAACCTCTAAGGTTGTAGATGTGCTGTTGCCACTAGGGAGAAAACAACATTCATATGCTCAAGGGCATATGCTTTGTTTACATTACACTCTTTGCTTAATGCAGTTATCTGTTGTTCGCAACTTAATACTTGTAGAGTTCTCGGATTGATTTGCCACAAGTGGATTATTAGTCATAGATGCAGTTGGATGACGGTCTATGTATCTTGTTGTAATGCCCAGAGTAAATCTCATAGTGATCCTCTCGACATATGCACGTTGTCTTTATTCTATCAATTGCCCAACTGTAATTTATTTGCCCAGCATGTGTTATTTTATCTTATGGAGAGACACCACTAGTGAACTGTGGACCCCGGTCCTATTTCCTATATATTGCTTTCACCTATTTACTTTACTCGCACTTTTTACTTTACTCGCATACTACTACCGTTTTCCACTCGATACGCTCATACCCTTTGTTTCAAGCAAACCGATGAGATTGACAACCTCATCGTAAGTTGGGAACAAAGTATTTGGTTGTGTTGTGTGCAGGTTCCACGTTGCTACTAGTTGAAGATGCGCTAACAAGTTATCATTAACGGCGCCCTTGTTGGAGTGTCACTAAGCTAGCGGGCATCACCTTCAGTCGTTTGGCTTTTTCCTACTGGATTGATAACCTTGGTTTCTTACTGAGGGAAAAACTTGCTGCTATATTCATCAAACCTTGCTCTTGGGTCGACGACGGCGGCGGATCCAATGTGTTTTTGGAAAATTGATCGGGTGTTTAGGTTTTTCCCGTCTGGGGGTCTTTATAGGCGAAGGGGCAGCGTCAGAAGTGGACCAGGTGGGGCTCACCATAGGGCGGCACGGCCAGGCCCTAGGCCGCGCCCCCTGGTGGTGAGACCACCCCCTGGCTCGGTTCCGTCTCCTCTTCGGTTCTCTGGAAGCTTCGATAAATTTTTGGATGTTTGGCTTTTGTTTCGTCCAATTCCGAGAATATTTCCTATGTAACTTTTCTGAAACACAAAAACAGGAGAAAACAGGGAACTGGCACTGTGGCATCTCGTTAATAGGTTAGTTCCAGAAAATGCATAAAAATGCCACAAAGTGTAACGAAACACTAAGCAAATAGTGTAAAAACAAGCATGGAGCATAAAAAATTATAGATACGTTTGAGATGTATCACCGCCACAGACAAGAGTTGGGACCTCATCTCCTCCCCTTCCATGGCACCCTGTCCCTATCACCTGCTCCTCCCGCCCAGCCCTCTGCCGCCGGCTTACCGCCCACCGGCCCTTTGCCCTCCGGCCATTAGCCGCCCACCACCGAATCCTGGACGCTAGTCTACCTCCTAGGCTCCCACCAGGTCACCACCAACGGCTGCAGCTGCAGCTAAACTCGTTTCAACATCTATTGGATAAAGTACTCAATATGGTGAGATATTCTGACAGTACTCAATATGCTATTTTGTTTCTCAATATGCTGCAGCTGAAAGTACTCAATATGCTACCCTATTTTATTTCTCTTCTAGTAGTATATAGTAGTATAAAGTATAAAGTTTATACATCGATTGGAGGCTTGGAGTTGTATGGCTGAGCTATTTTGAATTTCTGATTTGTGATTGACATGTGACTGTCTGAATGTGCAATTGTGGTGTTGCAGATTTCTTTTGCTAATTCTCTCCTCCACTCTGACATGTATGTGTTGTGAACTTGTGCTAAAATGCTACTGTTATGATTATGGATACTTTAAGAAACTTGTTAGACTATTTTATTGATGTATTTATGATCAACTATTGTTCATAGTTGTGAATTCTTACAAGTTTAGGAAAATTTATACCTATTTATTTTAATTACATCGAGCCTTCGAGCCGGCTTGCGAGCTTAACCGAGTTGGCTTGTCGAGCCTCGAGCCTTAGCGGTGAGGTTTAGGCTTGGCTTGTCCTACCTCCGAGCTGAGTCGAGCTCGAGTCGAGCCTTGTCGAGCCCGAGCCAAGCCTCGAGCTATATGTCCACCCCTAAGTACCGTCACAGCAAGTACACTGTACACCACATCTGCTCGAGAACATATTTAGTGTTCCATGGCACTTGTGTGCTACTAGTTTCTAGCAAAATCTTGGTCATTTGTTTTGATTCAAAGGATAGGATTCAACGTAACAACTAGATTTGCTCCCACCACGGACCATTTAAATACTAGTCCCTGAGATCTTTCAAATTAAGGAACTGAATCTGTCACTCCTCTCCCCTAGTAGAGTTTTTTTAGGGGATCCCCTAGTAGAGTTTGAACCGCCCCCAAAGCTAGCACGGAGTTGGGCCGACCCTAGCGTCGTCTGGCACAAATCAAGCCTCTTTCACGCATGGAGGTTGGAGATGTACTAATTGCAACTTTTTTTTTGCATCATCGCCTCGCTACGAGCTCCCCTGACCCGCGTGGCCCTCGTTTTTATATAATACAAATTAGTAATTATTACAAAAGCGATAGACAATAACGAAGAACGAAAAGAAATCACAGCACGGAGACATAATATTTTTAACGTGGAAAGCCCTCTCCAACAAAGAGAGGTAAAAACCACGGGCGCCAGCCAGCAAAACTTCACTATATCGAAAGTGTGTTTACAAACGCCGTGGGTTATCTTATGATGCGATGAATCCTAGACGGCGGCTTACAAGGAACATATATAGGCGGCGGTAACGATCCATACCGCGGGGGCTGTAGCCCCCCGCACCCCCCACAGGCGTCCCTGTTAGGGCACGTTATGGGCTAACGCCTCCGCTTCGCTTCAGCCCAAGCCTCCCGGCGACGGGTCTCGCTTCGCTCCGTCATTAGTCTTCTTATAGAATTTGGATCAACATATAACAGTAATCACATATGAAAGTCTATACACTAAATTCAGCTATGATCCCACAATAGTCCAGTTCTGTTACCTTGGAATTACTCATAGCAGTGCACAATGTATCCTCAGGTAAAACAATATTAGCTCATAAGCCGTAGAACCAGATATGGGATCCAATACTCAACGCCTCGACGGTCAATTTGGGTTGCGCGAACAACCGCGATTGGTACAGAAAAAGTCAGGATCCACGAGGAACGTGAGCATTTCCCATGTGTGTGCTTGGCGGCTACGGGTCAAGCTTCACACGCTCCAGAACCCTGGAGGCGGGTGTGAATTGAACTGAATCTGGTATGAGAGAGAGGATCATGTGTCAGAATTTGAAAAAACACGAAGACTAGTGTGCAAGTGTTCCGTGGTGGGAGCAGGTCCAACAGTTAAATTGAATCCAGACCTTTGAATGAACGGAGGACCCAGATGTTGCTGGAAACCCATAGCACACAAGTGCTATGGAACACTAGATATGCTCTCTCTCTCTCTCTCTCTCTCTCTCTCTGACAAGGGTATAGTTAATAGATCCCGTTAGTTGAGTACCCCTGAGGCCCGTTAAGCTAGGCCCAATTGTAATGATAGTCGAATACGAGTTCTTACTGAAAGTGCAAACTTTATATCCCTCAAGTTTTGTGTGTTAGATAACAACATTAGGAATTTTAAGTGTGTGCTAAGTTGTGCAGGTTTTACAGCTCAAGAATTGCCAGGCCGGATAATCCGGCCAGGGGCCGGATAATCCGCCCCCTCCGAAGAGAAAGGCCAAAACGGCTAAGGACTGGCGTCGGCGTCACCCAGTATAGGGGGCCGGATAATCCGCCCCCCCCCCCTTCGACGACCCCAAAACGGCTAAAGACTGGCATCGGCGTCACCCAGTATAGGGGCCGGATAATCCGGCCAGGGGGCCGGATAATCCGCCCCCCACGACGGCTTTAGAAATTCGGCTAAGGACCAGAGTCGGCGTCATCCAGATAGGGGGGGCGGATAATCCGGCCAGGGGCCGGATAATCCGGCCAGCCGGATAATCCGGCCATACTTTGGCCAGATAATCCGCCCCTCCAAGACAGCAACGGCTACATTTTGGGAGGGGCTATAAATATTCCTCCCCTTCTTCCACCTCAAGCTGCTCAAGCTGTGCAAGAAGAAGACCCAATTTGGAGCCACCAAATTCGCAAGATCTCCTCCCTCAACCCACCAAAGTTCTTGATCTTTGGAGAATCGAAGGAGAAGGCCTTGATCTACATCCTCACCGAAGCGATTTGATTTCCCCTCTCATTTGCTTGAGGGCCCCTTGGGTCTTGGGTTCCCTTGTGTCCCTTGACCTTGATTTGTGTGATTGAGATCTTGATACTTGTTGATTGATTGCTTTGTGGTGCTTGGGAGCCTCCAATTCAGTTGTGGAGTTGTGCCCCAAGTTTTGTAAAGGCCGATTCCGCCTTGAGGAATCCCTTAGTGGAAAGTGAGCTAGGCCTTTGTGGCGGAAGCTTGCACCAGAGAATAGGGTGAGCCTTTGTGGCGTTGGTTAGGCCTTTGTGGCAACCACACCCCTCCAACATAGACGTACTTCCCCTTAAAAAGGAAGGAACTATGGGAATTACATCCGTGTCTCCGTGTGCTCCACTCTCGGTTACCTCTATCCTTTATTGCCTCTACTACTTGTATTTTGCTTAGCTTGCTAGTTGTCATATAGGTAAATTCACCTTAGTTGCATATCTAGAGAATTTACCTTTTGTGTCAAGCCTAAATTGAAAAAGAATTAAAATTTGAGAAGCACCTATTCACCCCCCCCTCTAGGTGCCCATACGATCTGTTCAATTGGTATCAGAGCCTCGGCTCTTAATTTGGGCTTAACCGCCTAAGAGTATGGAAACATCACCTAGTGAGGGCTCGGGCCAAGTTTCCATGGGTCAGTTCAAATCTTTGGAATCATCCATGACTTCCATGACATCTCAAATAAGTGAGTTGCGTGAAATGATAGCGCAACTCATGCAAGCTAAAACTGCTAATGCTTCTCCACCTCCGGAAAAACCCGCTACTCCACAAGTGGAGAATGTGGTGGTTGATGTGGAGGGTGCCGATAAAAATGGCGATGCTAAGTCTTCCACCAAGGGCGACGGGAAAGGTGAATTCCCTCATTGGTATTCACCCGACCTGCCGGTTTCTCGTCCTCATATTAACCATAGAGGAGACCCACCTAAACTTGATGCATTAAACTTTGGTCAATGGCAATATCAAATGATCTCTCATATGCGCAGTTCTTGCATCGAGCTTTGGAGGATCGTTGAGGAAGGATTCAAGCCCGTGGATCCCCACAACATGACAAGAAGAGAGACGGTCGATAGTCAACTCAATGCTACCGCTCTCCACATGATTCAAGTCGCCGTTGGGTCCAAGGACTTGCCTCACATCCAACACTTCTCCACCGCCAAAGATGCTTGGCAAGGACTCTCCGACGTCTTTGTTGGCAATGAGAGCATGAAGAAAACAAGATACATAGCTTTCTCAAATCAAGCGGAGGGATTCTTCATGATGGATGGTGAGGATCATCAAGAGATGTATAGAAGACTCAAGACAATTGCCACCACCTTCAAGAACCTCGGTGCTCACCATATTGATGATGAGTGGATCAAGATAAAGTACATTCTTGCTCTCACCCCATATGAGCCCGCGGATGTGAAGAGTGTTCAAGGAAAGCACAACTTCAATGAGATGACCTCCAATCAAGTGATGCAAGAGATTCAAGCCTACAAGGTTTCCGCACAAAATGTGGAAGATGCTCGTGCCCGTGCCATAGGAATGCAAAGAAGCTCTAATCTTGCATTGAAAGCAAGTGTGGTTGAGAAAGAGGTTCCTCTTCAAGCTAGTATTGAAGCAAGACTAGAGATGTGTCCCGAGGACATAAGACATGAGTACAATGAGCACATGGCCTTCTATGGAAAAACCTTTTGGGTTGATCCACACAAGGCTAAAGAAGACAATCAAAGGAGAAGCAAGTCAAGTGGCTATCAAAGGAATGACAACAATGGTCAAAGGGTAAGGACATGCTACAATTGCAATGATAGATTCCACTTTGTTGCCAAGTGCCCTTATGAGAAGAGAGAAGACCATGGTGGAAAGCTCATCCTCAAAAGCAAGACCAAGTCACCTTCAAAGAAGCCATTTGTGAAGAAGGGTGGACCAAAGAAGAAACAACCAAAGTTTGTGTTCTTGACTCAAGAAGAGTACTCCGCAAGTGAGAGTGATGAAGAAGAAACCACAACTAGTGAGATGGCCGCAATGGCAACCACCTCCACTTCCCGCACATCACTCTTTGAATCCCCCAATGAGGACTCTCTCGTCAAGAACATCAAGTGCCTTATGGCCAAGTCTTCTGAGGTATCACTCACACCTTTCTCCTCCTCTAAGACAAATGATGCTCCCTTGAATGATCTTGCTAGTCTTAGAGTAAAGGAAGAAATTATTGCTTTTGATGACTATGTGTCTAGTGTAGATGGTGTTCATAAGATTCACTTGGAACGTCTATTGAGCCAATATGGTAAAACTCTTGAAAAACTAGATGAACAAATGAGGCTTGAAAAGGAATATGCCCAAGATATTGCCTCACTAACCGAGTCTCTTGAAGAAGAGCAAGAGGAACGAGCAACTCTCGAAGAGAAGCTCGATTCCATTGAGGAATCTAATAATGAAGTTGTTTCCAAACTCATTAAAGAGCAAGACCATGCTCGTGCTAAAGTAAAAATGCTTAAAAAGGAAAAGGTTGAATTTGGTGTTGGTCATGATATACTTGTTAAGGATTTAGAAGATCTTGACAAGGCTCACAAGGCCTTGAAAAGTGAACACTCTATTCTTACCAAGTCACATGAACAACTTCAAATTCAATTGACTAAGAATAATGTGCCTAGTTCTTCTACTTCTACTTGTGATCATGCAAATATTATTGAAGAAAATGCTAGGTTGAAAGATGAGCTTGCCAAGTCCTCCATTCCCATAGGTGAGAAAAACTTGAATGACCTTTTGAGTAAGCAAAAGGCATTCGGTGATAAAACGGGGATTGGCTTTGTCTCAAAGAAGAAGAAGAAGAAGAAGAACAACAAGAAAAAGAAGGCCAAGCTCGCGCAAGCAAATAAGGATCCTATTGTGGGTGGCAAAGCCACTCATGATGATCATGCGGGAATTGCTAACCCTCACTATGTCTTATTTCATGATTATTATGGTGATGTTTATGCAAAATATGTTGGTCCAAATGATGGTTATGTTGCTTGGTCTATTTGGGTTCCAAAGACCCTTGTTGCTAACAAAAGAGGACCCATTGAGAAATGGGGACCTAAAACCAAGCAATAAACTCTTGTAGGACTATGCTTCCGGTGGATCAAAATGGGTGCTTGATAGTGGATGCACAAGTCATATGACCGGAAGCAAGGAGATTATGACGGAAATGAGGCCTAATGACAACAACATAACCATCACTTATGGAGACATGTCACAATCCGAGGTATTGGGTCTTGGCAAGGTGGTGGTCGCACCGGATATTTCCCTTGTGGACATCATGCTTGTTGAGACCCTAGGTTACAATTTACTTTCAGTTCGTGCACTTGGTAAGATGGGCTTTGCCGTCTTCATTGATAATGAAATTGTGGTCCTCTTGTGGAGCAAGTCTCTAAAGGTCGCTTTCGTTGGGCACATTGAAAACAACTTGTATGTGGTGGACTTCTCTGGGAAAACCACTACAAGTGCAATGTGTTTATTTGGAAAGGCCGATGTGGGTTGGCTTTGGCATCGCCGACTAGCCCATGTCAATATGAGAACTTTGCAAAGCCTTCACAAGGGTGGCCACATACTCGGACTAAAAGAGAATGTTTCTTTTGCCAAAGATCGTGTTTGCAGGGCTTGCGTTCTAGGAAAAATGCATGATTCTCCCCACCCAAGCAAGACTATCATTTCTTCCAAGAGGATCTTGGAGCTCCTTCATGTGGATCTTTTTGGTCCTCCATCTCATGCAAGTCTTGGTGGGAAGAAATATTGTTTGGTGATTGTTGATGACTATTCAAGATATACTTGGGTCTACTTCTTCAAGCATAAGAGTGAGACTCAACAAACCATCATCGACTTTGCCAAGGAAGTTGAACGTCAACATGGGCAAACTATTTTGGCAATTAGAAGTGACAATGGCTCGGAATTCAAGAACTACACCTTAAATGGGTTTCTCAGTGATGAGGGGATACGTCATCAATATTCCACTGCATACACCCCTCAACAAAATGGTGTAGCCGAAAGAAAGAATCAGACTCTTATGGATATGGCTAGGTCCATGTTGGCGGAGTTTAAGTCTCCATACAACTTTTGGGCCGAAGCTATCTCTACGGCTTGTCACTCGTCAAACTGGCTCTTCCTCCGCAAAGGCCTAAACAAGACTCCATATGAAATACTCACCAGAAGCAAGCCCAACATCTCCTACTTCCGTGTTTTCGGGTGTAAGTGTTTCTTTCAAAGAAAAGGAGTTCGTTTAGGTAAATTTGATCCGAAAGCAATAGAAGGTATTTTTGTTGGTTATGGTGCCAAATCTCTGCTAACGTATGGTTGACGTGGGAGCAGACGGTCCTTGTGCGTGGTGAATAACCAGCCCGTTGGGAACCCCAAGAGGAAGGTATGATGAGTATAGCAGCTAGTTTTCCCTCAGTTAAGAAACCAAGGTTTAATGTCGATCAGGAGAGGAGAGACAATGACGACTGAAGGTGATGCGCATTGGCTTAGTAACACTCCAACAAGGGCGCCGTTAACGATACTTGTTGACTCGTCTTCGGCCAGTAGCAACGTGGAACCTGCACACACACAAATAAATACTTTGTTCCCAACTTGTGATGAGGTTGTCAATCTCACCGGTTTGCTTGAAACAAAGGTTATGAGCGTATCGAGTGGAAAACAATATAGTATGCGAGTAAAGTAAACAGTACGAGTAAAGTAAACAGGTGATAGCAATATGATGGAAATAGGACCGGGGTCCACAGTTCACTAGTGGTGTCTCTCCATAGATAAAATAACACATGCTGGGTAAACAAATTACAGTTGGGCAATTGATAGAATAAAGATAACGTGATATGTCAAGAAGATCACTATGAGATTTACTCCGGGCATTACAACAAAATACATAGACCACCATCCAACTGCATCTATGACTAATAATCCACTCCCTGGGATATCAATCCGAACACCCTAGAAGTATTAAGTTGCGAACAACAGATAATTGCATTAAGCAAAGTGTGTAATGTAAACAAAGCATATGCCCTTGAGCATATGCATGTTGTTTTCTCCCTAGTAGCAACAGCACATCTACCACCTTAGAGGTTTCTGTCACTCCCCCAGGTGAAATAGAGGCATGAACCCACTATCGAGCATAAATACCCCCTCTTGGAGTCACTAGCAACTACTCGGCCAAGATAGCTACTAACAATGGAGAGCATGCAAGATCATAAACAACATAGAGATAACAAAAGATATAATTCAGTATAACAACTTAATCATAAACACCAATATTCATCGGATCCCAACAAACCAAACATGTAGAATTACATAACAGTGATCTCAATCATGTATGGCAGCTCATGAGATCTAAACATGAAGCACATGGTGGAGAAGACAACCATATAGCTACTGCTATGGACCCATAGTCCAAGGTAGACTACTCACTCATCGCTCCGGAGGCAAGCATGGCGATGAAGAAGACCTCCGGTGGTGATTCCCCTCTCCGGCAGGGTGCCGGGAAGAGCTTCTGGACCCTCCCGATCTTCGGGTCGACGGCGGCGGCGGATCGCGATGTGTTCTGGAAAACTGATCGGGTCCTTAGGTTTTTTCTGTTGGGGGGTCTTTATAGGCGAAGGGGCGATGTCAGAGGGGGAGCAAGGCTCCCTTACACGGGCCCCGCGCGGCCAGGGGGCTGGCCGCGCTGCCCCTGCGTGTGGGGCCCTGGTGGCCCCCCTCCTACTCTCCTTTGGATCTCTGGAAGCTTCCGGGTAAAATAAGACTTCAGGAACTTGTTTCGTCCAATTCCGAGAATATTTCCTGTGTATCACTCTGAAACACAAAAATAGCAGAAAACAGGGAACTGGCACTGTGGCACTTCGTTAATAGGTTAGTTCCGGAAAATGCATAAAAGTGCCACTAAGTGTAACGAAACAATAGGCAAATGGTGTAAAAACAAGCATGGAGCATAAAAAATTATAGATACGTTTGAGACGTATCAAGCATCCCCAAGCTTAACTCCTGCTCGTCCTCGAGTAGGTAAGTGATAACAAAAGAATAATTTTTGAGGTGACATGCACCTACACAATCTTGATCATATATGTAAGCATTGGTGAGCTGGGATCATAAGAACTTAAAACATGGGCATGAAGATATAATCATGACAATAAGAACTTAGCAACCATGTTGTAAACATGTAAATGAACACAAACAAAAGATCATGAAAATGAAACAATGAAAGTCAAACGTGTGTTCAAATCATAAGGAAAAACATATAAATGGCTTTCAGCTTGTCCTTCAAAGAGAGCAAAACATAAATGCATAGGACACCTTCAAGTTTAAGAGGGCGACTAGATACAAATAATTTAAGAACAAGTGAAACCAACAATATGAATCAATTAATGAACTTTGGGACAATGCATATCACACTAAGAATGACAACTATGCTCTCTTAATGGTGCATAAAGAAAGAAGGTGGTGACTCAACATAAAAGTAAAAGAAAGGCCCTTCGCAGAGGGAAGCAGTGATTGCAAGTTTTATAACCTTCAAAAATTATGGTACTTACCGGCTTTGAGCTCTCATTGCCCCCATCATAAGCATCTTGAATGGTTAAAGTTAATGCGAGAACAATTATGATGCATATGCTTGACAAATCATAAGTTGAAAACCTCGTGCCCCGTGAATACGAGTACCCAAACCTCATGCTACTTTACTTAGAGTCCCAAGCAAGGCTCTTGTCATTGTAAGTATATGCATATCATTGAGAACCGCCAATGGGGTACCTCCATGCCCGATGACATGGAACAAGCCCACACCAAAATGACAGGACAAGCAGACAATGAACACCTCGACATCTCTTTTATTTGCCTTTTGTTTAGCTTTTTATTATGAGATGCGTCGTCGAATGTTCAGCATGGGTGATACGTCTCAAACGTATCTATAATTTTTGATGCTCCATGCTTGTTCTTACACCATTTGCCTATTGTTTCGTTACACTTAGTGGCATTTTTATACATTTTCCGGAACTAACCTATTAACGAAGTGCCACAGTGCCAGTTTCATGTTTTCTGCTGTTTTTGTGTTTCAGAAGTGATACACAGGAAATATTCTCGGAATTGGACGAAACAAGTTCCTGAAGTCATATTTTACCCGGAAGCTTCCAGACATCCGAAGAAGTGTCGGAGGGGGGCCACCAGGGCCCCACACAAGGGGGCGGCGCGGCCTGGCCCCTGGCCGCGCCACCCCTGTGTGAGAGCCCCTGGCTCCACCTCTGACATCGCCCCTTCGCCTATAAGTACCCCCCGACGAGAAAAACCTAAGGCCCGATCAGTTTTCCAGAATACATCGCGATCCGCCGCCGCCGTCGACCCGAAGATCGGGAGGGTCCAGAAGCTCTTCCCGGCACCCTGCCGGAGAGGGGAATCGCCACCGGAGGTCTTCTTCATCGCCATGCTTGCCTCCGGAGCGATGAGTGAGTAGTCTACCTTGGACTATGGGTCCATAGCAGTAGCTATATGGTTGTCTTCTCCACCATGTGCTTCATGTTTAGATCTCATGAGCTGCCTTACATGATTGAGATCACCGTTATGTAATTCTATGATGTTGGTTTGCTGGGATCCGATGAATATTGGTGTTTATGATTAAGTTGCTGTACTGAATTATATCTTTTGTTATCTCTATGTTGTTTATGATCTTGCATGCTCTCCGTTGTTAGTAGCTATCTTGGCCGAGTAGTTGCTAGTGACTCCAAGAGGGGGTATTTATGCTCGATAGTGGGTTCATGTCTCTATTTCACCTGGGGGAGTGACAGAAACCTCTAAGGTGGTAGATGTGCTGTTGCTACTAGGGAGAAAACAACATTCATATGCTCAAGGGCATATGCTTTGTTTACATTACACACTTTTCTTAATGCAATTATCTGTTGTTCGCAACTTAATACTTTTGGGGTGTTCGGATTGATATCCCCGAGGGTGGATTATTAGTCATAGATGCAGTTGGATGGCGGTCTATGTATTTTGTTGTAATGCCCAGAGTAAATCTCATAGTGATCTTCTTGACATATCACGTTATCTTTATTCTATCAATTGCCCAACTGTAATTTGTTTACCCAGCATGTTATTTTATCTATGGAGAGACACCACTAGTGAACTGTGGACCCCGGTCCTATTTTAATCATATTGCAATCACCTGTTTACTTTTCCCGCACTGTTTACTTTACTCGCATATTACTACTATTTTCCACTCGATACACTCATAACCTTTGTTTCAAGCAAACCGGTGAGATTGACAACCTCATCGCAAGTTGGGAACAAAGTATTTGTTTGTGTGTGTGCAGGTTCCGCGTTGCTGCTGGCCGAAGACGAGTCAACAAGTATCGTTAACGGCGCCCTTGTTGGAAGTTACTAAGCCAGTTCGCATCACCTTCAGTCGTCATCGTCTCCCTTCTCCTGTTCGATAAACCTTGGTTTCTTAACTGAGGGAAAACTTGATGCTGCACTCATCATACCTTCCTCTTGGGGTTCCCAACGGGCTGGTCATTCACCACGCACAAGGACTGTCTGTTGCCACATTCACTTGGAGCATCAGCTATTTTTCTGGCGCCGTTGCCGGGGAAGGAAGAGAAGACTTCTGCGAGGGGAGTTCTTCGCACACACATTCTTTACTTTGTTATTTGTTTTGCTTTACTTTATTTTATTTTACCTGCATTGCTTTTTATATCAAAAACCCAAAAAAAATTAGAATCCTTGGTAGTTGTTTTTACTTTGCTTTAGTTTATCATGTTGTTCCCTGAGTTCGTTCTGGAGGACCTCTCTGTAG
The DNA here is from genome assembly GCA_007115705.1 of Dactylis glomerata. Classification (NCBI taxonomy): domain Eukaryota; kingdom Viridiplantae; phylum Streptophyta; class Magnoliopsida; order Poales; family Poaceae; genus Dactylis; species Dactylis glomerata. The sequence goes on along the minus strand of QXEO01000371.1, from coordinate 601,544 downwards.
GTAGTGGTTCGATTATTGGCAAAAGTAACATTGAGGAGTTCTTTAATCACATTAGTATGCATGAGGAAGATGAGGAAAATTCATTGGTTGAGCTTGCTCCTAGTTATGAAGTTGCTTCTGCTTATTTAGTTCACATGTTAGAAGCTAGGTTTGCTAGTCTTAATCCTTATATGCAATACATGTTCCTCAAGCTTCATGAAATTGAGGATCCCGAAAAGAAAGCTTTTATCTTGGAGACTTTGCGCATAGAATTTAGAGATGTTGCAATTGAGGCTAGGAAAGTTTTTAAGAAGTTTAATAAGCTTGGCTCGCCTGTTGAAATTGTTGGTACACCCAACAAAGATTTTAGAATGCCAATACCCTGTAAACTTGTAGGAATTCATGATGCCTTGGAAACAAATTTTAGTTCGATTTGCCCTGAAAATCTTTTTGATGAAAATAGTGTACCAAGGCGTGACTACAAGGGGTACTCGAAACCTCAATTGGATAGTATTCATTTCTTTGTTCCTGTGGATCCTAATGCTTCATCTCTTGATAATACTTGATTCGCAATTTTCTGCGCCTAGCTCAAAGACGTTAAAGAAAAGCACTCTTGGGAGATAACCCAATGTTTACTTTTCAGTACTTTTTCTTTTATTTGAGTCTTGGAAGTCATTACTACTGTAATGACCGCTCCTTATCTTGTTTATTTCGTTTTTGTGCCAAGAGAAGCCTCTAATTTGAGTGAGGTAAAGATTTGGGGATGTTGCTGTCCTAAAACTGTTTTCGGTGCTGCACCGTAAAAATTCGTGAAAATTCTCTGTATATCTTTTGGACCTGCGATTTCTTGTGCATATGCCCCAGGTTATATCCAAACTTTTCTTAGTTGAACACTTTTTTATTTGAGCAACGGAAAATCCCTCAAAAATTCGTCCTTTGTCAGCTGTTCAGTTTTGACAGATTTCTGTCAATATTTGTTTTTGCCACTTTATCACTTTCTTTTGAGTTCTTTTTGATCATGGAACTCTTGTGGAAGTTGCTACAGTAGTATATACTTTATATGTGGTGTTTTGGGTTGAAACCTGAAGCTAAAAGAGGTTGAATATATTTTATGCTTGCACTAATGTTGCTAATAGAATTGTGTTTAATTTTGTATGAAGGAAGTTTTCAAGTGTAGGGATTGGAGAATGATGAGATGAGTTGAAGAATGGACAAAAGCTCAAGCTTGGGGATGCCCATGCATCACCCCAAGAAATATCCAAGAAGTACAAGCGTCAAAGCTTGGGGATGCCCCCGAGGCACCCCTTCTTCATCGGCAAAAATCAGGTCACCTTTCAAGACACTATATTTTTATTGCTTCATGCACTATGTGTTTTTCTTAGAGCGTCAGTTGTTTTAGTTTTCTTAGTTTGTTTAGTTTGTTTGTTTGCTGCAATAAATGGTTGGACCCCAACAAATTTCCTTTGGAGGAGATGTACTCGTTTTCATTTGCAAAGAACGCTCTAGTTTTCACTCTTATTAAAAATCGAGCGCTCTAGTTTTTCTGCTACTGCTTTTGGTTTTCGTTTTCGCCTTGATATGCGTTCAGATCTTGTCATATCTTTTCATCAAGGTGTATTTTTGCCTCTGATCTTTATTGGTTTTCATCAAAAGAGGTGTTTATAAAAATTTCAAATGGTGTTGGAAAAGAGAAAAAGCTTTGTGCAAAATAGTGGTACAAGAAGGAGCTTGTGTAGACTGCGGCTTAGGCTTTTTCATGTCATGCTTGATGTCTTTTTGATAGTATGCTTAGTGGTTTTGCTGTAGCATGACTTGTCTCAAATAACTGAGATTGCTTAATGAGCCTTTGAAAAAATCATGCGTTGTTTTTATTGTATGGAAGCATTATTTTGGTTTTCTCCTTGATGCTTTATTTGGGTTGACTTGGCGCATGCTCACACATGTTAGACTCTTACAAAGTCGCCATTAGCCTTCATGATCATTTAGTTTTTGACTTTTGATGCCATCGTATGCTTCTTTTAATATTGCTTTGTCGCTTTGCATGATTATGGCCATTATTGCTCTCTTAGTTGGTCGCTCCCAGTCTTTTGCTAGCCCTCGCCTTGTACTGAGTATGAGCTCTACTCATGCATCCAACTCCTAAAAACCAAGTTTGCCATTGTGTCCACTATAAATTCCTATGCATGGTATTTGTAAGCCATTCCCAAGTAAAATTTTCGTGTGCAACCTTTCAAAAACCTTCAAAATACTTCTCGTTTTGTGACACTGTTTTCAGCTCATGGGGACGTAGTGGTCGGATTTGCTATCTTCAATATTGTTTATTCCAAAAAGAAAAAAAAGGAAAAAAGAAAGAAAAAAAAAGGCACTCCTCCAAAGAATGTGAATGTTGGTGGGCACCCGATGGAATCGGTTAGCCATGGTATGTGAAAGGAAAAGGTGGGGAGGAGTGCCAAGTTTTATAAAAAGAGCACAAAAGTGCCAATCTCTCTCTCAAAAACTTGCTTCATTTTTGTATGGAAGATAGTAAGAACCCCATTGCCAATCGTTGACAAAGACAACCACCTCTCAAAATCAAGTTTTATCTCTCTGTTTTACAAATGAAAAGCTCTAGCACATGTTTAAATCACTGCTTCCCTCTGCGAAGGGCCTTTCTTTTACTTTTATGTTGAGTCACCACCTTCTTTCTTTATGCACTATTAAGAGAGCATAGTTGTCATTCTTAGTGTGATATGCATTGTCCCAAAGTTCATTGATTGATTCATATTGTTGGTTTCACTTGTTCTTAAATTATTTGTATCTAGTCGCCCTCTTAAACTTTGAGGTGTCCTATGCATTTATGTTTTGCTCTCTTTGAAGGACAAGCTGAAAACCATTTGTATGTTTTTCCTTATGATTTGAACACACGTTTGACTTTCATTGTTTCATTATCATGATCTTTTGTTTGTGTTCATTTGCATGTTTACAACATGGTTGCTAAGTTCTTATTGTCATGATTATATCTTTCATGCCCATGTTTTAAGTTCTATTGATCCCAGCTCACCAATGCTTGCATATATGATCAAGATTGTGTAGGTGCATGTCACCTCAAAAATTATTCTTTGTTATCACTTACCTACTCGAGGACGAGCAGGAGTTAAGCTTGGGGATGCTTGATATGTCTCAAACGTATCTATAATTTTTGAAGCTCCATGCTTGTTCTTACACCATTTGCCTATTGTTTCGTTACACTTAGTGGCATTTTTATACATTTTCCGGAACTAACCTATTAACGAAGTGCCACAGTGCCAGTTTCCTGTTTTCTGCTATTTTTGTGTTTCAGAAGTGATACACAGGAAATATTCTCGGAATTGGACGAAACAAGTTCCTGAAGTCATATTTTACCCGGAAGCTTCCAGACATCCGAAGAAGTGTCGGAGGGGGGCCACCAGGGCCCCACACAAGGGGGCGGCGCGGCCTGGCCCCTGGCCGCGCCACCCCTGTGTGAGAGCCCCTGGCTCCACCTCTGACATCGCCCCTGCGCCTATAAGTACCCCCCGACGAGAAAAACCTAAGGCCCAATCAGTTTTCCAGAATACATCGCGATCCGCCACCGCCGTCGACCCGAAGATCGGGAGGGTCCAGAAGCTCTTCCCGGCACCCTGCCGAAGAGGGGAATCGCCACCGGAGGTCTTCTTCATCGCCATGCTTGCCTCCGGAGCGATGAGTGAGTAGTCTACCTTGGACTATGGGTCCATAGCAGTAGCTAGATGGTTGTCTTCTCCACCATGTGCTTCATGTTTAGATCTCATGAGCTGCCTTACATGATTGAGATCACCGTTATGTAATTCTATGATGTTGGTTTGTTGGGATCCAATGAATATTGGTGTTTATGATTAAGTTGCTGTACTGAATTATATCTTTTGTTATCTCTATGTTGTTTATGATCTTGCATGCTCTCCGTTGTTAGTAGCTATCTTGGCCGAGTAGTTGCTAGTGACTCCAAGAGGGGGTATTTATGCTCGAAAGTGGGTTCATGTCTCTATTTCACCTGGGGGAGTGACAGAAACCTCTAAGGTGGTAGATGTGCTGTTGCTACTAGGGAGAAAACAACATTCATATGCTCAAGGGCATATGCTTTGTTTACATTACACACTTTGCTTAATGCAATTATCTGTTGTTCGCAACTTAATACTTTTGGGGTGTTCGGATTGATATCCCCGAGGGTGGATTATTAGTCATAGATGCAGTTGGATGGCGGTCTATGTATTTTGTTGTAATGCCCAGAGTAAATCTCATAGTGATCTTCTTGACATATCACGTTATCTTTATTCTATCAATTGCCCAACTGTAATTTGTTTACCCAGCATGTTATTTTATCTATGGAGAGACACCACTAGTGAACTGTGGACCCTGGTCCTATTTTAATCATATTGCAATCACCTGTTTAGTTTTCCCGCACTGTTTACTTTACTCGCATATTACTACTGTTTTCCACTCGATACACTCATAACCTTTGTTTCAAGCAAACCGGTGAGATTGACAACCTCATCGCAAGTTGGGAACAAAGTATTTGTTTGTGTGTGTGCAGGTTCCGCGTTGCTGCTGGCCGAAGACGAGTCAACAAGTATCGTTAACGGCGCCCTTGTTGGAAGTTACTAAGCCAGTTCGCATCACCTTCAGTCATCATCGTCTCCCTTCTCCTGTTCGATAAACCTTGGTTTCTTAACTGAGGGAAAACTTGCTGCTGCACTCATCATACCTTCCTCTTGGGGTTCCCAACGGGCTGGTCATTCACCACGCACAAGGACTGTCTGTTGCCACATTCACTTGGAGCATCAATGGGTATGCTGCAAATTTCCACCATGAATTATGCATGGCTTAGATTGGCGGCCCAGCGTTTCCCTAACACATATACAAACTCCATGATCCCTACAAGATTCCCAATTCATTTCACACCGCGGGCATCCATAAACAAAAGATCACGATATCAACTCAAATAAGAAGTGCAATGTTGAAAGCTTGCCCCATGACAGCATGGCTGGGCTAGAATCCAACTTACAACTTGCAAGCATAACAACTCAACATAAGAGACCACAATGTCAAATTTTTAAGAACAGGAAAAAGTAAAGTGTGCCTTCCGGTTCATGAGAGCTTTACTAACCGAATTTCGCATAACACTGGTAAGAGTTTAATTTGAAGAGAAAATAAAAGCAAGTCAAATTTACTTGGAATAGCAAATTGCTAGTAGGTATGTATGGTGGACACTTTGGAAAACTTTGGCTTTTAGGAGTTGGATGCACGAGTAGATCTCATACTCAGTACAAGGCGAGGGCTAGCAAAAGACTGGGAGCGACCAACTAAGAGAGCAATAATGGCCATAATCATGCAAAGCGACAAAGCGACATTAAAAGAAGCATAAGATGGCATCCAAAGTCAAAAACTAAATGATCATGAAGGCTATTGGCGACTTTTTAAGAGTCTAACATGTGTGAGCATGCGCCAAGTCAACCCAAATAAAGCATCAAGGAGAAAACCAAAATAATGCTTCCATACAATAAAAACAACGCATGATTTTTTCAAAGGCTCATTAAGCAATCTCAGTTATTTGAGACAAGTCATGCTACAGCAAAACCACTAAGCATACTATCAAAAAGACATCAAGCATGACATGAAAAAGCCTAAGCCGCAGTCTACACAAGCTCCTTCTTGTACCACTATTTTGCACAAAGCTTTTTCTCTTTTCCAACACCATTTGAAATTTTTAAAGACACCTCTTTTGACGAAAACCAATAAAGATCAGAGGAAAAAATACACCTTGATGAAAAGATATGACAAGGTCTGAACGCAAATCAAGGCGAAAACGAAAACCAAAAGCAGTAGCAAAAAAGAAGAACACTCGATAAACGATAAGAGTGAAAAACTGAGTGTTCTTGGCAAATGAAAACGAGTACATCTCCTCCAAAAGAAATTTGTTGGGGTCCAACCATTTATTGCAGCAAACAAACAAACGAATCCAACTAAGAAAACTAAAACAACTGACGCTCCAAGAAAAACACATAGTGCATGAAGCAATAAAAATATAGTGTTTTGAAAGGTGACCTGATTTTTGCCGATGAAGAAGGGGTGCCTCGGGGGCATCCCCAAGATTTGACGCTTGTACTTCTTGGATATTTCTTGGGGTGATGCATGGGCATCCCCAAGCTTGAGCTTTTGTCCATTCTTCAACTTATCTCATCATTCTCCAATCCCTACACTTGAAAACTTCCTTCATACAAAACTAAACACAATTCTATTAGCAACATTAGTGTAAGCATAACATATAATCAATCCTCTATTTGCTTCAGGTTTCAACTCAAAACCACCACATATATAGCAAATACTACTGTAGCAACCTCCCCAAAAGTTCCGTGATCAAAAGAACTCAAAAGAAAGCGATAAAGTGGCAAACACAAATATTGGCAGAAATCTGTCAAAACTGAACAGCTGACAAAGGTCGAATTATTGAGGGATTTTCTGTTGCTCAAATCAAAAAGTGTTCAACTAACAAAAGTTTGGATATAACCTGGGGCATATGCACAAGAAATCGAGGTCCAAAAGATAAACAGAGTATTTTCAAGAATTTTTACGGTGCAGCACCGAAAACAGTTTCAGGACAGCAACATCCCCAAATCTTTACCTCACTCGAATTAGAGGCTTCTCTTGGCACAAAAACGAAAAAAAAACAAGATAAGGAGCGGTCATTACAGTAGTAATGACTTCCAAGACTCAAATAAAAGAAAAAGTACTGAAAAGAAAACATTGGGTTATCTCCCAAGAGTGCTTTTCTTTAACGCCTCTGAGCTAGGCGCAGAAAATTGCGAATCAAGTAATATCAAGTGATGAAGCATCAAGCTCATAATTTGCTCTAAGAATAGAGTCAAAAAGAAATTTCTTTCTTTTCCTAGGGAAGTGTTCCATACCTTTCTTTAGTGGGAATTGATATTTGATAGTGCCTTCCCTCATATCAATGATAGCACCTACAGTTCGAAGAAAGGGTCTTCCCAAAATAATAGGACATGAAGCATGGCATTCAACGTCCATAACAAGAAAATCAACGGGAACAAGGTTATTGTTAACCACAATAAGAACATCATTAATTCTTCCCAAAGGTTTCTTCTTAGCAACATCAGCAATAGGAACATCAAAATAACATTTTTCAAGCGGTGGTAAATCAAGCATGTCATAAATCTTTCTAGGCATGATAGAAATACTAGCACCTAGATCACATAAAGCATGGCAATCATAACCATTAACATGCATATCAATGATGGGTTCCCAACCATCTTCTAACTTCTTGGGAACAGAGGCTTTTTGCTTCAACTTTTCATCCCTAATTTTTATAAGAGCATTGGTAATATGCTTAGTAAAAGCAATATTTAAAGAACTAGCATTGGGAGTCAAAGCAAGCTTTTGCAAGAACAAAATTACTTCAGATATATTGCAGCCATCAACATCAAAATCATTAAAAGAAATAGAGCTATCATCTCCCACACTCTGAAAAATTTCAGCACTCTTTTGAGAAAAAGTTTTGGCAGTTTTAGGCTTTTTAACACAAGGAGTGGGAGTTTTCTCTACACCAATCAAAGTAAGAGGATTGTTACAAGTAGGAGCAACATCATTAGAGGTAGTAATAGTACATACCTTTGTTTCTCTAGCCATCGCATCTTCTCTTTCCCACCTAGCATGCAATTCCGCTAACAATCTAATATTTTCATCAATTCCAACTTGGATAGCATTAGCGGTAGCAAAAACATTATTCTCTTTCACATCATTAGGAAACACTTTTAATTTCAGAAGTTCAACATCATGAGCAAGGCTATCAACTTTAGAAGCAAGAATATCAATTTTGCCTAACTTTTCCTCAATAGACTTGTTAAAAGCAGTTTGCTTACCGATGAAGTCCTTGAGCATTACCTCAAGCTCGGAGGGCGCGGCCCTAGTGTTGTTGTAGGAATTACCATAAGAGTTACCATAACCATTACCATTGGTAGAAGGATATGGCCTATAATTGTTACTAGCAAAATTGTTTCTATAAGCATTGTTGTTAAAATTATTGTTTCTAATGAAATTCACATCAACATGCTCTTCTTGGGCAACCAGAGAGGCCAAAGGAACATTATTATGATCAACATGAGTCCTATAATTAGCAAGCATAGCCATAATGGTATCAATCTTATCATTCAAGGAAGAGGTTTCCTCAACAGAATTTACCTTCTTACCTTGTGGAGCTCTGTCGGTGTGCCATTCGGAATAATTTACCATCATGTTGTCGAGTAGCTTTGATGCGGCGCCCAAGGTAAGGGACATAAAAGTGCCTCCAGCAACTGAATCAAGTAGGTTCCTTGAAGAAAAATTCAGTCCTGCATAAAAAGTTTGGATAATCATCCAAGTAGTCAGTCCATGAGTGGGGCAATTCTTTATCATAGATTTCATTCTTTCCCAAGCTTGAGCAACATGTTCATTATCAAACTGAGTAAACTTCATAATATTGCTACGCAAGGATATAATCTTAGCAGGAGGATAATATCTACCAATAAAAGCATCCTTACACTTAGCCCATGAATCAATACTATTCTTAGTCAAAGACAGCAACCAATCTTTAGCTTTTCCTCTCAAAGAAAAAGGAAACAACTTGAGCTTAATAATATCACTATCAACATCCTTATATTTCTGCATCTCACATAGCTCAACAAAACCGTTGAGATGAGCTGCAGCATCTTCAGTACTAGCACCAGAAAATTGCTCTTTCATAACAAGGTTCAATAAAGCAGGCTTAATCTCATAAAAGTTTGCAGCAGGAATAGGTGGTGCAATAGGAGTGAAGATAGAATCACTATTGTTCGTGCTAGTAAAGTCACACAACTTGGTGTTTTCAGGATTGGCCGTTTCAGCAAAACGAAAGTAAACAAGTAAAAACAACTACCAAGGATTCTAATTTTTTTGGGTTTTTGATATAAAGCAATGCAGGTAAAATAAATAAAGTAAAGCAAAACAATAACAAAGTAAAGAATGTGTGTGCGAAAAACTCCCCTCGAAGAAGTCTTCTCTTCCTCCCCGGCAACGGCGCCAGAAAAGAGGCTACTAACGTATGGTTGACGTGGGAGCAGACGGTCCTTGTGCGTGGTGAATAACCAGCCCGTTGGGAACCCCAAGAGGAAGGTATGATGAGTATAGCAGCTAGTTTTCCCTCAGTTAAGAAACCAAGGTTTAATGTCGATCAGGAGAGGAGAGACAATGACGACTGAAGGTGATGCGCACTGGCTTAGTAACACTCCAACAAGGGCGCCATTAACGATACTTGTTGACTCGTCTTCGGCCAGTAGCAACGCAGAACCTGCACACACACACAAATAAATACTTTGTTCCCAACTTGCGATGAGGTTGTCAATCTCACCGGTTTGCTTGAAACAAAGGTTATGAGCGTATCGAGTGGAAAACAATATAGTATGCGAGTAAAGTAAACAGTACGAGTAACGTAAACAGGTGATAGCAATATGATGGAAATAGGACCGGGGTCCACAGTTCACTAGTGGTGTCTCTCCATAGATAAAATAACACATGCTGGGTAAACAAATTACAGTTGGGCAATTGATAGAATAAAGATAACATGATATGTCAAGAAGATCACTATGAGATTTACTCTGGGCATTACAGCAAAATACATAGACCGCCATCCAACTGCATCTATGACTAATAATCCACTCCCTGGGATATCAATCCGAACACCCTAGAAGTATTAAGTTGCGAACAACAGATAATTGCATTAAGCAAAGTGTGTAATGTAAACAAAGCATATGCCCTTGAGCATATGAATGTTGTTTTCTCCCTAGTAGCAACAGCACATCTACCACCTTAGAGGTTTCTGTCACTCCCCCAGGTGAAATAGAGGCATGAACCCACTATCGAGCAAAAAAACCCCCTCTTGGAGTCACTAGCAACTACTCGGCCAAGATAGCTACTAACAACGGAGAGCATGCAAGATCATAAACAACATAGAGATAACAAAAGATATAATTCAGTACAGCAACTTAATCATAAACACCAATATTCATCGGATCCCAACAAACCAAACATGTAGAATTACATAACGGTGATCTCAATCATGTATGGCAGCTCATGAGATCTAAACATGAAGCACATGGTGGAGAAGACAACCATCTAGCTACTACTATGGACCCATAGTCCAAGGTAGACTACTCACTCGTCGCTCCGGAGGCAAGCATGGCGATGAAGAAGACCTCCGGTGGTGATTCCCCTCTCTGGCAGGGTGCCGGGAAGAGCTTCTGGACCCTCCCGATCTTCGGGTCGATGGCGGCGGCGGATCACGATGTGTTCTGGAAAACTGATCGGGTCCTTAGGTTTTTTCCGTTGGGGGGTCTTTATAGGCGAAGGGGCGATGTCAGAGGGGGAGCCAGGCTCCCTCACGCGGGCCACGCGTGGCCAGGGGGCTGGCCACGCCGCCCCTGCGTGTGGGGCCCTGGTGGCCCCCCTCCTACTCTCCTTCGGATCTCTGGAAGCTTCCGGGTAAAATAAGACTTTAGGAACTTGTTTCGTCCAATTCTGAGAATATTTCCTGTGTATCACTCTGAAACACAAAAATAGCAGAAAACAGGGAACTGGCACTGTGGCACTTCGTTAATAGGTAAGTTCTGGAAAATGCATAAAAGTGCCACTAAGTGTAACGAAACAATAGGCAAATGGTGTAAAAACAAGCATGGAGCATCAAAAATTATAGATACGTTTGAGACGTATCAATCCCACACTTATAGAGTCTTCAACAAGTCCACCGGGCGTGTTGAAGAATCTTGTAGTGTGGTATTCGAAGAGAATGACGGCTCCCAAGGGGGGCGAGATGTTGTTTCTTGTGATATAGATGATGAAATACCTCGAGAAGCCATAGGAAGAATGGGCGTGGGATTTTTCCGCCCCATTGAGGGACACCTTGTGGCGGACCGAGAAGGACTATGCTCTACTCAAGTGGAGCCTTCATCTTCACTAAGCTCAACAAGCCTCTCCAAGGATGCAACTAATGCACCAACCGAAGAACAAGACAAGGACCTTCATGAAGAAGAAGGGGCACCACCATCCTCTCCGGTTATCTCAACCGCCCCTAATTCTTCACAAGACCAAGATCAACCTACTCATGAAGATAATGATGATCAAGGTCAAGTTGATGGTCAAGACAGGGACCAAAATGATCAAGATTATCAAGTGATTCCTCCAAGGTCTAATGAGGAGATCGAAGCCGATCGCAAGAAGAGAAGTTGAAAGGACTTGGAACTTAAAGGTCATACCCTTGAGAGGGTTATTGGAGATCTAAGGAGCAAAGTGTCAACCCGGCGTCAATTGGCACAATTTAGCACTCATCATGCTTATATCTCCATGGTTGAACCCAAGAAAGTATTTGAAGCTCTTGAAGATCCGGATTGGTTGGATGCCATGCATGAAGAACTCAACAACTTCAAGTGCAATAATGTATGGGTGTTAGTAGAGAAGCCAAAGGAGTGCCGCAATGTGATTGGCACAAAGTGGATATTCAAGAACAAGCAAGATGAGAATGGAATTGTTGTGAGGAACAAGGCAAGATTGGTTGCTCAAGGTTTCTCCCAAGTTGAAGGAATTGACTTTGGAGAAACTTATGCTCCCGTGGCTCGTCTTGAGTCCATTCGTATCCTTCTTGCATATGCCACTCATCATAATTTTAAGTTGCAACAAATGAATGTTAAAAGTGCTTTTCTAAATGGTCCATTGAAAGAGGAAGTGTATGTTAAGCAACCCCCGGGGTTTGAGGATCTCAACTTCCCGAACCATGTCTACAAACTCCATAAGGCACTCTATGGCCTTAAACAAGCCCCACGTGCGTGGTACGAGCACCTTAGGGAGTTGTTGTTAGACCGTGGGTTTGAAGTTGGGCAAATCGACCCCACTCTTTTTACTAAGAGGGTCAATGGGGAGCTTTTCGTATGCCAACTATATGTTGATGATATTATTTTTGGCTCTACTAACAAAGCTTTTAATGATGAATTCTCAAAGCTTATGACCGATAGGTTCGAGATGTCTATGATGGGCGAAATGAAGTTCTTTCTTGGTTTTGAAATCAAGCAATTGAAAGAAGGGACTTTCATCAATCAAGCCAAATATGTCCAAGACATGCTCAAAAGGTTCAAGATGAAGGAACTAAATGGGGCCGCCACACCAATGGCCACTAAATGTCATCTTGATCTAGATCCCAATGGTAAAAACGTGGATCAAAAGGTATACCGTTCTATGATCGGTTCGTTGCTTTACCTTTGTGCATCTAGACCCGATATTGTGTTGAGTGTAGGTGTGTGTGCAAGGTATCAAGCCGCTCCTAAAGAAAGCCACCTTATGGCGGTTAAGAGAATCTTTCGATATTTGGTTCATACCCCAACTTATGGCCTTTGGTATCCCAAAGGCTCGGATTTCTCTCTTTGTGGCTTCACGGATTCGGATTGGGCCAGTGACAAGGATGATAGAAAATCAACCTCCGGAGCTTGCCAATTTCTTGGTAGGTCTTTGGTGTGTTGGTCTTCTAAGAAGCAAAATTGTATATCTCTCTCCACCGCCGAAGCCGAATACATTGCCGCCGCAAGTGGATGCACTCAATTGTTATGGATGGGGCAAACTTTAAAGGAATACGGTGTCAATTGTGACAAAGTGCCTCTTTTATGTGACAATGAAAGTGCTATCAAGATCGCCTATAATCCGGTGCAACATTCAAGAACCAAGCATATTGAGATCCGGAATCATTTCATTAGAGATCATGTTGCCCGTGGTGATATTGAGCTTGCTTATGTTAGCACCAAGGATCAACTTGCCGATATTTTCATGAAGCATCTTGATGAAGCAAGATTTGGATATTTGAGGAATGAGCTAAATATCATCGATTCAAGGAGTGTGGCTTGAACATCTTGCAAATACACCTATATTTCAATGCTTGTTTGGTTTAGGTGTGGGCATAGTGATAGGTGGAGTGCGGTCCTAACTAATTGGGCTATCCCTCCCCCCATAATGCCGCTAGTAATCATATCATTCTCTTAATATCATTTTTGTGATATATGAGCTTCAATGACGAGTAGTGGTTATGGACTCAAGATACATCTTCGCGGTCCAATGCCATAACACTCAAACATGGTGGCTTCGGCCACCGACCTCTTCTTTTCGAAGAGTTGATTTCTTGCATATCTTATTTGAGGTCTTGGTGTTCTCTCTCGGTATTGTTTCTTATTTTGATATGGGAAGGCACTTGCATTGGATATTTCGTTGATTTGCTCTTGCAATGCTAAGTGTCGAGAACCACTCCATGTTTGCTCTCTCACCTAAGCCATCCTATCTCAAGACATCTGATCTTTGCACACGAGTTCAAAGTTTTCGTCAAAACAACATCTGTTTTTGAAAAATTTCCAAGTTTTTCACTTCTGGCGCTCCAGGCCGGAATATCCGCCCCCCAGGGCGGAATATCCGGGGGGGCCGGATTATCCGGGTCACTCTGGCCGGATAATCCGGCCGGGTTTCGGCTGGCTATTTAAGGGGCAGGGTCGGGCTGCCCTAGGGCAGTTCCTTCCCCACCACGTCCTTAGACTCCCAGCCGCCGCCACCGCCCTCTCGTCGCCGCCGCCGGAGCCCCGGCCATCCCCTTGGCCGGATTTCGCCGGGAGTTGATCTCCTTCCCCTTCGGAGGGATTTCACCAAGCCATTTTTGCGATGGATGCGGGTATTTTCCTAACCCTAGGGTTGATTTTACCTTAGCATATTCTTGGTGTTTGGCCCTCTAGTTGTTGTTTTCCTCTCCCATGAATTATGTTGTATGATTTCCTTCCCCGATCTATCAAATTGAAGGCTGCAGCAATTGTTAGAATTTTTTTTCGAGGGGCCGGATTATCCGCCCCCTGGGCGGAATATCCGGGTGACCGGATTATCCGCCCCCTGGCCGGATAATCCGGCCTGGGATTGCACTGTTAGAATTTTTCTCTATTGCTGCCCTCACTTTGATCCTTTGGTGAAGTTTGTTTGTTCATACTACATGATTCTTTGATCCTTTCCGTAACTCGTGTGCATATGCTTATCCCTATGCTCTCCGTGCATCTCTCTTTCACAGGTGGTTCGGGGTTGCCGAAGCGCAAGCGCCGGTTGATTCCGAATGATGAAGGAGTCCTAGTTGATGAGGTTGTTATCCATCAGCGTCAGAGGGAGGCTGCGAGGAAAGCTGAGAAGGAGAAGGCTGCCAAAGCTCAAGCCCGCCGTCGTAAAGGCAAAGCGACTCATCCCAACTACAAGAGCATGTCAGAGGCCGAGTATATTCTTGTGCGGCGGAACAATTGGTATGCCTCAGCAAGAGATGAAGAGATTGAGGACCGTGGTTTCTGGAATGAAGAGCAGTGGGGCATTTTCCGTGATGTCTATGAGCCTCTCAAGAATCCGTGTCGACCGATGCATCCTATTGACTTTGATCACCTTCGCAGCAAGACCTATTTTGATGAACCAGTTTCAGTGGTTGAGAAGTTGGGTTTGATGGGGTTGGCTAACATTCAGTGCAACTATAATCCCGGTCTCATCAAGCAGTTCTATGCTACTCTTGTGATACTGCCCAATGCTCAGAAGTCTATGAAGTGGATGACCGGCGAGCATGAGTGTACATCGGACTTCTCTACGTTTGCCTCTCTCTTGGGGTATGCGTATAATGGAGACACTCCAGTGGGTCGCCGTATTCACAATCCGGGGACCAAGCCTGACAAGGACAAGCTCTATGACCTCTATGACTCCACAGGTGTTGTGGGCTTCATCAAAGGCCTACATCCTCTTTATGATCAGCTTGTCCGCATTTTCAGAGAGAACATTGCTCCTAGTGGTGGTAACAATGATGCTATTCGGACCTCTCTTGTTGACCTCCTCGCTTTTGCTCATGAGTGTGCTACTTTGACTGACCCTGCTGAGGACTTTACTCTTGATGTGATGGATTTCATCTTCTATGAGATCAAGGATGCTATCATTCAGAGGAACACCGTGCCTTATGCTCCCTACATTATGCTCCTAATCAAGAATGCCCTTGGAGACTATGACATTCATGATGATAGTGTGGAGCACCAAGTAAAGAAGATGTATGTCAAGAGGTCGAAGCCTTCTGCTCCAGCTGCTGCATATCCAAGCACTTTCATGGCTGATGCGAGGACGAGTGCTTCTACTCGTGATCAGAGGGCTGCTGCGTCTGTTGTGTCCAGGGAGGTGAGGAAGCTCAGTTGGTTTGAGCGGAATGTTCTGTGCATGAAGGCAGAGATCCACCGTGAGAACTACCAGACCTATGTTGAGAGGAAGAGCATCCAGGACACTCAGCAGCTGATCCTTCACCGTCTCAGTGGTGCTCAGTCCGCCGATCCCACACCTACTGCTCCTGTGCCCTATGAAGCTTGGAACACCGATCGCTTCAACTGGGTGGATATGCAGAAGCATCTCTTTGATGCTCTAGATGCTCCCACAGGAGACACTCATCCAGAGGTTGAGGAGGACTTTGAGGATGATGATGCTGAAGAAGATGAAGGTGATGGCGGAGATTATGATGCTGAGGACTCCGACGACATCGGTGACTGGGAGGATTGATTCCTCGGGACGTGTAGCATCGCTCTTCTCCCTTTTTGGTGTCTTGATGCCAAAGGGGGAGAAGTAGTTCTATTAGGAGTCTTACGGGATTTGCACGGGTGGAAACACAAGCTTGCGCGCTTATCATTCGTTTGGCGCTTGTGTTTCTTCTTATTTTATTTGTCTTAAGTTTGGAACTTTGTGTGGTTGAACTTCGTGTGGTTTATTTGCTACCATGTGGTGTATGAGACTATGTTATATGTTCTATATGTGCCATGTGGATCATTATGTGTTGTTCACTTATGTTTCTTTGAGCTCATGGTTCATTGGTGAGATGGCTATGAAATTATTGTCCGGTTTCTCGTCATTATCATATTCAGAATTCCATATTGATTGAGTTATCCAAGAAAAGGTATGCCGACTACAAACTTAATTGTGTAGATGCACACATCTAGGGGGAGCTTTATATCTTGCTCAAATATTTGTTGTTTGAAATATTCGATCTCTCTTGCAAATCCTAGTGTTGTCATCTAACACCAAAAAGAGGGAGATTGAAAGTGCAAACTTTATATCCCTCAAGTTTTGTGTGTTAGATAACAACATTAGGAATTTTAAGTGTGTGCTAAGTTGTGCAGGTTTTACAGCTCAAGAATTGCTAGGCCGGATAATCCGGCCAGGGGCCGGATAATCCGCCCCCTCCGAAGAGAGAGGCCAAAACGGCTAAGGACTGGCTCGGCGTCACCCAGTATAGGGGGCCGGATAATCCGGCCAGGGGCCGGATAATCCGCCCCCCCTTCGACGACCCCAAAAATGGCTAAGGACTGGCTCGACGTCACCCAGTATAGGGGGCCGGATTATCCGGCCAGGGGCCGGATAATCCACCCCCCCCCCTTCGACGGCTTCAGAAATTCGGCTAAGGACCAGAGTCGGCGTCAACCAGATAGGGCAGTGCTACTCGTGTGATGGCGCCAGAAAAGACTGTGGCGTTTAGTTGACGTGGGAGCAGTAAGTCCTTGTGCGTGGTGATGACCAGCCCGTTGGGAACCCCAAGAGGAAGGTATGATGAGTGTAGCGGCTAGTTTTCCCTTAGTTAAGAAACCAAGGTTTATCGATCAGGAGAAGAGAGACGATGACGACTGAAGGTGTTTGTGGAACTTGCACACACACAAACAAATACTTTGTCCCCAACTTGCGATGAGGTTGTCAATCTCACCGGTTTGCTTGAAACAAAGGTTATGAGTGTATCGAGTGGAAAACAGTAGTAATATGCGAGTAAAGTAAACAGTGCGGGAATAGTAAACAGGTGATTGCAATATGATTAAAATAGGACCAGGGTCCACAGTTCACTAGTGGTGTCTCTCCATAGATAAAATAACATGTTGGGTAAACAAATTACAGTTGGGCAATTGATAGAATAAAGATAACGTGATATGTCAAGAAGATCACTATGAGATTCACTCTGGGCATTACAACAAAATACATAGACCGCCATCCAACTGCATCTATGACTAATAATCCACCCCCGGGGATATCATCCGAACACCCTAGAAGTATTAAGTTGCGAACAACAGATAATTGCATTAAGCAAAGTGTGTAATGTAAACAAAGCATATGCCCTTGAGCATATGAATGTTGTTTTCTCCCTAGTAGCAACAGCACATCTACCACCTTAGAGGTTTCTGTCACTCCCCCAGGTGAAATAGAGACATGAACCCACTATCGAGCATAAATACCCCCTCTTGGAGTCACTAGCAACTACTCGGCCAAGATAGCTACTAACAACGGAGAGCATGCAAGATCATAAACAACATAGAGATAACAAAAGATATAATTCAGTACAGCAACTTAATCATAAACACCAATATTCATCGGATCCCAACAAACCAACATCATAGAATTACATAACGGTGATCTCAATCATGTAGGGCAGCTCATGAGATCTAAACATGAAGCACATGGTGGAGAAGACAACCAGCTAGCTACTGCTATGGACCCATAGTCCAAGGTAGACTACTCACTCATCGCTCCGGAGGCAAGCATGGCGATGAAGAAGACCTCCGGTGGCGATTCCCCTCTCCGGCAGGGTGCCGGGAAGAGCTTCTGGACCCTCCCGATCTTCGGGTCGACGGCGGCGGCGGATCGCGATGTATTCTGGAAAACTGATCGGGCCCTTAGGTTTTTCTCGTCGGGGGGTACTTATAGGCCAAGGGGTGATGTCAGAGGTGGAGCCAGGAGCTCTCACACAGGGGTGGCGCGGCCAGGGGCCAGGCCGCGCCGCCGCCTTGTGTGGGGCCCTGGTGGCCCCCCCTCCGACACTTCTTCGGATGTCTGGAAGCTTCCGGGTAAAATATGACTTCAGGAACTTGTTTCGTCCAATTCCGAGAATATTTCCTGTGTATCACTTCTGAAACACAAAAACAGCAGAAAACAGGAAACTGGCACTATGGCACTTCGTTAATAGGTTAGTTCCGGAAAATGTATAAAAGTGCCACTAAGTGTAACGAAACAATAGGCAAATGGTGTAAAAACAAGCATGGAGCATCAAAAATTATAGATACGTTCGAGACGTATCAAGCATCCCCAAGCTTAACTCCTGCTCGTCCTCGAGTAGGTAAGTGATAACAAAAGAATAATTTTTGAGGTGACATGCACCTACACAATCTTGATCATATATGTAAGCATTGGTGAGCTGGGATCAATAGAACTTAAAACATGGGCATGAAAGATATAATCATGACAATAAGAACTTAGCAACCATGTTGTAAACATGCAAATGAACACAAACAAAAGATCATGATAATGAAACAATGAAAGTCAAACGTGTGTTCAAATCATAAGGAAAAACATACAAATGGTTTTCAGCTTGTCCTTCAAAGAGAGCAAAACATAAATGCATAGGACACCTTCAAGGTTTAAGAGGGCGACTAGATACAAATAATTTAAGAACAAGTGAAACCAACAATATGAGTCAATCAATGAACTTTGGGACAATGCATATCACACTAAGAATGACAACTATGCTCTCTTAATGGTGCATAAAGAAAGAAGGTGGTGACTCAACATAAAAGTAAAAGAAAGGCCCTTCGCAGAGGGAAGCAGTGATTGCAAGTTTTATAACCTTCAAAAATTATGGTACTTACCGGCTTTGAGCTCTCATTGCCCCCATCATAAGCATCTTGAATGGTTAAAGTTAATGCGAGAACAGTTATGATGCATATGCTTGACAAATCATAAGTTGAAAACCTCGTGTCCCGTGAATACGAGTACCCAAACCATGCTAATTTACTCAGAGTCCCAAGCAAGGCTCTTGTCATTGTAAGTATATGCATATCATTGAGAACCGCCAATGGGGTACCTCCGTGCCCGATGACACGGAACAAGCCCACACCAAAATGACAGGACAAGCAGACAATGAACACCTCGACATCTCTTTTATTTGCTATATTGTTTAGCTTTTTATTGTGAGATGCGTCGTCGAATGTTCACCATGGGTATGCTGCAAATTTCCACCATGAATTATGCATGGCTTAGATTGGCGGCCCGGCATTTCCCTAACACATATAAAAACTCCATGATCCTCACAAGATTCCCAATTCATTTCACACAGCAGGCATCCATAAACAAAAGATCACGATATCAACTCAAAAAGAAGTGCAATGTTGAAAGCTTGCCCCATGACAGCATGGCTGGGCTAGAATCCAACTTACAACTTGCAAGCATAACAACTCAGCATAAAAGACCACAATGTCAAATTTTTAAGAACAGGAAAAAGTAAAGTGTGCCTTCCGGTTCGTGAGAGCTTTACTGACCGAATTTCGCATAACACTGGTAAGAGTTTAATTTGAAGAGAATATAAAAGCAAGTCAAATTTACTTGGAATAGCAAATTGCTAGTAGGTATGTATGGTGGACACTTTGGAAAACTTTGGCTTTTAGGAGTTGGATGCACGAGTAGAGCTCATACTCAGTACAAGGCGAGGGCTAGCAAAAGACTGGGAGCGACCAACTAAGAGAGCAGTAATGGCCATAATCATGCAAAGCGACAAAGCGACATTAAAAGAAGCATATGATGGCATCAAAAGTCAAAAAATAAATGATCATGAAGGCTAATGGCGACTTTGTAAGAGTCTAACATGTGTGAGCATGCGCCAAGTCAACCCAAATAAATCATCAAGGAGAAAACCAAAATAATGCTTCCATACAATAAAAACAACGCATGATTTTTTTAAAGGCTCATTAAGCAATCTCAGTTATTTGAGACAAGTCATGCTACAGCAAAACCACTAAGCATACTATCAAAAAGACATCAAGCATGACACGAAAAAGCCTAAGCCGCAGTCTACACAAGCTCCTTCTTGTACCACTATTTTGCACAAAGCTTTTTCTCTTTTCCAACACCATTTGAAATTTTTATAAACACCTCTTTTGATGAAAACTAATAAATATCAGAGGCAAAAATACACCTTGATGGAAAGATATGACAAGATCTGAACGCATATCAAGGCGAAAACGAAAACCAAAAGCAGTAGCGGAAAAAGATGAACGCTCGATTTTTAATAAGAGTGAAAACTAGAGCGTTCTTTGCAAATGAAAACGAGTACATCTCCTCCAAAGGGAAATTTGTTGGGGTCCAACCATTTATTGCAGCAAACAAACAAACTAAACAAACTAAGAAAACTAAAACAACTGACGCTCCAAGAAATACACATAGTGCATGAAGCAATAAAAATATAGTGTTTTGAAAGGTGACCTGATTTTTGCCGATGAAGAAGGGGTGCCTCGGGGGCATCCCCAAGCTTTGACGCTTGTACTTCTTGGATATTTCTTGGGGTGATGCATGGTCATCCCCAAGCTTGAGCTTTTGTCCATTCTTCAACTCATCTCATCATTCTCCAATCCCTACACTTGAAAACTTCCTTCATACAAAACTAAACACAATTCTATTAGCAACATTAGTGTAAGCATAAAATATATTCAACCTCTTTTAGCTTCAGGTTTCAACCCAAAACCACCACATATAAAGTATATACTACTGTAGCAACTTCCACAGGAGTTCCATGATAAAAAAGAACTCAAAAGAAAGCGATAAAGTGGCAAAAACAAATATTGGCAGAAATCTGTCAAAACTGGACAGCTGACAAAGGACGAATTTTTGAGGGATTTTCCGTTGCTCAAATCAAAAAGTGTTCAACTAAGAAAAGTTTGGATATAACCTGGGGCATATGCACAAGAAATCGAAGGTCCAAAATATAAACATAGAATTTTCACGAATTTTTACGGTGCAGCACCGAAAACAGTTTCAGGACAGCAATAACCCCAAATCTTTACCTCACTCAAATTAGAGGCTTCTCTTGGCACAAAAACGAAATAAACAAGATAAGGAGCGGTCATTACAGTAGTAATGACTTCCAAGACTCAAATAAAAGAAAAAGTACTGAAAAGTAAACAATGGGTTATCTCCCAAGAGTGCTTTTCTTTAACGCCTTTGAGCTAGGCGCAGAAAAGTGCGAATCAAGTAATATTAAGTGATGAAGTGCTAGGATCAGCACGTGCCTTACGTCTCCCTTTCTTACCTTTGCTCTTGACTCTAGGAAAGACATGGTTATTGCAAGGTGGAGTAGTAAATGTTATATTGCCTTTTCCCACATCGATAATGGCGCCAAGGAGCTTCAGAATGGATCTTCCAAGTGTGATTTGTCCTTTTCCTACACATTCAATAACAAGATAATCAGTAGATATCATTCTTCCTAGGATTTTTGTAAAGACTCCTTCAGCTATTCCAAGGGGAGATATGGTGGCATTGTTAGTAAGAAAAATTTCTTCTCCTCCCTCAGAAAGCTTCCAAAGGCTCAAAGAGTAAACATCCTTTGGCATGAGACAAAATTCAGACATAATATCACAACGAGCATGAAAAGTTTCACCACTAATGGTGATTTTTATTGTAGGATACCAGCTCGAAGGCTCAGAATTTATAGGCACATAATCAAAATGCTAGCGCAAAGTATTGTAGCAAGAATTCAAACTAGCTATGTGAGTCTCAAGAGTATTAAGTCTATTAAAAATGCTCACAAGAGAGGAATCAAAATAGGTTGGCATGCTATAAATTGTAATCAACTTTTTAATAATATTGAAGGCTTGATCTCCATCACAATGAAGGAAATCTCCTTCTGCAGTAGCATCCAAAGCATATCTATAACGAAGAGAAAGTCCAAAGTAAAAACTACTAAGAAGCAAACTCAAAGTCATTTTAGGTTTAGTTTTTCCATGCCAATCATAAATTCTAGACCAAGCTTCTTTAAAGCTTTCCTCATCTTTCTGCTTAAAGGTAAAGATCATGTCCTCGGGGGACATAGTAGTAGCAACTAAACTAGACATGATAAACTAAAAGCAAAGAAATAACAACTACCAAGGATTCTAATTTTTTGGGGTTTTTGATATAAAAAGCAGTGCAGGTAAAATAAAATAAAGTAAAGCAAAACAAATAACAAAGTAAAGAATGTGTGTGCGAAGAACTCCCCTCGCAGAAGTCTTCTCTCTTCCCCGTCAACGGCGCCAAAAAAGAGGCTGCTACTCGTGTGATGGCGCCAGAAAAGACTGTGGCGTTTAGTTGACGTGGGAGCAGTAAGTCCTTGTGCGTGGTGATGACCAGCCTGTTGGGAACCCCAAGAGGAAGGTATGATGAGTATAGCGGCTAGTTTTCCCTCAGTTAAGAAACCAAGGTTTATCGATCAGGCGAAGAGAGACGATGACGACTGAAGGTGTTTGTGGAACCTGCACACACACAAACAAATACTTTGTCCCCAACTTGCGATGAGGTTGTCAATCTCACCGGTTTGCTTGAAACAAAGGTTATGAGTGTATTGAGTGGAAAACAGTAGTAATATGCGAGTAAAGTAAAAAGTGCGGGAATAGTAAACAGGTGATTGCAATATGATTAAAATAGGACCGGGGTCCACAGTTCACTAGTGGTGTCTCTCCATAGATAAAATAACATGTTGGGTAAACAAATTACAGTTGGGCAATTGATAGAATAAAGATAACGTGATATGTCAAGAAGATCACTATGAGATTCACTCTGGGCATTACAAAAAAATACATAGACCGCCATCCAACTGCATCTATGACTAATAATCCACCCCCGGGGATATCATCCGAACACCCTAGAAGTATTAAGTTGCGAACAACAGATAATTGCATTAAGCAAAGTGTGTAATGTAAACAAAGCATATGCCCTTGAGCATATGAATGTTGTTTTCTCCCTAGTAGCAACAACACATCTACCACCTTAGAGGTTTCTGTCACTCCCCTAGGTGAAATAGAGACATGAACCCACTATCGAGCATAAATACCCCCTCTTGGAGTCACTGGCAACTACTCGGCCAAGATAGCTACTAACAACGGAGAGCATGCAAGATCATAAACAACATAGAGATAACAAAAGATATAATTCAGTACAACAACTTAATCATAAACACCAATATTCATCGGATCCCAACAAACCAACATCATAGAATTACATAACGGTGATCTCAATCATGTAGGGCAGCTCATGAGATCTAAACATGAAGCACATGGTGGAGAAGACAACCAGCTAGCTACTGCTATGGACCCATAGTCCAAGGTAGACTACTCACTCATCGCTCCGGAGGCAAGCATGGCGATGAAGAAGACCTCCGGTGGCGATTCCCCTCTCCGGCAGGGTGCCGGGAAGAGCTTCTGGACCCTCCCGATCTTCGGGTCGACGGCGGCGGCGGATCGCGATGTATTCTGGAAAACTGATCGGGCCCTTAGGTTTTTCTCGTCGGGGGGTACTTATAGGCAAAGGGGCGATGTCAGAGGTGGAGCCAGGAGCTCTCACACAGGGGTGGCGCGGCTAGGGGCCAGGCCGCGCCGCCCCCTTGTGTGGGGCCCTGGTGGCCCCCCTCCGACACTTCTTCAGATGTCTGGAAGCTTCCGGGTAAAATATGACTTCAGGAACTTGTTTCGTCCAATTCCGAGAATATTTCCTGTGTATCACTTCTGAAACACAAAAACAACAGAAAACAGGAAACTGGCACTGTGGCACTTCGTTAATAGGTTAGTTCCGGAAAATGTATAAAAGTGCCACTAAGTGTAACGAAACAATAGGCAAATGGTGTAAAAACAAGCATGGAGCATCAAAAATTATAGATACGTTCGAGACGTATCAGGCAGCCGGATAATCCGGCCATACTTTGGCCGGATAATCCGCCCCTCCAAGACAGTAACGGCTACATTTTGGGAGGGGCTATAAATACCCCTCCCCTTCTTCCACCTCAAGCTGCTCGAGCTGTGCAAGAAGAAGACCTCATTTGGAGCCACCAAATTTGCAAGATCTCCTCCCTCAACCCACCAAAGTTCTTGATCTTTGGAGAATCGAAGGAGAAGGCCTTGATCTACATCCTCACCGAAGCGATTTGATTTCCCCTCTCATTTGCGTGAGGGCCCCTTGGGTCTTGGGTTCCCTTGTGTCCCTTGACCTTGATTTGTGTGATTGACATCTTGATACTTGTTGATTGATTGCTTTGTGGTGCTTGGGAGCCTCCAATTCAGTTATGGAGTTGTGCCCCAAGTTTTGTAAAGGCCGATTCCGCCTTGAGGAATCCCTTAGTGGAAAGTGAGCTAGGCCTTTGTGGCGGAAGCTTGCACCGGAGAATAGGGTGAGCCTTTGTGGCATTGGTTAGGCCTTTGTGGCAACCACACCCCTCCAACATAGACGTACTTCCCCTAAAAAGGAAGGAACTACGGGAATTATATCCGTGTCTCCGTGTGCTCCACTCTCGGTTACTTCTATCCTTTATTGCCTTTACTACTTGTATCTTGCTAAGCTTGCTAGTTGTCATATAGGTAAATTCACCTTAGTTGCATATCTAGAGAATTTACCTTTTGTGTCAAGCCTAAATTGAAAAATAATTAAAATTTGAGTAGCACCTATTCACCCCCCCTCTAGGTGCCCATACGATCCGTTCACTAAGTGTAAGGATGCTTTTATTGGTAGATACTATCCTCCTGCTAAGATTATATCCTTGCGTAGCAATATTATGAAGTTTACTCAGTTTGATAATGAACATGTTGCTCAAGCTTGGGAAAGAATGAAATCTATGATAAAGAATTGCCCCACTCATGGACTGACTACTTGGATGATTATCCAAACTTTTTATGCATGACTGAATTTTTCTTCAAGGAACCTACTTGATTCAGCTGCTGGAGGCACTTTTATGTCCCTTACCTTGGGCGCCGCATCAAAGCTACTCGATAACATGATGGTAAATTATTCCGAATGGCACACCGAGAGAGCTCCACAATGTAAGAAGGTAAATTCTGTTGAGGAAACCTCTTCCTTGAATGATAAGATAGATACCAGTATGGCTATGCTTGCTAATGATAGGACTCATGTTGATCCTAGTAATGTTCCTTTGGCCTCTCTGGTTGCTCAAGAAGAGCAAGTTGATGTGAATTTCATTAGAAACAATAATTTTAACAACAATGCTTATAGGAACAATTTTGCTAGTAACAATTATAGGCCGTATCCTTCTACCAATGGTAATGGTTATGGTAACTCTTATGGTAATTCCTACAACAACACTAGGGCCGCGCCCTCCGATCTTGAGGTAATGCTCAAGGACTTCATCGGTAAACAAACTGCTTTTAACAAGTCTGTTGAGGAAAAGTTAGGCAAAATTGATATTCTTGCTTCTAAAGTTGATAGCCTTGCTCATGATGTTGAACTTCTGAAATTAAAAGTGTTTCCTAATGATGTGAAAGAGAGCAATGTTTTTGCTACCGCTAATGCTATCCAAGTTGGAATTGATGAAAATATTAGATTGTTAGCGGAATTGCATGCCAGGTGGGAAAGAGAAGATGAGATGGCTAGAGAGATGAAGGTATATACTATTACTACCTCTAATGATGTTACTCCTAATGCTAGCAATCCTCTTACTTTGATTGGTGTAGAGAAAACTCCCACTCCTTGTGTTAAAAAGCCTAAAACTGCCAAAACTTTTTCTCAAAAGAGTGCTGAAATTTTTCGGAGTGTGGGAGATGATAGCTCTATTTCTTTTAATGATTTTGATATTCATGGCTACAATATATCTGAAGTAATTTTGTTCTTGCAAAAGCTTGCTTTGACTCCCAATGCTAGTTCTCTAAATATTGCTTTTACTAAGCATATTACCAATGCTCTTATAAAAATTAGGAATGAAAAGTTGAAGCAAAAAGCCTCTGTTCCCAAGAAGTTAGAAGATGGTTGGGAACCCATCATTGATATGCATGTTAATGGTTATAATTTCCATGCTCTATGTGATCTAGGTGCTAGTATTTCTATCATGCCTAGAAAGATTTATGACATGCTTGATTTACCACCGCTTGAAAAATGTTATTTTGATGTTCCTATTGCTGATGTTGCTAAGAAGAAACCTTTGGGAAGAATTAATGATGTTCTTATTGTGGTTAACAATAACCTTGTTCCCGTTGATTTTCTTGTTATGGACGTTGAATGCCATGCTTCATGTCCTATTATTTTGGGAAGACCCTTTCTTTGAACTGTAGGTGCCATCATTGATATGAGGGAAGGCACCATCAAATATCAATTCCCACTAAAGAAAGGTATGGAACACTTCCCTAGGAAAAGAAAGAAATTACTTTTTGACTCTATTCTTAGAGCAAATTATGAGCTTGATGCTTCATCACTTGATATTACTTGATTCGCAATTTTCTGCGCCTAGCTCAAAGGCGTTAAAGAAAAGCACTCTTGGAAGATAACCTAATGTTTTCTTTTCAGTACTTTTTCTTTTATTTGAGTCTTGGAAGTAATTACTACTGTAATGACCACTCCTTATCTTGTTTATTTCATTTTTGTGCCAAGAGAAGCCTCTAATTTGAGTGAGGTAAAGATTTGGGGATGTTGCTGTCCTGAAACTATTTTCGGTGCTGCACCGTAAAAATTCGTGAAAATTCTCTATATATCTTTTGGACCTGCGATTTCTTGTGCATATGCCCCAGGTTATATCCAAACTTTTGTTAGTTGAACACTTTTTGATTTGAGCAACAGAAAACCCCTCAAAAATTCGACCTTTGTCAGGTGTTCAGTTTTGACAGATTTCTGCCAATATTTGTGTTTGCCACTTTATCGCTTTCTTTTGAGTTCTTTTGATCACGGAACTTTTGGGAAGGTTGCTACAGTAGTATTTGCTATATATGTGGTGGTTTTGAGTTGAAACCTGAAGCAAATAGAGGGTTGATTATATGTTATGCTTGCACTAATGTTGCTAATAGAATTGTGTTTAGTTTTGTATGAAGGAAGTTTTCAAGTGTAGGGATTGGAGAATGATGAGATGAGTTGAAGAATGGACAAAAGCTCAAGCTTGGGGATGCCCATGCATCACCCCAAGAAATATCCATGAAGTACAAGCGTCAAAGCTTGGGGATGCCCCCGAGGCACCCCTTCTTCATCGGCAAAAATCAGGTCACCTTTCAAAACACTATATTTTTATTGCTTCATGCACTATGTGTTTTTCTTGGAGCGTCAGTTGTTTTAGTTTTCTTAGTTTGTTTAGTTTGTTTGTTTGCTGCAATAAATGGTTGGACCCCAACAAATTTTCTTTTGGAGGAGATGTACTCGTTTTCATTTGCAAAGAACGCTCTAGTTTTCACTCTTATTAAAAATCGAGCGTTCTTCTTTTTCTGCTACTGCTTTTGGTTTTCGTTTTCGCCTTGATTTGCGTTCAGACCTTGTCATATCTTTTCATCAAGGTGTATTTTTGCCTCTGATATTTATTGGTTTTCATCAAAAGAGGTGTTTATAAAAATTTCAAATGGTGTTGGAAAAGAGAAAAAGCTTTGTGCAAAATAGTGGTACAAGAAGGAGCTTGTGTAGACTGCGGCTTAGGCTTTTTCATGTCATGCTTGATGTCTTTTTGATAGTATGCTTAGTGGTTTTGCTATAGCATGACTTGTCTCAAATAACTGAGATTGCTTAATGAGCCTTTGAAAAAATCATGCGTTGTTTTTATTGTATGGAAGCATTATTTTGGTTTTCTCCTTGATGCTTTATTTGGGTTGACTTGGCGCATGCTCACACATGTTAGACTCTTACAAAGTCGCCAATAGCCTCTATGATCATTTAGTTTTTGACTTTTGATGCCATCTTATGCTTCTTTTAATGTCGCTTTGTCGCTTTGCATGATTATCGCCATTATTGCTCTCTTAGTTGATTGCTCCCAGTCTTTTGCTAGCCCTCGCCTTGTACTGAGTATGAGCTCTACTCGTGCATCCAACTCCTAAAAACCAAGTTTGCCAAAGTGTCCACCATACATACCTACTAGCAATTTGCTATTCCAAGTAAATTTGACTTGCTTTTATTTTCTCTTCAAATTAAACTCTTACCAGTGTTATGCGAAATTCGGTCAGTAAAGCTCTCACGAACCGGAAGGCACACTTTACTTTTTCCCGTTCTTAAAAATTTGACATTGTGGTCTCTTATGTTGAGTTGTTATGCTTGCAAGTTGTAAGTTGGATTCTAGCCCATCCATGCTGTCATGGGGCAAGCTTTCAACATTGCACTTCTTATTTGAGTTGATATCGTGATCTTTTATTTATGGATGCCCGCGGTGTGAAATGAATTGGGAATCTTGTGGGGATCATGGAGTTTGTATATGTGTTAGGGAAACGCCGGGCCGCCAATCTAAGCCATGCATAATTCATGGTGGAAATTTGCAGCATACCCATGGTGAACATTCGACGACGCATCTCATAATAAAAAGCTAAACAAAAGGCAAATAAAAGAGATGTCGAGGTGTTCATTGTCTGCTTGTCCTGTCATTTTGGTGTGGGCTTGTTCCATGTCATCGGGCACGGAGGTACCCCATTGGCGGTTCTCAATGATATGCATATACTTATAATGACAAGAGCCTTGGTTGGGACTCTAAGTAAAGTAGCATGAGGTTTGGGTACTCGTATTCACGGGGCACGAGGTTTTCAACTTATGATTTGTCAAGCATATGCATCTTAATTGTTCTCGCATTAACTTTAACCATTCAAGATGCTTATGATGGGGGCAATGAGAGCTCAAATCCGGTAAGTACCATAATTTTTGAAGGTTATAAAACTTGCAATCTCTGCTTCCCTCTGCGAAGGGCCTTTCTTTTACTTTTATGTTGAGTCACCACCTTCTTTCTTTATGCACCATTAAGAGAGCATAGTTGTCATTCTTAGTGTGATATGCATTGTCCCAAAGTTCATTGATTGATTCATATTGTTGGTTTTACTTGTTCTTAAATTATTTGTATCTAGTTGCCCTCTTAAACTTGAAGGTGTCCTATGCATTTATGTTTTGCTCTCTTTAAAGGACAAGCTGAAAACCATTTGTATGTTTTTCCTTATGATTTGAACACACGTTTGACTTTCATTGTTTCATTTTCATGATCTTTTGTTTGTGTTCATTTGCATGTTTACTACATGGTTGCTAAGTTCTTATTGTCATGATTATATCTTCATGCCCATGTTTTAAGTTCTTATGATCCCAGCTCACCAATGCTTACATATATGATCAAGATTGTGTAGGTGCATGTCACCTAAAAAATTATTCTTTGTTATCACTTACCTACTCGAGGACGAGCAGGAGTTAAGCTTGGGGATGCTTGATACGTCTCCAACGTATCTATAATTTTTGATGCTCCATGCTTGTTTTTACACCATTTGCCTATTGTTTCGTTACACTTAGTGGCACTTTTATGTATTTTCTGGAACTAACCTATTAACGAGTTGCCACAGTGCCAGTTTCCTGTTTTCTGCTGTTTTTGTGTTTCAGAAGTGATACACAGGAAATATTCTCGGAATTGGACGAAACAAGTTCCTGAAGTCTTATTTTACCCGGAAGCTTCCAAAGATCCGAAGGAGAGTAGGAGGGGGGCCACCAGGGCCCCACACGCAGGGGTGGCGTGGCCAGGCCCCTGGCCGCGCGGGCCCCGCGGGCCCCGCGTGAGGGCGCCTGGCTCCTCCTCTGACGACGCCCCTTCGCCTATAAAGACCCCCCGACGGAAAAAACCTAAGGACCCGAACACTTTTCCAGAACACATCGCGATCCGCCGCCACCGTCGACCCGAAGATCGGGAGGGTCCAGAAGCTCTTCCCGGCACCCTGCCGGAGAGGGGAATCGCCACCGGAGGTCTTCTTCATCGCCATGCTTGCCTCCGGAGCGATGAGTGAGTAGTCTACCTTGGACTATGGGTCCATAGCAGTAGCTAGATGGTTGTCTTCTCCACCATGTGCTTCATGTTTAGATCTCATGAGCTGCCCTACATGATTGAGATCACCGTTATGTAATTCTACATGTTTGGTTTGTTGGGATCCGATGAATATTGGTGTTTATGATTAAGTTGCTGTACTGAATTATATCTTTTGTTATCTCTATGTTGTTTATGATCTTGCATGCTCTCCGTTGTTAGTAGCTATCTTGGCCGAGTAGTTGCTAGTGACTCCAAGAGGGGGTATTTATGCTCGATAGTGGGTTCATGCCTCTATTTAATCTGGGGGAGTGACAGAAACCTCTAAGGTTGTAGATGTGTTGTTGCTACTAGGGAGAAAACAACATTCATATGCTCAAGGGCATATGCTTTGTTTACATTACACACTTTGCTTAATGCAATTATTTGTTGTTCGCAACTTAATACTTCTGGGGTGTTCGGATTGATATCCCCAGGAGTGGATTATTAGTCATAGATGCAGTTGGATGGCGGTCTATGTATTTTGTTGTAATGCCCAGAGTAAATCTCATAGTGATCTTCTTGACATATCACGTTTATCTTTATTCTATCAATTGCCCAACTGTAATTTCTTTACCCAGCATGTGCTATTTATCTTATGGAGAGACACCACTAGTGAACTGTGGACCCCGGTCCTATTTACATCATATTGCTATCACCTGTTTACTTTACTCGCACTGTTTACTTTACTCGCACTGTTTACTTTACTCGCATACTATATTGTTTTCCACTCGATACGCTCATAACCTTTGTTTCAAGCAAACCGGTGAGATTGACAACCTCATCGCAAGTTGGGAACAAAGTACTTGGTTGTGTGTGTGCAGGTTCCGCATCACCTTCAGTCGTTTGCCTCTCCTCTCCTGGTCGATAAACCTTGGTTTCTTAAACTGAGGGAAAACTAGCTGCTATACTCATCATACCTTCCTCTTGGGGTTCCCAACGGGCTGGTTATTCACCACGCACAAGGACAGTCTGCTCCCACGTCAACCACACGCAGCAGAAATCTCTACAGGGAGATGGTTAACTGTACGTACGTATACAGGCTTAAATTTGGGAGATAATTATCTAATTAATGGTTAAAGACCATATTACCCTTTTAAAATTAGGGAGGGGCGCACTTAAGCACGCCTCCCATGAAGATATCAGCCTGGCGCAGCCCAGGGTCATAACTTGGCGTACAAGATGAAGACTCGAAGGAGGAGACCTAGTCGAATTAGGACTCGTTTAGGGTTTATTCAATCGATTCTATCTGTAATCAACTTGGAGGACAATCCCGGGACCCAACCTTTGCATATAAAAGGTTGGGAAGGAGATCGTAGCACGGCCCTAGACACTTTTCACCACCTCCCGCCGGAGCGCTCGAAACATCAAGAGCTCTCCACTTTCGGCTAGATCCAATCTACGCCACCATTGTAACACCTTCACTGTAGCCACCCCATCGAATAAAGTCAGACAAGCAGGATGTAGGTCTTTACCCTACCAAGGGGGCCGTACCTGGGTAAACCTTGTGTCCCTCTGCTTTTGTCTGATCGCCGTCGAGTTCGCCGGATCCCACTAGCGCTCTATGTCTCGAAAGCCCACAAACATGGGCATTGCCGGGGTTGAACCTCGTCAATGTGAGATTCCGAGCCTCTCTCATGCGACCCTATTAGGGCTCATTCGGTTAGCCCCTTCCCCACCGGGTTTGGAGCCCAATCCCCGCCGAACCCCGTGGATCCGTACCGACCGGGTTTTATTCCCGGACCGATTGATAAGGCTGTTCGGTTAAATCCGACCGGGGGTCACACCCCGTACAAAACCACGCAAAACCTGTGAAACCCGCCGAGAACTGACCCACGCCTCCCACCTCGTGAATCCTTTCCCGAGCGAAGCGAAATGATGCTGCGCTCCTTCTCGCCTCGACCTTCCCCCCTCTCCCGAAAAAGGGTGGAGATGGCGGTGGCGACACCATCGCCGGCGAGGATGGAGTGACAACGCAATCGGGGGAGACGACAGCGGCATGCTTCCTCTAGCCATTCCCTTTCCCCTTGTCCAACCGGAGGCGCCGGATCCAATCATATTGGTGTGAACTGATCTGATCTCTTGTTGCGAGATCCATTCGTCGCTCGACCTGCGGCGCCGACGGCCACGCAAACTCAAGATCTTTGCCATCTTGCCGCCGTCCCTGGCCGTTCACGCGCTGACGCCACCGCGGCGATCTCAGCCCCGCGCCGCATCCACGCGGGCCGCGTCGCCTCGGAGCAACAGAACCAGAGCCCGGGTATCGCA
This sequence comes from Dactylis glomerata, assembly GCA_007115705.1. NCBI lineage: Eukaryota > Viridiplantae > Streptophyta > Magnoliopsida > Poales > Poaceae > Dactylis > Dactylis glomerata. Next base: position 569,407 of record QXEO01000371.1, on the reverse strand, counting down.
GCCCATGGTCATTTTTCCGGTGGCGGCAGCAGCAGCCTTCGCCCCGCGTTGACCCGCTTTCCAGGACGCCCAAGCCGACTGGCGCCTCGGACGGTGGAGGTCTCAGACGCGAGCTGCTGCTCCTTCCCTTTCTTTCCCTCTTGTTACCGTTTTGAGTTGCAGTATTTGACCCCCGAGGGGATTCGGGTGGACGGGAAGGGATCACCCAATTTTTCTTTGGAATTAATCCAATAGATGATAAAATACTCTTGAACCGAACAAGCCCTTAGGAGGTAGAGAGGTTAGGCGGACAGACCGGGTGACGAGGGTTAGCTCGACAAATGTCCTAGATGAAGGACTTAGGATCGGGGAGATAGGGCGTCGGATGAACTCGAAGGTAAAGTTAGTCGAAATAGGCGTGTACCGAAAGTAAACTTGGGTATTCAACCTGGCTTGCTTTCAATCTGCTCTACACCGTCCCCTCCTGGCCCCTATATATAGGTGGCCAGGTCTCGAGGATCGGGTAGGGTTCGATACAGATTACAAATATCGACATACGGTATTAACTCGTATTCGACTATCATTACAATTGGGCCTAGCTTATCGGGCCTCAGGGGTACTCAACTAACGGGCTCTATTAACTATACCCTTGTCAGTAGCCCCTGAGATTCTACCAGAATTGCAGATTCGGGTTGAATCTCTAATCTTCAAATCTTCGACTTAATCAATTCTTCGACTTTATCTTCCAATCTTCGACTTGGTCTTTCGACTTATACTGATGATAATTTGCTCGCAAGGGGTCTCGATGAACAAGCCTGACAACTCTGACGGATCAAGAGGTCAGTTAACTGCCGGAACAGATACTTGTCACCTACTTCAAATTCAATCCCCTTGGACTTGAATTCGGGATACCGGTCAAACTCACTCTTTTGCCTCATTTAGGACTTACAAAAAATGAGTCCCAGTGGTTCTCAGGGTACCCAGTGCGTCCACCAGGATTTTCTTCGCGTCGTAGACACGGATACATACCAGCAGAGCGCATCCATGTGCGTATACCAGGCCACACAGGACGGATCCCGGGGTCTTACCTTCGCGACAAGTCACGGCATTCGAGTTTCGTTGCGATAACGCAACTCGAGAATCTTATGTCGCAGTCAAATTTTGACTGAAAATATTCGGGTTTCTACAACCATAAAACTCGCTCCCGATGGGAGTAACACTTCTCCACTCTTCAATGCTTTGCCAATGAATATCGTCGGGTGCGCGCTCAGCGCTCCCGATGGGAGTAGCCCCCGAGGCTATAGTCGAAAAAAGATTTTCTCGAGTATAGGCTCCAGAAATAATATAGCTCGTCACAATTCAACTCGAAACACCTTACCTGCAAAATTCTTCAACTCGAGATACTTTCAAGAACATCTTGTCTTCTAATTCAAGTCCACTACTTCAATGAATAGTTCCACTCGATATTTATGCAATTAACAGCCCCTAAGGCTTATAGCCAAAAGATCCTTCATATCTGATTCCTTCGATAAGTTTCAGCATTCGTCGACGCCATCCTTTTACCTTTATATATATATTTAATGACGTCAATAAAGACGTAACTCTTCATCAATGCGAACCGTTTTATGGGTAGCATTGTAATTTTCCGATTTTTTGACCGTTTAACGGGCTGCACGATTTTTGACCGTTGGTGGGCTGCCGTTTCCGATCTTTGCGCCACGTCTCAGCCCACGATCCTTCTCCCAGAAGATATATAAATGGCATAGTGGGGAATCGTACTGTTCACCAGCTCGTTACCTCCGCCGCCTCCATTGCTGATCTCCTCTACCTCTTGCTCTCTTGCGAAGCCCCCGAGCGCACTTTTGTACTGAATGCGCGTGAAGCATCTGGCCACCAAGAGCGCTATGGCCAAGTCTTCTGCTACCAACTGGGTTCGCTCCACCGTCACCAAGAAGGAGGTGGAGAAAGCCACGGCGGACGGCCTCATCGCTGCCGTAGATTCCATCAAGTTTCCTAGCACCGAACGGATCCCGAAGCCCCCGAGCGGCTACCGGGTAATATTCCTTGCTTTTCTCCTCCGTGGTTTGTCCCTTCCTGCCCACGAGTTTCTTCGTGGGCTGCTATTTGTCTATGGTGTGCAGCTCCATCAGCTCACTCCCAATTCCCTTCTTCATATTGCTTGCTTCGTGACTCTTTGCGAGTCATTTTTAGGCATTGAGCCCCACTTTGCTCTCTGGAGATCGATCTTTCGACTCCGTCCCAATGTTTCTCTGGCAAGGAAATCCGAACTGGGTGGAGCCGTTATTTCTGTGCGCCCTGAGGCGCAATATCTTGAGTTTTCCATGGCCGCATCTGTCCAAGGGTGGAGGACAAAGTGGTTCTATATCAAGGACCGCAAATCCTCTCCTGAAGATGAGTTCGGCCTTCCTCCTTTTGACGCTTCTCAAGAAGTGAAGAAATTGAAGTCGTGGGATTCGCTTCCCTCAGATGAGGAAGTTGCACAAATTCTTCCTCTTCTATCCCGCATTCAAAATCTGAAAACAGGCCTAGGAGGTGCTTTGTCGGGTATCCAACTCATGGCGTTTTTCATACAACGTCGAGTTCAACCCCTACAGCACCGCCTCACCAATCTTTGGACTTATTCTGGCTTAGAAGACCCTACTCGCATATCCGAAGATCTGATGTCGAAAGAAGATGTCGACAAGCGAGTCAGGAATCTCACCAAGCTCACCAAGGAGCACTCAGTTGCTGACTTGAAAGCAAATTTCTTCGACTCCGCGCACCCTATTCCTGAGGTATACATCGCTGCATCCATGTTTTTGTCAAACTTCTCTTGATTTCGACTTGCATTATTCTTTGGTACCCGAACTCTGCTGATTTATTAATATGCAGGGTCATGAATTCATTGTTTCTCGCCCTCCTCTTCCGGAGGCAGGGCCCCTACCAGCTGATCTCGCCTCTCCTGCATCTGAAGCCCCCGAGGATGACGAAAGTCAGGACAAAGATGATATCGAGGAATCGGAAGATGAGACTAGCTCGTCGACGTCGCTTCCTCCCGTTCTTGCTGACGAGGTTGGTGTCGATAAGAAAAGGAAGCGTGTCGACGATATTGCTTCCTCGAGTTCTGCGGCGGTTGGTAAAGCTCCCGCTATTGTCGAAGATCTCGAATACTTCGACATGCTAGCATCGTAAGTATTTGGAATCATATATTTCAATTTCCCTTGTCTTGTTTCCATAACTTGTTCTTGTCATGTAGTGACGATGAAGAGCCGCCGGCACCTGCTGCGTCTGCTCCACCTGTGGCCCCTGATGAGCCGGCTGAGCTAGATGTTGCTCCGAGGATTACCAGGGCCTCCGTGAAGAAAATTTCGCAAACCAAAGCCCGAAATCAAAAACGTGCGAAGAAGGCTAAAGAAACCGACGTTTCTCTGGAGGCCCATGTACCGATGGTTTCTTCTGATGATGTGAGTGACTCATCTTTGCCTGCTTTCCTTTTGTCCACTCTTTTCTCTGACATGCTCTTTTCTGCAGGCTTTGGTAAAGAGATTCATCGATTTGGGCACTGAATGTGCGGGTTACCTAAAGGTTGCAAAAGCTTCCGAAGGTGCAATTTGGATGTTCAGTCATCACTTTCCTTTTGTGCTATTGCCTTATCCTGTTTGTCTGACTCCCTTTTGTCTTCTTTTGTAGAAACCTTAGCAACAGCCAATGCTCGCATTGCGTCCCTAGAGGCGGAGCTCAAGGCTTCGCAGAAAGCTTATGACGCTGCGACCGCTGCTAAGGCAATTGCTGAGAAGTCGCAGAAATCTGCGATTGCCAATGCGAAGAAAGCTGAGAAAGCATTAGCTGATGCCAACCAGGCGCACGCTCAACGAGAGCAGGCCGTGGCGGAGCGTCTTCACACCATTTCTGCTGCTGCCGAAAGTAAGTTTCTTCGACTTGTCTTCTGTTTTCGTCCCCTGTTGCACTGGTGTATTTGTTGACACTTGCCTCTTCCTTTCTGTTCTATTGCTTTAGAATTCACGGGGGTATCTCCGTCGTCCCTGCAAACGGATGATGACCCTCTTATGGATGCGGTTAACCTACTCGAAGAAAACTGGATATCTATCCAGGAAACTTTTGAGTTGGTTGGCCGCGTTCTGTCCCGGCTATTCGTCGGGTTGTGGCCGAAGAAAAAGATGGCAATCCCGAAGGGCAACCTGACTGAACTCGCCAAGATTTTTGACAGCGATGAAGACCCTACTCTCCATCTGAAGGGGCTGTCCATTAAGCGCGGCGCCGAAGGTGCCATTGCCCTTTCTCTTGCGCATGGTACAGACTTTGATTGGGAGAAAGTTAACTCCCCCCATGGCTATACTCGCGACGAGATGAAGGTGTTTTTCGAGAAGGCGAAGAAATTGGCGCCTACATTGCTGAACACAATTTCTCCTTCGGCAGCCTCTGCTGTGCCTGCTGCACCATCTCCAGCGCCGAAGGCTCCGGTGCCACCATCGACTTCTAGCGAGGAACCGGCCGTGCCCCCTTCTTCCACGGAGCATAATGCTGAGGTGGCGTAGATTCAGCTTCTTTGTAGTACTTAGTTTTTCTCCTTTTGGATTGTAAAGACTCCACTTAAGTGCAACCCGAGAATCTTAGCCAAAGGGTTGTACTCTTATGTAAATATATCTTCTTTGCATGGAGTATTATGCTATCTTTCTGAAATTGTTTCTCCTTTCTTTCTTTTTGTAGTCGATACGTGGCAGTGATCCTTCTTCTCATGCTCCTGCTCCTTCCTCTGCTCGTGGATTCAATCCTCAGATTTCTTCGACTCCTAGTCAATGTAGTTACTGCACAGAATATTCTTCCAGGGTTTCCGACCTTGAGACTCGCCTATCCCTGGCCAAACGCCAAGCACAGATGGCTATTAAAAAGGCTAGCCAGGCCAGTGGCTATATGAAGAAAATCTCTTCACTTGAAGAAAAGGTCTCTAGCTTAACGGCGAAGGTTGTTCACAATGAAGAGTGCGAGTCTTTCATTCTTGGAATTGTCGAGTCTGCTGGCGAGCTGTTGCGATGTGAGTTTTCTTTCGACTTCTTCTTTTGGCTGTTTGTGCACTTCTTTTGTGATATATTTGTCATTGTAGGTACTTGCTTGGATTTTGCTACTGAAGAACGTCGAGTTGCTGAACGAAACGCTGCTTTGGAGAAGATGTCGACTGGCTATGAGACTCTGTGGTCTGATCCTCGATGCCGTAGCGCCATTGTATTACTTCAAGATCGTGCCCAGCATATTGGCGAGGCAGTTGATGGTTGCCGGCGAGCTCTTACAACTATGCATTCCATTATGCTTCCCCGTAATCCTTTGCCTGCAACTTTCCCCCTTCTTCTTGATGCTTTCCGATCTAGCCATCGTATTCATAGGTTAATAGAACTGAACTTAGTGGCTGGTGCCAATTTTGCTCTCGGGTGGATACGCAAGTGGCACCCCAGATTGAATTATAGCATGATGTCTTTAAGTTTAGCTCCTGGTAGGGCTAGCCTTCGGGTTCATATGGAGAGCACGCTTCAACCTGCTCGAAGACTTGTAGCTAGGCTTCTGGAGGCGGATGCCGCGTTTTTCCGCGAGTATCATTATTTAGATCCTTTAGGTGTAGATGATTCTGATAACCCGATGTTGTAAAGTATGTGTGGAACGCGAGAGATTTTTCGCGACTATATGTCTGAAATTTATTCTCAAGGCGTATTTGTATGGTTCGTGCGTTTGCCGCATCTTCTTTTTGAAAGACTCGTAAACTCGAATATGAGGAACGCTTTGTCTTTATTTATACTTTTAATGTAAGATACATGGGGTGACCCGAGAGATCCGGCCTGTGACCCGTGTTCTGGATCTAGAGGGCATTGCCCCTGGAATAACTCGTGGCTTTTACAGCCTTTATTGTTCTACTCTATTGTTTTGATGATGCTTATGTTGTCGTGGCTTTCCCTTTCTCCTCTGTGCCTGTGTCTTCTCCTGATGTTCCTGTTCGTGGCTTCTTCGTTTCGGGTTCCGCGGTGCACCCTTCGAGTAGCTTGACGCCTTCTGTAGTCGCGCTCTTTGCCTTTTCTGCATGGTTGGCTATTACGCCAAAATTTTGCGCCATCTTGTGGAATTCCCTGTCGCAGAGATCTGAAACTTCAAAGCTTCCTTTTACTGTGATTATTCCTTTTGGTCCTGGCATCTTAAGTACCAAATATGTGTAGTGAGGTACTGCCATGAATCGCGAAAACGCGGGTCGTCTGAGGATCGCGTGATATTGTGATGGCCAGTCCATGACTTCGAAGTCTAGTTTCTCCCTTCTGTAGTTTTGTCGGTTGCCGAAGCAAACATTGAGTGCTATTCGACCCAGCGGGTAATTGGCACTTCCTGGTACGATTCCATGAAAGGAACAGTCTGTTGGTTTCAGAAACTCTAGTGATATATGCATCGCTCGGAGTGTTTTCGCGTATATCAGGTTAATTCCACTCCCAGCATCCATGAATATTCTGTCGACATCATACGCGCCGATTTGAGCTTTGAGTACCAGAGGCGCGTTTCCTGGCCGAGGTACTGTTATGGGGTGGTCCTCTCTGTTGAACTCGATTGGTTGTTCTGACCAATGCAGATACTCTGTTGTAGCTGGAGGCGACATGACTGCTAGATTGACTTGTCGAGTTATACTCTTTTCTTCTTTGTTCGACTTAGGCACTGGTTGTATCATTGCTGTGATGTGTCCTTTGGATGGGACGTACCCTTCGTCGTCGTCGTCGTGCTCTTTGTTTTGCTGGTCTTGCCCTTGGGGGGCTCCGTTGTTTCCTTGCTTGCTTGTCGAGGGATTGTTACTTCCTTCGAATCCTTGTCGCCTTGCTTCGGTTTGTTTGTTGATTGCTGCTTCTTGTAGCTTTAAGAATGTTGTGCAGTCTTTCATTGCGTGCCTTGATACTCGCTTTCCATCGACAAACGCTGAGTGTATATGACAAGGCCCGTTGAGCGGCCCGTTGAGCATATCTTCTGGTGATGGATTGTACTCTCTGGATTCTCTTGGTGGGAACTTCTTGTAGTCCTCTCTTCCGTAGCTGCGATATCCCGAGCTTCTGCGATCGTTTCCTTGATAATTGTTGTCTTTATATCCCGCGGCGACTTGGCTATGAGGGCCGTAGGTGTCGTAGTTTCGGGATCGTCTCCTTTGGCTTCCATATCTATTTCTTCTGTCGTCCTCTGGAGATCGTGTCCGTTTGTTGTTGCACGCATCTTCTCCATCTGCAAACCTGTTTGCTGTGTCCATGAGGTCTGACACTATTTTAGGCTTGATTCTACCCATCTCTTCGACTAGGTCTCTTCGCCTTAGTCCAATGATAAACGCGTCTATTGCTCTTTCGTCTGAGACTTCGACTGCTGAATTTTTGATAAGGCTCCATCTTTGGATGTATGCTCGTAGTGTTTCGTCGCGTTGCTGCACGCATGCCTTGACTTCTTCTATTGATGCTGGTCGTTTGTATGTTGACCTGAAGTTGCTTGTAAATTGCTTTGTGAGGTCTTCCCAACTTCCAATGGATTCTTTCTCCAGTTTGCTCAACCATGACCTCGCTGCGCCGGTGAGGTGTAATTGCAAACTTTGCATTGCTGTCTCTTTGGTTCCTCCTAGTATTTGAACTGCTTGCAGGTAATCTGCGAGCCATGATTGTGGTTCCTGTGATCCGTCGTACTTTTGCTGGTCGTGAGGTAACTTGAATCCCTTAGGAACTGGAGTGGTGCGAACCCTACGAGTAAAGCACGATGCCCCCATCTCCTTTTCGTCGTCCTCATAGTCGCGCCTTTCGTTTGGGGATCGCGATCTTCGAGTTCCACCGTGCTGTTTTGGTGATGGCGATCGAGGTCGGTGTTTGCTGCTTTTATGCCGAGGACTGCTGTGACGGCGAGGTGATCTTGCTTTATGCACTTCCTTGTGGTGATGTGCTTCTTCTCCTTTTGCTGATAGCTTGTGGCCCACCATATTGAGTCCGTTTAGCGCTGCTCTATGCATATGTTCTCTAGGATCTCCTGGACTTGGTCGAGTTGTAAGTAGATATGCTTGTGCTGCCACTAGTGCTGCTTCAGGAGTTTTTGGTAGGATGTTTCCCTGCTCGTCGACCGATAGGAAGGACGAGTCGAGGTTTTTGGAAATACTTTGCCTGTCAGAATACTCGAGGTTATCGTACCTTGAACCATGTCGACGATTTTTCCTTGCGTTGCTGTACGATGCGTCGCTTCGTGCTCTACGAGCAGCTTCACTAGCTGCGATGGCTGAATCTTTTCTTCTTTGTATCTCTACCTTTTCCTTTGCTAATTGCTTTGCTTGCTGCCTGAGGGCATAATGATACCCAAAAAGCATGTCTTTGCTGGAGCTGGATGGTATTGGTTTGCCGTGTTCTACGGCTTCTCTTATTATTTTCCACTCGTCGACTGATAGTCGAATTTTCTCCCTGGCTGCGAGGGTTTCCACTGTTTGCCCTTCTGCTAGGTGATTCGCTCCTCTGTCGATATTTGCTGGGTTTATCACTGGGTTGTTATTTTCATCAAATTCTTCTGAGTTGTCGCCCACAATGGCGAGTACCTGGCACTGCTTGCCGATGTTGCTATTAAAGCTTGAAAAGATCGAGTTGCTGTCTTCAGAAAGCTCTAACCCTGTCTTCCATGTGTCTGTTGAATTGTCTGAGATATTGTCGAGGCAGATCGTGAGATCATTGATTTGGACTTCCACGTCAAAATTTTCCTTTTCTTCGCCGTCTTCTGCGATCTTTTCTTTTTGCACTTCTTCTAGGCTGACCGGCGAATTTACTTCGCTGGAAGAGCCTTCAGAATACTCCATCATCATTGTTGTTTCGGGTTCTTGTGCCGACGGATCTTGATCTTGTTTCGTCGGATCCGAAAGGCGAGAGGAACCCGACGGCCCGATGAAGATGCTCAAACTTCCAATTGTTAGTTCTACCTCTTGACTTCCGTCGACTTCTGGACTGCTGTTGGCTAAAAGCGAAAAAGCCGTCGAATTCATGGTTCCAACGCCCTCAATCCCCACGGTCGGCGCCAATTGACGAGGGTTAGCTCGACAAATGTCCTAGATGAAGGACTTAGGATCGGGGAGATAGGGCGTCGGATGAACTCGAAGGTAAAGTTAGTCGAAATAGGCGTGTACCGAAAGTAAACTTGGGTATTCAACCTGGCTTGCTTTCAATCTGCTCTACACCGTCCCCTCCTGGCCCCTATATATAGGTGGCCAGGTCTCGAGGATCGGGTAGGGTTCGATACAGATTACAAATATCGACATACGGTATTAACTCGTATTCGACTATCATTACAATTGGGCCTAGCTTATCGGGCCTCAGGGGTACTCAACTAACGGGCTCTATTAACTATACCCTTATCACCGGGTATGCTTGGAACTTAGAATGAAGGGGAAGGAGCGAAAACTCTCACAAAGGAGGAAAAATCTCTAGAGGCAACCTTCCATTTTAATGTGTTAGGCCTTCATTTGCAAAATCTGGCGAAAAAGTGACACGACTAGTAATCTCAGATTATTCACATATTCCCATTGTCATTTCTTGCTCTTTCTTCAAATTATTGATTGGCTTTTCTTGCCGATCCTTGGGTAAAATTTGTTTTCGACTAGTGAAATTTTGTCTAGCCACGACCCAAAGCAAGTACTACGACGAGCCAAACTTGGCTGCCAATGGCATCGAACGGACCACATCATGTTGCGATTTGCCAACACACACAACACGCCAATACGAGTCGGCGATCGCTATTTCGGCGACCCCGTCGTCGCGCGCTTCTTCTTCCCGCCCCTTCCTCCGCTGACTGATCCATAGTTCCACATCCTCCCCACCACCGTGCGATCTCGCCGCCGGCTGGGAGACCTAACCCGCGACGCCGCGATGTCGTACTCCCACCCTACCCAGGGCGACACTATCCCGCTCCACCCCTCCTCGGCGAAGTCCGACATGGACGAGATCGAGAGCCTCATCAACGCCGCGCCCTCCGCCGCCGCCGTCCTCCCGGCGCGGCCCTCGTCCCCTCCGCGCGCATCCATCCCCATCTCCAACTCCCCTGCCGTCCCCCCTCCGTCCACCCCGAGGCCGCAGCCGCTCCCGCCCTTCTCACCCTCCGCGCCGCTCCCCTCCGCCTCCGTCTCCATTCCCATCGCCGCGGACGGGTTCGGCGCACCGACCAACACGCTCACCGAGCCCGTCTGGGACACCGTCAAGCGCGACCTAACCCGCATCGTCAGTAACCTCAAGCTCGTCGTCTTTCCTAACCCATTCCGCGAGGACCCGGGAAAGGCGCTCCGCGATTGGGATCTCTGGGGCCCGTTCTTCTTCATCGTCTTCCTCGGTCTCACACTCTCCTGGTCGGCCTCGGTCAAGAAGGTAGCTGCCGCATCGATCCTGCATTGGTTCTATGTGAAATACAAATCTGTATCAATATTCAATTCAGTCACAACTTGCAACTCGTGTATATGAAAAACTCTGTTCGAATGACCCAATACAAACCATACAATGATTTTGTTCGATTGACTATACAATGAATATACCGTGAAGTTCTATGACAGTATGACCAACATGGGGACCCCGACCAGACCACATTAGTTTGGAGGACTGGAGCCTCCTCCGAGAATCTCCAATGCCTCATTTACCTAGTACCAATGCTATGGGCGGGATCGCCATCATGTTGTATAAACTAGTACTCGCAGTAGTAATATTCATGTATATCTTCATGAGCCTTTGCTTCTCTCTTGGAGGTTGGGCTTTGATAATCATGAAGTAGTGTAGTACCTGTCAGTCGCATGGGCGATTGATAACACCTTCACTATTTATACAATCTCATCCTGTATGATTTTATCTCAATATAAAAATGTTACAGGAAAATTAGATAACCTTATCATTGCCTGTTTTTTTTTTGAGAGACCTTATCATTGCCTGTTTATGTATTGTAGTTGTCGCAATGTAGCTGCAGCAGTGGATGCCAATCCTTTAGAAACCAGTTATGTTAAACGCCAGATTGGCACAGCCAAATTCTTATTTGTAGCATGAGCTTTACAAACTTCCTTTACATATTAGAAGTGGATGTGCATCTGTATAAAGAATATAAGAGCATAAAGGGTACATGGGAATTTCTCAACTGCCAATGCTCATGTAATTGCTACTGCCTTACTGGAGTTTAGACTTGCAATTTTGTCAATCTCTCGTTCTTCTTGGCTGACTCAACCACTCTAGATGCCAAAAAGTCGTTCCATGTCATACATTTTTCACGAGTAAACCAAAGTTTTGTGGAGGATGGTAGTATATTCTTAGAAGGTGGACCATGTTGTTACGTGTGGCATTCAAACCATGATAGGTAGCCATGGGCATTCCGCATTCCACTAATTTTTGTATGGAGGTCTCCAGTTTGGAAGCATACGTGCCATCTTATAATGTTTCATGAGTTCCAGTAAAAGGCTAGTGTTGATGAAAATTATTTACGGTGGAGGGCTGTGGTGAAAATGAGAAGTGCCGCACTGAAAACCATTTTCTGGAACTTAAGCATTTGATGTTCTTCTGGAGTTCCCACCGGCAACAAACAGGAATCAATCACAACGAAGTAATTTCATTTTAGTAGAAAAAATAGACTTTTAATATGCCAGTATTCTTTGAGATTCAGTAGTTTCCGTGAGAACTTCTTCTGCAGTTATGCTTCTATACTTCTTTCATATGACAATGATGCATCACATACTGATTTGATGACATGCTTTTGTTTTGCAGTCTGAAGTATTTGCTGTTGCTTTTGCTGTACTGGCTGCTGGTGCTATAATTCTCACGCTGAATGTGCTGCTTCTGGTACTTACTCTCTTCCCCACACTGCTTACTTGTGTGTGCACAACTGAAGTGCATATACACACTAGTTGCCACCTGTTCTTTTGGGTGTAACTAGCAAGCTGGCCCTCGCAAATGTGAGGACAACATCTGAAAGTTACCAGAAAATATATGGTTTCATATAAATATATAACTCTAAAGTCATCATAAATATTGCACTATAATAAAATGTCTAAAAAAACCAACTACTGAAGCAATTGGGACTATAAATGTGGATTAGCACGGTGTCTAAAAAAACCATATCTCACTCAAAATCCATCACTAATGCCTTGACAAATGCAACTACCGGAACAATTCAACATTATTGAATTACCGGTATAAAAGTGGATATTCTCTAATTTTAAAATGGAACCGCAAAGAAAATATTCAACATTATTGAATTACCGGTATAAATTTAGAACTAAGGCATTTAAGGGACTAAGAAAGATAGGCTAGCAACCAGGTTTATAACGCATTTTTAATATTTTTTAAATCAGCAAAAACTAATATGGATCAGTGGGAGTAGTCAAATTTGTGTACTTTGAATTATCCAAAAGAGAATTTTATTTGTCCTTTTGATCCAAAATATAATTATTTTTACACTCTTGGAATTAGCTTTTCTCATGATGTTCTTATTTAACTATCATCTATGAAATTGAGTGTATAACCCTAGGATAATCATATTTGGGAGAACTCGGATAATCCATTGCGTCTTCAGTATGTTGTGAATTTTGCAGCAACATAGCACATTTCAGTAGTAGTGTTTTTCTTTGGCAGTAGTAGTAATTGCTAACCAAACTTATCTAATGGTAACTATCTTTGGCCGGAGTAGTAATTGCTAGCCAATCTTATCTAATGGTATCTGAGCAGTAGTTATTATTTATATATTTTCAATGATATTTTTACTACTCCCTTTATCCAAAATTAGTTGTCTTACTCTCTTCGTCCACTGTATTTCCAAAATTGTTAGAGAATCAAACTTAAATGTTTGACTGTGTTAAAATAAACAGACACCAATGTTTATGTCATCAAATTAGTTGATTCAGGATGAAATATATTTTTATTATTTAGCTATTTGGATTCAATAATATTGTTATATTTTATATAAACTCAGTCAAATTTAAAATAGTTTCGTTCTCTAAAAAAACTACACTCTTTTACGCACGAAGGGAGTATCTACACACTAAAACATATGTGCGTATCTAGATAAAATTAAGATAACTAATTCATAACAGAGAAACTACTCCCTCCGATCAGAAATAAGTGTCGGTAACTTAGTATAAACTTTGTACTAAGTTAGTACAAAATCACCGACATTTATTTCCGATCGGAGGGAGTACCATTAATTAGCATATGCTATTAGAGAAAACACCATTAATTAGCATGCACTATTAGCTCTTGACATAGTCCAAGAGATGCACGCTAAAGCTGGCTTGGTCCCTTTTCCTTTTTCAATGGACTCTATCAATTCTTGTTTGTGAATTATAAGTGGACTCTATCCCTTACGTGCTTTACCCTGAGTATAGGGTGATTGGATCAGTTTGTTGATTTCCGGTTCGTGTCTAGCTGGGTCGCAATATTTTTTTAACGTGGCCAAGTTGTTTGGAATATACACGTGTAGGTCGTTTTCAATCTATTTTCTAAATTTAACTTACGTGACAAGTCAATGTTGTTTGTACTAATGAACAACTTTACGTAACCTTTATTATCTTTAAATCATAACCACATATTTTAGATCTAACTGTTAAAATTAATTTAGATGATGTGGATTAACGTGGTGTCTCGAAAACATAACCCTGTATTGTGCTTTTAGTATATAGTAGATGACCACACATCGTTTCATATGCAGGGTGGCCAGATCATCTTCTTCCAAAGCCTCAGTCTTCTTGGATACTGCCTGTTCCCTTTAGATGTTGGAGCTCTGATCTGCCTGCTGAAGGACAACGATGCACTGAAGATGGTTGTCGTGGCGGTAACATTAGCGTGGAGTTCCTGGGCAGCGTATCCGTTCATGAGCGCTGCCGTCAACCCAAGGAGGAAGGCCCTTGCCCTTTATCCCGTCTTCCTCATGTACGTCTCTGTTGGCTGCCTCATAATCGCCATAAACTAAGGGTTTCAGAAGTCTGGAGATTTTGCCATCAGACCATCAGAGTGCATATAGTTTTGATCTGTCCGGTTTTGTTTTGTAATCATGGCTCACTAATCTGTAGTAGTTTTCTTCTTTACATAATCAAAGGTCATACGGCCATAGAGTTCAGTAGAAAATTATAAGTACTTGATGTAAAGGTAGTATAAGGTACTCGTTGTTTTCCACACATCCAGAATAAAATTTTAGGCTGCTGATGGTGTTTGTCTCATTTTCTGTCTGTAGTCTACCATCTCTGCCGTGCTACCAGGTTTCTGTGTGCCCGGTTATTATTACTTGGTCAAGAGTTCTTCCTGGAAGTTCTCACTGAGGCATCTGGTCTGGTAACTGCGTACTGGATCAGAGGCCTGCTATTCACCGCAACTAGTACCAAAGTGCAATTGGAGTTCAGTTAATTGCTCGCATGAGTTGCTCTGTTATTTCTAGTCTACCTCGTAGTCTCGTCGTGTGTACTCTGCAGCATGACCGATGTGACTGTGAAGTCTGAACTGAAGTCGTCCTTGATTTCTGACTCCTCTTCTAGCAAACAGAGGACATGAATGGGTGGTCTTCCGTCCTGACTTGATATCACCTTGTTCAATTCCACATTCTCAAAGCATATCGAAGCTCCACGACTCTGGAAGTTCCACTTTCAGCGTGTGTGTATGTGTCTACTCCATGTGCAATAAAAACGATCTTGGAAATTAATCAATTAGCTTCTACTTCATTTGCCATGGTCTGCAGGGCAGAGCTGAGCGTCCCTAGGGGTCGAATCCCCGGATCCACTAGGTGCAGAAGCCGACATCCTGCAAATGCTTCATTGAAGCCAACAAATGTTTTGTTTGTAGTGAAAAATTGTACTATGTAACATCATTGCAGCATAATCCCACCTAGGGTAGCAAATAAATTATGCTATTGTAGCATCGTTGTAAAAAAAAACCATGGTGTGTTAAAAATGAATAAAAAACATCGCTACATTTCAAAAACAACAATGCAGGAAAAAGTGAGTATGCAACAAAAATGACAGCTGCAGCTGGACGATGCCGCCACCACGAATGCACCACGAAGCCCACGAAGCCGCTGTGGCCCTCGCCAACAGGCCGACCATTTTGTCACACACCGAGATCTCCACGCGAGGGGGAAGAGAGCCCCCCGCTGCCACCTGCGTTTGGCCTTCGTCTGATGACAGAGGGAGGGGACGAATGAGGGGTCGAGGGGAGGCTAGGGTTCCCTCGCTGTCACTAATACGAGGGACGCACGCGCGCAAGAGGGGGGAGGGGGGTGTCTTCCAAAAACACAGTTTTATGTGACATATATGGTACTTACGGTCCTGCAGTGTAAAAAAGGTCTGGCCATAAAACCGAGAAACAGTAGAACCATGGTATTTACAATAAGGCAGTGATTGTTGTCCATACAAGGAAATAGTACAGCGTTGTTTTTTGATACTTTCGGTTTTACCAAAAAGAAAGCCTTGCTGCCAAACATAGACAGTTGATGAAGTTTCTTCGGTACGCCGACCTATCAACATATCAGGAATGTCATGCCAGGAATAGGTAACTCGACGGGGTCAAGCCTCAAAAGGAGTTGCATTACATTGCAGCTATAGGAGAAAACTCCTAAACTTAGCCAAAACAAATACAAGAGTCCAAGCAACGGCTAAACTGATACCAAGTCCTTCCTTCCTGTCATTCCAAAAATAAAAGGTCCTTCCTTCCTGCCACCTTCCGGGTCTTTCCTTGGCACCTCCTTCTCCGCGCGTACGAGACGTGGTCGGTCCGGTCGTCTCTTCGATATTTAAGGATCGGCGGGCGCGTCTTTGGCGGCACACCCGGCGATTTGTGACCGATCGAGCTCTGTATTTGTTTGTGTCTGAGGAGGGCAGTTATGGGCGATCAAGTGGAGGCGCCGGCAGCGTCGTCTATGACGATGGAGGCGGCGGAGCAGCTCATCCAGCTGAGCGGCGGCCGCGACGATGGAGGCTCGGGGGAATCGGAGAGCAAGAGCGCGGACAGCGTCAAGGCTGGCGAGAAGCAGAAAGGTGATGATAAAGAGGCGGTGACGGCCGTGGTTGAGAGCAGCAGCAGTGCCGGGAAGAGGGGTGACGCAGAGAAGGGTGGCAGCGAAGACGACGAGGCCGTCATGGGCGGAGTCAAGAGGCGGAGGCCGAGGTTCCGGTCGCTGGCGGACATATACAGGACAACGAAAAGGATCGACCTCGTGCCCTCCCGCGATGTGGCGGAGGAGGACGGGAGCAGTGAGGGGAAGGAGAAGAAGGGGAAGATGAAGAAGAAGAGGGCGGCGGGTGGAGCGACACATGACGGGGCGGTCGCCGCGGCGGCGCCGTCGAAGGCGAGGAGAGTGGTAGGCCGAAGAAGTAGCACCGTACGCCAGTCGTAGTAGTTCTCAGGTTGTCAGGAGCGCTAGTAGCTAGATAGATAGATAGAACAATGGCGCGTGCTTGCGTGGACAATTAAATCAAAGATGGATGTATCGGTTTTGCTTATCTTGAAGAACAAGAATTTTGCCAAACTTCATATTGCGTCCGGGAACTGATGTGTGATATTGCCAATTGGCTCTTGTATCGATCGTTACTTAATTGATTATTCGGTGATGCACATGTTGGCATTTTGCGTACGACGATTGCCTGGTAGATCAAGCATCGATCCGCTTAGTAAACTGCATTTGGAATGCTCCCCAACTGAATACATTACTCAAAAGTAAAAAACATCTCATAAGATTGATAAAAAAACTTTTGATAAAAGGGAGGGATGAATGCAGTGTCGGATCCAGGATTGAAGCAAACCCACGCAAAAAGTAAGCACATCAAACCAACAAAAGAAACTTATGCAATGGAGCACACATACTTCTGCACGATTACATATAATTTCAACTCATCTGGTAAATGCCCAACAAAGTACATATGAGAGGGAAAAAACTAGAACAGATAGCTAGTTACGACATGCTCTATCTTTATCTATTGACATGGCATGTCATTATTTTATCTTAAAAAGTATGATGTTACTACTTAATTGACCCCACTATAGCTAGTCTTAGACTCAAGCGGTACCGATAACCATTCGGTTGCTGTCTCCGCACCACTCATTTCTAGCTCGTTCATGGGTTGTGGTGAAAATAAGAAGTGTTGCACTGAAAACCATATTCTGAAACTTTAGCATTTGATGTTCTTCAAAAGTTCTCACAGGTAACAAGTATAAATCAGTCACACTAAGAATGAATAATTTTATTTTAGTAAAAAAACTTCCAATATGCCAGTATCCTTTGCGATTCAGTTGTTTCCGTGAGAACTTCTTCCGCAGTTGCGCTTCTTTACTTCTTTCATATGACAGATGCCATCACACACTGATTTGATGACATGCTTTTGGTTTGCAGTCTGTTGCTTTTGCTGTACTGGCTACTGGTGCTATAATTCTCACGCTGAATCTAGAATGTGCTGCTGCTGGTATTTAGGACCCGTTCGGGAACCCTCCGCTCCTCAACCCGCGCTCCCGGAGCGGAAAGATCCACACTTTATTTTTCGGGAGTTGCTCAAACCGAGCTCCTCAGTTCCATGGAATTGAAGGAGTGGAGAGGTTCCGAACACTCCCTTACTCTCTTCCCCAGAAGTGCGTTCGTGTGTGTGCATAAGCAGTGGCGGAGCTAGGGGGACCAGCAGGGGCCATTGCCCCCCCCCCCCCTATGCCATGGAATAGCAGGAGCAAAATTATGGTTAAATGTAATTTTGACAGGATTTTTAGTGAAAACTAGCATATTCCCCCCCCCCCCCAAACGAAAATTAGCATGTTTGGCCCCCTTTATTCTTGAATCCTGCCTCCGCCCCTGTGCATAAGTGCATATACGCATTCTCTCTCTAAAAAAAGTGCATATACCACCTGTTCATTTGTGGGGCAATGACTACGTAACGTTTCATACGCAGGGTGGCCACATCATCATCTTCCAAAGCCTCAATCTTCTTGGATACTGCATGTTCCCTTCGGATGTTGGAGCTCTGATCTGCCTGCTGAAGGACAACGATGCACTAAAGATGGTTGTCGTGGCAGTGACATTAGCGTGGAGCTCCTGGGCAGTGTATCCGTTCATGAGCGCTGCCGTCAACCCAAGGAGAAAGGCCCTGGCCCTTCATTACTCTGTCTCTGTGATATTTTTTCTTCTTTACATAATCAAAGGTCATAGGTGTTAGTTTGATCTCCACAGGACCGAGTCCAACGACTCGATCCAAACCTTGATTCGCGCCCTGATCGGGGGCGTCCAATCGAATATGGTTGATGGGCCCCTGTGGCAGCGCTATATAAACAGAGGTGGGGGCCGGGGCATGCAGTACGAGGTTCACCACGTTGCCTCTCGACCCACCGACACTCCCTACCGATCTAGGGTTAGCGCTTGGTCACGGGAAGTACACCACCGCCGCCGCCACCCTCACTCACCCACGCTCACGCCGTCGCCCATCGCCATGGCCTCCGGCTCAAGTTCATCGAGCACCGGAGCAGGTATTCCTCTTCCACATCTCTCTATTTCTCTCTCAGATCCCAAGTTTTTGGTACATAGACAGAACATCACCGAGATATTCTAGCCTAGATACTTAACAATGGTATCAGAGCGTGTTCTAGTTCTAGATTTTTCGGTAGAGAAGAAATCAAAGTGCAAACCCTAGTTCATTCCCACAGTCAAAATCCCCAAAAGAATCCCAAATCAAGAACAGAGATCAGAGGGGAAAAAAGAGAACTTACCGGCATCGCCGGCAAAGAGCGCCGCCATCTTGGCCGCGCCGTCCCGCTCGATCTCGATGCGCACCTTTTCAGGGGCATCTGAGAAGAAGGACAGGGCAGTGGAGGGGCACTCGCCTCACCACGACCAAAAGGGAGTGACCCCTTCGGGGGCAAAGGGCGAGCCTCCGAGCTGTCGTCCTCTCTGTCTCGTGGCGCCGCGCTCGTGTCACTGAGATGCAGAAGGGGGCGAGCAGAGGGCAAAGAAAGGGGAGAGGGGAAGACCGCCGCGGCAGTGCGCGTCGCCATCAATGGCGAGTCGCCGGCCTCGGGTCTCCCTTCTCCAATCGCCGCCGATGTGTTCGGGAAAAGAGGAGAGACAGAGAAAAAGGGAGGTGGGAGATCCTCACCTCGCCACCGTCGTGGTAGGCGCCGCCCGTCGCCGGCAGCGCGCCGCCCGCGGGGGGCTCGGCCCTTTCCAGCCGCCACGGGCGGGAGTAACAGAGAAGGGGAGAGGAGAAAGTGGAGCTAGGGTTCACTCTGGACCAGTGCGGGGGCGAGTTTTGTTCCGGCCAGTCTACCCGCTCAACCGTCGGATCAGCATCCGACGGTCAGGGATGAGCGGCGCTGGCGCCAGCAGGCCACGGGCCGCAACGGACTGGGCCGGGAGAGTGAGCGGCGGCTAGTAACTGCCGGCACAGCGCACTGACGGGCTGTGGGCTATCACCTACGACAGAAAAACAGTTTTTTCCTCTAATTTTTACAGAATAAGAATTTCAATGGTTTTTGCTCAAATTTTGAGCACATTTCACATAGTTTTCTCTGCTCAAATTATTCCAACGAAAATTTGTTTAGAGAATCCAAAAGTTATAGAAACTTTTCTGAAAAGTTTAAAGTTAATGGATTTATTTAATTCATAATTTCGGGTGCAAATAGTTAAAAGTGTTATTTAAAGGTAGAAATACCTAAAAGTGAGATTTTTTTTGAAAGGTGTGATAAAGTGATTTTAAAGTGATTGTGATTCTGTTATTATATAACCAATGTTGTTAATAGCATGATCATAATTTATTTATTATATGTTAAAAGGTGCATTTATCTCTATTTTTGCCCAACGGTGATATAATTTTAATTGCACAAATAGTTGAATGTGTTGATTTATACCAACGTTGGATTAATGCATGCAATTGTTTTGTTATCTCACATCTTTGTGAATTTTAGGAGGTTACAATTTGATGAGTTACCTCAAAGATGTTCTGACGCTCAGGGGTGACAACTACACTGAGTGGAGGAAGAAAGTTGACTTGGCTTTTGTCTGCGCTGAAGTCGATTGGGTTGTGGACACTCCACAGCCAGTCAAGCCGATAGAGCCAGTCAGAGATGCAAAGGATGATGACGCTCCATGGGACAAAAAGACAAAGGACCATGCTCTAGTGGAGCTAGCATATGTGCTAGTGAACCAAAAGTGGGTCAATGCAAATAAAAAGTGCATGGCCTTTATAAAGAACACGATTGAGAACGCCATTGCGGGCTCAATCGAAGAGTGTGCTTTTGTTGGGGAGTTTCTAGAAAATATAAAGAGCCAGTTCACTGGCTCTTCAAAGGTGTATGCTACCCAGCTGCTCAAACAGCTGGTCACAGAAAAGTACACAGGAGGTGCACATGGCATCAGGGAGCACATCCTGAGGATGAGCAACATGGCTTCTAAACTAAAGCCCATGGATGCTGATCTGGAACTAAAGCCCACTCTGCTTGTTCACCTTGTCATGGCTTCATTGCCTAAAGAGTTTGATAACTTTGTTATCAACTACAACATGTCCCCTGACAAATGGGACATAGAAAAAATGATTGCCATGTGTGTGCAAGAAGAAGATAGGATGAAGGCCTCAAATGGTGGTTCCATCAACTATGTCAAGGACAACAGGAAAAGGAACTACCAGAACAGCAATCAAGGTTCTCCCTCTAAGCCATATGGCAAAGGTCCCCAACAGTATCATCAGCCCACTCTCCCAGTGGATAAAGACTAGTGTCTCCACTGCAAGAAGACTGGGCACTTCAAGAAAGACTGTCCAGAATGGCTCAAGTCCATAATGTCAAAGAAAGGTAAAGATACAGTTTCTTTTGTAAATGAATCCTTGTATTCACAGTTTTCAAAATCTACTTGGTGGATTGACTCAGGTGCAACTGTTCATGTTGCAAATTCTTTATAGGGATTCCATTTGACAAGGACTATGCAAAGAAGCGAAAGATGCATTGAAGTCGCAAATGGAGTTCAAGCAGACGTTGAAGCTGTTGGCGACATCTCCTTGGAGTTAGCTGATGGCTTTTTGATTTTTGTTAGAGATATTTTATTTGTTCCTGCGCTTCACAGAAACTTAATAAGTGTATCACGTTTGGATAAAGACAGTTATGAGTGTTATTTTGCACACGGCAAGTGTGCCATATGGTTTAAAGATGCTTGTGTGGGTGTTGCTTTACTTCACAACGAGCTTTATTTGTTATCCTTACGTGAAAAAGTGTATTCTGTGTGTAATGTGAATGAACAAACTTCCTTATCGAACAAAGAAGAAAAGAAAATAAAAAGAACTCATGACTCATCGAAGTTATGGCACTATCGATTAGGCCATATTTCGAGGGAAAGAATCGAAAACCTCATTAAAAATGATATTCTTCCTTCGTTAGAGTTCTCCGATATAGAACAATGCATAGATTGCATAAAAGGAAAGTATGTAAAGCAAATTAAAAAGGGTGCAAACCGAAGTACAACGACACTAGAAATCATTCACACTGATATTTGTGGACCGTTTTCTGTGAAAAGTGTGGATGGCTATGACTCGTTCATAACATTCACAGATGATTACTCCCAATATGGTTATATTTATCCAATTAAAGAAAGGTCTGAAGCATTGGATAAATTTAAAATATTCAAAGTAGAAGTTGAAAATCAGCATGATAAAAGAATTAAAATAGTCTGGTCCGACCGTGGCCGGGAGTACTACGGTCGGCACACTCCATATGGTCAAGTACCTGGACCTTTTGCAAGGTTCTTACAGGAAAATGGAATAGTCGCCCAATATTCTATGCCGGGCGAACCTCAGCAAAATGGAGTAGCTGAAAGGTGCAACCATACTCTTATGGATATGGTGCGCAATATGATGAGTTATTCCACCCTGCTAATGGGATTATGGATGGAGGCGCTTAAAACCGCCATTCATATTCTCAACAGAGTACCAAGCAAGTCGGTGCCCAAAACACCGTATGAGTTGTGGACATGGAGAGTACCCTTTCTGCGCCACTTGAGGGTCTGGGGGAGCCCAGCTGAGGCAAAAGTATTTAATCCAAATATTGCAAATTTAGACCCCAAAACAGTAACTTGCCACTTCATTGGCTATCCTGACAGATCAAAAGGTTATCGTTTGTACTGTCCAGATAAATACACAAAGTTTGTAGAAACGAGACATGCAGTCTTCTTGGAGGACGAATTGATGAGGGGGAGCATGGTAGCTCAGAAAATTGATCTTGAGGAGAAGAGGGTGCATGCACCTAATCTGATGATTCAGGAGCCATTTTTCTCGCTACCTGTTGTGCCTGCACCAACAATCCCTGAGATTGTGGTGCAATCACCTGTTGTAACTCCACCCATGACAACAAGGTGTGAAGATTCAGAACCTATCCGTCAGGAGCCGACTGAACCCTTTGTTGAGCATGAAAGGGAGCTGCAGCAACCACCTCTAATAGATATACTATAAGTTGAGGTACATAATGAGCCAGAGAATGAGGCTCTTAGAAGGTCCAAAAGAGTCAAGAAATCAGCTATTTCTACTGATTATAAAGTTTATAACACACAAACAGTTCATATGAAAGGTGATCCCACTTCATATGAAGAAGCTATGGGAGGCCCTAACTCATCGAAATGGTTGGAGGCCATGGAAGATGAAATGAGGTCGATGAGTTCCAACAATGTTTGGGACTTAGAGGAAATTCCCAAAGGAGCCAAAACAGTAGGCTGCAAATGGGTCTACAAAATAAAGTATGACTCTAACGAGAACATAGAAAAATATAAAGCGCGTCTAGTGGCAAAAGGATTTACACAAAGAGAAGGGGTAGATTACAATGAGACATTTTCTCCAGTCTCATGTAAGGATTCCTTCAGAATTATAATGGCACTAGTTGCACATTTTGATTTAGAGTTGCATCAAATGGATGTAAAGACGGCATTTCTAAATGGAGATTTAGAAGAAAAAGTTTACATGAAACAACCCAAGGGTTTTTTCATGGAGGGGAAGGAACACATGGGATGCCATCTAAAGAAATCCATTTATGGATTAAAGCAAGCCTCTAGACAGTGGTATCTAAAGTTTAATGGTACCATCAAAAGATTTGGATTTAAAGAAAACATCGAGGACAACTGTGTCTATGCAAAGTTTAAAAGTGGGAAATATATTTTCCTAATCTTGTATGTGGATGATATCTTGCTTGCTAGCAGTGATGTTAGTCTTCTGCGAGAAACAAAAAAGTTTTTGTCCTCAAACTTTGATATGAAAGATCTTGGTGAAGCTTCGTATGTTTTGGGCATAGAAATTCATTGAGATAGAAAGAATGGAGTGTTAGGACTATCACAGAAGGCATATTTAGAAAAGGTTCTAATAAAGTATAATATGCATAAGATTAATGCCACACCTGCTCCTATAGTCAAGGACGACAGTTTTGGGGAATATCAATGCCCCAAGAATCAGTATGAGATCGATCAAATGAAAGCAGTACCATACGCTTCGGCTGTTGGAAGCTTACAGTATGCACAAGTGTGCACTCGCCCTGACTTAGCTTTTATCACCGGGGTACTCGATAGATATCAGTCAAATCTAGGCATAGAGCACTGGAAGATGGTAAAGAAAGTATTGCATTATGTGCAAGGAACAAAAGACCTCATGCTAACCTATAGAAGATCTGATTCCCTAGAGATAAAAGGGTATTCAGATGCAGATTATGCGGGAGACAAAGATGATAGAAAAGCCACAACAAGATATGTGTTCACTCTCGCAGGAGGGGCTATTTCATGGAGAAGCTGCAAACAGACAATAGTTGCATCATCCACGATGTATGCTGAATTTATAGCATGTTTTGAGGCCATGAATCAGGTGTTATGGCTAAAGAAATTTATACCCGACTTGAAAGTGGTGGATTGTATTGACAAACCACTAAAGATGTACTATGACAACCAGCCTGCAGTATTTTATGCTCACAACAACAAGTCGAGTAAAGCTACTAGACCAATAGAAGTAAAGTATTATGTTGTGAAAGATAAAATCCAGGATCAAACTATAAGACTCGAGCATATAAGGACAAAGGATATGCTTGCGGATCCGCTAATGAAAGGCTTACCACCCAGTGTGAACACTTAGCCGGCATGGGTTTAATGGGAAGCCTATGATTCCTGGATCATAAGAGTCCCAAAAGTAACAGAATTTGTTTCAAAACAGAAAAGTGTATAGTGGCTGTCTGATTCTATCAGCAATTGAGCTGTGACGATGAAACATGCTCTATGTACTGATCCGTGATGAAATGAGTAAAGTATAAAGTTAAAGTAAAGTTGAGATCGAGGGGGAGAATGTTAGTTTGATCTCCAAAGGACCAAGTCCAACGACTCGATCCAAACCTTGATTCGCACCCTGATCAGGGGCGTCCAACCGAATATGGTGATGGGCCCCTATGGCAGCGCTATATAAACAGAGGTGGGGGCCGGGGCACACAGTACAAGGTTCACCGTGTTGCATCTCGACCCACTGACACTCCCTACCGATCTAGGGTTAGCGCTTGGTCACGGGAAGTACACCACCGCCGCCACCCTCACTCACCCACGCTCACGCCGTCGCCCATCGCCATGGCCTCCGGCTCAAGTTCATCGAACACCGGAGCAGGTATTCCTCTTCCACATCTCTCTATTTCTCTCTCAGATCCCAAGTTTTTGGTACATAGACAGAACATCACCGAGATATTCTAGCCTAGATACTTAACAATAGGGCCATAGAGTTCAGTAGAAAATTCTAAGTACTTGATGTAAAGGTAGTAAGGTACTCGTTGTTTTCCACACATCGAGAATAAAATTTTAGGCTGCTGATGGTGTTTGTCTCATTGTCTATCTCTAGTCTACCATCTCTGCCGTGCTATCAGGGTGCCTGGTTATTATTACTTGGTCAAGAGTTCGTCCTGGAAGTTCTCACTAAGGCTAGCCATAGTGATAGTATCATAGAAGTATCATGCAATTTAGGCCCACCAAAATGCTTATGTGGTAGTTAATTAAGGAAGAGAGAGAAGTTTAGAGTATCATAGGTGGAGACTGTATCATAGCGCATGTTACGAGAAAAATTAATACCAAATAGATCTTGTACATCAATTTTGCATTGAGATTCTATATATCAATAAATATTATTAGATTATGATACTGCAATATAATACCATTCATTATAGAGGTAGTATCATATAGTAGTATCATATGCATGATACTACTATATGATACTACCAACTATGGCTAGCCTAATGCATCTGGATCAGAGGCGTGCTATTCACCGCAACTACCAAAGTGGAATTAGAGTTCAGTTAGACTACCCACAATGAGAGTATCATAGGTAGTATCATGCATGCCATATTGGTAAAAAAGCTAATGTGGCGCATTAATTAGTGAAGAGAGAGATGATAGTAGTATCATGATATGATAATGTATCTGTAAGACAATGAGTTTGGGGGAACTAGCTCAACCCTCTAGGGTGGCCTATCACATATATATAATGAGTGTGTTACAATGGTACAATACACGTACACATATACAGAAGCTATACAGTCTAACACCCTCCCTCAATCTTAGCCACTTCCTAAAGAATCTAGAAGGGTAAGATTGCGCCTACAGAACTCAAACTGTGGTAGAGGCAAAGATTTGGTGAAGATGTCTGTAAGTTGATCCTTAGAGGAAATGAACTTGATCAGAAGTCGCTTCTGTGACACACGTTCCCGTACAAAGTGATAGTCAACTTCGATGTGTTTCGTTCGGGCATGGAATACCGGATTGGCAGAGAGGTATGTGGCACCGATGTTATCACATCAAAGAATAGGAGGCTGCGACTGGGATATACCCAATTCCTGAAGCAAAGACTGTACCCAGATGATCTCAGTTGTAGCATCACCCACAGCCTTATACTCAGCTTTAGTACTGCTACGTGATACAGTAGCCTATTTCCGAGCACTCCAGGCGATCAAGTTAGAGCCAAAGAACACAGCATAGCCCCCCGTGGATCGCCTGTCATCCGGACTGCCAGCCCAGTCTGCATCAGAATACGCCGAGAGGACCCCAGAAGGGTTCGGCTGAAGATGCAGTCCATAGGACACTGTGAGTCGTTTATAGTGCAAGATGCGCTTAACAGCAGACCAATGAGTGTCGCGAGGTGCATGTAGATACTGACAAACTCTATTGACAACATAAGAAATATCTGGTTTCGTGATCGTCAAGTACTGAAGACCACCAACAATACTCATGTACTCCATCGCATCTGTAGAAGACAGAAGCTCACCATCAACGGCAGTGATTTTGTCAGTAGTAGACATAGGTGTGGTAGTCGTCTTGCACTTTAGCATCCCAGCCCGCTGCAATAAATCCAAGGAATACTTCTTTTGCGTCATAACAAGTCCATTAGCACGAGGAGCAATCTCTACACCAAGAAAGTAGTGGAGCCTCCCAAGATCTTTGACAGCAAAATCAGCACCAAGAGAACGAACAAGAGCATCATCAGCTGACTAAGAGGAGCTGACTAGAATAATATCATCCACATAGACCAACAGATACATAGTAACCTGAGGCTTCTGTAGAAGAAATAACGATGAGTCAGCAGTGGAAGGTGTAAAACCATGAGCACGAAGGGCTGTCACAAGACGGGCATGCCAGGCACGGGGAGCTTGCTTCAAACCATAGAGTGCTTTAGTGAGACTACAGATATGATCAGGACGATCAGGATCAGAAAAACCAGGCGGCTGGCGCATATAGACCCCCTCCTCCGGTAAACCATGAAGGAAGGCATTCTGCACATCAAGCTGATGAAGAGACCAACCTCGAGTGACTGCAAGAGAGAGAAGAAGCCTGATGGTGGTAGGCTTGACCACTGGACTGAAGGTGTCCTCATAGTCAAGACCATAGCGCTGCCGAAAACCTCTGGCAACAAGACGCGCTTTGTAGCGCTCAATAGACCCATCAGAATGCTTCTTCACTTTGAACACCCATTTGGAATCAATAACATTGGCTCGTGGTGGTGGAGGAACGAGAGTCCACGTCTCATTGCGAAGAAGAGTGTGATACTCCTGTTCCATAGCCTCTCTCCAATGAGGGATGCTCATAGCAGCCCGGTACGTGCGAGGCTCAGAGGATGGATCCGCAACATCAGCAGTCACACATGCAGTATGCCAAGCAACAGTACCATCGGTGCGCTCCTTTGGGCGAAAAATGCCACTGCGACTGCGCGTATGTGGACGAAGAACAGGAGCCTTCGAGGTCGAAGGCCCAGCCAGCGAGGGACTGGGCGATGGTGATGGAGAGGGCCCAGCCGGCGAGGGACTGGGCAACATCGACATGGGCTGCCCAGCCGGCAAGGGGCTAGACGACGCGCTGGAGTCGAGCTGCATAGGCGACACGGAGGTGGGTGTCACACAGGGCGTAGATGGTCCGGCCTCTGGCTGCATAGACAACAGCGAGGGCGAGGCGGGAGACGAAGACGCAGGCGTCGCGCAGACTCCTGACTACGCAGGAGACGAAGGCGACGACATTGTGAGCGGCGAGGAGCAGGCCGGCGAGGCCACCACAGGCGAGGCCGGAGCTGCATGATTGACGTGCTCTGAGGGCGGCGACAAAGGAGAAGCTGCATCAAGTAGCTCCAAACGGGCACCACGTCCAATTCCTGCACCATGGTTGGGTAACAACACAGGAGAATATGCAACATCTTCAAATTGGTCAGCAGCAATGGAGGATGAATGCATATGCGGAGACTCAGTGGTGGACACAGGTAGTTGGGAAAACGGAAAAACATGCTCATCAAACATGACATCCCGAGATATGTAGAGACGATTAGTGGGAACATGAAGACAACGATAACCTTTATGAAGAGAACTGTAGCCAAGGAAGACACACTTCTTAGATCTAAATTCCAGTTTACGTTTGTTGTATGGGCGTAGATGCGGCCAGCAAGCACACCCAAACACCTTTAAAAAGGTATAATCAGGTTGTTCATTAAGAAGAAGTTCAATAGGACTCTTCATGTTGAGAACACGAGTGGGAGTACGATTGATGAGAAAACAAGCTGTGGTGAAGGCATCACTCCAATAGCAAAAAGGAACAGATGCATGAGCCAAAAGAGTGAGTCCAGTCTCAACAATATGACGATGCTTACGTTCAACTGAACCGTTCTGCTGATGTGTATGTGGACATGCTAAACGATGTGCGATCCCAAGCGACTAGAAAAAGGAGTTGAGGTTGCAATACTCACCCCCCCCTCCCCCAATCAGACTGAACATGAACAATTTTATGCTTGAGAAGGCGTTCAACACATTTTTGAAACTGAACAAATATATCAAACACATCAGATTTGCGCTTAATGAGATAAAGCCATGTGAAACGACTATAAGCATCAACAAAACTGACATAGTAATTATGACCACTGACAGATGTCTGAGCAGGACCCCAGATATCTGAAAACACAAGTTCTAGAGGATGTTTGACCTCACGACTAGACTCTGAAAAAGGAAGTTGATGACTCTTCCCCTGCTGACAAGCATCACATACTGCTACATCTTTATTACTAGACACACTGGGAAGCTCATGACGACGCAATACATGGCGAACGATGGGAGTGGCTAGATGACCAAGACGAGCATGCCACTGTGACAGTGAGACACGAACTCCACTGAAAACCCGAGAGACGCCAGGATCCTCCAAACGGTAAAGACCGTGACAAAGACGCCCGCTAAGAAGCACGTCCCTCGTGGCCCGATCCTTAATAAAAAGATCAAAAGGGTGAAATTCACAAAACACATTATTGTCATATGTGAGTTTAGGAACTAAAAGAAGACTACGCGTCACAGATGGAACTCAAAGAATATTGCGAAGCTGAAGACTCCTATTGGCATGACTAGTGAGAAGAGATGCTTGACCAATATGAGAGATGGGCATACCTGATCCATTAGCAGTGTTGACCTTGTCGGACCCATGATAGGCTTCACGGGAGTGAAGCTTGCCGAGCTCACTGGTCAGGTGATCCGTAGCCGCAGTATCAACATACCAGTAAGGGTCGGCGGAGTAGGACTGAGTGTGTCCTTGCTGCTCCTTCGGCGCGGGGCGATCGGCCATGGCTCCTTGACGCGCATTGTTGTGCGTATCCTTGCCATCGTTGTAGAGCCCAAGAAAACTCCGCTGAAAACGGCGATGACACATGGATGCATAGTGTCCATCACGGCCGCAGAGCTAGCATACACGAGGTGGATGACCTCCCCCAGAAGTGTTTGGGGAGAAGGACGGTGGCGGCGGCTGGGAAGGTGTGCTGGGCACCTTGCCCGAGGAGGGAGGCAGAGCACCATAGGCGCTACGACCCCCCTGGAGGCGGCGTTGGCAGAGGCGTCGTGGCCGTGGCTGCGGTTGGCACGGCGCGCCTCGACACGCTGCTCGGTGAGGACGAGGCGTGAATAAACCTCATGCGCCATCAGCGGGTTGGTGTTGGCGCGCTCGTTGATGATCTCCACCAAGCCGTCGTAGTCCTCGTCAAGACCATTGACGATGTAGGAGTTGAACTCAGAGTCGATGAGAGGCTGGCCAATGGAGGCAAGCGTGTCGGCGAGAGCCTTGACCTTGTTGTAGAACACCATTGCCGTAGAGTCGAGCTTTTCACACTCACCAAGCTCACGATGAAGAGCGCTGCAACGAGCTTGAGACTGCGAAGCGAAGGAGCGCTCCAAGATGGTCCAGGCCTCGTGCGAGGTCTTCGCGAAGACAGCATCCCGGCCACCTCTGGAGTGAGCGAGCCCTGGATGGACGAGAGGTTGGCCTCATCTTGCACCACCCAAACGCGATGCGCCGGGTTGTAGACTGGGCCGTTCACGCTGTCAACGATCACAGGAGGACAGGGAAGAGTGTCGTCCACGTAGCCCATCAGGTAGTGGCTCCCAAGGAGCGGAGCAACTTGCGCACGCCAGAACATGTAGTTAGTTGGCGATAGCTTGACGGTGATGAGATGGCCGAAGTGGAACGGCGCCGGCAGCGGCCCCGGGGAGAAGACAGCCGGCGGCGCGTGCTACTCGTGTGATGGCGCCAGAAAAGACTGTGGCGTTTAGTTGACGTGGGAGCAGTAAGTCCTTGTGCGTGGTGATGACCAGCCCGTTGGGAACCCCAAGAGGAAGGTATGATGAGTGTAGCGGCTAGTTTTCCCTCAGTTAAGAAACCAAGGTTTATCGATCAGGAGAAGAGAGACGATGACGACTGAAGGTGTTTGTGGAACCTGCACACACACAAACAAATACTTTGTCCCCAACTTGCGATGAGGTTGTCAATCTCACCGGTTTGCTTGAAACAAAGGTTATGAGTGTATCGAGTGGAAAACAGTAGTAAAATGCGAGTAAAGTAAACAGTGCGGGAAAAGTAAATAGGTGATTGCAATATGATTAAAATAGGACCGGGGTCCACAGTTCACTAGTGGTGTCTCTCCATAGATAAAATAACATGCTGGGTAAACAAATTACAGTTGGGCAATTGATAGAATAAAGATAACGTGATATGTCAAGAAGATCACTATGAGATTTACTCTGGGCATTACAACAAAATACATAGACCGCCATCCAACTACATCTATGACTAATAATCCACCCCCGGGGATATCATCCGAACACCCTAGAAGTATTAAGTTGCGAACAACAGATAATTGCATTAAGCAAAGTGTGTAATGTAAACAAAGCATATGCCCTTGAGCATATGAATGTTGTTTTCTCCCTAGTAGCAACAACACATCTACCACCTTAGAGGTTTCTGTCACTCCCCCAGGTGAAATAGAGACATGAACCCACTATCGAGCATAAATACCCCCTCTTGGAGTCACTAGCAACTACTCGGCCAAGATAGCTACTAACAACGGAGAGCATGCAAGATCATAAACAACATAGAGATAACAAAAGATATAATTCAGTACAGCAACTTAATCATAAACACCAATATTCATCGGATCCCAACAAACCCACATCATAGTATTACATAACGGTGATCTCAATCATGTAGGGCAGCTCATGAGATCTAAACATGAAGCACATGGTGGAGAAGACAACCAGCTAGCTACTGCTATGGACCCATAGTCCAAGGTAGACTATTCACTCATCGCTCCGGAGGCAAGCATGGCGATGAAGAAGACCTCCGGTGGCGATTCCCCTCTCCGGCAGGGTGCCAGGAAGAGCTTCTGGACCCTCCCGATCTTCGGGTCGACGGCGGCGGCGGATCGCGATGTATTCTGGAAAACTGATCGGGCCCTTAGGTTTTTCTCGTCAGGGGGTATATATAGGCGAAGGGGCGATGTCAGAGGAGGGACCACGCCCCCTCACACGGGGCTGGCGCGGCCAGGGGGGTGGCCGCGCCGGCCCTGTGTCTGGGGCCCACGTGGCCCCACTCCGTCAGGTCTTCGGATGTCTGGAAGCTTCCCCGTGAAATATGACTTCAGGAACTTGTTTCGTCCAATTCCGAGAATATTTCCTGTGTATCACTTCTGAAACACAAAAACAGCAGAAAACCGGAAACTGGCACTGTGGCACTTCGTTAATAGGTTAGTTCCGGAAAATGTATAAAAATGCCACTAAGTGTAACGAAACAATATACAAATGGTGTAAAAACAAGCATGGAGCATCAAAAATTATAGATACGTTTGAGACGTATCAAGCATCCCCAAGCTTAACTCCTGCTCGTCCTCGAGTAGGTAAGTGATAACAAAGAATAATTTTTGAGGTGACATGCACCTACACAATCTTGATCATATATGTAAGCATTGGTGAGCTGGGATCAATAGAACTTAAAACATGGGCATGAAGATATAATCATGACAATAAGAACTTAGCAACCATGTTGTAAACATGCAAATGAACACAAACAAAAGATCATGATAATGAAACAATGAAAGTCAAACGTGTGTTCAAATCATAAGGAAAAACATACAAATGGTTTTCAGCTTGTCCTTTAAAGAGAGCAAAACATAAATGCATAGGACACCTCAAAGTTTAAGAGGGCGACTAGATACAAATAATTTAAGAACAAGTGAAACCAACAATATGAGTCAATCAATGAACTTTGGGACAATGCATATCGCACTAAGAATGACAACTATGCTCTCTTAATGGTGCATAAAGAAAGAAGGTGGTGACTCAACATAAAAGTAGAAGAAAGGCCCTTCGCAGAGGGAAGCAGTGATTGCAAGTTTTATAACCTTCAAAAATTATGGTACTTACCGGCTTTGAGCTCTCATTGCCCCCATCATAAGCATCTTTAATGGTTAAAGTTAATGCGAGAACAATTATGATGCATATGCTTGACAAATCATAAGTTGAAAACCTCGTGTCCCGTGAATACGAGTACCCAAACCATGCTAATTTACTTAGAGTCCCAAGCAAGGATCTTGTCATTGTAAGTGTATGCATATCATTGAGAACCGCCAATGGGGTACCTCCGTGCCCGATGACATGGAACAAGCCCACACCAAAATGACAGGACAAGCAGACAATGAACACCTCGACATCTCTTTTATTTGCTATATTGTTTAGCTTTTTATTGTGAGATGCGTCGTCGAATGTTCACCATGGGTATGCTGCAAATTTCCACCATGAATTATGCATGGCTTAGATTGGCGGCCCGACATTTCCCTAACACATATACAAACTCCATGATCCCTACAAGATTCCCAATTCATTTCACACAGCGGGCATCCATAAACAAAAGATCACGATATCAACTCAAAAAGAAGTGCAATGTTGAAAGCTTGCCCCATGACAGCATGGCTGGGCTAGAATCCAACTTACAACTTGCAAGCATAACAACTCAACATAAGAGACCACAATGTCAAATTTTTAGAACAGGAAAAAGTAAAGTGTGCCTTCCGGTTCGTGAGAGCTTTACTGACCGAATTTCGCATAACACTGGTAAGAGTTTAATTTGAAGAGAATATAAAAGCGAGTCAAATTTACTTGGAATAGCAAATTGCTAGTAGGTATGTATGGTGGACACAATGGAAAACTTTGGCTTTTAGGAGTTGGATGCACGAGTAGAGCTCATACTCAGTACAAGGCAAGGGCTAGCAAAAGACTGGGAGCGACCAACTAAGAGAGCAGTAATGGCCATAATCATGCAAAGCGACAAAGCGACATTAAAAGAAGCATACGATGGCATCAAAAGTCAAAAACTAAATGATCATGAAGGCTAATGGCGACTTTGTAAGAGTCTAACATGTGTGAGCATGCGCCAAGTCAACCCAAATAAAGCATCAAGGAGAAAACCAAAATAATGCTTCCATACAATAAAAACAACGCATGATTTTTTCAAAGGCTCATTAAGCAATCTCAGTTATTTGAGACAAGTCATGCTACAGCAAAATCACTAAGCATACTATCAAAAAGACATCAAGCATGACATGAAAAAGCCTAAGCCGCAGTCTACACAAGCTCCTTCTTGTACCACTATTTTGCACAAAGCTTTTTCTCTTTTCCAACACCATTTGAAATTTTTATAAACACCTCTTTTGATGAAAACCAATAAAGATCAGAGGCAAAAATACACCTTGATGAAAAGATATGACAAGATCTGAATGCATATCAAGGCGAAAACGAAAACCAAAAGCAGTAGCGGAAAAAGAAGAACACTCGATTTTTAATAAGAGTGAAAACTAGAGCGTTCTTTGCAAATGAAAACGAGTACATCTCCTCCAAAGGGAAATTTGTTGGGGTCCAACCATTTATTGCAGCAAACAAACAAACTAAACAAACTAAGAAAACTAAAACAACTGACGCTCCAAGAAAAACACATAGTGTATGAAGCAATAAAAATATAGTGTTTTGAAAGGTGACCTGATTTTTGCCGATGAAGAAGGGGTGCCTCGGGGGCATACCCAAGCTTTGACGCTTGTACTTCTTGGATATTTCTTGGGGTGATGCATGGGCATCCCCAAGCTTGAGCTTTTGTCCATTTTTCAACTCATCTCATCATTCTCCAATCCCTACACTTGAAAACTTCCTTCATACAAAACTAAACACAATTCTATTAGCAACATTAGTGTAAGCATAAAATATATTCAACCTCTTTTAGCTTCAGGTTTCAACCCAAAACCACCACATATAAAGTATATACTACTGTAGCAACTTCCACAAGAGTTCCATGATCAGAAAGAACTCAAAAGAAAGCGATAAAGTGGCAAAAACAAATATTGGCAGAAATCTGTCAAAACTGGACAGCTGATAATGGACGAATTTTTGAGGGATTTTCTGTTGCTCAAATCAAAAAGTGTTCAACTAAGAAAAGTTTGGATATAACCTGGGACATATGCACAAGAAATCGCAGGTCCAAAAGATAAACAGAGAATTTTTACGAAATTTTACGGTGCAGCACCGAAAACAGTTTCAGGACAGCAATAACCCCAAATCTTTACCTCACTCAAATTAGAGGCTTCTCTTGGCACAAAAACGAAATAAACAAGATAAGGAGCGGTCATTACAGTAGTAATGACTTCCAAGACTCAAATAAAAGAAAAAGTACTGAAAAGAAAACATTGGGTTATCTCCCAAGAGTGCTTTTCTTTAACGCCTTTGAGCTAGGCGCAGAAAAGTGTGAATCAAGTAATATCAATAGATGAAGCATCAAGCTCATAATTTGCTCTAAGAATAGAGTCAAAAATTAATTTCTTTCTTTTCCTAGGGAAGTGTTCCATACCTTTCTTTAGTGGGAATTGATATTTGATAGTGCCTTCCCTCATGTCGATAATAGCACCTACAGTTCGAAGAAAAGGTCTTCCCAAAATAATAGGACATGAAGCATGGCATTCAACGTCCATAACAAGAAAGTCAACGGGAACAAGGTTATTGTTAACCAGAATATGAACATCATTAATCCTTCCCAAAGGTTTCTTCTTAGCAACATCAGCAATAGGAACATCAAAATAACACTTTTCAAGCGGTGGTAAATCAAGCATGTCATAAATCTTTCTAGGCATAATAGAAATACTAGCACCTAGATCACATAAAGCATGGCAATCATAACCATTAACATGCATATCAATGATGGGTTCCCAACCATCTTCTAACTTCTTGGGAACAGAGGCTTTTTGCTTCAACTTTTCATCCCTAATCTTTATGAGAGCATTGGTAATATGCTTAGTAAAAGCAATATTTAAAGAACTAGCATTGGGAGTCAAAGCAAGCTTTTGCAAGAACAAAATTACTTCAGATATATTGCAGCCATCAACATCAAAATCATTAAAAGAAATAGAGCTATCATCTCCTACACTCTGAAAAATTTCAGCACTCTTTTGAGAAAAAGTTTTGGCAGTTTTAGGCTTTTTAACACAAGGAGTGGGAGTTTTCTCTACACCAATCAAAGTAAGAGGGTTGCTATCAGTAGGAATAACATCATTAGAGGTAGTAATAGTACATACCTTCATCTCTCTAGCCATCTCATCTTCTCTTTCCCACCTGGCATGCAATTCCGCTAACAATCTAATATTTTCATCAATTCTAACTTGGATAGTATTAGCGGCAGCAAAAGGATCAGGCTTAGTAGACATTCTATTAACTAAAGAAGATTGCACATTAGATAATAATGAGATATCGGTTTCAGCTTTGGAAGCCTTAGCTTGTAATTCAGGAACAGCCTTGTTTAAATTTTCTAGTTGATGACTAATAGTCCTCAACAGAGCCGATTGCTCCTCCATAGTCTTGGTGAAAGCCCTTTTCTGCTCATATTGCATCTGCATAAAATTCTTGGTAGCCTTTTCAAGTTCAAAAATTCTTTCTTCACTAGGCATTTTAGGTCTACCAAGATAGCTATTATCACCATTAGAAGGAAACGGTCTATAATTGTTACTAGCAAAATTGTTCCTATAAGCATTGTTATTAAAATTGTTATTTCTAATGAAATTCACATCAACTTGCTCTTCTTGAGCAACCAGAGAGGCCAAAGGAACATTATTAGGATCAACATGAGTCCTATCATTAGCAAGCATAGCCATAATGGTATCAATCTTATCATTCAAGGAAGAGGTTTCCTCAACAGAATTTACCTTCTTACCTTGTGGAGCTCTCTCGGTGTGCCATTCAGAATAATTTACCATCATGTTGTCGAGTAGCTTTGATGCGGCGCCCAAGGTAAGGGACATAAAAGTGCCTCCAGCAGCTGAATCAAGTAGGTTCCTTGAAGAAAAATTCAGTCCTGCATAAAAAGTTTGGATAATCATCCAAGTAGTCAGTCCATGAGTGGGGCAATTCTTTACCATAGATTTCATTCTTTCCCAAGCTTGAGCAACATGTTCATTATCAAACTGAGTAAACTTCATAATATTGCTACGTAAAGCTATAATCTTAGCAGGAGGATAGTATCTACCAATAAAAGCATCCTTACACTTAGCCCATGAATCAATACTATTCTTAGTCAAAGACAGCAACCAATCTTTAGCTTTTCCTCTCAAAGAAAAAGGAAACAACTTGAGCTTAATAATATCACTATCAACATCCTTATATTTCTGCATCTCACATAGCTCAACAAAATTGTTGAGATGAGCTGCAGCATCTTCAGTACTAGCACCAGAAAATTGCTCTTTCATAACAAGGTTCAATAAAGCAGGCTTAATCTCATAAAAAGTGGTAGCAGGAACAGGTGGTGCAATAGGAGTGTAGATAAAATCACTATTGTTCGTGCTAGCAAAGTCACACAACTTGGTATTTTCAGGAGTACCCATTTCAGCAAAACAAAAGTAAACAAGTAAAAACAGCTACCAAGGATTCTAATTTTTTTGGGTTTTTGATAATAAAAAAACAATGCAGGTAAAATAAATAAAGTAAAGCAAAACAAATAACAAAGTAAAGAATGTGTGTGCGAAGAACTCCCCTCGCAGAAGTCTTCTCTTCCTCCCCGGCAACGGCGCCAGAAAAGAGGCTGCTACTCGTGTGATGGCGCCAGAAAAGACTGTGGCGTTTAGTTGACGTGGGAGCAGTAAGTCCTTGTGCGTGGTGATGACCAGCCCGTTGGGAACCCCAAGAGGAAGGTATGATGAGTGTAGCGGCTAGTTTTCCCTCAGTTAAGAAACCAAGGTTTATCGATCAGGAGAAGAGAGACGATGACGACTGAAGGTGTTTGTGGAACCTGCACACACACAAACAAATATTTTGTCCCCAACTTGCGATGAGGTTGTCAATCTCACCGGTTTGCTTGAAACAAAGGTTATGAGTGTATCGAGTGGAAAACAGTAGTAAAATGCGAGTAAAGTAAACAGTGCGGGAAAAGTAAACAGGTGATTGCAATATGATTAAAATAGGACCGGGGTCCACAGTTCACTAGTGGTGTCTCTCCATAGATAAAATAACATGCTGGGTAAACAAATTACAGCTGGGCAATTGATAGAATAAAGATAACGTGATATGTCAAGAAGATAACTATGAGATTTACTCTGGGCATTACAACAAAATACATAGACCGCCATCCAACTGCATCTATGACTAATAATCCACCCCCGGGGATATCATCCGAACACCCTAGAAGTATTAAGTTGCGAACAACAGATAATTGCATTAAGCAAAGTGTGTAATGTAAACAAAGCATATGCCCTTGAGCATATGAATGTTGTTTTCTCCCTAGTAGCAACAGCACATCTACCACCTTAGAGGTTTCTGTCACTCCCCCAGGTGAAATAGAGACATGAACCCACTATCGAGCATAAATACCCCCTCTTGGAGTCACTAGCAACTACTCGGCCAAGATAGCTACTAACAACGGAGAGCATGCAAGATCATAAACAACATAGAGATAACAAAAGATATAATTCAGTACAGCAACTTAATCATAAACACCAATATTCATCGGATCCCAACAAACCAACATCATAGAATTACATAACGGTGATCTCAATCATGTAGGGCAGCTCATGAGATCTAAACATGAAGCACATGGTGGAGAAGACAACTAGCTAGCTACTGCTATGGACCCATAGTCCAAGGTAGACTACTCACTCATCGCTCCGGAGGCAAGCATGGCGATGAAGAAGACCTCCGGTGGCGATTCCCCTCTCCGGCAGGGTGCCGGGAAGAGCTTCTGGACCCTCCCGATCTTCGGGTCGACAGCGGTGGCGGATCGCGATGTATTCTGGAAAACTGATCGGGCCCTTAGGTTTTTCTCGTCAGGGGGTATATATAGGCGAAGGGGCGATGTCAGAGGAGGGACCACGCCCCCTCACATGGGGCTGGCGCGGCCAGGGGGGTGGCCGCGCCGCCCCTGTGTCTGGGGCCCACGTGGCCCCACTCCGTCAGGTCTTCGGATGTCTGGAAGCTTCCCCGTGAAATATGACTTCAGGAACTTGTTTCGTCCAATTCCGAGAATATTTCCTGTGTATCACTTCTGAAACACAAAAACAGCAGAAAACAGGAAACTGGCACTGTGGCACTTCGTTAATAGGTTAGTCCCGGAAAATGTATAAAAATGCCACTAAGTGTAACGAAACAATATACAAATGGTGTAAAAACAAGCATGGAGCATCAAAAATTATAGATACGTTTGAGACGTATCAGCGCGTAGGCCGGTGGGGCTACAGACGAGGCGGCGGCGGCATCGCGCACCGGAGGAATTGGCGATGGCGGTGTCATAAAGGCCGCAGGAGTAGGAGCCGGCGGCGGCGTATACTGCATGGTCGGCGGAGCACTCGGGGAGAGCACCGCCGTGGCCGCGGCTGTAGAATCGACGGGCACGAGGGCCAGCGACGATGAAGCCGAGGGCGGATAGGAGTACATGGAACCCACTGCAAGAGTGCCGAGTGGCGATGCCGTCATGGCGGCACGATCCAGGGGCACGTTGAGGAGGGCAGCGAGAGACGCGGGAAGATACCCCGCGTTGGTGAGGCCGGCGGAGGCGGCGCTCATCATGGCGGCCGCGGCCGAAGAGGAGGCGGCCGCGGCGGCCACAGAGGAGGGCGGAAGCGTGGAGGTGGTGGCAGCCGTGGAGGTGGCAGCCATGAGGTGGGTGGAGCCGGAGGATCGGAGGGCAGCGGCGGCCAAGAGGAGGCGGCGGCCAAGGAGGAGGCGGCGGCTAACCCTAACCTAATCTGATACCATGTAAGACAATGAGTTTGGGGGAACTAGCTCAACCCTCTAGGGGTGGCCTATCACATATATATAATGAGTGTGTTACAATGGTACAATACATATACACATATACAGAAGCTATACAGTCTAACAGTATCATGACATGTATTACTAGAAAAATTAAAGACAGATAGATCTTATACACATATTTCCATTGAGATTCTAAAAAACAATAAATAATATGAGACTATGATACAATAATATAATACTATGCATTATGGATGTGGTATCATATACTAGTATCATATGCATGATAATAATGTACGATACTTTCCATTCTAACCAGCCTTAATTGCTCGCATGAGTTGGTTGTGTACTCTGCAGCACACGACCGATGTGACTGTGAAGTCTGAACTGAAGTCGTCCTTGATTTCTGACTCGTTTTATGGCAAACGGAGGACATGAATGGGTGGTCCTTCCCTCCTGACTTGATATCACCTTGTTCAATTCCACGTTCTCGAAGCATATTGAAGCTCCACGACTCCAGTTGGAAGCTCTAGTTTTTAGTGCGCGTGTGTATGTGTCTACTCCATGTGCAATAGAATTGAACCTGGAAATTTATCAATTAGCTTCTACTTCATTTTGCATGGTATAAGCTTGGTGCTTTCGGCAGGGGCAGCGCTGAGCGTCACCTGGGGGTGGAATCCCCGGATCAGCTGCACAAACCAACTTCCTGCAAATACTTCATTGAAGCAAAAAGAACATTTTGTTCGTAGCAAAAAAAAGATGTGCTATTGCAACATCATTGCAGCATTAACTGCAAAAAAAACATCATTGCAGCAGAATGCCACCCAGGGTACCAAAAAATTTGTGCTACTATAGCATCATTGCAGAATAAATCCATTGTGGGTTAAAAATGTATAAAAGCATCGCAACATTTAAAACACCAATGTAGGAAAAAGTGAGTATGCATAAAATTTCCATTGCCTGCAATATATCAGCATCGCTTGGAGCAAAATCCCCACTGGTCGCTGAAGGATGATAGCACAACCGGCAAGCATCATCGGCAACAACATCAACTTCGGCTGGCAGCATCGCCGCCCAAAACCGGTAGCATCGCCGCCCAGGGTAGCATCGCCTCGTAGCATCAGAGGGTTGCTTGTAGCATATGCGATGGCCGCTCGTAGCTGCTATGCAGCAGATGAAGTATGATAGCAGCATCGACCCCCATAGCAACACTCAGTTGTTGGAGACGATGAAGAGGTTTTAGGCGAGGCTGGGACAATAGGCGAGGTGGTATTCATCTCCCAGCTCGAGCTTGGGAGTGCGCTAGAGGAAAAGATGGCGGTGGGCTCGGGCCTGAGCATGGGATTCAAGGAGACAAGAGAGAGGTCCTCGCAGCACGCCCTGGCGGAGCGAGACCTCACTATCGAGATCTCCCCGTGGGGCAGCGCAAGCATGCTTACAGGGTGGAGGCCGGTGGCGGCGAGCTCATGTTGTGGGGTGGTAGGCAGAGGCAGAGAGGGGAGGTGCAAGGGGGAAAATAGTAGCGGCTATGCACGGGGGAGGGGGCGATGATACGGAGAACCACCGGCGAGCACCAGTGTAGGGGACTAGTGGCGGTGCAGGATTTTGTGTTCTCTTTCCTGCAATAAATATGCAGGGAAGGAAAATGAGTGGTGGACAAGACTCGAGGAAGAAGGCAACGAGATAAGGTGGGGCCTCGCCATGTTCAGAGACACACTACGCTAGGAGGAAGCCGGGAATCATGTCTCCCGGTCCCCCGGATTGACCGAAACATTTTCCTTTGTTCTGATAATACTATGAGGTGTTTGGCTTTAGTAAAAACACAAAAAATTACTCGAAAGAGGATTTCACCCTGCTTTATAAATAAAACCACAACAGCTGAATCAATACAAGGTGACGAGGATAACTTCTTACAAAGCAAATCAAACATAAACAAAAATAAAACTACTACCTATGTTCTAATGAATAAGGGCTTATACTTTTTTTAGAAAAGTCAAACAACGTAAAGTTTGACCAAGTTTTTAGAATAAATAATTAACATGTATAATACAAAACTAACACCATCTCGTCCCTTGCTAGCACGGAGCATAGGCCGTCCATCTTGGCACACACCAAGATCTCCACTCGAGGGGGAAGAGAAGCCCCCTCTGCCAACAACGGCTGCTGGCTGGCCTTTGGCCGATGGCATCGTGTGGCGATGATGAGGAGAGGGAGGGGGTGAATGAAGGGGGGGGTCCATGTGGGAGGGGGTTCCCTCCCCGTCGCCCGCGGGAGCGACGTGGGAGGAAGAGAGGTTTTTTTCTTCCAAAACACAGTTTTATATCCCATATGGTACTTCCGGTACTACAGTATTTTTTTGCACTGTAAAGCAAGGTCTGGCCCTAAAACCGAGAAACAGTAGAACCATGGTATTTACAATAGTGCGGTATTTGTTGTCCATACATGGAATAGGACAGCAGGGTTTAGAATACTTCGGTTTACCAAAAGGAAAACCTTGCCGCCTCATGCCAGGAATAGGTAACTCGACGGAGTCAAGTCTCAAAAGGTGTTGCATTACATTGCAGCTATAGGAGAAAACTACTAAACTTGGCCAAAACAAATAGTCCAAGCAACGCTAAACCGAAGCCAGGTCCTTCCTTCTTGTCGCTCTAAAAAAAGGAAGGTCCTTCCTTCCTGCCACCTTCCGGGTCTTTCCGTGGCACCTCCTCCACGAGTACGAGAGGTGGTCGGTCCGGTCGTCTCTTCGATATTAAGGATCGGCGGGCTCGTCTTTGGCGGCACACCCGGCGATTTGTGAGTTGTGACCGATCGCGCTCTGTATTTGTTTGCGTCGGAGGAGGGCTGTTATGGGCGATCAGGTGGAGGCGCCGGCAGCGTCGTCTGTAATGATGGAGGCGGCGGAGCAGCTCATCCAGCTGAGCGGCGGCTGCGACGATGGAGGCTTGGGGGAATCGGAGAGCAAGAGCGCGGACAGCGTCAAGGCTGGCGAGAAGCAGAAAGGTGATGATAAAGAGGGGGTGACGGCCGCGGTGGAGAGCAGCAGTGCCGGGAAGAAGGGTGGCGCGGAGATGGGTGGCGGCGAAGACGAGGAGGATGTCATGGGCGGAATCAAGAGGCGGAGGCCGAGGTACCGGCTCCTGGCGGACATATACAGGACGACGAAAAGGATTGACCTCGTTCCCTCCCGCGATGAGGCGGAGGACGGGAGCAGTGAAGGGAAGAAGAAGAAGCGGAAGAAGACGAAGAGGGCGGCGGGTGGACGAGGCGGTCGCCGTGGCGGCGCCGTCCAAGGCGAGGAGAGTGGTAGGTCGAAGTAGCACCATACGTGAGTCCACTGAGTCGTAGTAGTTCTCATACTCTTAGGAACGCATGGAGCCATGTATGAATCTAGCTAGCTTGCATAAGTGCTTGAATTTGGTAGGGTGCGCAGCCATTGCTTCGACCTTATCGATCTTTGGAAATGGCACTCTGGTAAGCTCAGAGGTTTTCTCAAGGGTTGGGTTGCTAACCTTCGGAAGGAGTCCATGTCTGAGAAGAATGATATTCTTCAGCAAATTTCAGTCCTAGATGCGATGGCTGATGGTGTAGGTTTAAATGACGATGGCTGGGGCCTTCGCTATCACCTGGAGGAAATCTTGATGCTCATCCATCAAAGAGAAGAAGACTACTGGCGTCAGAGGAGTAGAATTCAATGGACCCTGCAGGGAGATGCTAACACGGCATATTTCCATGCTATTGCCAATGGCCGGCGTCGTAAGTGTACGATCACGGCCTTGACATCTCCCTCCGGGCCAATTACTGACAAAGCGGCCATTCAAGAGCATGTCTACAGTTTTTATAGAGACTTGATGGGGACAGAGGAACCCCAACTGCTATCTCTTGTCGACGGCCTCTGGGCAGCTAACCAAACTGTTTCTGCTGCTGAGAACCTAGCGCTGGCGATCTCTTTCTCTGCTCAGGAGTTAGATGAGGTTCTTTCCCTGACCAAAGCTGACACGGCTCCAGGACCTGATGGTTTCCCGGTGAGCTTCTTTAAATCGTGCTGGGATTGGCTCAAACCTCTGATTCTCAATATTCTTAATGAGTTTGATCTGGGTAGGCTAGATATTGCTCGTCTGAATTTCGGTGTGTTGTCTCTGATTCCCAAAGTGCCTGGGGCAGATTCAATCAAACAATTTAGACCAATTGCCTTGATAAACGTGATCTTCAAATTTATTTCTAAAGCCTATGCCATTAGATTAGCTCCGATAGCGCATCGGACGATATCATTTGCTCAAACTGCCTTCATTAAAGGGAGACAAATTCTGGATGGAGCGCTGGCTCTGCATGAAATCTTAGATGAACTACACGTCTCTCATCAACCTGCGATTATTTTGAAGCTCAACTTTGAAAAAGCGTATGACCGGGTTAACTGGGCCTTCCTCCGCACTGTCCTGACTCGAAAGGGCTTTGAATCAGGCAACATCCATAGACTTATGCATCTGGTTTCTGGTGGTCAAACTGCCATCTGCATCAATGGTGAAGTTGGCCCTTTTTTCAGAAACAAGAGGGGAGTTCGTCAAGGAGATCCTATCTCCCCACTCCTCTTCGATTTCATGGCAGATGCGCTTTCGGCTTTAATTGACGCTGCGGCTAGGGCGGGACACCTCAGAGGAGTTGTCCCACATCTGATCCAAGGTGGGGTTACGCACCTGCAATATGCCGACGACACAATCCTGCTGCTGGCCCTAGATGACATGTGTATTGCTAACCTAAAATTCATCCTGATTGCCTTTGAGATCCTCTCTGGCCTAAAGATAAATTTCCTCAAAAGTGAGGTTATTGTGATGGGTGCTGCGCCGTCTGAGCAGGCCAGAGTGGCCAATGCTCTTAACTGTAAAGAAGGATCCTTCCCATTTACCTACTTGGGTTTCCCAATGGCTGATAGGGCGCTTACAATGTCTGATTGGGAGGGCTTAATTGGCTCTGTAGGGCACAGAGTAGATCCTTGGCAGGGCAGATTCATGTCATCTGCAGCTCGTCTAACTCTTATCAATTCCTGTCTCACAAGTTTGACTATCTTTTCCATGGGGCTGTTCCTGTTGGCGGATGGCACTCATGCAGGTTTTGATAGACATCTAGCCAGATTCTTCTGGGAGGGAGTGGGTGACAAAAAGAAATTCCACTGGGTCAACTGGCCGGAAGTGTGCCGGCCAAAGGACCAAGGGGGTCTGGGGATTATTAACACTAGGTTCCTAAACATTGCTCTCATGACTAAATGGGTTTGGAGGCTCTTCGACCCTGCAGAACAAAATTCTCTGTGGTTTAAGCTTCTCCAAGCTAAGTACGTTAACACTGATAACATCTTTGCTGCCCCTA
The DNA here is from genome assembly GCA_007115705.1 of Dactylis glomerata. Classification (NCBI taxonomy): domain Eukaryota; kingdom Viridiplantae; phylum Streptophyta; class Magnoliopsida; order Poales; family Poaceae; genus Dactylis; species Dactylis glomerata. Next base: position 525,020 of record QXEO01000371.1, on the reverse strand, counting down.
GCCAGGGAGGTTCGCAGTTCTGGCGCAGTATAAACAAAATCAAGCATTTCTTTAAGTTGGGAGCTAGATACTCAGTTGAAAACGGGGAAAAGGTTTCCTTCTGGACTGACTGGTGGGTGGGAGATGCTCCACTCGCCATCAGGTTCCCTAGACTGTTCAACATCTGCTCCAATCAAGATATCTCTGTGGCTCAAGCTTTACCGGTCTCTCCGGCCTCGCTGCACTTTCGTCGCTCCTTTGGGCCTGATGATACAGCTCTTTGGTCCTCTCTGGTGAATGAGACTAGTGCAGTCTCGCTATCCTCTTTGCCTGACTCTGTGTCCTGGGGTTTGGAAAGTAACGGCAAGTTCTCGGTCTCTTCTCTCTATCGCAAGATTAACCAGGTCCCAGCTTACCCCATGAATCGCTTCTATGGAGTGCCAAGTTACCATTAAAAATCAAAATCTTTCTTTGGCAGTTGGCTAAAGGGAGACTTCCTTCCAACGCTCAAATTAATAGACGTCATGGGGCTTCCGATGGAAACTGTGCTCTTTGTGGCTCGCCTGAGACTGTTGATCATATTTTCTTTTCCTGCCATTTAGCTTGCTTCGCTTGGAGTGGAATTAGGGAAGCTTTGGGGGTGCAGTGGAACCCCCATTCCTTCCAGGATTTCTTTGGGATCGTTAACTCTCTTCCCATAAGTTTTAAGTCCGCGATTTGGTTCTTATTCGCTGCCCAGAGTTGGGCTCTTTGGATTACTCGGAACAAGATTACTATTGAACATAAGCTGCCTTCCCAGCCCGCTGATTATTTTTTCAAAACGTCTATCTTTCTGCAGCTCTGGCGGCCCCTGTTAAAGAACAAGCTTAATGCCAAGATGGAGCTCCTTCAGGAAATTCTTCGAGCCTTGTACCAGCAAACGCGCAACGTCTCTCAAGACCCCTGAAGGCGCCCTTATGCTATTACTTTAGTTTCGCTGTTATCTGGCAAGTGTTGCCGTGAAACTCGGGTTTTTTTGGTCTGTAATATGGCTATCGTGTGAACTTGGTTATTGTTGAACTCTGCCCAGGGCTTTATTAATTTAAAGTCGGGCCCCTAGGCCTTTTATCTTAAAAAAAATCTAGCTAGCTTGATAGAAATCATAGAACAATGTCGCGTGCTTGTGTGCACGATTTAATCATAGATGGATGCATCGGTTTTGTTTATCTTGAAGAACAAGAATTCGCCAAACTTCACATTGCGTCCGGGAACTGATGTGTTATCTTGCTAATTTGCTATGGTAATCGATCAAGCACATGTTCCATTTGGCGTACGATTGCTTGGTAGATCAAGCATCGATCCGCTTAGTAAATTTTATTTTTTTCGAGAACAAGCAGGAGAGCTGCTCGTCATTGTATTAAGCTTACGAGAGAAAATGATCTAGTTTATGAGGGAAACCGGATCCAAAAACCATACAAAGACACCGCTAATCCAAAGATTAGCCTTCACACTCGCTACGACCACAACGACAAGAACACGCTAAGCCCAACAAGAGCCCCAGAGACGCATCAAGACCAAACCTCAGCTACCAAGAACGACACTACACCAAGACTACCCAGCCGACGTACCCTTCGCCCATAAGCGCCTAGAATCGGCAGACGAAGTGCAGGACTTGACCACTCTTGGAAAGACGCCATCTTAGAAGCACTGGCGAGGATGTCCACAGCTCCCTGGAGGCTCATGCCATAAGCTATGATAAACGCCGGTGCTTACAACTTGTCTCCAAAGCGATGCTTTCAACAAAGAAGCGACATGGAAGATGCCGCCATCGCCAATTCGGCACGCCGAATAAGGTTTTCACCGGGAGACAACACCTCGAGGATGGGGGAAGGTGTCGAAGCTTCACAGCGATGCCTCCAAGGAGGAAGACGACACCCAAAGGCGTCGTCGCCGCCGGCACCGACACATGTCGTGCTGGACTTTCGTCTGAATTGCCAGACGCCAACCGACCCTGCCATGAGCAGCACCCAGCCACGGTTACCAGAGAGCCACAGCAGTAGTACCTTGTCGTCGTCAACAAAAGCCGAGCTCCACCACCACCGCAGCATGAGGACCAGCCGGTGCGCAACAGCCGAGGGAAGCCGCGCAGCACGGGGCAGCATCACCGGACCGTCGCGCAGAGGTGTGCGGGGGAGCCGCCGCGAGAAGACGGCCGCGGCCTGCACAGCCCAGATCGGGCCCGCGGCCCAGATCTGGCCCACAAACGGGCGCGCGCCGGGGATCCCGTCAACCCTCCTGCACCCACAGCCGGGCCGCAGCCGCAGCACCACCACGCCACGTCCTCACCGCTGCGCCAGCTCCGCGCCGCCCGACGGGAGCTCCACCGCGCAGGCCCGCCGAAGGACCCCCTCTCCGCGCGAAGAGAGAGTGGAGGGGGCGCGCCTCTAAGCCCTCCGCCTTTTAGGCAGACGGGGCGCCACCACCGCCGCCGGCGCTGGCAATGGCAGCGGCAGGGATGGCCGCAGATCTGGAGTTCTAGGGTTTTTTCGAGGGGGGGGGGACTCCGGGGCCGCTCTCGCGAGCGACCTGAGAGGAGAGGGAGTAAATTTCTTTTGTAATAAGTTGTAATGCTTCTCAACTGAATACATTACACTCAAAACACGTTATAAGATTGATAAAGCTTTTGATACAAGAGAGAAATTAGTGTAGTGGCCGAGCCACGATTGGAGCAAACCCCGGGCGAAAAAGTAAGCGCAGGAAAAGAACTAAAAAACTCATGCAATAGCACACATACTTCTATACGATGAACCTGTTAAATATCCAACAAAGTACATACGAGAGGGCAAAAAACTAGAACTAATAGTACAACGACAGAAGAAGAAAAACTAATCAATGCTTAGGGTGTTGAGATCAACGGATAAAATATCTTCATCTTCTTTTCCTTAAAACTATAAATCATCTCAACTAAAGACTATGAGTTCTAAACATAAATTACCTATCTCGGAGGGAGCCGCAAGGCCGCAACTGAGCTGGACAATATACTGTACTGAGACAGCCTACGCAGAGGTGCATCACATGAGCAGCGCCGACAACCATTCGGTTGATGTCGACGCTTCGCTCATTTCTAGCTCATTCACGGGCCAGAGAAGATGGGCCGCTCCACCACGGGCCAAATCAAAAATCTCTATAGACAAGATGCCTGATAAATTATTGCTCTACGGGCCATGGCTTTGGTTTCCCAGGCCCATCTCTGCCCATGGACAAATGTATACAAATTGAAACAATGCCTAGTCGGCATACATGACAACCATCACCACAAGAACAATCGCATGTAGAGAATAGAGATGTGACACCAATACCATTGAAGGGTATCACAAACATTAGGAACATTCGCTCTTACCGTTCCCATCTCCCACACCGGGGTAAGCTAGCTACTTGCGCATGTGAGAGAGGGTGCTCGGAATAATGGATATAACACATAATCTATCGATAACAACCTAATTGACACACAAGGATAAGTGATTAGACCAAATGACAATCTCAAAATGATGTTCAAAATTAAGATTACGAACTCGATAGAGACTAAAAGGTCTTCCTTGCTATGATGTAGTGTGGATCTTGGTCATGCAAGAAAGATCAAGGGATGAATCAATGTGAAGGGCTCTTCCTTACATCGTCTCTTCTCTCTTCTTCTCTATTCTTTGGAGAAGAAATTTTTGTGTGCTCATTGAATGCCCCTTCTTCACGAAATGTCTCTCGGTTGAATTGATATATCCTACGACGGGTGGTACGACTAGTGGAACTATCTCTGCGTCTTTGTTTGGAGGGGCTATGCACATCCGCCCAAACCTCAAAATATGACTTTTTCTCTGTCAGCACATATCCGCAAAGCCTGGTGTGCTCATCAACAGGAGATTTTGAATTGACATACAGTCTTCACAAACTTGCCACAAAATCCATACACCAGAGTCTCTACAGCCGAGCCTAAACTTATTGGAGATGCCAATTCTCCATGTGTAACAAGCAAAGCTTGTCGGCCGAACGTGCAAATATTTGACGCTCAATATAACTCAAGCTCTCAAAGGAGATTACTCGATAATAAGTGAGAGAGAAAGAGGGGAGCCTGACAGAGGAAATCTTAGATATGGAATTTAGCTCAACTTTCCAACTATACCCCTTGGGGTAAATATCATACTTACACCCAACATCTAGCCATTGCTTATTCCATGTATGGATACATATACCGATGGTCTATATTTTTAACAAACCGAAAGCTTCATCATTTTTGCAGGTTATCTCAATGGCTACGCACCGGATCCGTACGTGGTCTTATCTCCAACCATTAGAGCAGCGGGATATCATGGATTCTGGGTGCAACCGTTTAGAGACGGTCGCACGGGACTTATTCAACCAATTCGGTTGGCGTGTGATAATAGGATTACATCCTCTTAAGATATCATGATAGTTTTGTCGTTTATTTTCCGTTGGCTGATTCATGTTGCCACTTTGGCTGATCCATGACTTGTAATAAGCATTGTAAAAACTTTGTAATAATTTAATAAAGCAGCCATATGCATCGATTAATACAGAGGCTGAGGCTACTGCCCCCATTTTTTTTAAAAAAATATACCAATGGTCTAGTTTGCTGCCTGAACAAGGCACACTGCTTGACAAACACCTAGAGCTTCTATCGTGGCCATGAAGTTCTAAATCCTCAATATAAGTTTTGTCAAAATGAGGCACTATAATCAACACAGGTTCTACTAAGCCCACGTGCACTTGAACCATGTGTTCAATCTAGGGTCTCAAGTCATTCAAACATATTGATTCCTTGAGTAAATGGCAGTGGTCACTAAACTTATCTCACATGTGCATCAAGTCAACATCTTATAAAATAAAATAACCGTCACGCAACTTACAAAATATGTGCACCCGTGGTCACTGTCCGGTCTGTTGTCCATTTTTTTTAGAAAAACCAATCACGCGCGTGTCACGTGAGGGTCAAGTGCAGACTATTTTTTACAGAAACCCCCCTAAATTTCTATGTCGATTCAACTATGAGTTTTGAGGGTCTCTACAATAGATCTGGTCCAACATATAAACGTGGACTTGTCAACATATGCTGAGATGGACATGGGCCCCACTTGTCAGTCCTCATCTTCGTTCTCCCCGCTCCTTGTCCTTCTTCCTTTCTCTCTCTCTCTCTCTGGAGGCAGGACACGCACTGGAGACATGCGGGAGGGGCCGAGGGGCACCGCCGGCTGCCGCCGCCAGCGACAGGCATACCGCCGCCCTGCTCACCCGCGCACGTGCCCGCTCATGGCCGCCATAGCTTGCCCGCGCATGCACCGCTCTTGGCCGCTGCAACTCATCTTCTCCGACTCCGGCACTGAGCCGCTGATCTCCTTTGATGCTTTGACTGGGGCGCCCTCCTCGGTTCTTCTCCATCCCGAGGTGCTCCTGAAGCCTTGAGATTAATCAATGAAGAGCCTCGCGTAGACAAACTCATCCCTGACGTGTCCCTGCTCCGGCAGCCGCCGCCGCTGTCCATGCCATCACCTCCGAGCACTGCTGTACCTACCCGACCCCGGCTTCGACTTCCTCGTGAGATCGTTGACCCGGCGCACCCATCCTTGGTCCTCCTCGTGTTCCATGGTGTCCCCGCGTCGAGCGCCATCGGTCGACGAGGAGTACTTGCAGTCGCGCTCTGTGACGTGGTCCACGAGGAGCTGGCGGACCTTGGGCACCGCATGGCCATCTTCGCAGGGAGGCCCGACGAGGAGACGCGGTCGCGGCCACCGCGCCGCACCTCTGGGCCGGATGGCTGAGAACGCCGGCGGGGATTCACAATGGAGAGACGAGGATAGGGCTAACAGCGGGGTCCACTGCCTAGTCAGAATTTCGGGTCAGGGGGTAACTGCAAAAAAAGCCCCATATACTCACGCTGCCTCACGCGTGACCTATTTTTTCAGCAAAAACCGGACATCAAACCGCTTTATGACCTCGGCTGCACACGGTTTATAATTTATGTGACCGGTTAGTTTGTTTTGTAAGATGTGTGACTTAAGTGCACATGCAAGATAAGTTTAGTGACCACCGGTGCTATTTACTCCTGATTCCTTAGATATTCCAAGTGAATTGTTTTCAAAGATTTGAGTAAGATTGGGCACATGAGCAAGTTTCACTTTCTTCATTCAAAATACACCCCCTTGATTGTATGTTTTTCCTATAGACTGAAACCTATAAAATAAAGAATACGCCTTCATCCTTTAGCCTATGACTGCACGGGGTACATACTGATGTGGCATAGCTGCATGTTGAGAAAATATGTTAGTGGGTATAAACTTCTTAGTTATATAGAACACTATAAAAATCTTTTTATAATCAAAGGGATCGCCCAGATTCATTTACGGCCGATCGTGGGTGGTGTTCACAAATCCTCGAATACCTGTCCGTTTTGTTCCTCTACGGAAACCATCGACCATCTTCTGCTTCATTACATATGGTTCAGCCTTCCTGGATGGTGGTTCCTGCGTTTCACTATAATGTTGCTGCTTGTGCTAGACTTCGTGGCCTTTGGGATGGCTCACCTCATTGCAAAGTTCAATATTTTATTATCATCTGCGCCCTTTCGAACAATTGGAAGCGGCACAATGCTATGGTGTTCAGAAATGTGGTCGAGCCAATTGAACTCTTTTTCAAAGGTGCGGGCACGACCTGCTTCTTTGGAAATATATGTCCCTTAAGCAAGCACATAAAGATCTCCTTCATAATTGGGATGTTATGCTTGCCCATTTAGCCTCTTACTCCTAGCTCTCCTCTTAGTCAGGCCTCTCTTTTGCTTCGTTTTTAAGTCATGATGTGAATTTGTTTTTTTTGTTCTTTCTAAAAAAGATCTTTCGCTATATTTTAGATATGTAAAGAATTTTGTGTACCCTGTTTTTATGATAATTTCCTATAAAGTTGGTTTTTACATAACAATCATCCGGTAAGAACAACTCCAGCGGCACTCCCAATAGGTGGTTTGGCAACAATGTTGGATGAACGCTACTGGGAGCGTCTGGACACATTGCCGACATATTGGGGCCGACTGCCCCGAACAACGACCCCAATTGATCCTTCCAATAGATATTTGGCCATTTTAACAGTTATGCAAATATATAGCCAAATTGAAAATCTCGTCCACCAAAACACCACCAAGTTCGGCCATCACATATTTCAACATCAAATTGATGACCCACAAGTATAGGGGATCGCAACAGTTTTCGAGGGAAGTATTACCCAAATTTATTGATTCGACACAAGGTGAGCCAAAAAATATATGTAAGCCTTAACAGATGAGTTGTCAATTCAGCTGCACCTGGAAACAGTCTTGCTCGCAGTGGTTTATCAGTAGCAACAGTTTTATAGTGGTGACAGTAGTGAAATAGTAACAGCAGTAGTAAAATAGCAGCAGTAATAGTAACAGTTGTAAACAGTAGGAACAAATACTGTAGGCATAGGGATGGATTACGGGCGTTGCATGGATAAGATAATTCATGAAATCAATAAGACATGGGCATTGCAGATAAATAAAGATAAAGCATCCTAGTATAAACAATCATAGGCATGTGTTCCGTATATAGTCGTACGTGCTCACAAGGAGAAACTTGCACGACATCTTTTATCCTACCAGCCTGTTACAGCAGGGCCTCAAGGAAAACTACTGGTAATTAAGGTACTCCTTTTAATAGAGTACCGGAGCAAAGCATTAGCACTCGGTAAACACATGTGATCTTCACATCATAGCCATCCCCTCCGGTTATCCCAATTTCTGTCACTTTGGGGCCTCGGGTTCCGGACAACAATATGTGTATATGATACGTCTCCAACGTATCTATAATTTTTGATGCTCCATGCTTGTTTTTACACCATTTGCCTATTGTTTCGTTACACTTCGTGGCACTTTTATGCATTTTCTGAAACTAACCTATTAACGAGTTGCCACAGTGCCAGTTCCCTGTTTTCTGCTGTTTTTGTGTTTCAAAAGTGATACACAGGAAATATTCTCGGAATTGGACGAAACAAGTTCCTGAAGTCTTATTTTACCCGGAAGCTTCCAGAGATCCGAAGGAGAGTAGGAGGGGGGCCACCAGGGCCCCACACGCAGGGGTGGCGCGGCCAGGCCCCTGGCCGCGCGGGCCCCGCGTGAGGGCGCATGGCTCCTCCTCTGACATCGCCCCTTCGCCTATAAAGACCCCCCAACGGAAAAAACCTAAGTACCCGATCACTTTTCCAGAACACATCGCGATCCGCCGCCGCCGTCGACCCGAAGATCGGGACGGTCTAGAAGCTCTTCCCGGCACCCTGCCGGAGAGGGGAATCGCCACCGGAGGTCTTCTTCATCGCCATGCTTGCCTCCGGAGCGATGAGTGAGTAGTCTACCTTGGACTATGGGTCCATAGCAGTAGCTAGATGGTTGTCTTCTCCACCATGTGCTTCATGTTTAGATCTCATGAGTTGCCCTACATGATTGAGATCACCGTTATGTAATTCTACATGTTTGGTTTGTTGGGATCCGATGAATATTGGTGTTTATGATTGAGTTGCTGTACTGAATATTATCTTTTGTTATCTCTATGTTGTTTATGATCTTGCATGCTCTCCGTTGTTAGTAGCTATCTTGGCCGAGTAGTTGCTAGTGACTCCAAGAGGGGGTATTTATGCTCGATAGTGGGTTCATGCCTCTATTTAACCTGGGGGAGTGACAGAAACCTCTAAGGTTGTAGATGTGCTATTGCTACTAGGGAGAAAACAACATTCATATGCCCAAGGGCATATGCTTTGTTTACATTACACACTTTGCTTAATGCAATTATCCGTTGTTCGCAACTTAATACTTTTGGGGTGTTCGGATTGATATCCCCGGGAGTGGATTATTAGTCATAGATGCAGTTGGATGGCGGTCTATGTATTTTGTTGTAATGCCCAGAGTAAATCTCATAGTGATCTTCTTGACATATCACGTTTATCTTTATTCTATCAATTGCCCAACTGTAATTTGTTTACCCAGCATGTGTTATTTTATCTATGGAGAGACACCACTAGTGAACTGTGGACCCCGGTCCTATTTACATCATATTGCTATTACCTATTTACTTTACTCGTACTGTTTACTTTACTCGCATACTTTACTGTTTTCCACTCGATACACTCATAACCTTTGTTTCAAGCAAACCGGTGAGATTGACAACCTCATCGTAAGTTGGGAACAAAGTACTTGGTTGTGTGTGTGCAGGTTCCGCGTTGCTACTGGCCGAAGACGAGTCAACAAGTGCGCCCTTGTTGAAGTGCTATTAAGCCAGTCTGCATCACCTTCAGTCGTTTGTCTCTCCTCTCCAAGATCGATATTAAACCTTGGTTTCTTAACTAAGGGAAAACTAGCTGCTATACTCATCACACCTTCCTCTTGGGGTTCCCAACGGGCTGGTTATTTACCACGCACAAGGAATCAACTGGGGGCCATCAAACGCCATCAGCTAGTTTTCTGGCGCCGTTGCCGGGGAGGAAGTAGAAGACTTCTGCGAGGGGAGTTTTTCGCACGCACATCCTTTACTTTGTTATTGTTTTGCTTTACTTTATTTATTTTACTTGCATTGCTTTTTATCAAAAACCCAAAAAAATTAGAATCCTTGGTAGTTGTTATTTCTTTACTTTTAGTTTATCATATTGATCCCTAAGTACGTTCTGGAGGACCTCTCAGTAGGTAGTGGTTCGATTATTGGCAAAAGTAACATTGAGGAGTTCTTTAATCACATTAGTATGCATGAGGAAGTTGAGGAAAAGTCTTTGGTTGAGCTAGCTCCTAGTATTGAAGTTGCTTCTGCTTATTTGATTCACATGTTGGAAACTAGGTTTGCTAGTCTTAATCCTTTCACGCAATACATGTTCCTTAAGCTTCATGAAATTGAGGATCCCAAAAAGAAAGCTTTTATCTTGGAAACTTTGCGTATAGAATTTAAGGATATCGTTATTGAAGCTAGGAAAGTTCTTAAACGTTTTGATAAACTCGGTTCACCCATAAAGGTTATTAGTACAAACGATGAAGGGGCCGAAATACCTATACCTTGCAAGCTCTTGGGATTGTGTGAAGCTTTCGAAAATAATTTTGACTGGATCTGTCCTGAAAATCTTTTTAATGAAAATAGTGTACCAAAGCATGATCACAAAGGGTCTTCAAAAACTTATGTGGATGAAATACAATGCCTTATTGACAAGACCTCTACTGTTGATCTCAATGCTTCTTCTGATGTTACTTGATTCGCAATTTTCTGCGCCTAGCTCAAAGGCGTTAAAGAAAAGCACTCTTGGAAGATAACCCAATGTTTTATTTTCAGTACTTTTTCTTTTATTTGAGTCTTGGAAGTCATTACTACTGTAATGACCGCTCCTTATCTTGTTTATTTCGTTTTTGTGCCAAGAGAAGCCTCTAATTTGAGTGAGGTAAAGATTTGGGGATGTTGCTGTCCTGAAACTATTTTCGGTGCTGCCCCGTAAAAATTCGTATAAATTCTCTGTTTATATTTTGGACCTGTGATTTCTTGTGCATATGCCCCAGGTTATATCCAAACTTTTGTTAGTTGAACACTTTTTGATTTGAGCAACAAAAAATCCCTCAAAAATTCGACCTTTGTCAGCTGTTCAGTTTTGACAGATTTCTGCCAATATTTGTGTTTGCCACTTTATCGCTTTCTTTTGAGTTCTTTTGATCACGGAACTTTTTGGGAGGTTGCTACAGTAGTATTTGCTATATATGTGGTGGTTTTGAGTTGAAACCTGAAGCAAAAAGAGGTTGATTATATGTTATGCTACACTAATGTTGCTAATAGAATTGTGTTTAGTTTTGTATGAAGGAAGTTTTCAAGTGTAGGGATTGGAGAATGATGAGATGAGTTGAAGAATGGAAAAAAGCTCAAGCTTGGGGATGCCCATGCATCACCCCAAGAAATATCCAAGAAGTACAAGCGTCAAAGCTTGAGGATGCCCCCGAGGCACCCCTTCTTCATCGGCAAAAATCAGGTCACCTTTCAAAACACTATATTTTTATTGCTTCATGCACTATGTGTTTTTCTTGGAGCGTCAGTTGTTTTAGTTTTCTTAGTTGGTTTAGTTTGTTTGCTGCAATAAATGGTTGGACCCCAACAAATTTCCTTCGGAGGAGATGTACTCGTTTTCATTTGCAAAGAACGCTCTAGTTTTCACTCTTATTAAAAATCGAGTGTTCTTCTTTTTCTGCTACTGCTTTTGGTTTTCGTTTTCGCCTTGATTTGCGTTCAGAACTTGTCATATCTTTTCATCAAGGTGTATTTTTGCCTCTGATCTTTATTGGTTTTCATCAAAAGAGGTGTCTATAAAAATTTCAAATGGTGTTGGAAAAGAGAAAAAGCTTTGTGCAAAATAGTGGTACAAGAAGGAGCTTGTGGAGACTGCGGCTTAGGCTTTTTCATGTCATGCTTGATGTCTTTTTGATAGTATGCTTAGTGGTTTTGCTGTAGCATAACTTGTCTCAAATAACTGAGATTGCTTAATGAGCCTTTGAAAAAAATCATGCGTTGTTTTTATTGTATGGAAGCATTATTTTGGTTTTCTCCTTGATGCTTTATTTGGGTTGACTTGGCGCATGCTCACACATGTTAGACTCTTACAAAGTCGCCAATAGCCTCTATGATCATTTAGTTTTTGACTTTTGATGCCATCTTATGCTTCTTTTAATGTCGCTTTGTCGCTTTGCATGATTATGGCCATTACTGCTCTCTTAGTTGGTCGCTCCCAGTCTTTTCCTAGCCCTCGCCTTGTACTGAGTATGAGCTCTACTCGTGCATCCAACTCCTAAAAACCAAAGTTTTCCAAAGTGTCCACCATACATACCTACTAGCAATTTGCTATTCCAAGTAAATTTGACTTGCTTTTATTTTCTCTTCAAATTAAACTCTTACCAGTGTTATGCGAAATTCGGTCAGTAAAGCTCTCACGAACCGGAAGGCACACTTTACTTTTTCCTGTTCTTAAAAATTTGACATTGTGGTCTCTTATGTTGAGTTGTTATGCTTGCAAGTTGTAAGTTGGATTCTAGCCCATCCATGCCGTCATGGGGCAAGCTTTCAACATTGCACTTCTTATTTGAGTTGATATCGTGATCTTTTGTTTATGGATGCCCGCGGTGTGAAATGAATTGGGAATCTTGTGGGGATCATGGAGTTTGTATATGTGTTAGGGAAACGCCAGGCCGCCAATCTAAGCCATGCATAATTCATGGTGGAAATTTGCAGCATACCCATGGTGAACATTCGACGACGCATCTCACAATAAAAAGCTAAACAAAAGGCAAATAAAAGAGATGTCGAGGTGTTCATTGTCTGCTTGTCCTGTCATTTTGGTGTGGGCTTGTTCCATGTCATCGGGCACGGAGGTACCCCATTGGCGGTTCTCAATGATATGCATATACTTACAATGACAAGAGCCTTGCTTGGGACTCTAAGTAAAGTAGCATGAGGTTTGGGTACTTGTATTCACGGGGCACGAGGTTTTCAACTTATGATTTGTCAAGCATATGCATCATAATTGTTCTCGCATTAACTTTAACCATTCAAGATGCTTATGATGGGGGCAATGAGAGCTCAAAGCCGGTAAGTACCATAATTTTTGAAGGTTATAAAACTTGCAATCACTGCTTCCCTCTGCGAAGGGCCTTTCTTCTACTTTTATGTTGAGTCACCACCTTCTTTCTTTATGCACCATTAAGAGAGCATAGTTGTCATTCTTAGTGTGATATGCATTGTCCCAAAGTTCATTGATTGATTCATATTGTTGGTTTCAGTTGTTCTTAAATTATTTGTATCTAGTCGCCCTCTTAAACTTGAAGGTGTCCTATGCATTTATGTTTTGCTCTCTTTGAAGGACAAGCTGAAAACCATTTGTATGTTTTTCCTTATGATTTGAACACACGTTTGACTTTCATTGTTTCATTTTCATGATCTTTTGTTTGTGTTCATTTGCATGTTTACAACATGGTTGCTAAGTTTCTTATTGTCAAGATTATATCTTCATGCCCATGTTTTAAGTTCTTATGATCCCAGCTCACAAATGCTTATATATATGATCAAGATTGTGTAGGTGCATGTCACCTCAAAAATTATTTCTTTGTTATCACTTACCTACTCGAGGACGAGCAGGAGTTAAGCTTGGGGATGCTTGATACGTCTCCAACGTATCTATAATTTTTGATGCTCCATGCTTGTTTTTACACCATTTGCCTATTGTTTTGTTACACTTCGTGGCACTTTTATGCATTTTCCGGAACTAACCTATTAACGAGTTGCCACAGTGCCAGTTCCCTGTTTTCTGCTGTTTTTGTGTTTCAGAAGTGATACACAGGAAATATTCTCGGAATTGGACGAAACAAGTTCCTGAAGTCTTATTTTACCCGGAAGCTTCCAGAGATCCGAAGGAGAGTAGGAGGGGGGCCACCAGGGCCCCACATGCAGGGGTGGCGCGGCCAGGCCCCTGGCCGCGCGGGCCCCGCGTGAGGGTGCCTGGCTCCTCCTCTGACATCGCCCCTTCGCCTATAAAGACCCCCCGACGGAAAAAACCTAAGTACCCGATCACTTTTCCAGAACACATCGCGATCCGCCGCCGCCGTCGACCCGAAGATCGGGAGGGTCCAGAAGCTCTTCCCGGCACCCTGCCGGAGAGGGGAATCTCCACCGGAGGTCTTCTTCATCGCCATGCTTGCCTCCAGAGCGATGAGTGAGTAGTCTACCTTGGACTATGGGTCCATAGCAGTAGCTAGATGGTTGTCTTCTCCACCATGTGCTTCATGTTTAGATCTCATGAGCTGCCCTACATGATTGAGATCACCGTTATGTAATTCTACATGTTTGGTTTGTTGGGATCCTATGAATATTGGTGTTTATGATTGAGTTGCTGTACTGAATATTATCTTTTGTTATCTCTATGTTGTTTATGATCTTGCATGCTCTCCGTTGTTAGTAGCTATCTTGGCCGAGTAGTTGCTAGTGACTCCAAGAGGGGGTATTTATGCTCGATAGTGGGTTCATGCCTCTATTTAACCTGGGGGAGTGACAGAAACCTCTAAGGTTGTAGACGTGCTGTTGCTACTAGGGAGAAAACAACATTCATATGCCCAAGGGCATATGCTTTGTTTATATTACACACTTTGCTTAATGCAATTATCCGTTGTTCGCAACTTAATACTTTTGGGGTGTTCGGATTGATATCCCCGGGAGTAGATTATTAGTCATAGATGCAGTTGGATGGCGGTCTATGTATTTTGTTGTAATGCCCAGAGTAAATCTTATAGTGATCTTCTTGACATATCACGTTTATCTTTATTCTATCAATTGCCCAACTGTAATTTGTTTACCCAGCATGTGTTATTTTATCTATGGAGAGACACCACTAGTGAACTGTGGACCCCGGTCCTATTTACATCATATTGCTATTACCTGTTTACTTTACTCGTACTGTTTACTGTTTTCCACTCGATACACTCATAACCTTTGTTTCAAGCAAACCGGTGAGATTGACAACCTCATCGTAAGTTGGGAACAAAGTACTTGGTTGTGTGTGTGCAGGTTCCGCGTTGCTACTGGCCGAAGACGAGTCAACAAGTGCGCCCTTGTTGAAGTGCTATTAAGCCAGTCTGCATCACCTTCAGTCATTTGTCTCTCCTCTCCAAGATCGATATTAAACCTTGGTTTCTTAACTGAGGGAAAACTAGCTGCTATACTCATCACACCTTCCTCTTGGGGTTCCCAACGGGCTGGTTATTCACCACGCACAAGGAATCAACTGGGGGCCATCAAACGCCATCAGTATACAACTTGTAGGTAAGACCATAAACAACAAGTATCATCATAGAAATAATAACATGTTCAGATCTGAAATCATGGCACTCGGGCCCAAAGTGACAAGCATTAAGCACAACAAGTTGCAACAATGTCATAGGCACTAAATAAAGATACTAGGCACTATGCCCTATCAATCTCATATCAAATTACATGAACAATCTCATCCAATCCCTACCATCCCCTCACCTACAGCGGGGGAATTACTCACACATGGATGGGGGAGTCATGGATGGTCGATGGTGGAGCGTCGGTGGTGATGGTGATGAAGATCTCCTCCGAATCCCCGTCCCGGGAGGGTGCCAGAATGGAGTTCCTCGTTCCAAATCGCGGTTTCTGATGGCGGCGGCGCAGCGGAAGTCTATCTGGGGAAAACGCCGTCTCCCCGATATTATGTCGTCGGGGGGTATATGTAGGCGAGAGGGGAGGTCGAGAGGAGCGCTGGGGCCCCCTCACGCCAGGGTGGCGCGGCCAAGGCTGGGCCGCGCCACCAGCGTGTGAGGAGCCCTCAGGCCTCCTCTCCCTCCTGTCTTCTGGCTCCGTGGGTCTTCTGGTGAAATAGGATTTTTCATGATTTTTCCCGAATTTTTACTGGAAGTTGAATTTCTGCACAAAAACGAGACACCAGAGCAATTCTGCTGAAAACAGCGTCAGTCCGTGTTAGTTGTATTCAAAACACACAAATTAGAGGAGAAACAATAGCAAAAGTGTTCGGGAAAGTAGATACGTTTTGGACGTATCAACTCCCCCCAAGCTTAGCTATTTGCTTGTCCTCAAGCAATTTAGTTAACAACTGAGAGCGATAAAAGAAACTTTCACGAACACATTTGCTCATATGATGTATATATACTAACTATGTGATCAAGTACTCAGGCAATTCATAATAAGAAATATGCAACTAATGTCACCTCATAGTCAAGCAAGCTATGAAAGAGTGCCAATGCACTAATAACAAGTAACATGTACATAAGAAGAGCTACAAGATTGTAATATGCATAAATGATAAGAAAGAGTGGTATCCCGCTTGCCTTTATTTGTAGAGCAAAACATAAATGTTGAGGCACCTCTGAAATTCAAGGGAAGACTAGAAATTAAAGATATCAAAGATACAAGCATCAAAGTTGTACCACAATTAACCGTGTTCTGGGACAAGCACATTACACTAAGAATAACAGCTATGCTCTCAAGAAGTGCTTAAAGTTAGAAGATGGTGACTCAACATAAAAGTAAACGAATGGCCCTTCGCAGAGGGAAGCAGGGATTTAACATGTGCTAGAGCTTTTCATTTGTAAAACAGAGATAAAAATTATTTTGAGAGGTGGTTGTTCTATGTCAACGACTAGCAATGGGGACTTGCTATCTTCCATAATAAACAAGTGAGAGCGGTTCTGAGTTCTTTGAAATTTTGGCACATTGGTGCTCTTTTATAAAGCTTTGGCACTCCTCCCCACCTTCTTCCTTTCTCAAACCATGGCTAACCGATTCCATCGGGTGCCCACCAACTTTCACATTCCTTTGGAGGAGTGCCTTTTTTCTTTCTTTTAGAATTAAGATTATAATGGTCTGACCAGCTCCCTTGCAAAATTAATGACGAGCAGATGAAGCTGCCTAGTTGAGGGGTACTTAATTTAATATGGAAGATAGTAATTCCGACCACTACGTCCCCATGAGCTAAAAACAGTGGCACAAAATGAGAAGTAGTTGAAAGTTTGAAAGGTAGCACATGAAAATTTACTTGGAATGGATTACAAATACCATGCATAGGAATTTATAGAGGACTCTTGGAAGACTTGGTTTTTGGTAATTGGATGCACGAGTAGAGCTCATACTCAGTACAAGTGAAGGCTAGCAAAAGACTGGGAAGCGACAATCGAGAGAGCAATAACTATCATAATCATGCTTGCGACAAAACAAAATTAATATAGGCATAAAAATGATACAAGAACTCTGTGGCAAAGTAAATCATTGAGGCTTAACTGACTTTTTGTTTAGTCATGTGCATGCTTGAGCATGTACAAAGTCGATTCAAATGAAGCTTTCAGAGGTGGATACCACAATAACATACCATATTATGAATAAAACAATGCATGCAAGCATCTACATGACATGCTACAGGCTAATAGTAAATTGAAACTAATCATATGAAAGCAAGAACTACAAGGCATCCATTAGATAACATATACCTTACATGAACCGACTAAGCATGTCCACATAGATGAGTATATATACAAAAATGAAAACAAATAGAGTTCATACCAGCCTCTTACCACATCTCGAATTGTCATATGTCGTCATTATTGCTCTTCACTTGTTTGGCTTGAATAATATAAAGTGAATACCAAGCTCCAATGGAGTAACGGGAGACTGAACTCTGCAACAAACTTTACAAAACCGAAGAAGAACAACAAATATTTTTGTGTTTTCGATTTTTGAAACAAAGGCAGAAGGAAATAGCAAACAAAGCAAAAAAAAAAATTGGGTTTTTCAAGTAGCAAGCCGAAAATAGCAAGTAAAGCAAACCAAAGGTAGCAAACTAAAGAACCAAATAGAGAAACAACGGAAATATTTTTGGTCTTTTTGTGTTTTGGAAAGTAGAAGTAAGAACTAGAACAATAAAGAAGGTGAAACATGGATATACAAAGGTCCGACAAAATATAATATGTAGATGAGTGAATCATCGGCGTACCTCCCCCCAAGCTTAGACTTTTGGCCTAAGTGGAGATCAATTTCGATTTTGATAGCTGCCCCAGGCTGGTGGGTCATCATAGGTGTAATCATACCCGGGCTCTCGTGAAGATGAAGCTGATGGCGCATAATCATAATAAGGCTGCTCATATGGGAAGTTCACAATCTCGGAGGGCTGACCCGACTCCTCAGCGCCCTCCTCATCGTGCACAGTCGGCGGGTGCTCCTCTACGTACGCATCAAGCTCATCTTCCGTAAGCGACCATCCATTCCTGCGATCAAGGTTAAACAAAAGAGGTGCAGGCAAATGGATTGATCGTTCAGTCTTTACTACCCTCCAGGTAGTCTTCTTGAAAAAGGTTAGCTCAAATGTTAAATTAATCAAACTAGCAGGATGAGAAATAAACTTATGTTGAATCATAGAATCAAGACCAAGTTTCTCCTCGGGGAACTGCAGATCTCGAAAATGAGGCACAACACCATGCAAAGCTAACAGGCGTGAAGCTATAAGTCCCCCATAGATTCCCCCTTTCTCACGATTAATATCAAGACGGAAAGCTATTAAGGCACCCAAATGGTAAGTCCTATCATGCCTCAAAGCAGCAGCAATAAAAGCTAGATCATGGAGAGAAAATTTACTTGCAGATTTCCTAGCAAGAACACATTTGGTAATAAAGAAGGCAAAATATCGAATGGATGGGAAATGAATATTTCGAGTTTTACCACCCTCTCCTGTGAAGCTTCTTCCTTGACAAATCTCCTCGTATAGTTCTAACAATTGCCTAGGTTGTCCCCTTATCTTCTCGAGCGATCCCCACTGTGGTACTCTAATAGCTGTACAGAAAACATCAAGAGGCAAATCCACAGATTTGTTATAAATTTTATAATGAACCATGGGGTTAGAAGTGGACCAACTAAATCTGAAATCCTGCACCACAGACATTGTTAGTTTAACGTATTGGGGAGGTTCACCCTCAACAAAATGTTCTAATCCTGCATTAGAGAGTAAGGTTTGAAAATCCTGCAGAATTCTAGCAGCACTCATGAATGCTGAGCATGGATAGTGTGAGGGGAAAACCTTCTCTTCACGGTGAACTTTCATAACATCATGCACCTCTAGTTCATGCTGAGAGAGTTGATATGCATTCTCCTCCATTTCTGAAATTTTTGACAAACCTCATAAAAAGTGATTTTACGACAAGCAAGTGTAGGAAACTACTATGGTGAGTTACTAGAGAGCTATCATGCATCAAAATAACCTTTCTAAGTAATAGAACAAGCATGCATACTCATTTATACTGTCACCTACAATGCTAAAATACTCAAGAAATACTTTACCAAAAGAAATTCTACTTGGACAAGTGGAGGAGTCACATACCGGAGAACAAATGATCCAAATTTCAGCAGAAATATTGGGCTGAGCAAGGAGATCGAAAAATCGAGGTGAAGAACAGCAAGAACTCGAGTTTGAGCTGGGTGTGTCGTTGTTTTTGGGAGAGAGAGAAAGAGCTGGGGAAGAAGAGATGAGTGAGGGGCCAGGTGGGGCCCTCTCACACCTGGGTGGCGCGACCAGGGCTGGGCCGTGCCACCTATGTGTGAGGTGGCGTGGCAGCCCCACCTGGTGCCTACCAGGTGTCTCTCTGCCCCATTTTTGACATAAAAATTTATAAAGATTTTTCTGGAATTTTTCGAGAAACTTTATTTTCGAGGATTTTTCAGAAATTGGCATATCGATAAAACTCAGAAAAACGAGGATGAAAAGATTTCAAGCAAATCAAAACTCAGCTCTGAGATACTCTTAATCATGCAACTAGACCGAAGGAATAAAATTGATGAAAGTAAATACAAGTGAGGTGTACTGGATGCAGTGAAAACGAAGTTTCGTTCATATAAAATCACTTTGTTAACAAGGTTGATCAAGTCTTGTTACCAAACTAACTTTGTATGAGGCAAAACTTTGCACTTCACTAAATGCTTATGTTACCTCAACTTTGATAGGTATAGTCCCAACCATAACAATTTGATGTTCTTCCTTGGGCTTTTGCTCTGAACAAATAATTTGACCAACTTTGATAGTCTCAACATGCTTGATTGAATTTAGAGCATTCTTCCTATCAATCTTCTTGGGAAAATAGACCGTATATTCTTTGTCATTGACATTGAAAGTGACTTTTCCTTGATTGCGATTAATAACAGCACCTGCAGTGTTTAGAAAAGGTCTTCCAAGAATAATAGACATATTATCATCTTCAGGCATTTCCAACACAACAAAATCAGTTAATATTAAACAACTGTTAGCAACTTAAACAGGAACATTTTCACATATACCAATAGGAATAGTAGTAGACTTATCAGCCATCTGCAAAGATATATCAGTTGATACCAATTTTTCTAGATCAAGTCTCTTATAAAGAGAAAAAGGCATGACACTAACTCCAGCTCCTAAATCACATAAAGCAGTTCTAACATAGTTATTTTTAATGGAGCAAGGAATAGTAGGTATACCTGGATCTCCAAGCTTCTCTGGAACTTTACCATCAAAAGAATAATTAGCAAGTAAAGTGGAAATTTCCTCACTAGGAATTTTCCTTTTGTTAGTGACAATATCTTTCATATACTTTGCATAAGGAGGCATTCTAATAGCATCAGTCAAAGGAATTTGCAAAAATAAAGGTCTCATCCATTCACAAAACCTGTTGTAGTGTTCTTCTTCCTTGGACTTGTGTTTCTTACTAGGAAAAGGCATTGGTTTCTGTACCCAAGGTTCTCTCTCCTTACCATGCTTGTTGGCAATGAAGTCTTCTTTGGTGTACTTTGCATTCTTGACAATCTTCTCTGGTTCTTCTTCAACTTCTTCTTTATCGGAAGCATCTCCTGGTTCAGTTTCAGCATCAGAAATAGAAACACTGTTAGGATCTTTACCTGCATCAGAGGATTCTGCAGTTGTTTTATGCTTCTTTTTCTTCTTCTTAGAAGGAATATCATCACTTGCAGTTCGTTGAGAATCTTGCTCGACCCTCTTAGGATGTCCTTCAGGATATAATGGGTCTTGAGTAGCAGCACCACTTCTTGTGCGTATTTCACATGCTTGCTTCTCTCTTGCAGCATTAACTAGCAAGTCTTTTTGCACCTTGGTAAGCTGATCAATTTGTGTTTGAACCATTTGAAAATGTTTAGCAAGTATCTTTACATCATTGGCAGTTCTCTCCACAATATCCTGCAACTTGTTAATAGCTCTAGAATTTTCCAACAGATGATTATGCACCATTCTATTAAAATTTTCTTACTTAACAATAAAATTATCAAACTCATCTAAGCATTGATCAGGAGGTTTAGCATAAGGAATATCTCTTTCATCAAAGCGTTGGAGAGAGTGTACCTCAATAGTAGATGAGTGAGGGATTGGCTTACATAATTCTTCTATAGGAGGTAAATTCTTCACATCTTCGGCCTTAATACCTTTCTCCTTAAGAGATTTCTTAGCTTCCTTCATAACTTCATCATTTAATTCAATCATCCCTCTCTTCTTCGGCGTAGGCTCTGTAGATGGCGCAGGGGTAGGTGCTGGTGTTGGCTCAACTAAGGTCCAATCATCATGATTCCGGCTTATTTTAGCCATTAATTCTTCAGCTTCACTCGGAGTTCTTTCCCTAAAAACACAACCAGCACAACTATCCAAATATGACTTAGATTCATCTGTTAGTCCATTATAAAATGTATCAAGGAGTTCATTTTTAGGCAATGGTTCTTTAGGCAAAGATCTAATTAAAGAACAAAACCTTGTCCAAGATTCAGGCAATATCTCTCCTTTTCCCTGTTCAAAATCAAAGATTTTCTGCACAGCAGCATGTTGAGCACTAGCGGGAAAATATTTCTGAAAGAAAGCATTAACCAAAGCAATAGGACTAGTAAGAGATCCAGGAGTCAAGCTATTAAACCAAGTTTTAGCTGCATCTTTCAACGAGAAAGGAAAAAATCTTAGCAACAAAGTAAGTGCGGAGCTTAATATCATCAGAAAACAAATTACTCAAAGTAGAAAGCTCATTCATGTGCTCCATAGCACTCTCATCTTTAGTACCACAAAAAGGAGTTTTCTCAACAATAGATATGTAAGATAAATCCAAAGAGAAATCATAATCCTTATCTCTAATATTTATGGGAGAAGCGGCAAACTTAGGATCAGGAGACAAATTATATCTAACAGAACGTCTTGCAAGAAGTTCTTTAACATTACCAGCATTACGAGCAGCACGTGCTTCAGCAATAAAATCATCATTAAGCTCAATATAAGCATCATCATCATAATCATCACTAGGACATTCCCTAGACTCAGGTGAACTAACAGGTGTAACAGTGGTGTTTCCCAACTTAGCTCTAGCAATAGTAGCATCTAAAAAGGAACCTAGTGAACCACTCTCATCAAGCATAGTAGAAGCATCATCTAAATTATCAGTGGCATTTTCAATCTCAGCAGAAGTAGTAGCAGTAGCGTGTGGGTGTGGTGGTGTAAGCAACTTACTCATAACAGATGGCGAATCAAGAGCAACAGAGGTGTTGAGAGTCGTACCTCTTCTTGTAGTGGATGGCAATATAGGAACTTTTCCATCACGAGGTTTACCCATGATGAAAGGATTGCAGCGAACAATATGAATACCACGTGAACTTACAAATAAAGCTATGCTCCCCGGCAACGGGCCAGAAAATAGTCTTGATGACCCACAAGTATAGGGGATCGCAACAGTCTTCGAGGGAAGTATTACCCAAATTTATTGATTCGACACAAGGGGAGCCAAACAATATATGTAAGCCTTAACAGATGAGTTGTCAATTCAGCTGCACCTGGAAATAGTCTTGCTCGCAGTGGTTTATCAGTAGCAACAGTTTTATAGTGGTGACAGTAGTGAAACAGTAACAGCAGTAGTAAAATAGCAGCAGTAATAGTAACAGTTGTAAACAGTAGGAACAAATACTGTAGGCATAGGGATAGATTACGAGCGTTGCATGGATAAGATAATTCATGAAATCAATGAGACATGGGCATTGCAGATAAATAAAGATAAAGCATCCTAGTACAAACAATCATAGGCATGTGTTCCGTATATAGTCGTACGTGCTCACAAGGAGAAACTTGCACGACATCTTTTGTCCTACCAGCCTGTTGCAGCAGGGCCTCAAGGGAAACTACTGATAATTAAGGCACTCCTTTTAATAGAGTACCGGAGCAAAGCATTAGCACTCGGTGAACACATGTGATCCTCACATCATAGCCATCCCTTCCGGTTATCCCAATTTCTGTCACTTTGGGGCCTCGGGTTCCGGACAACAATATGTGTATACAACTTATAGGTAAGACCATAAACAACAAGTATCATCATAGAAATAATAACATGTTCAGATCTGAAATCATGGCACTCGGGCCCAAAGTGACAAGCATTAAGCACAACAAGTTGCAACAATGTCATAGGCACTAAATAAAGATACTAGGCACTATGCCCTATCAATCTCATATCAAATTACATGAACAATCTCATCCAATCCCTACCATCCCCTCACCTACAGCGGGGGAATTACTCACACATGGATGGGGGAGTCATGGATGGTCGATGGAGGAGCGTCGGTGGTGATGGTGATGAAGATCTCCTCCGAATCCCTGTCCCGGCAGGGTGCCAGAACGGAGTTCCTGGTTCCGAATCGCGGTTTCTGATGGCGGCGGCGCAGCGGAAGTCTATCTGGGAAAAACGCCGTCTCCCCGATATTATGTCGTCAGGGGGTATATGTAGGCGAGAGGGGAGGTCGAGAGGAGCGCTGGGGCCCCCTCACGCCAGGGTGGCGTGGCCAGGGCTGGGCCGCGCCACCAGCGTGTGAGGAGCCCTCAGGCCTCCTCTCACTCCTGTCTTCTGGCTCCGTGGGTCTTCTGGTGAAATAGGATTTTTCATGATTTTTCCCGAATTTTTACTGGAAGTTGAATTTCTGCACAAAAATGAGACACCAGAGCAATTCTGCTGAAAACAGCGTCAGTCCGTGTTAGTTGTATTCAAAACACACAAATTAGAGAAGAAACAATAGCAAAAGTGTTCGGGAAAGTAGATACGTTTTGGACGTATCACAAATGCATGGAAATCAAATGGAAGATATTGGGTCCTCCGGCACCGATGGTGTTGCCTCCTCTGATGCTGTTGATGCACTAGCAAGACCTTGGTCATACAAGATGCGTTCATGTTACATCGTATACTAAGCCTTTGTCATTGGCTTCATGTTCGATGTGTCGTCCAACAGATCTTCCACTCCTCTCTCATTTTTTTGAGCCAAGAATTCAGCCCTTCTGATATCGCCTTGATTCTTGCTGCGTCGACTTGGATCATGGTCGCTTGAGATTCGATCTTGGCAGCTTTAGCCTCCGGCCACGAGGACGCGGGAGCTGCAACATCAGCGGAGTCAGCGAACAAAATGTGTCGGCCTCGGAAATTGTGTGTGCTAGGCAGGAAATAAAGTGGTGGGCAGAAGAATAAATGAGAAGTGGGAAAGTGTTAGGAAAATGGGAATGTGCCCGCAGGTATCGACATGGCGCCGTTTGTCGGTTGTGTCCGACACTCCAAAGCCGGTCCCTATGGGGGAGGGGGGCTGGCGTGGCAGTGCCAATCTGGGTGGGTTTACCCTATTGGGATGGCTATTGAGAGCGTTGCTGGAGATGTTCTAATGTGACAAAATAGAAAGAAACACTATAAGAATCATACATCATGAATAACTAATGTTTTCTTTGAAGAAACCTCTCAAAGAAGGAAGGGTATAGTGCAATTTGTATAGAAAAATAGAGTTGACCTAAATTATAAGGGAAGCCGGGCCCAAAAACAATACAATGCCCTGTTTATGAGAAAACCCGGGCCAAGAAACTACACAAGTGAGGGATCTCTGACGTCCACACGATATTGGTAGACCGTCACGATGAGCACACACCACTGGTTCCAGGGTCGTCACCCCAACTTACACCACGCGACACCAATAGCCACATGACCCAACCATCTCTCGTAGCCCCAACTACCCAGGAGGCAGCCCGCAGACCTTGAATGTCGCATCGATTCCGGGGCCACTGCCCAGACGTAGTAGCCAAATCAACCGAGGTCGAGCCAGACGGGTCGACGAGCTCACTGTCTGCACAACTCCAAGTCACCACCCAATCCATGGTAGGCCACAGTTGTGCCTCGTAAGACCGTTGTTGCATAGAAGAACGAGGTTGTTGCCTTGATGCACCACCACCATCCAGGGCCGCTACCCCACTACCACCTCCCCAACCTCAGAACTACCGTGCCCGGCCGCCACAAACCTGTCGCACCATGAGGGCTAAGAACTCCAAGGTGATGCCTCCAAGAAAGTAGCAACATGTCAGTCGTCGTCGTAGAGCTTAGGTTTTCACCCCAAAGAAATAAATAAATTTGGTTCACTTTTGGTCACACTACCTTTGCTTTGCTCTTCTTTTTCGGACACATTTGGCATGGCGCTAGAACCTTGTTCCGAGATGTTTTTGTTGGTCTTCTCTTCCCAAATCAAACATACCTACCTACTGAAATGGGTTCAACCTGGGAGGGTTTAGGGTTTCATCGCCATATCTATTCGCAGGCTCGTCTTATCATCCCATAGCTAACTCACAAGTTGCAAGTTCTCCATCATGTACTGCATAAACCGAAATCCTGAGACTGCGTAGCCGATAAATGTACCATTTTGCAAAACCGATTTAACAGCCTAACCACTGAACTTAGCCAATCACGTCGCTACCAGGATTCTAAAAGGCACCCATAGTCTTGTTCACAGGAACAGAAGGCACATGTGTTTCAAAAGGGACATAACTCTCACAAGGCACTTTGTTCACAGAAACAAAGGGCGCCATAATCTCCTAGAACATGTATGGAATTACATAACATAGACTTCTTTGACTACAACTCAGAATTTCAGCGAGAACGTGCGTATCTCCATGGGTCCCAGCTCAACGACAAGGGCTTGACTGTCAACTGGGCCACCAATTATAGGGGCCGGACCACTTTCAGTGTCTCCGACAACCCTCCAGATGAGCTTCCTCATCTCCGACTTCTTTTGATTGGCGGACAGGTTAGTTTCGGTCAACTCCTTGATCTGCACAACAGAGCAGAACTAAGCATTTCGGACTAGGTCTCCTTCCAAAAGGAATAATATTCATTAGAGTATAATTCTCTGGATGTATGCATCTATTGATGTAGAGGCCAGGGTTATCCCCTTATGGAAAAAATAATTGGAGTATAATGCATGCAACAATACTATTTTACAACAACTTTCAAGATCATGCAAAAAGATAGACTACAAGAAATTACTTACGGTTCTCTTTCCGAATAGTTTTTTCAGTTCAACTTTTGCCATCACAGAATTCTTTGGGTCCTCTGCAGCCTGCAGCTCCAATGAAAAATATTCACTAAACCAAATAGAAATATATATGATATGAAGTAGTTGTATACACTAGAAATATACCTGAAATAAATGTGCCAAGCGGAGGAGTGTAGTACCATCGTCGATATTCTGAAATATTAAGCCATCTTCCATCAGTGACTAATACGATGGTATTTGATATAACATATAGGGTCTGAGATAAATAAATTGTGAACCTGCAAGGTGATGATTGCGACGTTATCAGGAAGACTATAGTTGGCATCCATCATGCTACCTTTCCCAATACTGTAGGATTTCCAACTGCTCTCGTCCTGTAAGAATAACATTACTAACTGTAGAAACAATAAATAAAAATGCTTAAAAAACAGGCTGAGAGAGTATACAAATGTACCTCATGAGCGAAACCAAGAAGAAAGGGTGAATAAACTTCTTGTCCAGTTGTCCGTCGCCAGTGGGCTCCATGTCCAAGCTTGTTGACATTGACATAATAAGTACCCTTGGCCTGTAAGAATTTGTACGAGGCAGAGTTGTGATAGAGATAGTGAACATAATGTCAGGTTGGTGCTGGAGGAAATATAAATGGATGAAAAACTGTGAATGAATATATACCGTGAGCCCATCACATTTATTGTCAACGCAAACAACTTCATCGAGTGGCTCCCCTACACCTCTGCCGTCATCATGAAGTATACGCCTGAGATTCACAATATTCATGATCAGAGGTTGAGCGTACAAGGGATGATCTAAACTTGATTACACGCCTCTGTGGCTGAGTTCAAGAGGTTCAGGACAGAGTAGGTAAAGACAGAGGTTGAAGACATCAAACAGTTTCGCATAATACAGGTAGGTTCCAAAACAGATAAATCTAAAAATGCCAGTTTTAGCTGTTTTAATGGACATGTTGGCAACTTTTTTGTAGTCCATCTCTAAATTCAACAGTACCACATGTAGATATAAATACCAATTCTAATTGAGTTGGTCTATCCTGGTGAGGTGAAAAAAATTATGGTACTGCAATGGAAACTAGTCCTGTGTTAGGTCTGGAATGAGCTCAGAATAGTCCAGCTAATACCTGTGGAGCATCATTTCTATTTGGCCATCCTGAATACTTGATGCTCCGACAGAACGATCAACAAGCACAGATAGTTCATATTTCCCATCTGCTACATACATTCCTAGATTGACCTGTAAAGTTAACATAAGAGAAACATATTTAATCATCTTTGGAAACTTTTAAGAAACTAAAACAGATGAAATAACAACAGTAATGAAATACCACCTCTGTTCCTAAATATAAGATGTTTCGGGAGCAACATCTTATATTTAGGGAAAGAGGTAGTAGTAAATTTCTTTGGCAAACGAAAAATGAGGAAGTGTCACGTGTAGTCCTGAAAGTGACTGATCTCTTACACGTCCTTTTTCCCTGGTGGCTTCACCATGTGCAAGTGCAAAATGATGACAGCATAGACAACTCACATTAACTAATGACACCATTGTGTAAAGTACATCATCTTTCCTACTTATGACAAATTTATACTAAGTTCATATATGTCGAATAATCGGTATTCGAAATACCAATGTAATGATATTACTAGCCAAAGATTATCTCACTATTAAAATGTGATGAATATTGTGCATACCGGATAGTAATTTCCTGCAACTGGTTGAGTCACCTTAAGATCCCAATCTTCCCTGTAGTTTCTCACCTATAGATGAAATAACAAAGAACTTAGTTGTAAGAGAAGAGTACAAATACATTGAAAACTCAAACATATTTAATTTATATAGATTTTCAGTAGGGTTTTAAAGGTCACGCAAAAAATAATTCAGGGACAAATAAGAAGATTGGTTATTGATGTAATAATAACTTTGGACCAGAAACAAATAAACCAAGCATAACAAATAATTGTAGTTACCCTCTTGAGGAAATCTCTTCCATTAGAATCTGTATAAAAAGTGCTGTTCGTGACCATATTTGCTGTCAGTCGCGTGATGACCTCCTTTCCTACGCCATCATTGACCGGGATTGGCCCAATCTTTCACATATGAAAGGGAGAACACAATAAATTTAAATGCCTGTTTAATATTTCTGGAATATCATATTCCCCAAAACGGCCAAAATAATCTTGACTTTTACTATCAAAAGTCGAGGAATTACAAACCGTGTATTCTACTTCAGCATGATCCTTATCTTTGTAGAGTCTTGTAATCTACACAAACAATATTTTAGTAGATACACAAAGAGAGATCTTTATGTTAATTTATATGTTACACCTAGAAAAATGATGTTTGCATGAACGAGCAAGCGATTGAAAAATCATCACGAAGAAACTGTACTAGAATATAACTACAGTAAAAACACAGCTAGACGGAAATTTTGGATGGTACAATGTAGCATGCTATCACTATAGGTTCAAGAATTAAAATTACTCTCATGATGGTATGTAAATTGGAGTAAGTTTTATATCTGACCTGAGAAATCCATGAGCTGAATTGCTGGTGGACTTCATCAACCAAAGGTCCACGGATGACTTTCAGCGGTACCTAACATGAAATAAACATAAATCAATCAATCATATAGAAGAACTTATTTATAGCCTTAAATGATTGATAATGCAGTGGTAAATTTATTTAAGTAATATTAGATAAATGACACGAGTACTCAATTATTATCCCTTCTGTAGTAGCAACTCGCCAGACTAATTGGATTACTTTTTTGGCTGATCACTATGTTTTTTATCTATATCTCTTAAAGTCGTGTTATAAAAAACCGAGCAACAATAAATACCATGCCTTCATCTATCCTAGTTTGGAAAAACGTATCAGTAAAAAACGTGTCAAACATATAATGTTGTAGGTTTTGAAGGCACGTGGTCATCTCATCAACTATATTTTGTTGAATAGACAAATAATGGCAGAAAAATACAAGAAGCATGAGTAATTTGGAATTATTGTTAATAGCTTATTCTCGCTATCAAAGGGTGCATAAATGAACAGTTAGTATTACCGATCTTGAAACAGCAGTAGGAGTAGACCCATCTGGTCTAAATATATAAGCTCCAGATGCCTGGAATGAAACATATACATGAGAAAAATCAAACATGTGAATAAAATGAAACTTAGTAGAAAAAATAGATCCATGATAATACCTGTGAATCAATGGCATCACCGGTGCTTGAACCATACCAAAGAAAGCTCTGTTGAATTGGTAAATCCACCTAAAAAAGACCATAGAATTTTATTACTGCATATCATGATTAATAAACATGTGGTTGAACTCCGGGAACTTGCCAATATGATAGATTTCTTTAGCTCTGCAAAGCAAAGGAGTTCAGAACAATGTTGATCAACTATGTGAATTGTTTTCTGGCGATAATTTTTTAATTTCACGGAATAATTATGCACGGTGTATTTCTTTAGATTGCAAAATATGCCAATGCAAAACAGTTACGAGCTACAAAAAAATTCTATGTTGACAAAATAATCAATGAACAACTATGGTAAATCGTTAGTCCATGCCGCTGCAAAGACGCTTAATACTTTATGTATTAAATTTAATATATATGTTGCATTAGCATGTTAATTAAATGTGTGCTTCTGCCGATAATTATTATGTTATTGGATTGCCAAGAGAAAATCTGCATATTTCTCCTAGCTTCTATATTTAAGAGATTTTTTTACTTTTGGCTACTATTAATACCAAACTATCCAGCAAATACTACATGCTTTCTCATAATGATACAAACCTGCAATCGCATTGTGATAGTTCAAATTCAAACTTGCAAATTTAGAATAATTGTTTGTCAATTCTAGTTTTGCACGCACAAGCATATACTTGATAAATGACGATAATAATTTCATCTTTATAATTCAACAATTTTGCCAAATCTTACTAAAGGTTAATTAGTTATTTCTCCTTTCTGGCAGAGCCAAGTATGCGTTAGGACTTACTCCTGAGATAGAATTGAATATCCGCGTCAGTTGTCCAGATGCTGAGGAAAATGTCATCTTTAGAGGCCCTGGTCCAACTTCAATGGTGCCACTGTTTGGAGAAATGATGGCTGAGACATACCCCATTTTGTTGGATCCTGGATAAATTAATGGCAAATGATGTAAAATTAGCCAAATGAACAATCAGATAAAAGCAGGATTCTATTGATCAGCAATGTAATGGTTAATCATATTTGTAGTTATTGCATTTGCTAGAATGGTTTTTTATAGTGATTAAAGTTGATGCCATTGAAGATAACGAAACTAAGTTCTAACGGTCAACTTTCGTCTGAAGATAACTGACACATATATCACATGTCATGTTATCAGCACACAAGAAGAAAAAGATATCTTAAAATTTTATTCTCTTGAAATACCCTGTTATCCAGTTCACTGCCCTCGTTCAGAAGATATGATATCATCACTCCGTTATCCACAAACCAAAAATTGTTTGCTCTAAGAAGAATAAATCAAACAGTCCTTT
This sequence comes from Dactylis glomerata, assembly GCA_007115705.1. Lineage (NCBI taxonomy): Eukaryota > Viridiplantae > Streptophyta > Magnoliopsida > Poales > Poaceae > Dactylis > Dactylis glomerata. The sequence goes on along the minus strand of QXEO01000371.1, from coordinate 494,585 downwards.
CTAGTGGGAGGCAGTTTCACCTGTCCCCGCGGGTTTTGAAATGAAGTAAGTATTCCATCCCATTGGTGGCACAGATGCTTGAAATACTAGCCAATACTTTGGGGGTTTGTCCGTATTGATTCCAAGATAAGCCTTCACATACAACTTCCTTAAATCTTCTGTCATAGTATCAACCTGGACTAGTTGTGAATTGACAAAACTTCCATCAGAGCTTTTTACAACTAGATGTATATCATTGACCTGAAAAAAAAGGTTAAGTAAGTAATTAGCTTATGAACCTAGTATCTTGTAAGAAATAGGTACACGCCTTATCAACATATTCATTTCCATATGTTGATAAAGCAGCAAAGGGTTTTCAACCAATTGTGGGTATAATTATCTCCAATTTCCCATTGATATGCTTGATCTATGTTATTCCTTTACAGAGATCAGAAGTTATTGGATAAAAATGCAGAGTAAATGTTTAGACTCATACTGGAACCCGTATGTAGTCACGATGTTCCCATCCAAGAGGATTGTAAGCAACTATAACCTGCAGAAGATAATATCAATATTTACAAAATCATAACTGGTAAACATTACATTTAACAAATTACTTACTAGACTCTTTCCTCCTGAAATTTCTTCCTCAGTTGAAGGGCAGTAGCTTATATTGAGCAGTTGGCACTGAAAATTTTATTCAACAATGAAACTGTTAAATCTCGTAAACATGTTCTGTGAACAAACCAGGCTATTCAACCTAAAAAAACAGGCTCTTTGAAATATTTGCAGAGCAGAGCTTAAATGAGTAAACTGCTATGCAAAACACAGCCAAGTAATAAATGTTGACGAGGAAGATTCTATCGCCGTGTTTCATTTTGAGAAGAAGAATGGTGATGTGCATTGGTACTTATAGAGGACATATTTGTACAAACAGAAATGTGATTAGCACTGTTACAGAAAATCAACTTTATCCTGCCTCACCTGGCTGAACTTTACTGCCGGAGACCTACATGTTCCTTTAGAGCTTGTCAGACAAGCCAAAGCAGTATTTAGACTTTTCTCAACCTACAAGATATGAGTAGCTACTCCGTTACTTTTTTACAAACTGAAAGAGTTATGTCACTAAAGCATTTCTACAAGAGAAATTATGAACCTGGTATGTTCCAAGAGCAAGGCGTTTCGAGTAATCATCAGTTGTATGTTGTTTTGCCGTTCCTGAGACTGCATCATGATGCTGGGCGATTCCCATTGCGTCCTCCAAGCTCGAAGTAAACAATCCTCCCACCAAAAATTCTATTTGACGTGCAGCCTGTTAGGAAAGGTGATTCTCCTAAATTTAGTCAATCTTTTTTTCTCAAGAACTCCCCAAAACCCGTTTTCACATGGCACAAGTACAACTAAGAAGAAAAAAGAGAACAAGGCAAGCAACATTATGAGAAAAGGAAGAAGCAAATGCCCTAAGCTATGCTAAACTAAACTACCAAAACAGAGTTAGAGAGTAGTTGAGGAAAACCCACTCCCTGGTTCAAGGCTAAATTTAGTCAATTCCAAAATTAAATATATGATTTTCAAATCATCAAGATGTCATGGTTGTAGCTTGCATTGAAATAATATTATACCAGGTAATATCCACTGAGCATTCGAACATAGCGCTTGAAAGTCGGGCGACTTGTAAAATATCCAGTCCAGTAAGCATTTGTTGAATCAGCATATCTGCAATTTGCAATAGTATAAGAGCATAAAGAATGGAATATTTTAATTTTAGTAAGTTTGGTAACTTACGGGAAATAATCGTCTTGTTTGAGTGGCCAAGATTCATTTGATGCATGTTTTGCATCTGTGTAAATGGATGGAGTAGAATACAGCGCATGCACTCGGCCATCCTGCAGTGTTCAGGGCATAATTTCCTAATTATTCATATATCATTGAACTGCATACACAACTCACATTGACTAATGTGTTATGTTGGTGTCAATATTTTTTTTACAGGAGGGATATGAAATTAATTATGTATGTTCTTGTCGTACTGAATGAAACACTGTCTTGTAACCCTGTTCAGATACACGAGGGCATCACTCAAAGCTCATAAGTATGCTACATGTCCACTATATATGGTTTACCTCTCATGAAACAAAAAAATATTTCTAGTATGAGAGTCAGCAAAATGCAAAGAAAACGAGAACAGAACAGCATACATCAAAACGTGAAGGCCTCAACTAGTCAACTGACAGTCTAGATCTATTAATCAGTAATCAGCAATACCTTGTTCACGTAATGGATAAGTTTATCCATATTCCGGAACCAAGATTCAGCATACTGGTAATTAAAATCATCACCCATGGTCCACATTATGTGGTTTGTACGCGTAACATTTGCCTGATTAAGGAAGCATCAGAAGTCAGATTCAGGTCTCAGTTCAAAACCTACTTTTGAATTGCTCGAGAAAACCAAAAGCTCCTGCAACAAATGAAAGTTTACCTGTGCTATGGCTGCAGAAACAAAATCATGAACACGTTGTTCAACATTATAGTCAAACAGCAACAGGTCGTCCTACCAAGGGTTGTCAATGAATTAAAATTGGTGAGATGTTCTGCAAAGATTTGGAGACCACTGAAACTGCTTGCCTACAGCCATATACCTGAACAGGCGCAATGTCATCCAAAACTTCAAAACCAAAGCCACTGGGAGGGCTATAATGGACAGGGAATGCATTTGTAAAGATCTGCAATTCAGTTATACATTTAAATGAACAGAATAAAGGACAGTACTTTCAATCTAATCATATATGCTAATAAATAGAATGCATATAATTGTTTGCATAAGAATGATTGATGATAAGTTGATAACCTGAGAAGATGAACCAAAAGTTCTTGAGCCCTGCCATATAACTTCCAGTCCTTTATCTTCTTTACGCACTGCTCTATCTTGGTAATCAATTCTTGCAAAGTGCACAGAATCGAAACCAAGCTACAGTTACAACAAAAACAAATACCAAATTTAGATCTCCACATAATAGAAATGTTCCAGAAAGAGATATTCGCAATGAAATTCTGAAATACAATTAAGGTTTTCAATACAATCTGCAAATGTGGTGTTAACATTACCTCTGCTCCAAGCAAGTAAGACTGAACTGCAGAATGACCAAAAGGATCGATTTGCCAGCCAGCTCTTGGAGTCTTGTTGAATTGTTGTTTAATCACCCGGTGACCAAGTGTGGTCTGATCGATCATGTCAATATAATGGGTAGCAGCTTCATCATGCATACACCAACCACCATTTCTGAATCATATATCCAAAGTTTATCAAAATTGTGTATATGTAGAAGATCGCAGGGGAAAAATAAACCACATTACATACATAAACTCGAGCTGACCAGAATCAACTAGCTTGTGGACTATGGCTTGGATTTTTGGGCTTTTCTCTACCCACCACCTTTGGAAGAAAGCCTAAATGCAAAAGACATAACTCATATTAAAATTGTGATGATTCAACATTACTTATCAAGTGACATAAAGAGATACAGGAATTCTCAAACAGTGGTCTAGATTTCAATGTCTTCAGAGTTTGAAAGCATCTAAGCCCCTAATTCAAGTTCGGAGATTTATGACAACCACATTATAGGGACTAATGTGTAAAGTTTAAGTGTTTACATGCCTATTTGGAGGCTGTTGGTGACATGGGAAAAGTGAGCTCACCTCAGTTCAGATTTCAAGTTTGAGCAAAAAGCTAATGTTGAAAATTAAGTATCATTCGAGTCAAGAATGAATTTTCAGGAGAAATAGCAACTCGATCTATGCCATGGGCTCTAGGACAATGCACATACATGTACATAGATGTACATAATAGGAGATAACGTACAAATCTTAATGCTATCAGTTTTGGAGGCACTCGGGTTCGGAAGGCGAATTCCACCGGGGATGCCTTGGAGAGTCAAGATGATCATATTTTTCTGCTGCAAGGTAGAGCATCGCTTCCTTCCTTAGGCAGAGTAGGAGAATGTCTCAACTGGTGTTTCGTTCCCAGGTTGAACGCTTATCCAAAGATAGCGAGTACCGAAGAGTAACGTTCAACAGGTTCCAAAGGCAACAAGTTCCGTGGAAGAACGAATTTTTTAAAGCTAGATGGCTCTAGAGGCAACGTGTTCCGAGGAGGAACATTTATCCGAAGGGAACGTGTTCCAAGGAGGAATGTTTATCCGAAAGCGACATATCTCGAGAGATGCGAATAAATGCAACCAACAATGGAGGACAGCAAAGTGTAGCCCGCTGGCTTGAACAGCTGGCGGAGAACGGTGGCAACTAGCACAGTCAGTTAGCTGAATATAGTGGCCGATCCTTGTTGTGCGGTCATCGCCGACCCATGTTCCTCGTCAACCGTGCGTTGACGAGACCCACTCCTCATCGCCGCTCAACTGGCGGTCTGCCGAGGAGGCGTGAAGTGAGGTCTCCTCTCCATCATTGCCTCCTTCTAGGAATGAGAGGATGAAGGAAAAAAATGATCTAACACTTTCCTCCCACCCTTTTAAGTGAGGCGGAGTTCCTAAATTTATAGAGAAAAGTTGCAAGAAACTACATGTCATGCTCCTAGGCAAGTTAGGGTTGTGCCCTCAACTTCCTTCACATGCGAAAGGGTAGTTAGGTAATCTAGCACAAGAATATTTCTATGGCATCTAGCATATTCCTTTAGGGTTTTGGTTACCTAGAGGAGAAATTATAAATCTTACCCTTGATGGATAAGGCATAAGGGACAAGTGTATATTACTACTTTACCCTTGGATATTTTCCCTCTTCTCTCTCCTCTTGTGAGAGAGTATTTTGGGGATTTGAGGAGTATTTGTCTACGAATTCGGTCATGTCTGGACGACCGGTGGAAAAGTACTTTGTGACATGGATTTTTTACTTCTTGTTGACTTCTGGGACCTTGGGATCTGTTTTGTCCGTTTAGGAGGTCTCTCTTTGGACTACTCTCCGCATTAGGTGTGTAACACCCTGGCCACCCTGTGGACGGGCCTATTACCCTGGCAGCTCTTTAGAATTTCTAGACTATCCACATAGACCAACAGTAATCTTTCATGTGCACTTTGTCCTCACTCGTGCGTACCCGGAAAGAAATTTCGGGTCGGTCACTCATTCTCAAATCTCTCTAGGCTAAGCACGCTTAACCTAGAGTTTCTCTGGAGATGAGCTTCCAGAAATTGCAACTTGTTGGTAATGAGTATTCTACCAATCCTTTTAAGCTTTGAGACAGGATTCATAGGAGTCTGGTTGCCAAAATAGTCATCTTCTTCAGTTTGACATGTTCGGTCAAATGGTTGTGCAAATGCCACTTGTGTGAATCTAGATAAGTCTATGACGTTACAATGATGGGCTTTCCATTGATTGTAGGTAGGACATGAATCCCCATTCACCATAGTAGCCCTCGGCATCAGAGGCGGTTAAGAATTGGCCTCCAGGGTCGGCGCACTAACTCTCAGGAGGTTGGCACTAGTTCAACAAGACATGAATTTGAATAATTTTTCAAAAGTTTCTTCTTACTCCTTCCGTTTCATATTGCTCCGCACATAAGGTTCGGTCATAGCCAAGCATCACAAAGTTTGACTAATTATGTAGATAAAAGTATTAACATAGAAAATATACAATTTATATAGTTAAAACCATAATAAAGTATACTTTTATATTATATACATTTGGTATTATAGTGTTAATATTTTATTCCATGCTTGTAGTCAAAATCTAAAGAGCTTAACTTTAACCAAATCTAATGTGCGGAGTAATATGAAAAGAAGGGAGTACTGTTCGTTTATTTATCTATTCCATGTGACGTTCACAGGACCCATTCAATATATGACACTCAACAGCGACTCTGATTCATAGGCCTACTAATTGGAATCAAGCTGCAAGATGAACAATCAGATCGAGTCACCGAGCACAGTATGGTCATTATAATAGACTTTAGCGGATAAGGTGGGCACGTGAGATGTCCGGCCCTACGACCGCAAGTAACTATGGGGTTGTAGTGAATCAAGGAATATTTGCTTTAGTAGTAGTACATTTCTCTTTCAGAACGAGACCACACATCGATGACACTAGCAAGCAACAACGACTGCCCAATCATGGCGAGGTAAGATTAGATATGACTAGTATTCTCGTTCGGCAAAGAATGGGAAGATATGTCAAACCATGCATTTCGCGCCAGATGGCAGAGCAAGGTAAAAAAGGAAAAGGAGGAAAATTCGGTGGGGAATTTGGGCGAGCGAGTGACCTGCTCTGCGACGACGAACTTGCGGCCGGGGTCCCTGGCCAGCGCGTCCACCACGGAGTCCAGCGTGTTCATGACGCACGCGCCCTGCAGCCCATATGAAGGAAATCAGGAACCACGGAAGCCGTCCAAGAATGGCGAGAATGGGAGGGGGCGTCCGCGCACCTGGATGGAGTTGTTCGAACCGACGAAGTACTGGTCGACGGTCTTGAGCCAGCCGACGTCGTCGTGGGAGTGCGGCACGAGGTGCACGTTCAGCACGCCGGCCACCGTCCCCGCGCTCGTGTTGTACGCCACGTACCCGTCGGCCTCCCTCGCCGCCGCCGCGGCGAGCAGAAGCAGCACCGCCAGCACCGGCGCCGCCGCCATGGCTTAGCTTCGGCCTCCTGCCTCGGTGCCTCCGCGCGCGCAGAGCAAGTGAGACGGTGGTGGTGGTGGTGGTGGTGGAATTGTCAGCAGCCGAGCTTCACTTTGTTCGGGAGTGGAGCGACGGAGTGGCCTAAATAACATCGTGTGCTGGCTGGCTGTCTCCCTCCGCTGGCGTTTGTGGAATGTCGAATTGTTTTCGCTTTGGAGGCGGCCGGCCGTCACGGGAGGGCAGCTGCGACTGATAGCGGGTCCAAAACGGTGTACGACCCACGCTAAAACCACTAGATGACCCGTTGCTCCGTGATTTGAAATACTGCTGCTAGATCTCTAATTGGTCTGTGGATGTATCTGAAAAGGATTTACCAGAGCGTGTCAACGAATTTAGGTGTAAACCTCGCGAAATAATCATTGTCTATCCTTGATCTAGTTATTGACGCATTGGTTGAGTAATATTTTGTTTTCGACGGGAACCTTGTCAAGAGGGCACGGAGCGTTCATATAGAAAATTGATCGGGTTTATAAGAAGAGCTAAATTGAAACCATCCAGAGTTGTCTTTGTCAATGTTTATGACGAGAACGATGCCCTCGCCTTGGGGGCTCGGTTACGTGTTGATATAGATGAGGTTTCGGTATATATATAAATTGGTATACTATTCATATCCTATATTTATATACCATAATACATATCTAACATCTCCTTTAATCTAAACAATGGGAGAGGTTGAGATTACGTGTAAACTCATGAAGAAGTTTTACAGGCAACATCTTTATAAAGCCATCAGCCACTTGGGCTTTGTTGGAGATAAATTTAATATCCAACTATTTATTTGTGACATGTTCACGAATAAAGTGATAATCAATTTCAAGATCCGTTTGGTTCTACTCTTGGAACCTCCTTCCATAGTGAATAAGTAGGAAGTCAATCAAAGGGGTTGAAAACCAAAGCAGATTTTAGGAATCAAACAGATTCTAGTAATTTAATTTACGCAGCAACTATGTAGGGATAGATTTATGTTGAAACTTATATTTTAACCTCTTACTTTTTGTAAAACCAATCCGGGGTCCCAACCTTATCCACTCCACGAGTAGATTTGTTTCGTATCTAGTATTACAACAAAAATTGTAACTCTGTGTATAAAAAATATATAGTATTACAACAAATTGTTTCCAACAAATTTCAAAAAAAGCAATGTTACAAAAAATTTGTCAACAACGACTAGGTTCTTGTAGATTGATTTGTAACAAAAACTGCTAATAATTTGAACAAATATCACAAATAATTACAACAAAAAACTATTTCCGGCCATTAAGAACCCATCTTTTGTTGAAAAAGATTGGATTACAACATAAAATCATTTACAACAAAATAATTATCAATAAATCTAAATAACTTGAGTGTACACAATAAATCAGTAAAGTATTTATAACAATAATAATTAGCTAATTCAACATTTTTTTGGGTTCTAACAACAAATCGGTAATAATGTTTTTACAACAATATTATTTACCGCATGCAAATTGGAAAAGGCAAAAAAATGTCGAACCAATATATGTTTGCAGGTAAAAAGTTCCAAAATTAGCTTTATGATGGTATTAATTGTGTAGTTACATAATTCATGTCGCTTCACATAGCAAAAAAGTCATAAGTAACTAGATGCATCTAATGGGCCCCATAACATGTTACGCATAGACGAAATACTAAATTGGCCCATGTCATGCCAGCCCACGTAGTAAAAAAAATTGAACGAGACGTACGAGATATGTACATGGGAAGAAAACCGACCCGAGGATGCTTGCATGGGAAAAGGTACCGCGCGACGTTGGGCCCACGACCGATCGGAAGCAGGGATCAGTCGCCTGATTCTAAACATTTTCCATCGTGTATGCATGCTCTTAGGGGTGTTCTCCGGGACTATGAAGTGAGCTCGGGTCAGAAAGTTAACCTGGGAAAGTCTTCAGTTTATTTTGGTCCGGGGTGCGAAGAAAATCTGAAGAACACTCTTAAAGTCTGAGATTGGTATCTCGAGTGAAGCTCTTTCAGAACGCTACTTAGGGCTGCCGACAGTGGTTGGGAGATCTAAAGATGGTTGTTTTAAGTATATCACGGACCGCTCATGGAGTAAGGTGAATGGGCTGAAGGGTCAGGGTATGTCTAAGGCAGCGAAGGGGACCTTGGTAAAATCTATGTTGCAAGCTGTCCTTGCCTTTCCTATGAGTTGTTTCCAATTAACAAAGAAACAATGTAAAAAATTGAGCACGATCTCGTCGACCTTTTGGTGGGGTGACAAGGATAACCAGCGCAAAGTCCACTGGGTAAGCTGGAGCAAAATGTGTCGTAGTAAAGAGAAATGAGGTTTGGGTTTCAGAAATTTTGAATGCTTTAACCAGGCTTTCCTAGCTAAGAAAGGGTGGCGGTTGATTACTAGCCCGGATTCCCTGTGTGCAAAGACCCTCAGAGCAAGATATTACAAGAACACTAGCTTTTTAAGTGCAAGCTGTCCAAGAAGAGCATCTTTTACATGGAGAAGTATTATCCATGGAAGAGATCTGCTGAAAAAGGGTCTTGTTTGGAGAATTGGTGATGGATAATGCATTAAAACTTTGACTGATAATTGGATCCCGCATTCCTCGGCACAACACCCACTGGGGTGCAAGCAGGAGAGGGAAGAGTATGTTGCTAATTTCTTGTTTCCATGTGGTGGAGCTTGGGACGAGCAGAAATTAAGGGCTTTCTTTTTCGATGAGGATGTTCAGGATATTCTGAACACTCGGGTGGGCAGACCGGGAGCTGATGATTTCATAGCCTGGAACTTCACGAAAAATGGGCTGTTCTCTGTAAAGTCCGTGTATCATCTAGCAACCGAGCTGAGAAAGGTAAAGGAGGGAAGGGCTGAGTCATCTCGGTCATGCGATATGCAGAAAGGCTGGCTCTCTCTTTGGTCAGCAAACGTTCCAGGAAACGTTAAGGTAAATTGCAGGAGGCTTATTGAGAATGGTTTAGCAGTGGGTGCTGAGCTCAAATACCGTAGAATCAAAGACGGTGTAAACTGTCTAGTATGCGACAAAGAGGAGAGCCTAGTACACCGCTTTTGGACTTGCTCACATTCAGCCTTTTCCTAGGAGCTTCTGTCGGATGAGCTGGGGCTTGTGTTTGACAAGCCACCGAAGGGTCTAAAAAAACTCTGATCTCAAGAGCTGGCTTCTTGAATGGATGGGTAAGTCCAAACATGAAATAATAGAGTGGTTTATGATGCTGCTATAATATGTGGCTAGCCCATAACGATGCTAGGGAATCTCAAATTATTGAAGACCCTAGATCGATTGTGAAGAGAACGATGGTGGGTATGGAGGAGTGGAGGAACATCCATAAACCCAAAGATCCAAAGAAGGTTGTCCGGGAGCTATGGCATCCTCCGTGCCAAGATCAGTTCAAGATAAATGTCGACGGAGCATTCAGAGCCGAGGCTTCTACTGGTGGTGGTGGTGCAGTCATGAGAGACTACCATGGCGGGTTCATTCGAGGTTCCTGCTATTTTTTCCCCCAGGTCAAGGATGCGGAAGGTTCTGAGCTGTTGGCGTGTAAGCAAGGACCGACCCTTGCGCGCGAGGCTCAAGCTCGGAAAATCGTTCTGGAAACGGATAGTGCTATTGTGGCAAGCAAGCTGAGGAGTGAGGGGCAGGACCGTTCTGTCTACGGTTCGTTGGTTGAAGACCTGAAGACCCTCCTTCGTGGATTCCAGGAAACTACGGTTACCTTGGTCCGGCGTTCAGCAAATGGTGTAGCTCATAGGTTGGCTCAGGAAGGCTGCGTGAATAAAAGGTGTAATGTTTGGGAGGTGGTTCCCCCAGATTTTATTGCAAACTGTATCTCTCTTGACATGTCTGGTGGTTAATAAAACGCAGCTAATATTGATTCTCAAAAAAAAAGATCCATGTCCATGTATCATCTAGCGATATCCTAATTATAATATATAAACATCAACTTTGTTTTTTATTAACTCTAAAGTGATCTAAAATATGTATGCCGACAATATTCGGTATTACCATGGAGTGATGTAATAAAAAATAAAAAATATTCATCACCTTGCCATGTGGATTTAGTCCTATGAATTGGTCTAATATCACCATGTACAAATTGCACAATGTTTAACCGATACAATTATTAATCTTAAAGTAAACATTTAACCACAATGAAAAGACAATCAAATTAAGTTTTGCTTGATATTTTAATTCACCGTGCTATTTGTGGTTCACTAGATCCATATTAATCCTAATAGTACTCAAAACCGTACATGTAGTTTATAGACGTATTCACATATTTTGGTCATACATAAATATTTATATAAGATAATTACCTCTCAATTTGTAAAGCATCTTGTATTTTTCATGAAGAGAGTAAAAAGGAGCAAAAACTATTTATATAATATAATTAATAAATATTTAATATTTATATGGATAATAAAGATAATGCCCTCGCATTTGTGAGGCCACCTTGCTAGTTCATATAATAACATGTAAAATTATGCAGCAGATACTTGGTCCTAACTCAGTTGACAGTAGGCATGCAATCGAATATAGTTGCACGTGCTTACAAAAGAATTGCACAACATCTTTTTTCTTGCCCTCCCATTTCACCGGGGTTATCAAGAAACTAAGGACAATTAAGGATGACCTTTCACCAAGTCATCCAGAACAAACACTCCTAGATCACAAAATCCTCAAACTACAACATGAAACATTCCGTTCTCCCCATCTGTCACCTTAGGGTTCGCAAGGCTCACACAGCAGCAGGTAAAACATCTCACAGATCAATACAAAGACCATTATCTATGATAGAGCAATAAAGGTCCAGTACCAAATATCATGTTACTCGGGTCCTAGTAATAAGCATTAAGCATAGCAAAGGTACTATAACAATCATACATGAGTATCTCTTCAGAACAAGCATCGAAAAATCCAGCTGCTATGCATTATTACATGATATATTGATCTCATCCAAACCCCTCACCCCATGTGCCTACAGACGATTACTCACACATAATGGTGGGAGATGAAGTCATGGTGGTGGAGATCATCATGGACTCGATGATGACGATGAAGGAGGTGAAATCCCCCTCTTTGGAGTGAAAAGGGAGACCAATCTGGTCCCGCAATCCTTATTTTCAACGGCGATAGCGCTCTGGTTCACGAAAAGCTCCATGCCCCTAGGGTTAGGGTTTTTCCCCGTATATATGGAGGCTCATAAAAGGACTCGTCGAGAGGGGCCACGAGGGCTGACTGGGCCTGCACCATGCAGCCAGGAAGTGGGCCATGTGGTGCACCCTCTCTGGCGCCTCGTGGGTCCCCTCGTCTCCGTCTTGTGCTCATAGTCCTCATTTTCCACAAAAACTTCTGTAGTATTTTTCCTCGAATTTATTTCTGAAGTTTGCATGAAAAAAGACAGAAAGAGGTTTTTTGCTAAAAATAGCATCAGTTCTGGCAGTTTTTATCCAAGTGTTGGTTCAATTGTGGACAAAACATCGAGCAAAGTGATAGGAAAAGTGAATGCATATGATATGCATCACACGCCTTCTCCCCCTGTGTCAAAAGAAAGCAAAAGCTTCAAAATTTTATTCTTAACCAACTTAGGAACCACACCTACACTTCACTTGCACAGTGATAGGAAAAGTAATAGCATCAGTTCCGGCAGTTTTTATCCAAGTGTTGGTTCAATTGTGGACAAAACATCGAGCAAAGTGATAGGAAAAGTGAATGCATATGATATGCATCACATGCCTTCTCCCCCTGTGTCAAAAGAAAGCAAAAGCTTCAAAATTTTATTATTACCCAACTTAGGAACCACACCTACACTTCACTTGCACAAGCTTGTTTCATTGTTTATCATCATGACTCCTTTTTCTTTGTGCAAGATTTATTATTGTTCTTATGTCTAATGCTGAATATTATGAATTATTACTTGATGAAATTGTTGCTCAGCTTTTATATACTATTTTAGTGGACTTCTTATGCCTTGCAGCCAACAGCAATCATAACTTGTAAGTATTGTATTCATTTGTGAGTTAATAAACTACAAAGCTCATGTCATTTTGTCACCTTCTTGCTCGAGGACGAGCAAAGGTTAAGCTTGGGGATGTTGATGCATGTGAAATGCATCTATGATCTTTGTAGTTTATTAGATCATATTTCTTGATATTCACATGCTATATGAAGTTTCTCACATGTTTTACATTAAGTTTGGGGATTTTCTACAAAGTCTCCATTTATTTGGTATTTAACTTTGTAGAGGAAAACCCTATTTTGTGTATTTTTTTAGTTTCAGGGACCTTCCGGATGTCAAACGGACCCAATCTTTTTGCCGCGTTATTTTTTCGAGAAATAGAAGACCGTGAGAAGAAGAATTCAATGAGGAACGCCACGAGGACCAAAAGAGAGGGGAATACATGGGCCCACATGTTGCCTGCATGGTACAAGTGATCTTTGGCCTCATGGGCCCAAACGTCGCAAACTTCGTCTCTATAGAACTGTCTTGACCTAAAAACGTCTCTATATACCCCCGTAGATTTTATTTCACGATGGACGGAGGCAGAGATCAAAAACACCTAAACATAGGGGCTGCAGGCCACCATCGAAGGAAGATTGGAGGGGGAACTGCTGCCAGGATTGCCAGCGGTTGCCTTTCCTCCTTCACCAGCACCTCCACAGCGCTCTCCACTATGAGAGGGGAGTAGTCCACCCTTGGACTTGGGGTTTGTGGTAGTATCTTGTATCATTCTCTCTCTTTGTACTTGATTATTAGATCCATATGAGCTCTATACATGATTATGGATATTAATGTAACTCCTTTGACTATTGTGGTATGAGATGAATCCTGTTATGCATTTACCATTGTGTTGGAACCTTCATAGCTTGTTGTACTTTCGATTTACCTCATGATGTTCATTGCTTTGGTTAGATTGTATATCTAATGCCTTGTTTGCCCACGTCATGAGGTATTGACAACACTAAGTGTAGGTAGATGAGAGAGTTGCGTATGCGCACAACTTGTAGACCTTTGCATGGATATTTTTGTTTGTATTTTTATATAAAGAAGTCTGATGTATATAGATGTGTTGGTGCTTTTGGATGTATTCGTGTGGTGACCCAGCATACCACTGCATGTTATAGTATGCAAGTCGTTGACATAACACTCGTGAAGTACCAATTCACAAATATTACATCCCTCAGAGTGGTACAACAGAAACATAGCGGTCTTTATTCAAGCACTGAATATTACAAGCCATGATGTTACAAAGGACTCCAGTTCCTCCTCGGTCCAAAGGGGAACACTAGAAGGTTCTAAATTAATACTACAAACCTTAGTTGCAAACAAAAGTAGTAAACTAAACATGATGCCCTACTCTAGTCGCTTTATTCTAAGTGTTCGGTGCGACTAAAGCTTCTATACTACGACTCTAGTTGTCGGCTCCCTCCTGAAGTCCTTCGTCGGTACCATAGGAGATGGTGTAGTCAATGCCTTCAAATCCTCCTGATAGATCCGGTTCTTCATAGTACACTTCCTCGTTGTCCTCCGGGGTTCCTTCCGTCTCTTCAAACTGGCCCTCTGAGTCTAAGCAAGGGTTAAGAGGGAGTGGGGTGAGTAACGAGCGTTACCCAACAAGTTCATTTAATAGCATAGAGGTGTTTAATGCACTAGCTACGACCGTAGACTAGATAGTCTTAGGTCAAAATGCAATTTTAGTAATCATTTCTTCAAAGATTGATTTTATTAGAAAACTATGCTCGTCGGTCTTCACAGGTTGATTAGAGCTTCGATGGGCTCCTTTCCTGCCATGTTCGTAGCTCCTTCCCGGAACAGGGAGTATCTTGATACTTTTTGTATACTCTGCAGAGGTGGTCACTTGTACCCATAGGAGATCAACGCTTTGCTGCAAGACCGAGCGTACTCTCCCGTCCATACTTCCTTGGTATGTGGCCCAGCCGATGATCCAAGCCAATCATTGTTCCTTCCCACGACCTTGCATACCCACCCTTTTGCGGCTCCAACTTCGGTTCGCTACCCTCGCCGGTCTACACTTTTGGTAGTTGCCGACCTAGGCATACTTTTCCTTGACAATGAGTTACCCCCGCCGGTTTTCTTATGCACTGTGGTAATATCCAACCTCGGTACTCTACCCCTGTTGTTGCTGCAATCCATCATAGACCACCAGAATCGTGGAATCATTAGGGGGATTCCACCCATCCTGAAGCTCCGCGCAGGGAGACAACTGCTCCGGAACGGCGCGTCCGTTGATATGCAAGAGGGAAAAGATACAGCTGACTCTTTCGTCCCATTCCAGATCCTATGGTTGACCATATTTTACGGCACAAGAATCACTGGCAACATTGGTTATTAGTCCTAGGTGAACATTCCAATTGCAGTGGGACCTCCACCATACTCATACCATGGTCCCACTGCCCACCTTCCTAGGTCGACAACCACCGTGGTTGCTAACCACTAGTCATATTAATTTGAGAAAGCAGAACCTTTGCTTTTGAATGCAATAGTAATAATAATACCACCAGTATATTTGCAAGTAATTTGCTAAAGATAAACAAGAGATATGAGCAAGAGTGAACTTGCCTGCAAACTGCAAGGTAGTGCAGTTGGATTTGTTGGAGTGACCCGGGACCTCGGGTTCTGGAAAACAGCATCATTGTCCGATAAGGGCAATGATTAACGATTCAAATAATGCATGCCTTAAAGTGTGTGTGTTCCCTTTATACCCCCCCAGAAGTGTTTTATTTTCCTCCTAGAATTTATATATTCCTTTTATGATTTTAAGGAATATATTCTATCAATTTCTTCATTCAAGAATATTCTTCAAATATTCTTGAATGGAGTTTAATTTTGATAATGAGTTCTATTCTAACCAGATTTTTCTTAGATATCTCACAATTTTATTATAGAAAAATCTTTTAAAGTTCCCTTTTCTTTTAATACTATTTATCTTTATAGGGTGATTTATTAAAAGGTGCATATACCCTAGTTATGAATTTACCAGAGTATATATTATGTTAAATTCATTCAAGAATTCTAAGGATAAATTCTTGAATGGATTTACTTTATTTTAATTCTAGAATGTTATTGTCTTTTCAATTTTATTTTCTCTTTAAAACATTTCTAGAAGTTTTTCTTCTAAAAGAAAACTCCATAATTCTACTATGAACAATTTCTCTCTTATTCATAAAATCACTATTCATGTGATGGAAAATCTAAAAAATTATTTAGAGTTATTTTTGCAAAGTTAAGATTATTTTTCTACTTTTTATTGGGTGTTAAAAGGTTTTTCCAAAAACCCTTTATTTCCTTCGCAAATTTCTGTTTTTAAAACTGGTTAAAAACCTCCCCAGCCCCACCTGTCCGCCTGGCCCCACCTATCGGGCCTGGCCCAACTGTCGGCGCCGGCCTGCTTGGTCGAACCCGACCAGTTAGCCGCTGAGATGGGTCGCAATCGATAGATCCCGTGACGGCGCATCTGCCTGTCCGTGAGATCTGATCGATTACCCCATTGAGCAATCGGCTCCGTCGCCTCCTGCGCCTCGGTTCTCGGCCATGGCGACCTTGAGCTTCGTCTCGAGCTGCTTGGCCTTCCCCTCGGTGAGATCTGGTGCTAGTGGGTGTGGTGTATTGCCGACGTGTCATCGGCGCCTTCCCCTGGCTTGGTGCCGTCGTGGCCGCGCGGGCACTGCCTCGCCATACCACAGTGGTACCTCCTGGGTGTTGAGTAAGTCCCCCTCTTCCTATACTCTTCTCTGCATTCTCCTGGAGCTTGCTCTGGCCACGGTTCTACTCCCAGATGAACTAGGATTCGTACCCCATACTTGCCCTCGTGCTGTTAAATTAGAGCTTGCTGTGATGTGTGTGATTCATGCTCTGTGACCACTCTTTGTCCATTAATCTTGCAGTTAGAGTTTGAACATGTGTGTGCTTGCTGCTACTGTTAATTTCAGACATAGCTTCAGTTATCACTTTTAACTGAAGCTTGCTGGTTTCAGTTAATTGATTCAATTTGCTGGAATTTCAAACTGAATACTATGATGACTCTCTATTGTTTAATTATTCAGTTTCTGCTATTGCTTAGTTGGCTGAGAGCTTGCTAGTGGCTGGTCTTGATTAAGTACACCAAGTGCATTGATAACTATGTGTTAGTTATCTATGAATGTTGCTGTTTAATTAGCTGTGGTGTAACACCTCCACTACACTTTCTTGCAGTGCTACTGTTATGTTGGTTCAGTGATGCAAACTAGTTTCTATTGAGCTTGATTACTCCTAGCAGTGATGCTAGGTTCAGTGGCTGCTGTTGTGGTTCTTGCAGTAGCCTCTGGCTATCTATTTCAATGTGGTGCCTCCTTGAGGTGTGCACAGTTACTATGGGGTGTTGGCTGCTAAGCTTGATGTGCTTGAGAGTAAATCACCCTTTGTGGTGATCTGCTGGTGGCTTACTTGTTTAAAAGTGTCCTTGTCCACTTTTCCCAGATGCTTATTCAAACTTGACCAATTTAATTGGCAAAGCTAATGGATTACTAGGTTTAGGTCTCAGTCTTGTTAGCCTAGGCAACCCATGTGCCACTCCTTGCCTTATTCTTATTTCTGTGAGTATTTCCTTTGAGAAATTCCCAGATAAGACTATGTTTTATGGAGTAGGTGTTGTGGATGGCCTTGTCTTCAAGGTCATGGCCTCCTGGACATCCTAGTGATGACCAAAGCCCTTTTATTATCAAGCCTTGCTTGAATAACTGTGTGGCTATGCTCTGTGCTGCCTACCTGGGAGATAAACTTGTGAGTTTTCTCCCAGCACTTATGTGTGCTCTGGTTTAATAATAACCTGCTGCTGAAGAGTAGCTGGTTCTTCTGGATATTTCTGATTTCTTGCTTCTTGTGGCAAGCCTGCTCCTTGCTTGTTGCGGCACGGTGTTGATGTAAATCACCGTCCAGTTGGGAACCCCAAGAGGAAGGTATGATGAGTACAGCAGCAATTTTCCCTCAGTAAGAAACCAAGGTTTATCAGTCCAGTAGGAAAAAGCCAAACTCCAGAAGGTGATGCCTGCTAGCTTAGTGACACTCCAGCAAGGGCGCCGTTTACGACACTTGTTGGTGCGTCTTCAACCAGTAGCAACGCAGAACCTGCACACAACACAACCAAGTACTTTGCTCCCAACTTGCGATGAGGTTGTCAATCTCACCGGTTTGCTGTAAACAAAGGTATGAGCATATCGAGTGGAAAGCAATAGTAGTATGCAAGAAAGTAAATAGTGCGAGTAAAGTAAACAGGTGATAGCAATGTAAAGAAAATTGGACCGGGGTCCATAGTTCACTAGTGGTGTCTCTCCATAAGATAAATAACAACATGTTGGGTAAACAAATTACAGTCGTGATAGATAACGTGCATATGTCAAGAGGATCACTATGAGATTTACTTTGGGCATTACAACAAAATACATAGACCGCCATCCAACTGCATCTATGACTAATAATCCAACCACGGGGATATCGTCCGAACACCCCACGAGTATTAAGTTGTGAACAACAGATAACTGCATTAAGCAAAGTGTGTAATGTAAACAAAGCGAATGTCCTTAGACACAAGAATGTTGTTTTCTCCCTAGTGGCAATAGCACATCTACAACCTTAGAGGTTTCTATCACTCCCCCAGATTAAATAGAGGCATGAACCCAACTATCGAGCATAAATACCCCCTCTTGGAGTCACTAGTATCTACTTGGCCAAGATAGCTACTAACAACGGAGAGCATGCAAGATCATAAATAACATAGAGATAACATAAGATAATATTCAGCACATCAACTTAACATAACACCAATATTCATCGGATCCCAACAAACACAACATGTAGAATTACATAACGGTGATCTCGATCATGTAAGTCAGCTCACAAGATCTAAACATGAAGCACATGGTGGAGAAGACAATCATCTAGCTACTGCTATGAACCCATAGTCCAAGGTAGACTACTCACTCATCGCGCCGGAGGCAAGTATGGCGATGAAGAAGACCTCCGGTGGCAATTCCCCTCTCTGGCAGGGTGCCGGGAAGAGCTTCTGGACCCTCCCGATCTCAGGTCGACGATGGCGGCGGATCGCGATGTGTTTCTGGAAAATTGATCGGGGCCTTAGGTTTTTCCCGTCGGGGGGTCTTTATAGGCGAAGGGGCAGCGTCAGAGGTGGACCAGGGCGGCCTCACACATAGGGGGCGTGGGCCAGGGGCTGGCCGCGCTGCCCTATTGTGTGGCCGGCCCGTGGCCCCCCTCCGTCTCCTCTTCGGTCTTCTGGAAACTTCATTAAATAATTGGAGGTTCGGCTTTTGTTTCGTCCAATTCCGAGAATATTTCCTGTGTAACTTTTCTGAAACATAAAAACAGCAGAAAATAGGGAACTGGCGCTGTGGTGTCTTGTTAATAGGTTAGTTCCGGAAAATGCATAAAAACGCCATGAAGTGTAACAAAACACTAAGCAAATGGTGTAAAAACAAGCATGGTGCATCAAAAATTATAGATACGTTTGAGACGTATCAGCATCCCAAGCTTAACTCCTGCTCGTCCTCGAGTAGGTAAGTGATAACAAAGAATAATTTTTGAGGTGACATGCACCTACATAATCTTGATCATCTATGTAAAGCATTGAGTGCTGGGATCAAAAGATCTTAAAACATGGGCATGAAAGATATAATCTTGATAGAAGAAACTTAGCAACCATGTTGTAACATGAAAAAGAACACAAACGAAAGATCATGAAAATGAAACAATGAAAGTCAAACGTGTGTTCAAATCATATGGAAAAAACATACAAATGGTTTTCAGCTTGTCCTTCATGAGAGAGCAAAACATAAATGCATAGGACACCTTCAAGTTTAAGAGGGCGACTAGATACAAATAATTTAAGAACAAGTGAAACCAAAATCATGAATCAATCAATGATAAACTTTGGGACAATGCACATTATACTCAGGATGAAAACTATGCTCTCTTAGACGGTGCATAAAGGTAGAAGGTGGTGACTCAACATAAAAGTAAAAGAAAGGCCCTTCGCAGAGGGAAGCAGTGATTAAACATGTGCTAGAGCTTTTCATTTGTAAAACAGAGAAATAAAAATTGGGTTTTGAGAGGTGATTGTTTTTGTCAACGACTAGCAATGGGGTTCTTACTATCTTCCATACAAAAATGAAGCAAGTTTTTGAGAGAGAGATTGGCACGTTTGTGCTCTTTTATAAAGCTTGGCACTCCTCCCCACCTTTTTTCCTTTCTCAAACCATGGCTAACCGATTTCATCGGGTGCCCACCAAAATTCACATACCATGGAGGAGTACCTTTTTTCTTTTTGGAATAAACAATATGGAAGATAGCAAATCCGACCACTACGTCTCCATGAGCTAAAAACAGTGTCACAAAATGAGAAGTATTTTGAAGGGTTTTTTAAAAGGTAGCACATAAAAATTTACTTAGAATGGCTTGCAAATACCATGCATGGGAATTTTTAGTGGACACATTGGAACTACTTGGTTTTTAGGAGTTGGATGCACGAGTAGAGCTCATACTCAGTACAAAATGAGGGCTAGCAAATGACTGGGAGCGACCAACTAAGAGAGCAATAACGGCCATAATCATGCAAAGCGACAAAGCAACATTAAAAGAAGCATAAGATGGCATCAAAAGTCAAAAACTAAATGATCATAGAGGCTTATGGCGACTTTATATGAGTCAAACATGTGTGAGCATGCGCCAAGTCAACCCAAATAAAGCATCAAGGAGAAAACCAAATTAATGCTTCCAAATAATAATAAAAACGCATGATTTTTTCAAAGGCTCATTAAGCAATCTCAGTCATTTGAGACAAGTCATGCTACAGCAAAACCACTAAGCATACTATCAAAATGACATCAAGCACGACATGCAAAAGTCTAAGCCGTAGTCTAAACAAGCTCCTTTTTGTACCACTTTTTTGCATGAATTTTTCTCTCTTTTCCAACACCATTCGAACCTTTTTGAAACAACTCTTTTGATGAAAACCAACATGGACCAGAGGTCAAAATACACCTTGATACAAAGATATAAGAAGATCTGAACAAAAATCAAGGCGAAAAATGAAAGCTAAACGCAGTTTTAGAAAAAGAGAACACTCGTTGAACGATTAGAGTGAAAAAACGGAGTGTTCTTGGCAAATGAAAAGCAAGGCAACTTCTCCAAAAGAAATTTGTTGGGGTCCAACCATTTATTGCAGCAAACAAAACTAAACAAAACTGAAAACTAAAGACAAGACGCTCCAAGAAAAACGCATAGTGTATGAAGCAATAAAAATATAGTGTGTTGAAAGGTGACCTGATTTTTGCCGATGAAGAAGGGGTGCCTCAGGGGCATCCCCAAGCTTTGACGCTTGTACCTCTTGGATATTTCTTGGGGTGTGTGAGCATTACCAAGCTTGAGCTTTTGTCCATTCTTCAACTCATCTCATCATTCTCCAATCCCTACACTTGAAAACTTCCTTCATACAAAACTAAACACAATTCTATTAGCAACATTAGTGTAAGCATAATAATGAATCAACCCATTTTTGCTTCAGATTTCAACTCAAAACCACCACATATAAAGCGTATACTACTGTAGCAACTTCCCCAAAAGTTCTGTGATCAAAAGAACTAAAAAAGAAAGCGATAAAGAGGCAAACACAAATAGTGGCAGAAATCTGTCAAAACATAACAGCTGACAAAGGTCGATTTTTTCGAGGGTTTTCTGTTGCTCAAATGAAAAAGTGTATAACTAATGAAAGTTTGGATATAACCTGGGGCATATGCACAAGAAATCGCAGGTAAAAAATATATTCTTAGAATTTTCACGAATTTTTATGGTGCAGCGCCGAAATCTGTTTCAGGACAGCAACATCCCCAAATCTTACCTCACTCAAATTAGAGGTTTCTCTTGGCACAACAACAAAATAAAAATGAAAAAGAGCGGTTATTACAGTATTAATAACTTCCAAGACTCAAATAAAAGAAAAAGAACTGAAAGTAAAACAATGGGTTATCTCCCAAGAGTGCTTTTCTTTAACGCCTTTGAGCTAGGCGCAGAAAGTGCAAATCAAGTAATATTAGGCGATGAAGCATCAAGTTCATAATTTGCTCTAAGAATAGAGTCAAAAAGCAATTTCTTTCTCTTTCTAGGGAAGTGTTCCATACCTTTCTTGAGTGGGAAGTGATATTTGATGGTGCCTTCCCTCATATCAATGATGGCACCTACAGTTCGAAGAAAAGGTCTTCCCAAAATAATAGGACATGAAGCATTGCATTCAACATCCATAACAAGAAAATGAACGGGAACAAGGTTATTGTTAATCATAGTAAGAACATCATTAATCCTTCCCAAAGGTTTCTTCTTAGCAACATCAGCAATAGGAATATCATAATAACACTTTTCAAGAGGTGGTAAATCAAGCATGTCATAAATCTTTCTAGGCATAATAAAAATACTAGCACCTAGATCACATAAAGCATGGCAATCAAAACCATTAACATGCATATCAATGATGGGTTCCCAACCATCTTCTAACTTCTTGGGAATAGAAGCTTTTTGCTTCAACCTTTCATCCCTAATTTTCATGAGAGCATTGGTAATATGCTTAGTAAAAGCAACATTTATAGGGCTAGCATTAGGAGTCAAAGCAAGATTTTGCAAGAACAAAATAACTTCAGATATATTGCAGCCATCAACATCAAAATCATTAAAAGAAATAGAGCTATCATCTCCTACACTCTGAAAAATTTCAGCACTCTTTTGAGAAAAAGTTTTTGTTGTTTTGGGCTTTTTAACATAAGGAGTAGGAGTTTTCTCTACACCAATCAAAGTAAGAGGATTGCTAGCATTTGGAACAATATCATTAGAGGTAGTAATGGTACATAACTTCATCTTTCTAGCCATCTCATCTTCTCTTTCCCACCTGACATGCAATTCTGCTAACATCCTAACATTTTCATCAATTCTAACTTGGATAGCATTAGCAGTGGCAAACGTATTGTTCTCCTTCACCTCATTAGGAAACACTTTTAGTTTCAGAAGTTCAACATCAATAGCAAGGCTATCAACTTTAGAAGCAAGAATGTCAATTTTGCCTAACTTTTCCTCAACAGACTTATTAAAAGCAGTTTGCTTACCGATGAAGTCTTTGAGCATTACCTCAAGCTCAGAGGGCGCGGCCCTAGTGTTGTTGGGGGAATTACCATAAGAGTTACCATTACCATTACCATTGGTAGAAGGATACGACCTATAATTATTACTAGCAAAATTGTTCCTATAAGCATTGTTGTTAAAATTATTATTTCTAATGAAGTTTACATCAACATGCTCTTCTTGAGCAACCAAAGAGGCCAAAGGAACATTATTAGGATCAACATGAGCTCTATCATTAGAAAGCATAAGCAAAATAATATCAATCCTATCACTCAAGGAAGAGGTTTCCTCAACAGAATTTACCTTCTTACCTTGTGGAGCTCTCTCCGTGTGCCATTCAGAATAATTTACCATCATATTGTCGTGAAGCTTTGTTGCGGCGCCCAAGGTAAGGGACATAAAAGTGCCTCCAACAGCTGAATCCAATAGGTTCCTTGAAGAAAATTTTAGTCTTGCATAAAAAGTTTGGACAATCATCCAAGTAGTCAGTCCATGAGTAGGGCAATTCTTTATCATAGATTTCATTCTTTCCCAAGCCTGAGCAACATGTTCATTATCAAACTGGCTAAACTTTATAATATTGCTACGCAAAGCTATAATCTTAGTAGGAGGATAGTATCTTCCAATAAAAGCATCCTTACACTTAGCCCAAGAATCAATACTATTTCTAAGCAAAGATAGCAACCAATCCTTAGCTTTTCCTCTCAAAGAAAAAGGAAACAACTTAAGCTTAATAATATCACCTTCTACATCCTTATATTTCTGCATCTCACATAGCTCAACAAAATTGTTGAGATGAGCTGCAGCATCATCAGTACTAGCACCAGAAAATTGCTCTTTCATAACAAGGTTCAATAAAGCAGGTTTAATCTTATAAAAATCAGCAGCAGGAGCAGGTGGCACAACAGGAGTGCAGATAAAATCACTATTATTAGTGCTAGTAAAATCACACAACTTGGTGTTTTCAGGAGTAGCCATTCTAGCAAAGCTAAAAACAGACAAGTAAAAATAACAACTAATAGGAAACTTATTTTTTTGTGTTTTTGATAAAACGATGCAAGCAAAAATAAAGTAAAGCAAAACTTAAAACAAAGTAAAGGATGTGTGTGCGAAACTCCCCTTACAGAAGTCTTCTTTTTCCCCGGCAACTGCGCCAGACAATTGTTGCTTGTTGCGGCATGGTGTTGATGTAAATCACCGTCCAGTTGGGAACCTGATACGTCTGCAACGTATCCATAATTTTTGATGCTCCATGCTTGTTTTTACACCATTTGCTTAGTATTTTGTTACACTTCGTGGCACTTTTATGCATTTTCCGGAACTAACCTACTAACAAGTCGCCACAGTGCCAGTTCCCTGTTTTCTGCTATTTTTGTGTTTCAGAAAAGTTACATAGGAAATATTCTCGGAATTGGACGAAACCAAAGCCAGTAACCCAGAATTTTACCGAAGCTTCCAGAGAACCGAAGAGGAGACGGAGTGGGGCCACGAGGTGCCCTCATACCAGGGCGGCGTGGCCAGGGGCTGGGCCGCGCCCCTATGTGTGAGACCACCTCGGTCCACTTCTGACGATGCCCCTTCGCCTATAAAGACCCCCCGACGAGAAAAACCTAAAGACCCGATCAGTTTTCCAGAACACATCGCGATCCGCCGCCGCCATCGACCCGAAGATCGGGAGGGTCCAGAAGCTCTTCCCGGCACCCTACTGGAGAGGGGAATCGCCACCGGAGGTCTTCTTCATCGCCATGCTTGCCTCCGAAGCGATGAGTGAGTAGTCTACCTTGGATTATGGGTCCATAGCAGTAGCAAGATGGTTGTCTTCTCCACCATGTGCTTCATGTTTAGATCTCATGAGCTGCCCTACATGATTGAGATCACCGTTATCTAATTCTACATGTTTGGTTTGTTGGGATCCGATGAATATTGGTGTTATGCTTGAGTTGAAGTACTGAAATTTATCTTTTGTTATCTCTATGTTGTTTATGATCTTGCATGCTCTCCGTTGTTAGTAGCTATCTTGGCCGAGTAGTTGCTAGTGACTCCAAGAGGGGGTATTTATGCTCGATAGTGGGTTCATGCCTCTATTTAATCTGGGGGAGTGACAGAAACCTCTAAGGTTGTAGATGTGCTATTGCTACTAGGGGGAAAACAACATTTATATGCTCGAGGGCATATGCTTTGTTTACATTACACACTTTGCTTAATGCAATTATCTGTTGTTCGCAACTTAATACTCATGGGGTGTTCGGATGATATCCCCGTGAGTGGATTATTAGTCATAGATGCAGTTGGATGGCGGTCTATGTATTTTGTTGTAATGCCCAGAGTAAATCTCATAGTGATCCTCTCATCATATGCACGTTATCTTTATTCTATCAATTGCCCAACTGTAATTCATTTACCCAGCTTGTATTATTTTATCTTATGGAGAGACACCGCTAGTGAACTGTGGATCCCGATCCTATTTCCTTTATATTGCTATCACCTGTTTACTTTACTCGCACTGTTTACTTTACTCGCATACTATTATTATTTTCCACTCGATACGCTCATTCCTTTGTTTACAGCAAACCGGTGAGATTGACAACCTCATCGTAAGTTGGGAGCAAAGTATTTGATTGTGTTGTGTGCAGGTTCCGCGTTGCAGCTAGCAAGCAAAGCTTGGACGAGGCGCCCTATAAATTGTCCTGAGCTGTCGCAAGCTAGCAAGCATCACCTTCAGTCATTTGTTTGCTCCTCTCCTGATCGACATACCTTGGTTTCTTAACTGAGGGAAAATCTGCTGCTATATTCATCACACCTTCCTCTTGGGGTTCCCAACGGGCTAGTTATTTACCATGCATCAAGCACATTTTCTGGCGCCATTGCCGGGGAGGAAGTAGAAGACTTCTGCGAGGGGAGTTTTCGCACGCACATCCTTTACTTTGTTTTAAGTTTTGCTTTTGCTTTATTTATTTTTACTTGCATCGTTTTATCAAAAACCCAAAAAAAAGAATCCTTGGTAGTTGTTTTTACTTGTCTGCTTTTAGTTTGCTAAAATGGCTAATCCTGAAAACACCAAGTTGTGTGACTTTACTAGCACGAACAATAGTGATTTTATCTGCACTCCT
Source organism: Dactylis glomerata (assembly GCA_007115705.1). Taxonomy (NCBI): domain Eukaryota; kingdom Viridiplantae; phylum Streptophyta; class Magnoliopsida; order Poales; family Poaceae; genus Dactylis; species Dactylis glomerata. The sequence continues at coordinate 468,653 of QXEO01000371.1, read as the reverse complement.
ATTGCGCCACCTGCTCCTGATGCAAATTTTTATGAGATTAAGCCTGCTTTGTTGAACCTTGTTATGAAAGAGCAATTTTCTGGTGCTAGTACTGATGATGTTGCAGCTCATCTCAACAATTTTGTTGAGCTATGTGAGATGCAGAAATATAAGGATGTTGAAAGTGATATTATTAAGCTTAAGTTGTTTCCTTTTTCTTTGAGAGGAAAAGCTAAGGATTGGTTGCTGTCTTTGACTAAGAATAGTATTGATTCATGGGCTAAGTGTAAGGATGCTTTTATTGGTAGATACTATCCTCCTGCTAAGATTATAGCTTTGCGTAGCAATATTATGAAGTTTAGTCAATTTGATAATGAACATGTTGCTCAAGCTTGGGAAAGAATGAAATCTATGATAAAGAATTGTCCCACTCGTGGACTGACTACTTGGATGATTGTTCAAACTTTTTATGCAGGACTGAATTTTTCTTCAAGGAACCTACTTGATTCAGCTGGTGGAGGCACTTTTATGTCCCTTACCTTGGGCGCCGCAATGAAGCTACTCGACAATATGATGGTAAATTACTCTGAATGGCACACCGAGAGAGCTCCACAAGGTAAGAAGGTAAATTCTGTTGAGGAAACCTCTTCCTTGAGTGATAAGATTGATGCTATTATGCTTATGCTTTCTAATGATAGGACTCATGTGGATCCTAATAATGTTCTTTTGGCCTCTTTGGTTGCTCAAGAAGAGCATGTTGATGTGAACTTCATTAGAAATAATAATTTTAACAACAATGCTTATAGGAACAATTTTGCTAGTAACAATTATAGGCCGTTTCCTTCTAATGGTGATAATAGCTATCTTGGTAGACCTCAAATGCCTAGTGAAGAAAGAATTTTTGAACTTGAAAAGGCTACTAAGAATTTTATGCAGGCGCAATATGAGCAGAACAGGGCTTTCACCAAGACTATGGAGGAGCAATCAGCTCTGTTGAGGACTATTAGTCATCAACTTGAAAATTTAAACACGGCTATTCCTGAATTGCAAGCTAAGGTTTCCAAGGCTAAAACCGATATTTCATCTTTGTCTAATGTGCAATCTTCTTTGGTTAACAGAATGTCCGCTAAGCCTGATCCTTTTGCTACTGCTAATGCTATCCAAGTTAAAATTGATGAAAATGTTAGGATGCTAGCAGAATTGCATGCTAGGTGGGAAAAAGAAGATGAGATGGCTAGAGAAATGAAGGTATGTACCATTACTACCTCTAATGATGTTGCTCCTAATGCTAGCAATCCTCTTACTTTGATTGGTGTATAGAAAACTCCTACTCCTTATGTTAAAAAGCCTAAAACTGCCAAAACTTTTTCTCAAAAGAGTGCTGAAATTTTTCGGAGTGTAGGAGATGATAGCTCTATTTCCTTTAATGATTTTGATGTTGATGGCTGCAATATATCTGAAGTTATTTTGTTCTTGCAAAAGCTTGCTTTGACTCCTAATGCTAGTTCTTTAAATGTTGCTTTTACTAAGCATATTACCAATGCTCTCATGAAAATTAGGGATGAAAAGTTGAAGCAAAAAGCTTTTGTTCCCAAGAAATTAGAAGATGGTTGGGAACCCATCATTGATATGCATGTTAATGGTTTTGATTGCCATGCTTTATGTGATCTAGGTGCTAGTATTTCTATTATGCCTAGAAAGATTTATGATATGCTTGATTTACCACCGCTTGAAAAGTGTTATTATGATGTTCCTATTGCTGATGTTGCAATTGAGGCTAGGAAAGTTTTTAAGAAATTTAATAAGCTTGGCTCGCCTGTTGAAGTTGTTGGTACACCCAATGAAGATTCTAGAATGCCGATACCTTGTAAACTTGTAGGAATTCATGATGCCTTGGAAAATAATTTTAGTTGGATTTGTCCTGAAAATCTTTTTGATGAAAATAGTGTACCAAGGCATGACTACAAGGGGTACTCAAAACCTCATTTGGACAGTATTCATTTCTTTGTTCCTACAATAGATCTAAATGCTTCTTCTGATGTTACTTGATTCGCAATTTTCTGCGCCTAGCTCAAAGGCGTTAAAGAAAAGCACTCTTGGGAGATAACCCAATGTTTTTACTTTCAGTTCTTTTTCTTTTATTTGAGCCTTGGAAGTTATTGCTACTGTAATGACCTCTCCTTATCCTTTTTATTTCGTTTTTGTGCCAAGAGAAGCCTCTAATTTGAGTGAGGTAAGATTTGGGGATGTTGCTGTCCTGAAACAGTTTTCGGTGCTGCACCGTAAAAATTCGTGAAAATTCTCTGTATATCTTTTGGACCTTCGATTTCTTGTGCATATGCCCCAGGTTATATCAAAACTTGCATTAGTTGAACACTTTTTGATTTGAGCAACAGAAAACCCCTTAAAAATTCGACCTTTGTCAGCTGTTCTGTTTTGACAGATTTCTGCCAATATTTGTGTTTGCCGCTTTATCGCTTTCTTTTTGAGTTCTTTTGATCACGGAACTTTTGGGGAAGTTGCTACAGTAGTATATGCTTAATATGTGGTGGTTTTAGGTTGAAACCTGAAGCAAAAAGGGTTGATTCATTGTTATGCTTACACTAATGTTGCTAATAAATTTGTGTTTAGTTTTGAATGAAGGAAGTTTTCAAGTGTAGGGATCGGAGAGTGATGAGATGAGTTGAAGAACGGACAAAAGCACAAGATTGGGGATGCCCATGCATCACCCCAAGAAATATCAAAGAAGTACAAGCGTCAAAGCTTGGGGATGCCCCCGAGGCACCCCTTCTTCATCGGCAAAAATCAGGTCACCTTTCAAGACACTATATTTTTATTGCTTCATGCATTATGCGTTTTTCTTGGAGCGTCAGTTGTTTTTAGTTTTCAGTTTAGTTTAGTTTAGTTTGCTGCAATAAATGGTTGGACCCCAACAAATTCCTTTGGAGAAGTTGCCTTGCTTTTCATTTGCCAAGAACACTCCGTTTTTCACTCTATTCGATTCAACGAGTGTTCTCTTTTTCTAGAACTACGTTTAGTTTTCGATTTTCGCCTTGATATGTGTTCAGATCTTGTTATATCTTTTTATCAAGGTGTATTTTTGCCTCTGATCTTTATTGGTTTTCATCAAAAGAGGCGTTTATAATTTTTTTTGAATGGTGTTGGAAAAGAGAAAAAGCTTTATGCAAAAAAGTGGTACAAGAAGGAGCTTGTGTAGACTGCGGCTTAGGCTTTTGCATGTCGTGCTTGATGTCTTTTTGATAGTATGCTTAGTGGTTTTGCTGTAGCATGACTTGTCTCAAATAACTGAGATTGCTTAATGAGCCTTTGAAAAAATCATGCGTTGTTTTTATCGTTTGGAAACATTATTTTGGTTTTCTCCTTGATTCTTTATTTGGGTTGACTTGGCGCATGCTCACACATGTTAGACTCATACAAAGTCACAAATAGCCTCTATGATCATTTAGTTTTTGACTTTTGATGCCATCTTATGCTTCTTTTAATGTCGCTTTGTCGCTTTGCATGATTATGGCCATTATTGCTCTCTTAGTTGGTCGCTCCCAGTCTTTTGCTAGACCTCGCCTTGTACTGAGTATGAGCTCTACTCGTGCATCCAACTCCTAAAAACCAAGTTTGCCAAAGTGTCCACCATACATACCTATTAGCAATTTGCTATTCCAAAGTACATTTGACTTGCTTTTATCTACTCTTCAAATTAAACTCTTACCAGTGTTATACGAAAATTGGTCAGTAAAGCTCTCACAAACCGGAAGGCACACTTTATTTTTCTTGTTCTTAAAATTTAACATTGTGGTCTCTTATGTTGAGTTGTTATGCTTGCAAGTTGTAAGTTGGAGACTAGCCCAACCATGCCGTCATAGGGCAAGCTTTCAACATTGCACTTTTATGTTGAGTCACCACCTTCTATCTTTATGCACCATTAAGAGAGCATAGTTGTCATTCTTAGTATAATGTGCATTGTCCCAAAGTTTTCATTGATTGATTCATATTGTTGGTTTCACTTGTTTTTAAATTATTTGTATCTAGTCGCCCTCTTAAACTTGAAGGTGTCCTATGCATTTATGTTTTGATCTCCATGAAGGACAAGCTGAAAACCATTTCTATGTTTTTCCTTATGATTTGAACACACGTTTGACTTTCATTGTTTCATTTTCATGATCTTTTGTTCATGTTCATTTTCATGTTTATAACATGGTTGCTAAGTTTCTTCTATCAAGATCATATCTTTCATGCCCATGTTTTAAGTTCTTTTGATCCCAGCGCACAATGCTTACATATATGATCAAGATTGTGTAGGTGCATGTCACCTCAAAAATTATTTCTTTTGTTATCACTTACCTACTCGAGGACGAGCGGGAGTTAAGCTTGGGGATGCTGATACGTCTCCAACGTATCTATAATTTTTGATGCTCCATGCTTGTTTTTACACCATTTGCTTAGTGTTTCGTTACACTTCGTGGCACTTTTATGCATTTTCCGGAACTAACCTACTAACAAGTCGCCATAGTGCCAGTTCCCTGTTTTCTGCTGTTTTTGTGTTTCAGAAAAGTTACACAGGAAATATTCTCGGAATTGGACGAAACCAAAGCCAGTCGCCCAGAATTTTACCAAAGCTTCTAGAGAACCGAAGAGGAGACAGAGTGGGGCCACGAGGTGCCCTCACACGAGGGCGGCGCGGCCAGGGGCTGGGCCACGCCCCCTATGTGTGAGACCACCTTGGTCCACTTCTGACGATGCCCCTTTGCCTATAAAGACCCCCAGATGAGAAAAACCTAAAGACCCGATCAGTTTTCCAGAACACATCGCGATCCGCTGCCGCCGTTGACCCGAAGATCGGGAGGGTCCAGAAGCTCTTCCTGGCACCCTGCCAGAGAGGGGAATCACCACTGGAGGTCTTCTTCATCACCATGCTTGCCTCCGGAGCAATGAGTGAGTAGTCTACCTTGGACTATGGGTCCATAGCAGTAGCTAGATGGTTGTCTTCTCCACCATGTGCTTCATGTTTAGATCTCATGAGCTGCCCTACATGATTGAGATCACCGTTATGTAATTCTACATGTTTGGTTTGTTGGGATCCGATGAATATTGGTGTTATGCTTGAGTTGAAGTACTAAAATTTATCTTTTGTTATCTCTATGTTGTTTATGATCTTGCATGCTCTCCATTGTTAGTAGCTATCTTGGCCGAGTAGTTGCTAGTGACTCCAAGAGGGGGTATTTATGCTCGATAGTGGGTTCATGCCTCTATTTAATCTGGGGGAGTGACAAAAACCTCTAAGGTTGTAGATGTGATGTTGCTACTAGGGGGAAAACAACATTCATATGCTCGAGGGCATATGCTTTGTTTACATTACACACTTTGCTTAATGCAATTATCTGTTGTTCGCAACATAATACTCATGGGGTGTTCGCATGATATCCCCGTGAGTGGATTATTAGTCATAGATGTAGTTGGATGGCGGTCTATGTATTTTGTTGTAATGCCCAGAGTAAATCTCATAGTGATCCTCTCATCATATGCACGTTATCTTTATTCTATCAGTTGCCCAACTGTAATTCGTTTACCCAGCTTGTATTATTTTATCTTATGGAGAGACACCGCTAGTGAACTGTGGATCCCGGTCCTATTTCCTTTATATTGCTATCACCTGTTTACTTTACTCGCACTGTTTACTTTACTCGCATACTATTATCATTTTCCACTCGATACGCTCATTCCTTTGTTTACAGCAAACCGGTGAGATTGACAACCTCATCGTAAGTTGGGAGCAAAGTATTTGGTTGTATTGTGTGCAGGTTTCGCGTTGTAGCTAGCAAGAAAAGCTTGGACGAGGCGCCCTATAAATTGTCCTGAGTTGTCGCAAGCTAGCAAGCATCACCTTCAGCCGTTTGTTTGCTCCTCTCCTGATCGACATACCTTAGTTTCTTAACTGAGGGAAAATCTGCTGCTATATTCATCACACCTTCCTCTTGGGGTTCCCAACGGGCTGGTTATTTACCACGCATCAGAACCCCAAGAGGAAGGTATGATGAGTACAACAACAATTTTTCCTCAGTAAGAAACCAAGGTTTATCAGTCCAGTAGGAAAAAGCCAAACTCGAAAAGGTGATGCCTGCTAGCTTAGTGACACGCTAGCAAGGGCGCCGTTTACGACACTTGTTGGTGCGTCTTCAACCAGTAGCAACGCGGAACCTGCACACAACACAACCAAGTACTTTGCTCCAAACTTACGATGAGGTTGTCAATCTCACCGGTTTGCTATAAACAAAGGTATGCGCGTATCGAGTGGAAAGCAATAGTAGTATGCAAGAAAGTAAACAGTGCGAGTAAAGTAAATAGGTGATAGCAATGTAAAGGAAATTGGACCGGGGTCCACAGTTCACTAGTGGTGTCTCTCCATAAGAAAATAACAACATGCTGGGTAAACAAATTACAGTCGGGCAATTGATAGAATAAAGATAACATGCATATGTCAAGAGGATCACTATGAGATTTACTCTGGGCATTACAACAAAATACATAGACCTCCATCCAACTGCATCTATGACTAATAATCCACCCACGGGGATATCGTCCGAACACCCCACGAGTATTAAGTTGCGAACAACAGATAACTGCATTAAGCAAAGTGTGTAATGTAAACAAAGCGAATGTCCTTAGACACAAGAATATTGTTTTCTCCCTAGTGGCAATAGCACATCTACAACCTTAGAGGTTTCTATCACTCCCCCAGATTAAATAGAGGCATGAACCCAACTATCGAGCATAAATACCCCCTCTTGGAGTCAGTAGTATCTACTTGGCAAAGATAGCTACTAACAACGGAGAGCATGCAAGATCATAAACAACATAGAGATAACATAAGATAATATTCAGCACATCAACTTAACATAACACCAATATTCATCGGATCCCAACAAACACAACATGTAGAATTACATAACGGTGATCTTGATAATGTAAGGCAGCTCACGAGATCTAAACATGAAGCACATGGTGGAGAAGACAACCATCTAGCTACTGCTATGGACCCATAGTCCAAGGTAGACTACTCACTCATCGTGCCGGAGGCAAGCATGGCGATGAAGAAGACCTCCGGTGGCGATTCCCCTCTCCGGCAGGGTGCTGGGAAGAGCTTCTGGACCCTCCCGATCTCAGGTCGACGACGGCGGCGGATCACGATGTGTTTCTAGAAAATTGATCGGGGCCTTAGGTTTTTCCCGTCGGGGGGTCTTTATAGGCGAAGGGGCAGCGTCAGAGGTGGACCAGGGCGGCCTCACACATAAGGGCGCGGTCCAGGGGCTGGCCGTGCCGCCCTGTTCTGTGGCCAGCCCGTGGCCCCCCTCCGTCTCCTCTTCGGTCTTCTGGAAGCTTCATTAAATAATAGGAGGTTCCGCTTTTGTTTCGTCCAATTCCGAGAATATTTCCGGTGTAACTTTTCTAAAACACAAAAACAGCAGAAAACAGGAAAGTGGCACTGTGGCATCTTGTTAATAGGTTAGTTCCAGAAAATGCATAAAAACGCCACAAAGTGTAACAAAACACTAAGCAAATGGTGTAAAAACAAGCATGGAGCATAAAAAATTATAGGTACGTTTGAGATGTATCACTCCTCCTAGCTGCTTGACCTAGTTCCTAGTTGAACTAAGTAAGCATGTTGGTCTTTGGCTTTGCTGGTTTGGTTGATTTGATGGTGTGCTGGTGGTGTGAATCTTTTCCTGTTGCTCAACTCATGAGCAGGGTCGATTGTGTGGTGGTGTTTCTATGATGGTGATGTGTCGTGATGAGGTCTCTGTTGTGGTGATGTTATTGGTGTGGTGATGTTGCTGTTCTTGGTCGGCTGGTGTTCTTGGCCGAGCAAATCCACACTCTGTGATGTTTTTATACTAGCCTTGGTTCCCTGGTGGCTTGACACCTCTGTCCATGCGTTTGATGAGTGAGCTATTGTGAGCTTACTTGCCTCGCTCGGCTGGCCTGGGATATTTTCCTGGGAGCTATGGTGATAAGCTCAAATGACTTGATGATTATCTATAGTGGCTATTGTTTTTGGCTGCCACTTGGTTATTACCCCTTGGCTGTGTATTTGTTAAGTTTTTTGATTGTAGGTGCCAAGAGGAAAAGAAGAAGAAGAAAAGAAAGAAGATGTGTAGTTTTAGAAATTAATATATTTGTATTCTTTTATTCATTGTTGTAACATTCTTCTTATTTATTCCAAGATTGTAATTATTCTTTTATTCCAGAATTTTATAAAGACAATGTCTATTGTGTTGATGATTAATAAAGTCCAAGCTTTTTCTTATTATTAATGTTTATCCTTTCTAAATGTGTCTTTCAATTTTAATTCAAATTTTTATAATTCAAATTCAAGTTTGAATACATAGCTTAAACCTAGGGTTTTAGTTGTTTAGTTTCGCCCATTCCCAACAAGCAATTGTTCAAAAGAGACTATGTCAAATTCTTTCGCACTCCGAGAGTATACCATACCCCCTCGAAGAGAGACTCGATCCCCCTTAGGTTTTAGTGATAAAAGCGCGAAAAAATCGCGTAATTTAAGATGCTATGCACAAAAGCCCTCTAAACTACCCCGGAGTTGTCCTACGTGCTGGGATGTTACAGACTTCCCCCCTTAACAAAAACTTCATCCCGAAGTTTGGGGTAAGATGTACCTAAAGAATTCTGGATAGGCTGTCCTTAGATCCTCTTCTTTTTCCCATGTAGCTTCTCTTTCCGGGTGATGTTTCCATTGTACTTTACAATACTTGATGGCTCGATTACGGAGTTGTTTCCAATTCTCTGCCAGAATTTTTGATGGTTCTTCAACATAAGTCAAATCAGCTTGCAATTCAATCTCATTGTAGGATATGGTTTCTTCCGGTGTCTTCATACACTTGCGAAGTTGAGAAACATGGAACACATTATGGACCTTAGATAGTTCCTTCGGCAGTTCTAACTCAAAGGGTACTCCTCGACTTTGACTCAGAATCTTGAACGGTCCAGTGTATCTTGGGCTAAGTTTTCCCTTAACTCCAAAACGATGTACTCCCTTCCTGGGGCTAACCCTTAGATAAACCATGTCCCCAACTTGCGGTTCCCATGTCCTCCTCTTGGAATCTGCATAGCTTTTCTGTCGACTTAGGGCAATCTTTAACCGGTCTCAAATAATATCAATCACATGTTGTTTCTCCTTAACATAGTCTGGATGGAACTCCTTACTGGCTCCTGGTTCATACCAACAAATAGGTGATCGGCACTTCCTTCCGTAGAGTGCTTCAAATGGTGCCATTTGGATACTACTTTGGTAACTGTTCTTATATGAGAACTCTGCCAGTGGTAAGTGTTCTTCCCATGATCCTCCGAAGTCCAATGCACATGCTCGGAGCATATCCTCCAAAATTTGATTGGTCCTTTCAGTTTGACCTCCCGTCTGTGGGTGATAAGCAGTGCTAAAGTCTAGTTTGGATCCTAAAGCTTCATGTAGTTGCGTTCAGAAAGCTGAAGTGAATACGGATCCTCGGTCTGATACTATTGTCTTAGGTACTCCATGCTTGCTTACAATCTCTTGAACATATAGGTTTACTAGCTTCTCTCCTGAATCCTTATGGTTGACAGCTAAGAAATGTGCACTTGGTCAGTCGGTCCACTATTACCCAGATCATGTCTTTCTTCTTAGGTGTTAGTGGTAATCCTGTGATAAAGGCCATTCCAATCTCTTCCCACTTCCACTCGGGAATACTCAATGGTTGCATAAGTCCAGCAGGACTCTGATGTTCTGCCTTCACTCTCTGACATGTATGACATTCAGATACGAACTTGGCTATCTCCCGCTTCATATTATTCCACCAGAATAATTCCTTAAGGTCCATGTACATCTTGGTGCTCCCTGGATGTATTGAATAAGGCGTTTCATGTGCCTCCTTGAGTATCAATTCCTTGATTTCAGGTATGTCCGGCACACATACTCGGTCATGAAACCAAAGTGAATTGAAATCACCTAAGCGGAACTCTGATGGTCTACCTTCCTCGATTCTGCAGATTTCTTTGGCAATAAATGCATCTTCACCTTGTCTTCGGAATATCATATACTTGAGATCACTATGTCATTCTTCCATCACCTTCATGGTAGACAAAATACCCAGAGATTGCACTTCAAGACATTGAATCTCTAACCTTTCCAAATCCATAAGCAATTCCTTGGGAAGCTCTCGGTCCATCGGTTGAGTGTCTGTGCTCTTTCTGCTTAAAGCGTCGGCTGCCACATTGGCCTTCCCTGGTGTATAGTTGATGGTCAAGTCATAGTCCTTGATCAATTCTAACCATCTTCGTTGCCTCATATTCAATTCTTTCTGAGTGAAGAAGTATTTGAGACTCTTGTGATCTGTATATAGTTCACACTTAGCTCCGTAAAGAAAATGCCTCCTTCCTTTTAGTGCAAACACTACGGCTGCTAGCTCAAGATCATGTGTCAGATAATTAACTTCGTGTGGTCGTAATTGCCTTGACCCATATGCTATCACTTTTCTATCTTGCATCAATACACACCCAAGTCCGTTCTTGGATGCATCACAATATATTGTGTAGTCTTTGCCAGTTTCTGGTACGGCTAACACAGGTGCTGTGGTTAGCTTCTCCTTGAGTGTTTGAAAGCTTGCCTCACATTCTTATGACCAAACAAATGGTGTATTCTTCCGGAGTAACTTGGTCATTGGTCCTGTAATCTTAGAGAACCCTTCTATAAACCTTCGGTAATATCCCGCCATTCCCAAAAATCCTCTAATCTATTTGACATTCTTTGGTGCCTCCCATTTCAAAACAGATGCTACCTTGCTTGGATTTACTGCTATACCTTCCTTACTGATCATGTGTCCAAGGAACTCCACTTGGTCCAGCCAGAATTCACACTTACTGAACTTGGCATACAACTGATGTTCCCGTAGAATCTGTAAAGCAATCCTCAAGTGTTTGGCATGTTCCTCCTTGTTCTTGGAGTAGATCAAAATATCATCTATGAATACTATCACAAATTTGTCCAAGTAGGGCATAAAAACCTTGTTCATGAGATTCATGAAGATCGCCGGTGCATTTGTCAACCCAAAAGGTACGACTAAATACTCATGATGTCCGTACCTGGGCACAAAAGCTGTCTTTGGAACGTCCTCCTTCTTGATATTAATCTGGTGATACCCTGATCGAATATCTATCTTTGAAAATACTCCTGCTCCTCTGACTTGATCAAATAAATCCTAGATTCTTGGCAAAGGATACTTGTTCTTGATAGTAACATTGTTGAGGTTTCTGTAGTCTCCGCACATTCTATGTCCTCCATCCCGCTTATCTACAAAGATCACTGGTGTTCCCCAAGGCAAAATACTTTCTTGAATGAAGCCTTTCTGTTCTAGATCATCCAGCTGTTCTTTTAACTCCACTAACTCCTTGGGTCACATCTTGTATGGTGCCTGAGCTATTGGTGGTGTGCCTGGGATTAAGTCAATTGTGAACTCAATTTCCCTATCTGGTGGCATTCCTGGTAGTTCCTGCGGAAACACGTCTTGGAATTCATTAACCACTGGAATATCTTCAAGTTTTGATTCCTTAAGAGCGTTGAGTTGTAGTTGAACTTCAATATGTGCATGTCGGTCACCTTGATACACTATCCTTCCTCCTCCTGGATTTCTAAGTGACACCGTTTTCTCTCTGCAATCAATCTGAGCTCCATTCTCCTCTAACCAATCCATTCCAAGGATTACAGCCATATCCTTCATAGGGATGAGAAAAAGACCGGCAAGATAAACGCAATCGTGGATCATAATGACCTGCTCTTGCCTGAGGTGAGTAACTAAAATTGTCCCCCCCGCAGATAAACCAGTAATAGGGTACTCTAGCTTATTGCACAGAATTCCATAAAGATCAACAAACTCTTGAGAAATGAATGAAGTAGTTGCACCAGTATCAAAAAGTACTTTGCCGAGATGAGATAGGATCTGAAGCATACCTATCACGGTTTTGTCGGACTGGTTCACCTCCTCGAGGTTGGTGCAATTCAATTTTCCATATGTTGGCATTTTATTTTTACCGCCTCCAAAACCTCCACCCCGGTGTGATCCACCTCCTGTACCTCGGCCTCCAGTTCGGGCCCTTTCAGGACAATCCTTTATCATATGTCCCCCCTTCTTGCACCCAAAACAGATTATTTTGGGTTGTCGGCAATCCCTCTCGATGTGCCCTCGCGCACCACAACCACGGCAAACGATATCATTGTTTCCACTTGTAGTACCACGAGGTGTAACATTCCCTCCAGACCTGTATTTGGGTTAGAAATTGAGATTAGGAGTTGGCTTGGCATATGAATACCTTCTTGGTTCAATCCTGACCTTTTTCCTCCTATCTTCTAGGACTTGCTTGAAATCATCTTCCATAGTGATGGCTGCATCGACAAGCTCTTGAAAATACGCTGCCTTTAACATCCTTAATTGCATCTTTGCACTTGGGTGCAGTCCTCTCATGAATCGTTTCTTTCGCTTGCTGATACGTCTCAAACGTATCCATAATTTTTGATGCTCCATGCTTGTTTTTACACCATTTGCTTAATGTTTCATTACACTTCATGGCATTTTTATGCATTTTCCGGAACTAACCTATTAACGAGATGCCATAGTGTCAGTTCCCTGTTTTTTGCTGTTTTTGTGTTTTAGAAAAGTTACACAGGAAATATTCTTGGAATTGGACGAAACAAAAGCCGAACATCCAGAAATTTACCGAAGCTTCCAGAGAACCGAAGAGGAGACAGAGAGGGGCCACAGGGCAGCCACACCACAGGGCGGCGTGGCCTGCCCCTGGCCCACGCCCCCTGGTGGTGAGGCCACCCTGGTCCACTTCTGACGCCGCCCCTTCGCCTATAAAGACCCCCCGATGGGAAAAACCTAAACACCCGATCACTTTTCCAGAATACATCATGATCCGCCGCCGCCGTCGACCCGAGATCGGGAGGGTCCAGAAGCTCTTCCCGGCACCCTACCGGAGAGGGGAATCGCCACTGGAAGTCTTCTTCATCGCCATGCTTGCCTCCGGCGCGATGAGTGAGTAGTCTACCTTGGACCATGGGTCCATAGCAGTAGCTAGATGGTTGTCTTCTCTACCATGTGCTTCATGTTTAGATCTCGTGAGCTGCCTTATATGATCGAGATCACCGTTATGTAATTCTACATGTTGTGTTTGTTGGGATCCGATGAATATTGGTGTTATGATTGAGTTGATGTGCTGAATATTATATTATGTTATCTCTATGTTGTTTATGATTTTGCATGCTCTCCGTTGTTAGTAGCTATCTTGGTCGAGTAGTTGCTAGTGACTCCAAGAGGGGGTATTTATGCTCGATAGTTGGGTTCATGCCTCTATTTAATCCGGGGGAGTGACAGAAACCTCTAAGGTTGTAGATGTGATGTTGCCACTAGGGAGAAACAACATTCATATGCTCAAGGGCATATGCTTTGTTTACATTACACACTTTGCTTAATGCAGTTATCTGTTGTTTGCAACTTAATACTTGTGGAGTTCTCGGATTGATTCGCCATAAGTGGATTATTAGTCATAGTTGCAGTTGGATGACGGTCTATGTATCTTATTGTAATGCCCAGAGTAAATCTCATAGTGATCCTCTCGACATATGCACGTTGTCTTTATTCTATCAATTGCCCAACTGTAATTTGTTTACCCAGCATGTGTTATTTTATCTTATAGAGAGACACCACTAGTGAACTGTGGACCCCGGTCCTATTTCCATTATATTGCTATCACCTGTTTACTTTACTCGCACTGTTTATTTTACTCGCATACTACTATTGCTTTCCACTCGATACGCTCATTCCTTTGTTTCAAGCAAACCGGTGAGATTGACAACCTCATCGTAAGTTGGGAGCAAAGTATTTGGTTGTGTTGTGTGCAGGTTCCACGTTGCTACTAGTTGAAGATGCGCTAACAAGAAATCGTTAACGGCGCCCTTGTTGGAGTGTCACTAGGCTAGCAAGCATCACCTTCTGGAGTATTGCCTTTTTCCTACTGGACGATTAAACCTTGGTTTCATAACTGAGGGAAAACTTGCTGCTATATTCATCAAACCTTCTCTTGGGGTTTCCAACTGGCCGGTTATTTTACTTCATCAACAAACGCAATCAAGCTTTCTAGCATCATCATCACCGCGCCACCAACAAGTTTTCTGGCGTCGTTGCCGGGGAAAATGAAGACTTCTGCAAGGGGAGTTTCGCACGCACATCCTTTACTTTGTTTTAAGTTTTGCTTTATTTATTTTTGCTTGCATCATTTTATCAAAAAAATTAGTTCCTTCTATAGTTGTTATTTTTGTTGGTCTGTTATTGTCTTGCTTTATCATGCTTTCTATGAATGGTTGGTTTCTTTGAAACTAAATCTTTTTGGCAAGGTGGGTTCATGGAAGAACAGCAGAAATATTATGAGGAACACCGCTTGTCACAAAAAGGGAAACACTTATGGGAACAAATTAATATATTGTATATCATTGCTAGAAACACGTGCTCTACTTATAATTTTACTTATTGTTTTGATAGATCTTGTTGTTGTAGGAGGTATAAACACCTCCCTTTTCAATGTGAGTATAATGATGATGTTACCATATCTTCTTATATTAATGGGAATTATGACTTTTATGATGTGGAACAAATTGAAGAATTTATTGCTTGGAAGGGTGCATTCGAACTTGCTTATTTGCTTGAAAATACTGATGATGCACCTTATAAATATGAGGTTTATGATATACTTAAATTTTGCTTTGATAATTACAAGGAAGAAAATGACTATATTCTTAAATATCTTAATAGATGCTCTCCAACGGAAGAGACTAATGTCTTGAAGGAGCCTATAGAATAAGAAATTGCTGAAACTGGAAGCTCATTGGATGAAAAAGAGGAGGAGAGTGATGATCAAGAGGAGGAAGAATGGAGCTACCCATGTCTACCTCCCAATAAGAGTAACTCTTTAACTTTTACCTTATTTGATAGCCCTCCATGCTTAACAAAGGAGGATGAGTATGATATTTATATTACTGAGTTTGTTCATGATGCTACTGAAAATTATTATGAGAGAGGAAAATATGGTTGTTGGAATTCTCATGTTACTAAAACACCTCTCTTTATATTGAAAGTTCCGAAGTTGCTCTTGTTTTATCTACCCATACTCGTTACTATGTGCTTCTTTGATTTATTTTCTTACAAGATTCCTATGCATAGGAAGTGGGTTAGACTTAAATGTGTTTTATATTTGCTCTTTGATGCTCTTTTTGGCTTCCATTCATATTTCTTATGTGAGCATCTTCTCAAATTACTGAGCCTAGCTCAAAGGCGTTAAAGAAAAGCACTCTTGGGAGATAACCCAATGTTTTTTACTTTCAGTATTTTTTATTTTATTTGAGTCTTGGAAGTTATTACTACTGTAATAACCGCTCCTTATCCTTTTTATTTTGTTTTTGTGCCAAGAGAAGCCTCTAATTTGAGTGAGGTAAGATTTGGGGATGTTGCTGTCTTGAAACAGTTTTTGGTGCTGCACCGTAAAAATTTGGAAAATTCTCTGTATATCTTTTGGACCTGCGATTTCTTGTGCCTATGCCCCAGGTTATATCCAAACTTTCATTAGTTGAACACTTTTTGATTTGAGCAACAGAAAATCCTCTAAAAATTTGACCTTTGTCAGCTGTTCTATTTTGACAGATTTCTGCCAATATTTGTGTTTCCCGCTTTATCGCTTTCTTTTTGAGTTCTTTTGATCACGGAACTTTTGGGGAAGTTGCTACATTAGTATATCCTTTATATGTGGTGGTTTTGAGTTGAAACCTAAAGCAAAAAGGGTTGATTCATTGCTATGCTTACACTAATGTTGCTAATAGAATTGTGTTTAGTTTTGTATGAAGGAAGTTTTCAAGTGTAGGGATTGGAGAATGATGAGATGAGTTGAAGAATGGAAAAAATCTCAAGCTTGGGGATGCCCATGTCACCCCAATAAATATCCAAGAGGTACAAGCGTCAAAGCTTGGGGATGCCCCCGAGGCACCCCTTCTTCATCGGCAAAAATCAGGTCACCTTTCAACACACTATATTTTTATTGCTTCATGCATTATACGTTTTTCTTGGAGCGTCAGTTGTTTTTAGTTTTCAGTTTTGTTTAGTTTTGTTTGCTGCAATAAATGGTTGGACCCCAACAAATTCCTTTTGGAGAAGTTGCCTTGCTTTTCATTTGCCAAGAACACTCCGTTTTTCACTCTTATCGTTTCAACGAGTGGTCTCTTTTTCTAGAACTGCATTTAGTTTTCGATTTTCGCCTTGATTTGTGTTCAGATCTTGTTATATCTTTTTTATCAAGGTGTATTTTGACCTCTGTTCCATGTTGGTTTTCATCAAAAGAGTTGTTTATAAAAAGTTTGAATGGTGTTGGAAAAGAGAAAAAGCTTTATGCAAAAAAGTGGTACAAGAAGGAGCTTGTGTAGACTGCGGCTTAGAGTTTTGCATGTCATGCTTGATGTCTTTTTGATAGTATGCTTAGTGGTTTTGCTGTAGCATGACTTGTCTCAAATGACTGAGATTGCTTAATGAGCCTTTGAAAAAAATCATGCGTTGTTTTAATTATTTGGAAGCATTATTTTGGTTTTCTCCTTTGATGCTTTATTTGGGTTGACTTGGCGCATGCTCACACATGTTAGACTCACACAAAGTCGCCATTGCCTCTATGATCATTTAGTTTTTGACTTTTGATGCCATCTTATGCTTCTTTTAATGTCGCTTTGTCGCTATGCATGATTATGGCCGTTATTGCTCTCTTAGTTGGTCGCTCCCAGTCTTTTGCTAGCCCTCGTTTTGTACTGAGTATGAGCTCTACTCGTGCATCCAACTCCTAAAAACCAAGTTTGCCATTGTGTCCACTATAAATTCCTATGCATGGTATTTGTAAGCCATTCCAAGTAAATTTTCATGTGCTACCTTTCAAAACTTTCAACTACTTCTCGTTTTGTGCCACTGTTTTTAGCTCATGGGGACGTAGTGGTCGGAATTGATATCTTCCATATTAAATTAAGTACCCCTCGACTAGGCAGCTTCATCTGCTCGTCATTAATTTTGCATGAGAGCTGGTCAGACCATTGCAATCTAATTCTAAAAAAAAGGCACTCCTCCATGGTATGTGAATATTGGTGGGCACCCGATGGAATCAGTTAGCCATGGTTTGAGAAAGGAAAAAAGGTGGGGAGGAGTGCCAAAGCTTTATAAAAGAGCACCAATGTGCCAATTTTTCAAAGAACTCGGAACCGCTCTCACTTGTTTATTATGGAAGATAGTAAGACCCCATTGCCAGTCGTTGACATGAAACAACCACCTCTCAAAACCCAATTTTTATCTCTGTTTTACAAATGAAAAGCTCTAGCACATGTTTAATCACTGCTTCCCTCCGCGAAGGGCCTTTCTTTTACTTTTATGTTGAGTCAACACCTTCTACCTTTATGCACCATCTAAGAGAGCATAGTTGTCATTCTGAGTATAATGTGCATTGTCCAAAAGTTTTCATTGATTGATTCATATTGTTGGGTTCACTTGTTCTTAAATTACTTGTATCTAGTCGCCCTCTTAAACTTGAAGGTGTCCTATGCATTTATGTTTTGTTCTCTCATGAAGGACAAGCTGAAAACCATTTGCTATGTTTTTCCATATGATTTGAACACACGTTTGACTTTCATTGTTTCATTTTCATGATCTTTCGTTTTTGTTCTTCTTCATGTTATAACATGGTTGCTAAGTTTCTTCTATCAAGATTATGTCTTTCATGCCCATGTTTTAAGTTCTTTTGATCCCAGTGCACAACGCTTACATATATGATCAAGATTGTGTAGGTGCATGTCACCTCAAAAATTATTTCTTTTGTTATCACTTACCTACTCGAGGACGAGCAGGAGTTAAGCTTGGGGATGCTGATACGTCTCAAATGTATCCATAATTTTTGATGCTCCATGCTTGTTTTTACACCATTTGCTTAATGTTTCATTACACTTCATGGCATTTTTATGCATTTTCTGGAACTAACCTATTAATGAGATGCCACAGTGCCAGTTCCCTGTTTTCTGCTGTTTTTGTGTTTCAGAAAAGTTACACAGGAAATATTCTCAGAATTGGACGAAACAAAAGCCGAACATCCAGAAATTTACTGAAGCTTCCAGAGAACCGAAGAGGAGACGGAGAGGGGCCACAGGGCAGCCACACCACAGGGCCCCCTGGTGGTGAGGCCACCCTGGTCCACTTCTGACGTCGCCCCTTCGCCTATAAAGACCCCCCGACGGGAAAAACCTAAACACCCGATCACTTTTCCAGAATACATCACGATCCGCCGCCGCCGTCGACCCGAGATCGGGAGGGTCCAGAAGCTCTTCCCGGCACCCTACCGGAGAGGGGAATCGCCACCAAAGGTCTTCTTCATCGCCATGCTTGCCTCCGGCGCGATAAGTGAGTAGTCTACCTTGGACCATGGGTCCATAGCAGTAGCTAGATGGTTGTCTTCTCCACCATGTGCTTCATGTTTAGATCTCGTGAGCTGCCTTACATGATCGAGATCACTGTTATGTAATTCTACATGTTGTGTTTGTTGGGATCCGATGAATATTGGTGTTATGATTGAGTTGATGTGCTGAATATTATCTTATGTTATCTCTATGTTGTTTATGATCTTGCATGCTCTCCGTTGTTAGTAGCTATCTTGGCTGAGTAGTTGCTAGTGACTCCAAGAGGGGGTATTTATGCTCGATAGTTGGGTTCATGCCTCTATTTAATCTGGGGGAGTGACAGAAACCTCTAGGGTTGTAGATGTGCTGTTGCCACTAGGGAGAAAACAACATTCATATGCTCAAGGGCATATGCTTTGTTTACATTACACACATTGCTTAATGCAGTTATCTGTTGTTCGCAACTTAATACTTGTGGAGTTCTCGGATTGATTCGCCACAAGTGGATTATTAGTCATAGATGCAGTTGGATGACGGTCTATGTATCTTGTTGTAATGCCCAGAGTAAATCTCATAGTGATCCTCTCGACATATGCACGTTGTCTTTATTCTATCAATTGCCCAATTGTAATTTGTTTACCCAGCATGTGTTATTTTATCTTATGGAGAGACACCACTAGTGAACTGTGGACCCCGGTCCTATTTCCATTATATTGTTATCACCTGTTTACTTTACTCGCACTGTTTATTTTACTCGCATACTACTATTGCTTTCCACTCGATACGCTCATTCCTTTGTTTCAAGCAAACCGGTGAGATTGACAACCTCATCGTAAGTTGGGAACAAAGTATTTGGTTGTGTTGTGTGCAGGTTCCACGTTGCTACTAGTTGAAGATGCGCTAATAAGAAATCGTTAACGACGCCCTTGTTGGAGTGTCACTAGGCTAGCAAGCATCACGTTTTGGAGTATTGGCTTTTTCCTACTGGATGATTAAACCTTGGTTTCATAACTGAGGGAAAACTTGCTGCTATATTCATCAAACCTTCTCTTGGGGTTTCCAACTGGCCGGTTATTTTACTTCATCAACAAACACAATCAAGCTTTTTAGCA
Source organism: Dactylis glomerata (assembly GCA_007115705.1). Lineage (NCBI taxonomy): Eukaryota > Viridiplantae > Streptophyta > Magnoliopsida > Poales > Poaceae > Dactylis > Dactylis glomerata. Next base: position 449,042 of record QXEO01000371.1, on the reverse strand, counting down.
TCATCATCACCGCGCCACCAACACTTGTCATCAGTATTCACGTCATCAGAAGCATAACGAGATAAAAGAGTAAACTCCTTGACATACTTCATGATAGACTTGTCATTCTGCGCAAGATTCTCAAATTCCCTTATCTTCAATTCCATAATACTCTCCGGTACCTTAGATTCTCTGAACTTTTTCTTGAATTCCTCCCAGGTGAATACCCTTCCTAGAGGATGTATAGCCACAATATTGTCCCACCATGCTGCTGCGGGTCCACATAACAGATGTGTGGTATACCTGAGCTTCTCACTGTCATTGCAACTTACGGTGTTGAGCTTCCTCTCGGTGTCCAACAACCAGTCTTCAGCGTCCATTAGCTCCGGTGCTGATGCAAATGGAAGTGGTCTTGTATTTAGGAAATCTGCCAGTGAGACTCCATGCACTCCTTCATTCCGACCCTCTCGATTACGATCCATCACATCTTGCATCATCTTGGCCTGGCATTCAATAAGCATTCATTGCCTTTCATCCGCCATTCTCATGTATTGGGCAAAATCTTGCTGCGTCAGAAATGGTGGTGGTGGTGGTAGTGGTTCCCTTGCTGCTGCATCGGCTGCCTCCTTAGCCTTGGCTTCAGTCTCCATACTCTGTTGTTCAGATTCTTCACCAACTACCGTCGCTATTCTATCCCTCTAACCCTGTTACATTAAGCGAAACTCATAGTTACACCATGCTCATGCTTTCTGAGCTCAACTTGATGCACAGTGTTAGTCAAGCAATAAAAATCCAAATAAAACATAGCCAAATCACACCAAACATATACCATGTATATACATGGGTAAAAAGAACATAGTGTTACATAGCCTATCATCTTGTGAGTAACTACACTCACTTATTCAAGCTGCGAAAGCAAATACTACATATTACACATATGGTACATATGTCACATAACATGTCGCCTCCATGTTTGTGGTGGTCCTCTACGGGTAGTCGCACTCCCGATACATCCCCGGTGTCCAACCAGTAGCTCGTGATGTCCTCCTGAGTGAAGCAGGGGCATAAGATGACTTCGTCGGGAAAAAGTCGAAATCGGGTGTAGTACCTAAGTTGAAGTTAGTCATCCCCAGATAACTGCTCAACGATGGTTATGCCCTATCTGTGGCCTCCCTCTCCATCTTAGGCCTCGAGCATTCTCCATGCTTCATGTGGCTAGGCAACTTCCCCTCTGCATCTGACTCTATCTCTATGGGCTTTCCCGCCACGTCTCCAGTGCGGTGAACAACCCTAAACTGACTCGTGACCTCCTGCTCTAAATCACATGGAATCGGATCTCCGACCGTCCCCATGTACTCACCGAAACGCCAACCCATGGAGTTTCCCCCAAAACTATTGTTATGAGGCATTCCCCATGACTCCAAACATGCCTCGTATCCGGCTCCAGTCGAGCCGTGTGCAAAGTGTGCTGGTGGCATCTCTCCTCATCTAAGTTGATAAAATCTCCAGTCGAAAAGGCTAGAGTAGGTGCCCTCGGTGGTCCAGAAGTCTCCCCTGTACACCACAGAGTAGGTGTCGACTCGGTGATCTCCTCCACTAGAATCTGTATCTCTCCCACTAATGCTCTGTGAACGTGATAGAACACGCTGAGTAGATGCTTACACCTGTCCATGTGCTCTGCTGCGGCATGTGGGTGTCTCTTCGCAAACTTGTAACTATCCCGACAAGGATCTTCTCCTTCCTCGTCGTGTGGGATGTGCGTGAACTTAGTACCCAATAACTTCTCCATTTTGTGTTCGCGGATATCAGTTATGGCCTTCATGACTGCTATCTTGTAAGCTACACTAACTGTGCGTGGCTCTCCAGCTGGCATGATCACGCTCATGCCCAATTTGGCAGGAAGCATGATCCCTACCTTATACTTCTGAAAGACTCTACCCTCATAATAAGCATACTTCTTGACAGGGATACGGGTTTCACACCCGCACTCCTGCAAGATGCCTCGTAAAATATCTGATAGGTTTTCATCATAGTCGTCCAGAGTCACATCTCAAACTTGCACGGTCCTTGACGGATTTGTGCGTGCCATCCTGGCAGTATAAAAGATAAAAATTAGTACATGATGCATCATAATAGTAACAATAAAGAATTGTAACACTAAAAAGTATGACCTTTTTACTCCCAAGTGAATAACGTCATGACAATTTTAGAGAACTCTTTACTATTCCTATTTGATTCCTACAGGTCGTTCCCATTAACTAGGCGTCCAACCTAAGGTCAAATCTTTTGCTCTGATACCAACTGTGGTGACCCAGCATACCACTGCATGTTGTAGTATGCAAGTCGTTGACATAACACTCGTGAAGTACCAATTCACAAATATTACATCCCTCAGAGTGGTACAACAAAAACATAGCGGTCTTTATTCAAGCACTGAATATTACAAGCCATAATGTTACAAAGGACTCCAGTTCCTCCTCGGTCCAAAGGGGAACACTAGAAGGTTCTAACTTAACACTACAAACCTTAGTTGCAAACAAAAGTAGTAAACTAAACATGATGCCCTACTCTAGTCGCTTTATTCTAAGTGTTCGATGCGACTAAAGCTTCTATACTACGACTCTAGTTGTCGGCTCCCTCCTTGAGTCCTTCGTCGGTACCATAGGAGATGGTGTAGTCAATGCCTTAAACTCCTCCTGATAGATCCGGTTCTTCATAGTACACTTCCTCGTTGTCCTCCGGGGTTCCTTCCGTCTCTTCAAACTGGCCCTCCGAGTCTAAGCAAGGGTTAAGAGGGAGTAGGGTGAGTAATGAGCGTTACCCAGCAAGTTCATTTAATAGCATATAGGTGTTTAATGCACTAGCTACGACCATAGACTAGATAGTCTTAGGTCAAAATGCAATTTTAGTAATCATTTCTTCAAAGATTGATTTTATTAGAAAACTATGCTCGTCAGTCTTCACAGGTTGATTAGAGCTTCGATGGGCTCCTTTCCTGTCGTGTTCGTAGCTCCTTCCCGGAACATGGAGTATCTTGATACTTTTTGTACACTCTGCAAAGGTGGTCACTTGTACCCATAGGAGATCAACATTTTGCTGCACGACCGAGCGTACTTTCCGTCCATACTTCCTTGGTATGTGGCCCAGCTAATGATCCGAGCCAATCACTGTTCCTTCCCGCGACCTTGCATACCCACCCTCTTGCGGCTCCAACTTCAGTACGCTACCCTCGCCGGTCTACACTTTTGGTAGTTGCCGACCTCGGCATACTTGTCCTTGACAATGAGTTACCCCCGCCGGTTTTCTTACGCACCGTGGTAATATCCGACCTCGGTACTCTACCCCCGTTGTTGCCGCAATCCATCATAGACCGCCAGAACTGTGGAATCATTAGGGGGATTCCACCCATCCCGAAGCTCTGCGCAGGGAGACAACTACTCCAGAACGACGTGTTCGTTGATATGCAAGAGGGAAAAGATACAGCTGACTCTTCCGTCCCATTCCAGATCCTATGGTTGACCGTATTTTACAGCACAAGAATCACTGGTGACATTGGTTATTAGTCCTAGGTGAACATTCCAGTTGCAGTGGGACCTCCACCATACTCATACCATGGTCCCATTGCCCACCTTCCTAGGTCGAAAACCACCATGGTTGCTAACCACTAGTCATATTAATTTGAGAAAGCAAAACCTTTGCTTTTGAATGCAATAGTAATAATAATACCACCGGTATATTTGCAAGTAATTTGCTAAAGATAAACAAGAGATATGAGCAAGAGTGAATTTGCCTACAAACTGCAAGGTAGTGCAGTTAAATTTGTTGGAGTGACCTGGGACCTCGGGTTCTGGAAAACAACATCATTGTCCGATAAGGGCAATGGTTAAAGATTCAAATAATGCATGCCTTAAAGTGTGTGTGTTCCCTTTGTACCCCCCAGAAGTGTTTTATTTTCCTCCAAGAATTTATATATTCCTTTTATGATTTTAAGGAATATATGCTATCAATTTCTTCATTCTGAATGGAGTTTAATTTTGATAATGAGTTCTATTCTAACCAGATTTTTCTTAGATATCTCACAATTTTATTATAGAAAAGTCTTTTAAAGTTCCCTTTTCTTTTAATACTATTTATCTTTATAGGGTGATTTATTAAAAGGTGCATATACCCTAGTTATGAATTTACCAGAGTATATATTATGTTAAATTCATTCAAGAATTCTAAGGATAAATTCTTGAATGGATTTACTTTATTTTAATTCTAGAATGTTATTGTCTTTTCAATTTTATTTTCTCTTTAAAACATTTCTAGAAGTTTTTCTTCTAAAAGAAAACTCCATAATTCTACTATGAACAATTTCTCTCTTATTCATAAGATCACTATTCATGTGATGGACAAGCTCAAAAATTATTTAGAGTTATTTTTGCAAAGTTAAGATTATTTTTCTGCTTTTTATTGGGTGTTAAAAGGTTTTTCCAAAAACCCTTTATTTCCTTTGCAATTTTTCTATTTTTAAAACTGGTTAAAAACCTCCCCAGCCCCACCTGTCAGCCTGGCCCCACCTGTCAGCCTAGCCCCACCTGTCGGGCCTGGCCCACCTGTCGGCGCCGGCCTGCCTGGTCGAACCCGACCAGGTGGCTCGGTCAAACCGATCGGGCACTCGTCACATCCACCTCTCTTCATCCTCTCGCCCGAGCTCTGGCGACTGCGTCGCCCTCATCGCTGCCGCGCTCGATTCCGGCGGCTTCCGCTAGAGTTAGCCGCCAAGATGGGTCGCAATCGATAGATCCCGCGATGGCGCATCTGCCTGTCCGTGAGATATGATCGATTACCCCCTTGAGCCCTCGGCTCCGTCACCTCCTGCGCCTCGGTTCTCGGCCATGGCGACCTCGAGCTTTGTCTCGAGCTGCTTGGCCTTCCCCTCGGTGAGATCTGGTGCTGGTGGGTGTGGTGTCTTGCCGACGTGTTGTTGGCGCCTTCTCCTGGCTTGGTGCCATCGTGGCCGCGCGGGCACTGCCTCGCCATGCCACGGTAGTACCTCCTGGGCGTTGAGTAAGTCCCCCTCTTCCTATACTCTTCTCTGCATTCCCCTGGAGCTTGCTCTGGCCACGGTTCTACTCCCAAATGAACTAGGGTTCTTACCCCATACTTGCCCTCGTGCTGTTAAATTAGAGCTTGCTGTGATGTGTGTGATTCATGCTCTGTGACCACTCTCTGTCCATTAATCTTGCAGTTAGAGTTTGAACATGTGTGTGCTTGCTGCTACTGTTAATTTCAGACATAGCTTCAATTAACACTTTTAACTGAAGCTTGCTGGTTTCAGTTAATTGATTCAATTTGCTGGAATTTCAAACTGAATACTATGATGACTCTCTACTGTTTAATTATTCAGTTTCTGCTGTTGCTTAGTTGGCTAAGAGCTTGCTAGTGGCTGGTCTTGATTAAGTACACCAAGTGCATGGATAACTATGTGTTAGTTATCTCTGAATGTTGCTGTTTAATTAGCTGTGGTGTAACACCTCCACTACACTTTCTTGCAGTGCTACTGTTATGCTGGTTCAGTGATGCAAACTAGTTTCTATTGAGATTGATTACTCCTAGCAGTGATGCTAGGTTTAGTGGCTGCTATTGTGGTTCTTACAGTAGCCTCTGGCTATCTGTTTCACTGTGGTGCCTACTTGAGGTGTGCACAGTTACTGTGGGGTGTTGGCTGCTAAGCTTGATCTGCTTGAGAGTAAATCACCCTTTGTGGTGATCTGCTAGTGGCTTACTTGTTTAAAAGTGTCCCTGTCCACTTTTCCCAAATGCTTATTCAAACTTGACCAATTTAATTGGCAAAGCTGATGGATTACTAGGTTTAGGTCCCAGTCTTGTTAGCCTAGGCAACCCATGTGCCACTCCTTGCCTTATTCTTTTTTCTGTGAGTATTTCCTTTGAGAAATTCCGAGATAAGACTATGTTTTATGGAGTAGGTGCTGTGGATGGCCTTGTCTTCAAGGTCATGGCCTCCTAGACATCCAAGTGATGACCAAAGCCCTTTTATTATCAAGCCTTGATTGAATAACTGTGTGGCTGTGCTCTGTGCTGCCTGCCTGGGAGATAAACTTGTGAGTTTTCTCCCAGCACTTATGTGTGCTGTGGTTTAATAATAACCTGATGCTGAAGAGTAGCTTGTTCTTCTGGATATTTCTGATTTCCTGCTTCTTGTGGCAAGCCTGCTCCTCCTAGCTGCTTGACCTAGTTCCTAGTTGAACTAAGTAACCATGTTGGTCTTTGGCTTTGCTGGTTTGGTTGATTTGATGGTGTGCTGGTGGTGTGAATCTTTCCCTGTTGCTCAACTCATGGGTAGGGTAGATTGTGTGTTGGTGTTTCTGTGATGGTGATGTGCTGTGATGAGGTCTCTGTTGTGGTGATGTTATTGGTGTGGTGATGTTGCTGTTCTTGGTCGGCTGGTGTTCTTGGCCGAGCAAATCCACACTCTGTGATGTTTTTATACTAGCCTTGGTTCCCTCGTGGCTTGGCACCTCTGTCCATGCGTTTGATGAGTGAGCTGCTGTGAGCTTACTTGCCTGGCTCGGCTGGCCTAGGATATTTTCTTGGGAGCTATGGTGATAAGCTCAAATGACTTGATGATTATCTATAGTGGCTATTGTTTTTGGTTGCCACTTGGTTATTACCCCTTGGCTGTGTATTTGTTAAGTTTTTTGATTGCAGGTGCCAAGAGGAAAAGAAGAAGAAGAAAAGAAAGAAAGAAGATGTGTATTTTTAGGAATTAATATATTTGTATTCTTTTATTCATTGTTGTAACATTCTTCTTATTTATTCCAGAATTTTGTAAAGACAATGTATATTGTGTTGATGATTAATAAAGTCCAAGCTTTTTCTTATTATTAATGTTTATCCTTTCTAAATGTGTCTTTCAATTTTAATTCAATTTTTCATAATTCAAATTCAAGTTTGAATTCATAGCTTAAACCTAGGGTTTTAGTTGTTTAGTTTCACCCATTCCCAACAAGCAATTATTCAAAAGAGATCATGTCGAATTCTTTTGCACTCCGAGAGTATACCATACCCCCTCGAAGAGAGACTCGATCCCCCTTAGGTTTTAGTGATAAAAGCGCAAAAAAATCCCGTAATTTAAGATGCTATGCACAAAAGCCCTCTAAACTACCCTGGAGTTGTCCTACGTGCTGGGATGTTACAATCCATGTGAGAGAAATGGAGCAGCTAGTGTGACAATAGCGAGACATGTATCATTTTGTATTTTCATGTCTAGGGGGTTAAGGGGAACATGTACTTGGGGCCAATTCACAATATAATGGCAACTAGGTAACATAACACCCTTTAAGGTACATTGTTCTCAACATCATGTCTTCGGATATGTTGTCCATATGAAAGTTACCATAATAGCATGACAATTGTGTGTGCATGTTTATCTATAATTACCACTGTTGAGGGAGAAAGAGAAGGAGAGAGAAAGATCAAGAGAACCCATGAACCCGGGGTCCTTTGTCTCCACAAGAGCACAACCTTAGTTCTGTCCTCTCTGTTATTGAGGATTGGGACATCTTTCATTTTACTTGCTTTGTTACTTTGTTTCTTGCAGTCACCAAATCAATATCACTTGTTTCTTTGTTTTGTGCATTGCATAGATAATCAGAATTGTGACATTGTAGTTTAAGAGAATATATTGCTTTACCTTCTTGCTCTCATGGTTCGATACTCAATACTTCCATATCGAGATGTGCTACATTGATCCCCTGCACTTGGGGGTTATCTGAACGAATTTGTATCGCCATGTTGCATCAACTTCATAAAAATGGACGTGTGCATCACTTTGATGCAGGGCCGAAGATTTCAACCTCTTCTTCAAGAAAAATGCTTTGGAAGTTATGATATTTATTTTTACGTATCTATGGATTGAGAGGAAAATTTATAAAAATATTGAAATGGCGTATAGTCACACGAACGAAGTTGGTGTCACCCTAACAAATTGTTCTCGATTATTGGAGTTCTTTTTGTGTAGCTGTAATAATTTAAGTTCCCTTTTAAATTTCAAAAAAAAATCCCTCTTGGGTTAAACAAAATTCATGGGAGCCAAGTGCATGATATCTTTAACACAAATTGTTATACATTGTTCATTACTAGTTATCGGCCCCTCGAGTTTCTCCATTCCGTACTGATTAGAAAGATTTATGCGCGCGACATCCAAGATATTATTTTAATAAAGAGGCCAAATTCAACCTTTTTTTCAAAAAAAGTTGACCCGCATGGCTCTCAAACCATCAATGCTCATCAACTAGTATTGTCTTGGCGACACACAACCGTTATTTCTATGTGAAACTCGTCTTGAATATGAGTATCCAGACAGATACTTTTTCAAGATACTAGCAAGGTGCCCGTGCTACGCTACGAAATAAAGAATCTAGAGGTGGAGCACAAGTTTTTAAAGATATATTTTCTTATCACAATTTTGGACTATCGATAACGTACTTAGCTAAAACTGTGCACAATGTCAAATAAGACAAATTTTGTAAAACGGCAAAAATATTTATAAACTACGATATCGAGCTGAAAAAAGATTATCTCAAGGAGTTTGTATAGATAGAAATGTTCTGCCACGCTGAAGGAGAAAGCCGATGGAGTCTGTTTCTGACTGATTGCAGACGTTTTATTGCTAATGTGTTATCTTTGTTCTTCCCGTGAGAAAAAGACATGCAGAAGGATGTTTCCTTTCCTCCGTTTTCGCAAGTTTGCTGGAGTATTCATGTGAAATTTCTGTCAGACTTTCCTATGAACCGAACAACACAAATGCTATCCAGCAGAGGCGGTTTGTAGATTTGAAATTCGAATTCATATGGATATGGTGTGTCTGAGCTATCGGGATACTACGACGGCGAGGCACTGCAGGATGATTGGGAAGAGAAGGGTATCTGACAGTACATTTTTGCATCTCATAGACGCTTCGAGAATTGGGACACCTGGCTTGCTGGCAGTTCTCTGCAGCTTGTCACTGGTTCGATTGCTGCCTGCTTAATCTAAAAAAAAGTTAGGACAGAGAAGAGTAGTACTTGGGGGATTGTTAACTGTGGCTATCCAAATATTTTTTTTATTCCGGCTATAGTGACAAATGAACCCACATGTAAGAGTAGAGAAGGGTGTGAACTCACCACCAACTCAAATCTTTATAGTAGGAGAGATACTCTCTACATTCCATAATTTTTTACTTAACTTTGTGTAGATTCATATATAGACACGTTTTAGAGCGAGATACATGCAAATCTAGACAAAATTCAGCCAAGAATTATAGAACCGAGAAGTTACAATGCATACTAGTTTTGATTAAAGTCAAACTTTATAAAACTTAATCAATCAAGCATATAGAAAAAAAAGATAGACTTTCGATCGAAAGGAACCCATCTTATCCAGTTAAGGGTGTGTTCGGTTCTGGGATGGGTGGAACGGAATGGTTCCATTCCATTCCTAGAACCCATTCTTGTGTTCGGTTTGAGCACGGAACGGAATTAGGTGGTTCCACAAAAGGGAATATTCCCCTAATATGCGGAACCAACCGGTCCGACCGATTCGGCCGGACGAGGTGGAATTGCACAGTGTCTTCCTCTAATTTAATCAAGTTTAGCAATAATTAAGCAAGATTAATTATAATTAATCAAGATTAGGAATAATTAATCAAGATTAGGAATAATTAATTAAGTTTAGCAATAATTAATCCAGTTTAGGAAATAATTAATTGAGTTTAGAATAATTAATCATGTTTAGGAACCGTTCCATTCCATTCCACTTCTCAACCGAACACAGGAACGGCCTCCCGGCGCGGAACCGTTCCATTCCATTCTCACCCCCATTCCAAAACCGAACACAAGAATGGAACGGTTCTATGACAATTTTTTATCCAAACCGAACACAAGAATGGAACGGTTCCATTCTGGTGGAATGGAATGGTTCCATTCCATTCTACCCCATTCCAAAACCGAACACACCCTAACAGACCCACACGCCGCGTGCGGTTACACGACGTGCCGCCCACGACCACGGTCGCTCAGGACAAACACCTGTCGCTCGCCTCAGCCAGGATACAACCGATTACGCAGGCGTTTTCCATCTCTTTCCGGCCAAATCCAAAACAGAACCCTCGCTCCTCCCTAGCGGCTCTCCCCCCTGCTCCTCCTCCCCGTTCTCCCCCCATTCCTCTCGCTCTCGGCAGCGACAGCCGTGGCCAGAACCCTAGATCTCCTTCCCGCTTAAACCCTCCACCAAGGTAACGTCTCTCCCCCTAGACTGGACCAGATCTCCCTTCGAATCTCTTTATATCTTTTTACCCGAGCGTGGCGCGAGGAAGAATTTCGTCGTGATTAGTAGTGGTCTGACGGTGTTGTTTCCAGCTCGGGAGGATGGCGGAGGCGTCCAAGGTGATCCACATCAGGAACGTCGGGCACGAGATCGCCGAGGTGAGAAAGAGGGGATAAATTTCGAACCTTTGTCTTCCTCGGCTCCGTGCCTGCCGGGGCGATTCTTGTTTTCCTGAACGAAAGATTTCGTTTTTTTACTGCCCGCGCACTAAGCCTGTGCTTCTCCTTATCGTCTGTTCGTCGCAGGCCGACCTGGTTCAGCTGATGCAGCCGTTCGGCGCGGTCTCCAAGACCGTCATGCTGCGTGCCAAGAATCAGGTGGGTTCTTTTTCTTCCTTGCTGGCCGGTGTGTGTGTGTGTTTCTGAGCAATTAAGCAGGCGGGATGTTGAAATTGGATGTTTTGGTGGCGCAGGCTCTTCTCCAGATGCAAGACATTCACTCCTCTGTGAGCGCCCTGCAGTACTACAGTAACGTCCAACCTAGCGTAAGGTGATGCTGTTCTTGGCTGTGACGGTTTTTGGATGCCAGGAGCTCACTTTTAGCTTTTTTTTTTGCAATATTAGCTGCTGGTACATAGTTATTGCTCGTCCTGTATAATGAATGCTCACTTGCTTAGCGATATGGTTCGCCCTTTGTGCTGTGCTTCTTTTTGTCTTGGCAAATGTTAATTTAGTGCGCTTGTGTGTCACATCTTGTTTGCATAAACAGAACAGTATTTCTCTAAATTTCATATCTCATTTGGTATGTGCTTATTCCTTTTCGCACCCCTTCTATGTCATTTTAGAGGAAGGAATGTTTACATGCAATTTTCATCCCATCAAGAACTTACCACTGACCAGAGCTCTCATGGACGGAATTCTGATCAGGTATACTTGTCTACTCTGAGGTTCTAAGATTTGCTTTATAAGTTTTCCAATCTTACTGGAAGTTGTCAATTTCATTCGTGAATTATGAAATCTTCACATCGATAAGTCAATTGTTGTATTCTAGCGAGGCTTTCTTACAACTTCGTATTTAGCAATCAGCTGCATGATGCTGAAAACTCACAATTACCTGTGACAATAAATGATATACCTTTTTAAACTGTCAAACACTATTTTGACTTTTGTTATGGCCGTAAAACAGTGCATAAATCTTGGCTTGATTGCACATTGATGAGCTATATCTAGTTCCGTCAGTTGCATCAAATAGTTTAGTGTTTGGCGTATCTACAAGTTGTAAATATGGTAGTGAATTATGCTGAAACAGAAACTCAACTTGCTGCCTCACCTTGAAATGCTGAGATACTTCATATATCAAAATTGGGAGGACGATTAGCTATATTTAGTATCTTCCCATCTTTCTTTCAGATGCTGAATTATATTGCATATTTTATCTACTGCCTCTTATTTTTCCAACAGATATTACCTATTCCTCTCTATTTATTCTTTTTCTTTCTCCCGCTCTTCTGTCTCGGTGCCCGTCTTCTGCTCGTCCCCAGGACTCAGAACCCAACCGAATCCTCTTAGCTACTATTCACCACATGCTCTATCCTATTACGGTGGAGGTTCTTCATCAAGTTTTCAAAGCATATGGATTTGTAGAGAAGATTGTCACATTTCAGAAGTCAGCTGGTCAGACTCCACTTCTCTTTCTCTCTCACACACCTACGCACATACACTTCATATGAATGCTCGCGTGAATGATGATATTGATTTCTCAACAAGTAATTGTAATATGCTAACTGTCGTGTGAACAATATGTGTGGTACATATCAACTGGTTACATTAGATGCAACATTCTTTAGCGATGAGCTTGGCAGTCTGTGCTAATAATTGCAACAACAGAAAACTGAATTATAGTTGCGTAAGTTACTACATCTATACAAAAAAGGTTTATGCAAGATCGCTTTTTTTGTTGCTGGATATAACCCAATGCTTCTGTTGCAGTATTTTTCTGCACCCAGTTACTCATTCGACTATGAATAAGCAAATAGGCTCTCTTTAATATCCGAAAAAGATGATTCTATGTATTCGGTTTGTTTCGTGCAGGTTTCCAAGCCCTTGTCCAGTATCAATCACGTCAAGAAGCTGTGGAAGCATTTGGTGCTTTGCATGTAACTAATTCATGGCTCCTTTAGTGTCCTAGAATCTACATAAAATTCTGACATATTAATCTTACAAACCAAATCTTCTTCAGGGAAGAAACATCTATGATGGCTGCTGCCAGCTAGACATCCAGTATTCCAAGTATGAACTGTGACTGATCTAGTTGATATTTTATTTTCCTCAATTGTTATATTGATTTGTTTCTTCCTTTGCCTGAATATCCAGTCTCAGCGAACTGCAAGTCCACTTCAACAATGATCGGTCTAGGTAAGATTGATTTCTCAGTTCTAATCTCTTCAATTGATATTGTTGGACAATGCATGAGCATTTCATCTATTGAGTTACCATGTAGCATCAGTTAACATGGCAGTGACTTGCTGTGACCTTTTTTTTCAGGGATTTCACAAATTCATCATTGCCTACAGAACAACGTCCAAGGCCCTCTCAGGTTGATCGATTCTCTTTCTTTTGTCAAGTCACTTTTGTATGCATCAGTTTATGCTCCAAAGCTAAACAGTGTTTTAATTGGAGCAGCAAGGTTTTCCAGATCCTGGCGGTCTTTATGCCTTCCAACAACCTGGAGGTACCACACGACATACATCATTGTGTTTTAAATTAAAAAAATTGTTGTTGATGATTGAAAAATATCTGATTCAGTTTACCTTTTGGTGTACAGCTCCATATGCACAGGTTGGTTGTCTGTCTTTGAGTGGTGTTCTCCTGTGGTATTTTTATCTGCTCAATTTGCACAAAATAATCAGCTGGATACATATGTTTACTGCTCCTACTTCGTTTGCATCTCTAAATATCTGTCTGAGTCCTCATGCAAAAGCCTTTGAATTTGGTGATAACAGATGGGAAGAGCTTCAATGATTGCAGCTGCATTTGGTGGATCTTTACCGCCTGGAGTGACTGGTACCAACGAACGGTGCACACTGATAGTCAGTAATTTAAACACCGAAGTAAGCTTTCACCTGTTTTGAATTGAACCTTGAAGGCTCCTTTCCTTATCTTAATATTCTCATCATTATCTTAAGAGGTGCAAAGCAGTTGGTGCTTTGTGCTTATATTTCTGGTCGTAAATTCTCTCCTGAGGGTTAATGACCACTTTCGTTCCTGAAGTTTTGCTCGAGGTTGCTTTGGTCATTGACGTTTCGAAAATGCCAAAGAGGTCCTTGATGTTTGAACTTTGTGCCAAAACTCATAATCCGCGTTGTTGTGCTGCCAGCTAGATTTGCTAAGATTGGATCCTACTGATCTATTTGGTATTCCCACATATAGTTAATAAGGGTGAAATCTGAAGTCTCTGTTTACCTGTTGTGATCAAGCTAAAGTAGAACTGGCATAGTGTGCATGTTGGCGAGGTGCTCTGTCTATCTTGTTTTACTTTGGTCTATCGCCGCAAAAATCGGGTCATCGAAAGTTCAAAACCCCTGAGAAAGATAAACTTTGCATCTGTCTTCGTTTGTGTGGTTGTTGGGTAGGATTTGAGTCAGCAGGCATGATATGTCTTGTGAAGTTAAAGCATCACCTCCTTTCTTTGGTTGTCAAGGACTGAAAGGACCTTCAAGTGAAATTCCGGAACAAATGTGGTCATTAATCTACTCTCTAAACAGATTCGTAGATGAATCTTTCATTTGTTAACTTCTCTGTGCAGCAAACCAACGAGGATAAGCTCTTCAATCTCTTTTCTCTATATGGAAACATAGTTCGAATCAAGGTACTGCGCAACAAACCAGATCATGCCCTTGTAGAAATGTCTGATGGGTTTCAGTCTGAGCTAGCTGTGCATTATCTAAAGGTGAGTGTTTTCTCTAGTATCAACCTATGAGGTTTATCTGTTCCATACTTCCATTTTGTATGTAATATCCCCTTTTTTGTTAATCACATTGTATAATTGCTTCCTTTAACATTTGGGATGACAATTTGTCCATTTTTTTTGCCCACAGGGGGCAATGCTATTTGGTAACAAGCTGGAAGTTAACTACTCAAAGTACCCCAATATAACACCTTCGGCCGACTCGCATGAATACGCCAATTCAAGCCTTAACAGGTTCCATAGCAATGTGGTCAAGAACTACCGACATTGCTGTGCTCCAACCAAGATGATCCACATTTCTGCCCTCCCACAAGACATCTCTGAGGACGCGATCCTCACTCATGTTTCTGAACATGGTTCTGTTGTCGGCACGAAGCTATTCGAGGCGAACGGCAAGCGGCAGGCTCTCGTCCAGTTTGAAACCGAAGAGGAAGCAACGGAGGCCCTTGTATCAAAGCATGCCAGCTCACTGGAAGGGAACACCATTCGGATTTCATTTTCGCAGATGCAGAGTATATAGACGCCCAGGGTTAGGTTGGCTGCTAATCGGTTCGCGCTTCACGGTGTTCTTTTAGGAAGCTCTGAGCCATAAGATGTGAATTCTTTGCTGTTCTCCCAGACTGTTGCTTTGTCTTTCTTGTACCGTCCGTGACCCACGACTTCGACGATTTTTGTTCCTTCTCTGTCTTTATGGTTTAAGGTGACCAAAGAATTTTTATTCAGTGATGTGCTGATATGACTATGAGTGAAAAATGATCTTTGAAAAGTCACCCTACCATGAACTCAGGTATAAATCTGCCAGTTTGTCCAAAAGATTGCTATGTTTGTGTTTCTGGTTGTTTCTAACAGCTTTGAAACTTAAGGACTGAAGAGCACTTTTGGATCGGAGGATTGTGATATGCATAAAGCTTTGTACGGACAAAATTCAAAGCTGTCCAAACTCCAAAGAAACAAACTCGTGAGAAACTATAGACCCTGTTCCTTCCTGATATCCAGTTATTTTTTATCAGTTTGCTGTAAATATGAACACAAATTCAATTTTCACACGTCATAAAGTGCTAAAATATAGAAATAGGATGCAATTTTTTGATTACTATTCAAATCAAAAGAGGAAATGTACAATGTTCTCTTCTAAACAAAAGGAGTAACACATAAAATCATAAATTGTTGACATTACACCCTTTTACAAATTGATAGGTAGTTACTGACAACTAGGAGTCGTTCTAAGTCGATAGCTGCAACATGAGTAGGTAATGAGGTGGATAGTTAGGAAAAATAAACTCCATGGAGAAGGATTACTGAAGAAAGAGAAAAGTTCATGAAATTTGTGTAACCTATTCCTTTAAAACAAGAACAGTACATTGTTGATTTTTCTGCCGGAGAGCGAGCGGGAACAAGTGTTTCCTTTGTAGGAAAAATAAAAGGCTTTTGAAGTAGACTTACATGTGCCGGCCTCTCCTAGAAACAGATCAAACAGATCCAGGCCCCTGAACAGATCGATGCTCAGCCAAGCTTGCCTGATGGTCGAGATGGCCCTTTTCTACTGAATATTGTCCCACCATCTTAAATAGCTCGATCATCTCAAACGTAATTTGTATGTTGAAATACTATGTAGAACTTTTCATGTCCCTATGATTGTCTAGTTTCCACTTGAGATCCTTGGGATAGAAGAATCTAAATATTACCAATTGACACATAAATTGTCTCACCCAACATTACATATTTCTAGAGGTACATCTTTCTTACACTTACACATGAGAATATACACATCGCCAATTAAAACAGGACGATCCATTGATTTTCTCACTGGTGTATATATACCTCCTCATCGATCTTGCACGTCTGACCAATGCCATTTAATTTCTTAGCTAATACTACTACAGCTTATAAGTACGCAGTAACCGATTATATATAGTCCAAACCAAACCAGTTCATATCCATGACCGATGGATGCAAGCAGGCTAGGAGATGACACATGCGTTGGGGTTCTCGTCACTGAACATCTGCGGCGGCCGCTCCATCATGTAGCTGCTGCCGTAGTACATCGGCGCCGGAGGAGGTGGCGGCGGAGGAGGCATCCATTGGTGGTGCTGGTGCATCATGGCGTAGGGATGGTGGTGGTGCGGCGGCGGAGGCGGAGGCGGCATGGTGTGCATGGCCATCCTCCTGGCCATCATGGCCTCCTCCGCATCGGCAGGCTGCAGCTTGTAGCTGTAGTGTGCGCCGCCGTAGGGCCAGTAGACCATCCGCTTCATCATCTCCTCCGGCGGGAAGCCATCCACCGCCACGCGCTCCTCACCTTCTTGCTTCCCCGGTTTCTCGTCGCTGGCGTCGGCAGCTTCCTTCTTCTCCTCCCCGGCCGCCTGCTCTGCTTCAGCTGCCGCCTTCTTCTCGTCCTCTTCTTTCTTGCCATCTTCCGCCGGCTTCTGCTCGGCCTCGGCTGGCGGGGCGGCTTCCTCCTTTGGTGCCTCTGGAGGCGGTGGAGGCGGAACGACCGTGGCGAGCTTGCCGGTGCGGCGGTGGATGTACTCGACGATCGTCTCACCCTCCACTGTTCCGGTGACCGTAAGCTTGCCGGCGGCGAGGTCGGTCTCGGCAGACTGCACCCCTTTCATCTTCAACATCTTCCTCTGCAGCTGCTCCGCGCAGGCGTCGCAGTGCATGTTCACCTCTAGCTCCACGGTGCGAACCGGGTCCTCGGCGGGCGGTGGTGGAGGCGGTGCCGCCTCGTCGGCAGGTGGTGCCGGAGGAGGAGGTAGAGGTGAGATGACGGTGACATCGCGCTTGGTCTTGCTGCGGAGGCGCTGGCACAGCGCGTCCGGGTCGACGGCGTCGCCCTTGACGGTGATTTGGTTGGCGGCCATGTCGACGTGGACGACCTCGACGCCCTTGCAGCGGAGGAGGGAGCGCCTGATGCGCTTGGCGCAGCCGGTGCAGTGCACCTCCACGCCGAGGATCACCGGGGGTGGAGGGGACGGAGGAGCATCTGCCGGTGGTTCCTCCTCTTTCTTTTTGTCTTCCTCGGCTGGTGGTGCAGGTGATTCTTCCTTCTTCGGCTCTGTTTCCACCTTAGGCTCCTCCTGAATTCATGAGGAGACGGCCGGGCGATCGGCATGTTAGTTAACTAGTTCATATGTATCTGGAGCAAGTTTAGTGATCAAAGAATGGATATAAACATAGATTATTTACCTTGTTAATCACTTCTTCGCCCATGGTGATCAGATCAATCTGTCAAACTGAATTACAGGTTAGCAGATCAATATGATCATGTGATGGCCGGCAAGAATGGATGGAGTACTACGTGGTAAGCTTAGAGAGAAGAAAAAGAAGCGGAGAGCTAGGTAGTTGGGCATGCAAACTAAGTTGAGGACAGAAGGAATGGGGAGGGAATGAGGATGCAGAGGTCCAACTTATAAGCTTGTTCCAAGGGTTAAGTAGCTAGCTAGATTCCAATAGGATGATGACGGTATGCATGGACGATGGCAATTATCAATATTCTGTCCTGCATGGAGATGGAGTAGAAAACAAACGATGACTAATATATATGCAGAGAGAACAATGCAGGTAAAAATAAAATAGTACGTGCTCACATGCAAGCAACTCATCATCATCGCTACCTTGATCGAATATGTTATGTATATACCGGATGGAATCGAGAGTACTACCTTTTGCATTGTCGTGCTCGAGACCTAGATGGTACTATCTAGATCTCAATCTCAATGCGATGCAAGCAACTAGTACAAGCTAGCTAGATACCCAGCTATATACGTATGTATGTTCACCACTACGTAGAGATGCAAGTGGTGCAGTAGGTATAGGCCGGTGTACATGTATATCGAGATTGGAAAGTGGCACGCTTGTACATACATAGGCAGAATCCTTGGACTAATCTCTAGACTAGACTTACTGTAATCCTCCATCTGTTCAACTTCCTAATTTCAGTTACTACTATGTAGATTCTTGGAGTTGGTCGGCTGCTGGTAGAAATTGTTAATTGGTCGGTGCACGTAAAACCAAACTAGCTACTCTACTTAACCAGCAGCAGGCCGGCCGGCCAGTCGATCGGGGCAATTCATATTTCCTCTTTCTTGCTTAGCGTGGGGGCGTAATATTCAACGTTAGCTTGTTCCAAGTTTGGAGAAAGAAGCTGCTACAAAAGTTAGTGATGATTTGCGAAAAGGTTGATAGATCGATGCACATGGGTGTGTTGGGTGGGACTTTCAGTTTCTCATACACTCATACACGTCGATCGATCTGCTTTTCTTTTCTTTTCTTTTCTTCCACCTTAAGCAGTGTTAGCAATCCACTTCACCGTGACTCACCGCCGACCCATATATGCATATGAAAGTTCACTACACTACAGCTGATGGATGTCAAGTCACATGTATCCATGTCAGATTGCAGTGTATGTGTGTGTACGCGTGCATGACACTAGGTCATACCAAACCAGTTACTAATAGTAGTACAACTACAATTGCAGAGAATTAAGCCATGACAATTAAGCAGGCTAGCAATATCGGTAGAGACGTCCAAGTGTAACTTAGAGACACAATTAGCTAGCTACCTACCTTAATCTCTCATCTTTGCGTGTCACGCCACCAACTAAGTTTCTACTCTACACATATAAGTCGGCCGCCATATGTTTTCTCCTCCCGTGTATCGCTCCCGCTCGTGAACACAGCCGCCGCCGCCTCCATTTCCGCCTCCACCACAGATCGGTTCCCCCTCCTTCGGTCGGCCTTGTCGGCGTTAGGAGGAGTAGGGAACCCGATCTATGAGTGAAGTTTTTAGTAAAAGTAATGCTTTTGATAGATTAAATTATGGTTTTGGTTATCTTCTTGTGGCCTCCACGTCAATGAAAATAGCATCGTCTACAATAAGAGATCTTTGTGCCTTTGTTCTCTCAGCGAGATCTCCTCCCCAACGTCAATGGTGGTGGTGGAAGAATAAATTTCTCTAGGTATGGTCCTTCAGATCTTGCTTCGTCAGATCAATCTTAGACTTTTTCTCATGGTTGCCGCGAGGAGTATTGTCCTCACAATATTTATCCCGGCTGCTACATCTTCGATAAAGGTGTTTCATATTCCCGGCTCGCCAGTGATGTCGGCAAGGTTGTTCGGTTACTTTTCTATGGCATACTAATGTGGATACTCTTGCCGATGGTGATTGACTACTTCAATGTAGGCGGTGAATAGGGTTGAAAGTGAAAGTGGCTACGCACGTGCGCATAGCCTTGGCATTACGGCTCAAATTAAAATTATAGGAGAACCTTCGTTTGTATTTTCAGGTCTATGGTTTGATTGTCTTTGGCTTCCTTCATAAATACAAGATAGTGTCATGGAAGAAGAAAGAGTTTGAAGATATAGAAGTTGCTCATCTTTTTTAGACTTTATACGTATAGCCTTGGCATTGCGGCTCAAATTAAAATTATAGGAGAACATTTTCTGGTATTTTTAGGTCTATGATTTGATTGTCTTTGGCTTCCTTTAGAAAATACAAGATAGTGTCATGGAAGAAGAAAGAGTTTGAAGATATAGAAGTTGCTCATCTATTTAAGACTTTATTTTGTAATCATTGGAGTGAGATCATGTATCTCTACCATGCACTATTTGCTTCTATAAATATATGTGGTATTGATTATAAAAAAACATTTCTACTCTACATAGAGAGAGATTAATGGGCCTTCTGGGGCTGGCAGGCCCTAGCTGGAGCTCAAGGTAGCCGGTGGCCCGAGCACCCTACCATGGCCCAGTGTGGATGGGGCACCAAATCTAGGCCAGCATGCCTAGATTTGGGGGCCTACTAGCAGACCCCTTATCTGGACTTTGAGTGGTGGGCCTTACGGGCAACACAGAGGGGCCCTAGTTGCCCGCTTGTCGTATCCTCGCTATCTGTTGTGTTTGCCGGACTGCTATGTTGGTACTGCTCGAGTCGATGTGGTCATGTTTTCCACTCCTCGGTTTGAGGTCTTGGATACCAGGGCGGCGGCCCAGGAACGTGGACTACACGGATGGCTTTCCAACGAGCAACGTGGCAGTGGTGATGGTCTCACTCCTTCGTCATGTGGATGACGAGAAACGGGTGGTGGGGGATCTAGGTGTTGGCGGCGCCTTTTCGAAGGCAACTCTCAGATCGTGGTCTAGAGGCCTAGTTTGGGGACAGTGAGGGTCCGAAGTATCATTTGTGTTCAGAAGATTTTTCAGCGTGAAATTCAGCGCTCTAGCGCAAATGCGGCAATGTCTGCAGGTGTCGTAACCCTCTTTGGGGGGTGCCATTGTGGTTACCTTCTTGACGACCCACAAGTATAGGGGATCGCAACAGTCTTCGAGGGAAGTAAAACCCAAATTTATTGATTTGACACAAGGGGAGCCAAAGAATATTTATAAGCCTTAACAGATGAGTTGTCAATTCAGCTGCACCTGGAAATAGACTTGCTCGCAGCGGTTTATCAGTAGTTACAGTTTTATAGTGGTGACAGTAGTAAAATAGTACTCCCTCTGATCGGAAATAACTGTCGGGCACTTAGTACAAACTTTGTACTAAGCTAGTACAAAATTGTCGACAGTTATTTTCGATCGGAGGGAGTAGCAACAATAATAAAGTAAAGACGATAATAGTAGCAATAGTAAACAGTAGGATTAAAATACTGTAGGCATAGGGATGTATGAACGGGCGTTGCATAGATAAGATAATTCATGAAATCAGCAAGACATGGGCAATTACAGATAAATAATGATAAAGCATCCTAGTACTAAACAACCATAGGCATGTGTTCCGTATATAGTCGTACGTGCTCGCAATGAGAAACTTGCATAACATCTTCTGTCCTACCAGCCTGTTTGCAACAGGGCCTCAAGGGAATCTACTGGTAATTAAGGTACTCATTTTAATAAAGTACCGGAGCAAAGCATTAACACTCGGTGAACACATGTGATCCTCACATCATAGCCATCTCCTCCGGTTATCCCAATTGCTGTCACTTTGGGGCCTCGGGTTCCGGACAACGATATGTGTATACAACTTGCAGGTAAGATTATAAACAACAAGTATTATCATAAAACAATAACAAGTTCAGATCTGAGATCGTGGCACTCGGGCCCAAAGTGACAAGCATTAAGCACAACAAGGTGCAACAATGTCATAAGCACTAATAATAGATACTAGACACCATGCCCTAACAATCTCATAGAAAATTACATGAATGATCTCATCCAATCTCTACCATCCCCTTCGCCTACAACGAGAATTACTCACACATGGATGGGGGAGTCATGGATGGTTGATGGAGAAACATCGGTGATGATGGTGATGAAGATCTCCTCGAAATCCCCGTCCCGGCAGGGTGCCAGAATGGAGTTTCTGGTTCCGAATCGTGGTTTCTGATGGTGGCAGCGCAGCAGAACTCTATCTGGGAAAAACGCCGAACCCCCAATAGTTTCAGGTCGAAGGGTTTATGTAGGCGAAAGGGGGGCTCAAGGAGGCGGCTGGGGTGGTCTCACCACCCCCTGGCGCGGCCATGCCTGGGCCGCGCCACCAGGTGGTGAGCCGGCCTCCCAGCCCCTCTCCGTCTCGTCTTCTGGCTCCGTGGTTCTTCTGGTAAAATAGGAATTTTGCAGTATTTTCCGGGATTTTTCCTGAAAGTTGGATTTCTGCACAAAAACAAGACACCAGGGCAATTCTGCTGAAAACAGCGTTAGTCCGTGTTAGTTGTGTTCAAAACACACAAATTAGAGGAGAAACAATAGCAAAAGTGTTCGGGAAAGTAGATACGTTTTGGACGTATCAACCCCCCCCCCAAGCTTAGCTATTTGCTTGTCCTCAAGCAATTCAGTTAACAACTGAGAGCGATAAAAGAAACTTTCACGAACACATTTGCTTCAGAAGATGTAAATATTCTCACTATATGATCAAGTACTCAGGCAATTCATAATAAGAAATATGCAACTAAAGTTACCTCATAGTCAGGCGAGCTATGAAAGAGTGCCAATGCACTAATAACAAGCAACATGAACATAAGAAGCTACAAGATTGCAATGTTCATAATAAGATATGGAAGAGTGGTATCCCGCTTGCCTTAATTTGTGGAGCAAAACATAAATGTTGAGGCACCTCTGAAGTTCAAGGGAAGACTAGAAGTAAAAATATCAAAGATACAAGCATCAAAGTTATACCACAATTAACCATGTTCTGGGACAAGCACATAAAAGTAACAGCTATGCTCTCAAGAAAGTGCTTAAAGTTAGAAGATGAAGACTCAACATAAAAGTAAAAGAAAGGCCCTTCGCAGAGGGAAGCAGTGATTTAACATGTGCTAGAGCTTTTCATTTGTAAAACAGAGATAAAAATTTATTTTGAGAGGTGGTTGTTTCATGTCAACGACTGGCAATGGGTACTTGCTATCTTCCATACTAAACAAGTGAGAGCGATTCCGAGTTCTTTGAAAATTTGGCACATTGGTGCTCTTTTATAAAGCTTTGGCACTCCTCCCCACTTTTTCCTTTCTCAAACCATGGCTAACCGATTCCATCGGGTGCCTACCAACTTTCACATACCATGGAGGAGTGCTTTTTTTCTTTCTTTTTTTAGATTTAGATTACAATGGTCTGACCAGCTCCCTTGCAAAATTAATGACGAGCAGATGAAACATGCAAGTCGAGGGGTACTTAATTTAATATGGAAGATAGCAATTCTGACCACTACGTCCTCATGAGCTAAAAACAGTGGCACAAAATGAGAAGTATTTGAAAGTTTTGAAAGGTAGCACATGAAAATTTACTTGGAATGGCTTTGAAATACCATGCATAGGAATTTATAGTGCACTCTTTGGGGTTACTTGGTTTTCAGGAGTTGGATGCACGAGAAGTATTCCCTCTCAGTATAAGTGAAAGCTAGCAAAAGACTGGGAAGCGACAATCGAGAGAGCAATAACTGTCATAATCATGCTTGCAACAAAACAAAATTAATATAGGCATAAAAATGATACAAGAACTCTAAGGTAAAGTAAATCATCGAGGCTTAATTGACTTTTTGTTCAGTCATATGCATGCTTGAGCATGTGCCAAGTCAATTCAAATGAAACTTTCAGAGGAGGATACCACAATGTCATACCATATTATGAATAAAACAATGCAAGCAAGCATCTACATGACATGCTACAAACTATTAGTAAATTGGAACTAATCATATGAGAGCAAGAACTACAAAGCATCCATTAGATAACATATACCTTACATGAACAGACTAAGCATGTCCACATAGATGGGTATATGTACAAAAATGAAAACAAATAAAGTTCATACCAGCATCTTACCATATCTCGAATTGTCACATGTCGTCATTATTGCCTTTCACTTGTGTGGCTTGAATACTATGAAGTGAATACCAAGCTCCAATGGAGTCACGGACAACTGAACTCTGCAACAAACTTTACAAAACCGAAGAAGAACAACAAATATTTTTTGGGTTTTCAAGTTTTGAAACAAGAACGGAAGGAAACAGCAAACAAAGCAAAATATTTTTGGATTTTTCAAATATCAAATCAAAAATGGAGAACAAAGCAAACCAAAGCTAGAAAACTAAAAGGCAAACAAAGAGAAACAACAAAAATATTTTTGGTCTTTTTGTGTTTTGGAAAGTAGTAATAAGAACAAGAACAACAAAGAAAAGAAAGCGAAACGTGGATATACAAAGTACCGACAAAATATGATATATAGATGAGTGTATCATCGGTGTACCTCCCCCAAGCTTAGGCTTTTGGCCTAAGTGGAGATCAATCCCATCTCCGGTAATTGCCCCAAGCTGGTGGGTCATCATTGGCATGGTCATAGCCTGGCTCTTGTGAAGATAAAGCAGATGACGCATAATCATAATAAGGCTACTGGTACGGAAACTCCCCAGTGTTGGAGGGCTAGCCCGACTCCTCGGTCGCCTCTCCATCCTCGTGCACGAGCGAAGGGTGCTCTTCTATATACGCGTTGAGCTCATCCTCCGTGAGTGACCATCCATTCCTGCGATCAAGGTTAAACAAAAGAGGTGTGCTGATGCCAAGCTGAGGTGTAGCAGACAGTCCTTGTGCGTGGTGAATGACCAGCCCGTTGGGAACCCCAAGAGGAAGGTATGATGAGTATAGCAGCTAGTTTTCCCTCAGTTAAGAAACCAAGGTTTAATATCGTTCAGGAGAAAAGCAGACAGCGACGACTGAAGGTGATGCAGACTGGCTTAATAACACTCCAACAAGGGCGCCGTTTAACGATACTTGTTGACTCGTCTTCGGCCAGTAGCAACGCGGAACCTGCACACAACACAACCAAGTACTTTGCTCCCAACTTGCGATGAGGTTGTCAATCTCACCGGTTTGCTTGAAACAAAGGTTATGAGTGTATCGAGTGGAAAACAGTAGAGTATGCGAGTAAAGTAAACAGTGCGAGTAAAGTAAACAGTGCGAGTAAAGTAAACAGGTGATAGCAATATGATGGAAATAGGACCGGGGTCCACAGTTCACTAGTGGTGTCTCTCCATAAGATAAATAACACATGCTGGGTAAACAAATTACAGTTGGGCAATTGATAGAATAAAGATAAACGTGATATGTCAAGAAGATCACTATGAGATTTACTCTGGGCATTACAACAAAATACATAGACCGCCATCCAACTGCATCTATGACTAATAATCCACTCCCGGGGATATCAATCCGAACACCCCATGAGTATTAAGTTGCGAACAACAGATAATTGCATTAAGCAAAGTGTGTAATGTAAACAAAGCATATGCCCTTGAGCATATGAATGTTGTTTTCTCCCTAGTAGCAACAACACATCTACAACCTTAGAGGTTTCTGTCACTCCCCCAGGTTAAATAGAGGCATGAACCCACTATCGAGCATAAATACCCCCTCTTGGAGTCACTAGCAACTACTCGACCAAGATAGCTACTAACAACGGAGAGCATGCAAGATCATAAACAACATAGAGATAACAAAAGATAATATTCAGTACAGCAACTCAATCATAAACACCAATATTCATCGGATCCCAACAAACCAAACATGTAGAATTACATAACGGTGATCTCAATCATGTAGGGCAGCTCATGAGATCTAAATATGAAGCACATGGTGGAGAAGACAACCATCTAGCTACTGCTATGGACCCATGGTCCAAGGTAGACTACTCACTCATCGCTCCGGAGGCAAGCATGGCGATGAAGAAGACCTCCGGTGGCGATTCCCCTCTCCGGCAGGGTGCCGGGAAGAGCTTCTCGACCCTCCCGATCTCCGGGTCGACGGCGGCGGCGGATCGCGATGTGTTTTGGAAAAGTGATCGGGTCCTCAGGTTTTTTCCGTCGGGGGGTCTTTATAGGTGAAGGGGCCATGTCAGAGGAGGAGCCAGACGCCCTCACGCCAGGCTCGCGCGGCCAGGGCCCTGGCCGCGCCACCCTGGCGTGTGGGGCCCTGGTGGCCCCCCTCCTACTCTCCTTCGGATCTCTGGAAGCTTCCGGGTAAAATAAGACTTCAGGAACTTATTTCGTCCAATTCTGAGAATATTTCCTGTGTATCACTTCTGAAACACAAAAACAGCAGAAAACAGGAAACTGGCACTGTGGTAACTCGTTAATAGGTTAGTTCCGGAAAATGCATAAAAGTGCCACGAAGTGTAACGAAACAATAGGCAAATGGTGTAAAAACAAGCATGGAGCATCAAAAATTATAGATACGTTGGAGATGTATCAAGCATCCCCAAGCTTAACTCCTGCTCGTCCTCGAGTAGGTAAGTGATAACAAAAGAATAATTTTTGAGGTGACATGCACCTACACAATCTTGATCATCTATGTAAGCATTTGTGAGCTGGGATCATAAGAACTTAAAACATGGGCATGAAGATATAATCTTGACAATAAGAACTTAGCAACCATGTTGTAAACATGCAAATGAACACAAACAAAAGATCATGAAAATGAAACAATGAAAGTCAAACGTGTGTTCAAATTATAAGGAAAAACATACAAATGGTTTTCAGCTTGTCCTTCAAAGAGAGCAAAACATAAATGCATAGGACACCTTCAAGTTTAAGAGGGCGACTAGATACAAATAATTTAAGAACAAGTGAAACCAACAATATGAATCAATCAATGAACTTTGGGACAATGCATATCACACTAAGAATGACAACTATGCTCTCTTATGGTGCATAAAGAAAGAAGGTGGTGACTCAACATAAAAGTAGAAGAAAGGCCCTTCGCAGAGGGAAGCAGTGATTGCAAGTTTTATAACCTTCAAAAATTATGGTACTTACCGGCTTTGAGCTCCCATTGCCCCCATCATAAGCATCTTGAATGGTTAAAGTTAATGCGAGAACAATTATGATGCATATGCTTGACAAATCATAAGTTGAAAACCTCGTGCCCCGTGAATACGAGTACCCAAACCTCATGCTACTTTACTTAGAGTCCCAATCAAGGCTCTTGTCATTGTAAGTATATGCATATCATTGAGAACCGCCAATGGGGTACCTCCGTGCCCGATGACATGGAACAAGCCCACACCAAAATGACAGGACAAGCAGACAATGAACACCTCGACATCTCTTTTATTTGCCTTTTGTTTAGCTTTTTATTGTGAGATGCGTCGTCGTATGTTCACCATGGGTATGCTGCAAATTTCCACCATGAATTATGCATGGCTTAGATTGGAGGCCCGGCGTTTCCCTAACACATATACAAACTCCATGATCCCCACAAGATTCCCAATTCATTTCACACCGCGGGCATCCATAAACAAAAGATCACGATATCAACTCAAATAAGAAGTGCAATGTTGAAAGCTTGCCCCATGACAACATGGCTGGGCTAGAATCCAACTTACAACTTGCAAGCATAACAACTCAACATAAGAGACCACAATATCAAATTTTTAAGAACAGAAAAAAGTAAAGAGTGCCTACCGGTTCATGAGAGCTTTACTGACCGAATTTCGCATAACACTGGTAAGAGTTTAATTTGAAGAGAAAATTAAAGCAAGTCAAATTTACTTGGAATAGCAAATTGCTAGTAGGTATGTATGGTGGACACTTTGGAAAACTTTGGCTTTTAGGAGTTGGATGCACGAGTAGAGCTCATACTCAGTACAAGGCGAGGGCTAGCAAAAGACTGGGAGCGACCAACTAAGAGAGCAATAATGGCCATAATCATGCAAAGCGACAAAGCGACATTAAAAGAAGCATAAGATGGCATAAAAAGTCAAAAACTAAATGATCATAGAGGCTATTGGCGACTTTGTAAGAGTCTAACATGTGTGAGCATGCGCCAAGTCAACCCAAATAAAGCATCAAGGAGAAACCAAAATAATGCTTCCAAATAATTAAAACAACGCATGATTTTTTTCAAAGGCTCATTAAGCAATCTCAGTTATTTGAGACAAGTCATGCTACAGCAAAACCACTAAGAATACTATCAAAAAGACATCAAGCATGACATGAAAAAGCCTAAGCCGCAGTCTACACAAGCTCCTTCTTGTACCACTATTTTGCACAAAGCTTTTTCTCTTTTCCAACACCATTTGAAATTTTTATAAACACCTCTTTTGATGAAAACCAATAAATATCAGAGGCAAAAATACACCTTGATGAAAAGATATGACAAGGTCTGAACGCAAATCAAGGCGAAAACGAAAACCAAAAGCAGTAGCAGAAAAAGAAGAACACTCGATTTTAAATAAGAGTGAAAACTAGAGCGTTCTTGGCAAATGAAAATGAGTACTTCTCCAAAAGAAATTTGTTGGGGTCCAACCATTTATTGCAGCAAACAAACAAACTAGACCAACTAAGAAAACTAAAACAACTGACGCTCCAAGAAAAACACATAGTGCATGAAGCAATAAAAATATAGTGTTTTGAAAGGTGACCTGATTTTTGCCGATGAAGAAGGGGTGCCTCGGGGGCATCCCCAAGCTTTGACGCTTGTACTTATTGGATATTTCTTGGGGTGATGCATGGGCATCCCCAAGCTTGAGCTTTTGTCCATTCTTCAACTCATCTCATCATTCTCCAATCCCTACACTTGAAAACTTCCTTCATACAAAACTAAACACAATTCTATTAGCAACATTAGTGTAATCATAACATATAATCAACCTATTTTTGCTTCAGGTTTCAACTCAAAACCACCACATATATAGCAAATACTACTGTAGCAACCTCCCCAAAAGTTCCGTGATCAAAAGAACTCAAAAGAAAGCGATAAAGTGGCAAACATAAATATTGGCAGAAATCTGTCAAAACTGAACAGCTGACAAAGGTCGAATTTTTGAGGGGTTTTCTGTTGCTCAAATCAAAAAGTGTTCAACTAACGAAAGTTTGGATATAACCTGGGGCATATGAACAAGAAATCGCAGGTCCAAAAGATATACAGAGAATTTATACGAATTTTTACGGTGCAGCACTGAAAACAGTTTCAGGACAGCAACATCCCCAAATCTTTACCTCACTCGAATTAGAGGCTTCTCTTGGCACAAAAACGAAATAAACAAGATAAGGAGCGGTCATTACAGTAGTAATGACTTCCAAGACTCAAATAAAAGAAAAAGTACTGAAAATAAAACATTGGGTTATCTCCCAAGAGTGCTTTTCTTTAACGCCTTTGAGCTAAGCGCAGAAAATTGCGAATCAAGTATTATCAAGAGATGAAGTACTAGGATCAGCGCGTGCCTTACGTCTTCCTTTCTTACCTTTGCTCTTAACTCTAGGAAAGACATGGCTATTTCAAGGTGGAGAGATAAATCTTATATTGCCTTTTCCCACATCAATGACGGCGCCCAGGAGCTTCAAGAGGGATCTTCCAAGTGTGATTTGTCCTTTCCCTACACATTCAATAACAAGATAATCAGTAGATATCATTCTTCCTAGGACTTTTGTAAAGACTCCTTCAGCAATTCCAATGGGAAATAAAGTGGCATTGTTGGTAAGGGAAATTCGTTCTCCCCCCTCAGAAAGCTTCCAAAGGCTCAAAGATTCATAAACATCCTTTGGCATGAGACAAAATTCAGACATAATATCACAACGAGCATGAAAAGTTTCACCACTAATGGTGATTTTTAACGTAGGATAGCAACTCGAAGGTTCAGAATTTGTTGGCACATAATCAAAATGCTGGCTCAAAGTATTGTAGCAAGAATTCAAACTAGAAGTACGAGTCTCAAGAGCATCAAGTCTATTAAAAATGCACACAAGAGAGGAATCAAAATAAGTTGGCATGCTATAAATTGTAATCAACTTTTTTATAATATTGAAGGCTTGATCTCCATCACAATGAAGGAAATCTCCTTCTGCAGTACCATCCAAAGCATATCTATAACGAAGAGAAAGTCTGAAGTAAAAGCTACTAAGAAGAAAACTCAAAGTCATTTTAGGTTCAGTTTTTCCATGCCAATCATAAATTCTAGACCAAGCTTCTTTAAAACTTTCCTCATCCTTTTGTTTAAAAGTGAAAATTATATCCTCGGGCGACATAGTAGTAGCAACTGAACTAGACATAATAAACTAAAGTAAAGAAATAGCAACTACCAAGGTTTCTAATTTTTTTGGGTTTTTGATATAAAACGATGCAGGTAAAATGTATAAAGTAAAGCAAAACAATAACAAAGTAAAGGATGTGCATGCGAAAAACTCCCCTCGCAGAGGTCTTCCACTCTTCCCCGGCAACAATGCCAGAAAAGAAGCTGCTGATGCCAAGCTGGCGTGTAGCAGACAGTCCTTGTGCGTGGTGAATGACCAGCCCGTTGGGAACCCCAAGAGGAAGGTATGATGAGTATAGCAGCTAGTTTTCCCTCAGTTAAGAAACCAAGGTTTAATATCGTTCAGGAGAAAAGCAGACAGCGACGACTGAAGGTGATGCATTCTGGCTTAATAACACTCCAACAAGGGCGCCGTTTAACGATACTTGTTGACTCGTCTTCGGCCAGTAGCAACGTGGAACCTGCACACAACACAACCAAGTACTTTGCTCCCAACTTGCGATGAGGTTGTCAATCTCACCGGTTTGCTTGAAACAAAGATTATGAGTGTATCGAGTGGAAAACAGTAGAGTATGCGAGTAAAGTAAACAGTGCGAGTAAAGTAAACAGGTGATAGCAATATGATGGAAATAGGACCGGGGTCCACAGTTCACTAGTGGTGTCTCTCCATAAGATAAATAACACATGCTGGGTAAACAAATTACAGTTGGGCAATTGATAGAATAAAGATAAATGTGATATGTCAAGAAGATCACTATGAGATTTACTCTGGGCATTACAACAAAATACATAGACCGCCATCCAACTGCATCTATGACTAATAATCCACTCCCGGGGATATCAATCCGAACACCCCATGAGTATTAAGTTGCGAACAACAGATAATTGCATTAAGCAAAGTGTGTAATGTAAACAAAGCATATGCCCTTGAGCATATGAATGTTGTTTTCTCCCTAGTAGCAACAACACATCTACAACCTTAGAGGTTTCTGTCACTCCCCCAGGTTAAATAGAGGCATGAACCCACTATCGAGCATAAATACCCCCTCTTGGAGTCACTAGCAACTACTCGACCAAGATAGCTACTAACAACGGAGAGCATGCAAGATCATAAACAACATAGAGATAACACAAGATAATATTCAGTACAGCAACTCAATCATAAACACCAATATTCATCGGATCCCAACAAACCAAACATGTAGAATTACATAACGGTGATCTCAATCATGTAGGGCAGCTCATGAGATCTAAATATGAAGCACATGGTGGAGAAGACAACCATCTAGCTACTGCTATGGACCCATGGTCCAAGGTAGACTACTCACTCATCGCTCCGGAGGCAAGCATGGCGATGAAGAAGACCTCCGGTGGCGATTCCCCTCTCCGGCAGGGTGCCGGGAAGAGCTTCTCGACCCTCCCGATCTCCGGGTCGACGGCGGCGGCGGATCGCGATGTGTTTTGGAAAAGTGATCGGGTCCTCAGGTTTTTTCCGTCGGGGGGTCTTTATAGGTGAAGGGGCCATGTCAGAGGAGGAGCCAGACGCCCTCACGCCAGGCTCGCGCGGCCAGGGCCCTGGCCGCGCCACCCTGGCGTGTGGGGCCCTGGTGGCCCCCCTCCTACTCTCCTTCGGATCTCTGGAAGCTTCCGGGTAAAATAAGACTTCAGGAACTTATTTCGTCCAATTCTGAGAATATTTCCTGTGTATCACTTCTGAAACACAAAAACAGCAGAAAACAGGAAACTGGCACTGTGGTAACTCGTTAATAGGTTAGTTCCGGAAAATGCATAAAAGTGCCACGAAGTGTAACGAAACAATAGGCAAATGGTGTAAAAACAAGCATGGAGCATCAAAAATTATAGATACGTTGGAGATGTATCAAGCATCCCCAAGCTTAACTCCTGCTCGTCCTCGAGTAGGTAAGTGATAACAAAAGAATAATTTTTGAGGTGACATGCACCTACACAATCTTGATCATCTATGTAAGCATTTGTGAGCTGGGATCATAAGAACTTAAAACATGGGCATGAAGATATAATCTTGACAATAAGAACTTAGCAACCATGTTGTAAACATGCAAATGAACACAAACAAAAGATCATGAAAATGAAACAATGAAAGTCAAACGTGTGTTCAAATTATAAGGAAAAACATACAAATGGTTTTCAGCTTGTCCTTCAAAGAGAGCAAAACATAAATGCATAGGACACCTTCAAGTTTAAGAGGGCGACTAGATACAAATAATTTAAGAACAAGTGAAACCAACAATATGAATCAATCAATGAACTTTGGGACAATGCATATCACACTAAGAATGACAACTATGCTCTCTTATGGTGCATAAAGAAAGAAGGTGGTGACTCAACATAAAAGTAGAAGAAAGGCCCTTCGCAGAGGGAAGCAGTGATTGCAAGTTTTATAACCTTCAAAAATTATGGTACTTACCGGCTTTGAGCTCCCATTGCCCCCATCATAAGCATCTTGAATGGTTAAAGTTAATGCGAGAACAATTATGATGCATATGCTTGACAAATCATAAGTTGAAAACCTCGTGCCCCGTGAATACGAGTACCCAAACCTCATGCTACTTTACTTAGAGTCCCAATCAAGGCTCTTGTCATTGTAAGTATATGCATATCATTGAGAACCGCCAATGGGGTACCTCCGTGCCCGATGACATGGAACAAGCCCACACCAAAATGACAGGACAAGCAGACAATGAACACCTCGACATCTCTTTTATTTGCCTTTTGTTTAGCTTTTTATTGTGAGATGCGTCGTCGTATGTTCACCATGGGTATGCTGCAAATTTCCACCATGAATTATGCATGGCTTAGATTGGAGGCCCGGCGTTTCCCTAACACATATACAAACTCCATGATCCCCACAAGATTCCCAATTCATTTCACACCGCGGGCATCCATAAACAAAAGATCACGATATCAACTCAAATAAGAAGTGCAATGTTGAAAGCTTGCCCCATGACAACATGGCTGGGCTAGAATCCAACTTACAACTTGCAAGCATAACAACTCAACATAAGAGACCACAATATCAAATTTTTAAGAACAGAAAAAAGTAAAGAGTGCCTACCGGTTCGTGAGAGCTTTACTGACCGAATTTCGCATAACACTGGTAAGAGTTTAATTTGAAGAGAAAATTAAAGCAAGTCAAATTTACTTGGAATAGCAAATTGCTAGTAGGTATGTATGGTGGACACTTTGGAAAACTTTGGCTTTTAGGAGTTGGATGCACGAGTAGAGCTCATACTCAGTACAAGGCGAGGGCTAGCAAAAGACTGGGAGCGACCAACTAAGAGAGCAATAATGGCCATAATCATGCAAAGCGACAAAGCGACATTAAAAGAAGCATAAGATGGCATAAAAAGTCAAAAACTAAATGATCATAGAGGCTATTGGCGACTTTGTAAGAGTCTAACATGTGTGAGCATGCGCCAAGTCAACCCAAATAAAGCATCAAGGAGAAACCAAAATAATGCTTCCAAATAATTAAAACAACGCATGATTTTTTTCAAAGGCTCATTAAGCAATCTCAGTTATTTGAGACAAGTCATGCTACAGCAAAACCACTAAGAATACTATCAAAAAGACATCAAGCATGACATGAAAAAGCCTAAGCCGCAGTCTACACAAGCTCCTTCTTGTACCACTATTTTGCACAAAGCTTTTTCTCTTTTCCAACACCATTTGAAATTTTTATAAACACCTCTTTTGATGAAAACCAATAAATATCAGAGGCAAAAATACACCTTGATGAAAAGATATGACAAGGTCTGAACGCAAATCAAGGCGAAAACGAAAACCAAAAGCAGTAGCAGAAAAAGAAGAACACTCGATTTTAAATAAGAGTGAAAACTAGAGCGTTCTTGGCAAATGAAAATGAGTACTTCTCCAAAAGAAATTTGTTGGGGTCCAACCATTTATTGCAGCAAACAAACAAACTAGACCAACTAAGAAAACTAAAACAACTGACGCTCCAAGAAAAACACATAGTGCATGAAGCAATAAAAATATAGTGTTTTGAAAGGTGACCTGATTTTTGCCGATGAAGAAGGGGTGCCTCGGGGGCATCCCCAAGCTTTGACGCTTGTACTTATTGGATATTTCTTGGGGTGATGCATGGGCATCCCCAAGCTTGAGCTTTTGTCCATTCTTCAACTCATCTCATCATTCTCCAATCCCTACACTTGAAAACTTCCTTCATACAAAACTAAACACAATTCTATTAGCAACATTAGTGTAATCATAACATATAATCAACCTATTTTTGCTTCAGGTTTCAACTCAAAACCACCACATATATAGCAAATACTACTGTAGCAACCTCCCCAAAAGTTCCGTGATCAAAAGAACTCAAAAGAAAGCGATAAAGTGGCAAACATAAATATTGGCAGAAATCTGTCAAAACTGAACAGCTGACAAAGGTCGAATTTTTGAGGGGTTTTCTGTTGCTCAAATCAAAAAGTGTTCAACTAACGAAAGTTTGGATATAACCTGGGGCATATGAACAAGAAATCGCAGGTCCAAAAGATATACAGAGAATTTATACGAATTTTTACGGTGCAGCACTGAAAACAGTTTCAGGACAGCAACATCCCCAAATCTTTACCTCACTCGAATTAGAGGCTTCTCTTGGCACAAAAACGAAATAAACAAGATAAGGAGCGGTCATTACAGTAGTAATGACTTCCAAGACTCAAATAAAAGAAAAAGTACTGAAAATAAAACATTG
Organism: Dactylis glomerata; assembly: GCA_007115705.1. NCBI lineage: Eukaryota > Viridiplantae > Streptophyta > Magnoliopsida > Poales > Poaceae > Dactylis > Dactylis glomerata. Next base: position 414,524 of record QXEO01000371.1, on the reverse strand, counting down.
GGTTATCTCCCAAGAGTGCTTTTCTTTAACGCCTTTGAGCTAAGCGCAGAAAATTGCGAATCAAGTATTATCAAGAGATGAAGTACTAGGATCAGCGCGTGCCTTACGTCTTCCTTTCTTACCTTTGCTCTTAACTCTAGGAAAGACATGGCTATTTCAAGGTGGAGAGATAAATCTTATATTGCCTTTTCCCACATCAATGACGGCGCCCAGGAGCTTCAAGAGGGATCTTCCAAGTGTGATTTGTCCTTTCCCTACACATTCAATAACAAGATAATCAGTAGATATCATTCTTCCTAGGACTTTTGTAAAGACTCCTTCAGCAATTCCAATGGGAAATAAAGTGGCATTGTTGGTAAGGGAAATTCCTTCTCCCCCCTCAGAAAGCTTCCAAAGGCTCAAAGATTCATAAACATCCTTTGGCATGAGACAAAATTCAGACATAATATCACAACGAGCATGAAAAGTTTCACCACTAATGGTGATTTTTAACGTAGGATAGCAACTCGAAGGTTCAGAATTTGTTGGCACATAATCAAAATGCTGGCTCAAAGTATTGTAGCAAGAATTCAAACTAGAAGTACGAGTCTCAAGAGCATCAAGTCTATTAAAAATGCACACAAGAGAGGAATCAAAATAAGTTGGCATGCTATAAATTGTAATCAACTTTTTTATAATATTGAAGGCTTGATCTCCATCACAATGAAGGAAATCTCCTTCTGCAGTACCATCCAAAGCATATCTATAACGAAGAGAAAGTCTGAAGTAAAAGCTACTAAGAAGAAAACTCAAAGTCATTTTAGGTTCAGTTTTTCCATGCCAATCATAAATTCTAGACCAAGCTTCTTTAAAACTTTCCTCATCCTTTTGTTTAAAAGTGAAAATTATATCCTCGGGCGACATAGTAGTAGCAACTGAACTAGACATAATAAACTAAAGTAAAGAAATAGCAACTACCAAGGTTTCTAATTTTTTTGGGTTTTTGATATAAAACGATGCAGGTAAAATGTATAAAGTAAAGCAAAACAATAACAAAGTAAAGGATGTGCATGCGAAAAACTCCCCTCGCAGAGGTCTTCCACTCTTCCCCGGCAACAATGCCAGAAAAGAAGCTGCTGATGCCAAGCTGGCGTGTAGCAGACAGTCCTTGTGCGTGGTGAATGACCAGCCCGTTGGGAACCCCAAGAGGAAGGTATGATGAGTATAGCAGCTAGTTTTCCCTCAGTTAAGAAACCAAGGTTTAATATCGTTCAGGAGAAAAGCAGACAGCGACGACTGAAGGTGATGCATTCTGGCTTAATAACACTCCAACAAGGGCGCCGTTTAACGATACTTGTTGACTCGTCTTCGGCCAGTAGCAACGTGGAACCTGCACACAACACAACCAAGTACTTTGCTCCCAACTTGCGATGAGGTTGTCAATCTCACCGGTTTGCTTGAAACAAAGATTATGAGTGTATCGAGTGGAAAACAGTAGAGTATGCGAGTAAAGTAAACAGTGCGAGTAAAGTAAACAGGTGATAGCAATATGATGGAAATAGGACCGGGGTCCACAGTTCACTAGTGGTGTCTCTCCATAAGATAAATAACACATGCTGGGTAAACAAATTACAGTTGGGCAATTGATAGAATAAAGATAAATGTGATATGTCAAGAAGATCACTATGAGATTTACTCTGGGCATTACAACAAAATACATAGACCGCCATCCAACTGCATCTATGACTAATAATCCACTCCCGGGGATATCAATCCGAACACCCCATGAGTATTAAGTTGCGAACAACAGATAATTGCATTAAGCAAAGTGTGTAATGTAAACAAAGCATATGCCCTTGAGCATATGAATGTTGTTTTCTCCCTAGTAGCAACAACACATCTACAACCTTAGAGGTTTCTGTCACTCCCCCAGGTTAAATAGAGGCATGAACCCACTATCGAGCATAAATACCCCCTCTTGGAGTCACTAGCAACTACTCGGCCAAGATAGCTACTAACAACGGAGAGCATGCAAGATCATAAACAACATAGAGATAACAAAAGATAATATTCAGTACAGCAACTCAATCATAAACACCAATATTCATCGGATCCCAACAAACCAAACATGTAGAATTACATAACGGTGATCTCAATCATGTAGGGCAGCTCATGAGATCTAAACATGAAGCACATGGTGGAGAAGACAACCATCTAGCTACTGCTATGGACCCATGGTCCAAGGTAGACTACTCACTCATCGCTCCGGAGGCAAGCATGGCGATGAAGAAGACCTCCGGTGGCGATTCCCCTCACCGGCAGGGTGCCGGGAAGAGCTTCTCGACCCTCCCGATCTCCGGGTCGACGGTGGCGGCGGATCGCGATGTGTTTTGGAAAAGTGATCGGGTCCTCAGGTTTTTTCCGTCGGGGGGTCTTTATAGGCGAAGGGGCCATGTCAGAGGAGGAGCCAGACGCCCTCACGCCAGGCTCGCGCGGCCAGAGCCCTGGCCGCGCCACCCTGGCGTGTGGGGCCCTGGTGGCCCCCCTCCTACTCTCCTTCGGATCTCTGGAAGCTTCCGGGTAAAATAAGACTTCAGGAACTTGTTTCGTCCAATTCCGAGAATATTTCCTGTGTATCACTTCTGAAACACAAAAACAGCAAAAAACAGGAAACTGGCACTGTGGTAACTCGTTAATAGGTTAGTTCCGGAAAATGCATAAAAGTGCCACGAAGTGTAACGAAACAATAGGCAAATGGTGTAAAAACAAGCATGGAGCATCAAAAATTATAGATACGTTGGAGATGTATCAAGCATCCCCAAGCTTAACTCCTGCTCGTCCTCGAGTAGGTAAGTGATAACAAAAGAATAATTTTTGAGGTGACATGCACCTACACAATCTTGATCATCTATGTAAGCATTTGTGAGCTGGGATCATAAGAACTTAAAACATGGGCATGAAGATATAATCTTGACAATAAGAACTTAGCAACCATGTTGTAAACATGCAAATGAACACAAACAAAAGATCATGAAAGTGAAACAATGAAAGTCAAACGTGTGTTCAAATTATAAGGAAAAACATACAAATGGTTTTCAGCTTGTCCTTCAAAGAGAGCAAAACATAAATGCATAGGACACCTTCAAGTTTAAGAGGGCGACTAGATACAAATAATTTAAGAACAAGTGAAACCAACAATATGAATCAATCAATGAACTTTGGGACAATGCATATCACACTAAGAATGACAACTATGCTCTCTTATGGTGCATAAAGAAAGAAGGTGGTGACTCAACATAAAAGTAGAAGAAAGGCCCTTCGCAGAGGGAAGCAGTGATTGCAAGTTTTATAACCTTCAAAAATTATGGTACTTACCGGCTTTGAGCTCTCATTGCCCCCATCATAAGCATCTTGAATGGTTAAAGTTAATGCGAGAACAATTATGATGCATATGCTTGACAAATCATAAGTTGAAAACCTCGTGCCCCGTGAATACGAGTACCCAAACCTCATGCTACTTTACTTAGAGTCCCAATCAAGGCTCTTGTCATTGTAAGTATATGCATATCATTGAGAACCGCCAAGGGGGTACCTCCGTGCCCGATGACATGGAACAAGCCCACACCAAAATGACAGGACAAGCAGACAATGAACACCTCGACATCTCTTTTATTTGCCTTTTGTTTAGCTTTTTATTGTGAGATGCGTCGTCGTATGTTCACCATGGGTATGCTGCAAATTTCCACCATGAATTATGCATGGCTTAGATTGGAGGCCCGGCGTTTCCCTAACACATATACAAACTCCATGATCCCCACAAGATTCCCAATTCATTTCACACCGCGGGCATCCATAAACAAAAGATCACGATATCAACTCAAATAAGAAGTGCAATGTTGAAAGCTTGCCCCATGACAGCATGGCTGGGCTAGAATCCAACTTACAACTTGCAAGCATAACAACTCAGCATAAGAGACCACAATGTCAAATTTTTAAGAACAGGAAAAAGTAAAGAGTGCCTACCGGTTCGTGAGAGCTTTACTGACCGAATTTCGCATAACACTGGTAAGAGTTTAATTTGAAGAGAAAATAAAAGCAAGTCAAATTTACTTGGAATAGCAAATTGCTAGTAGGTATGTATGGTGGACACTTTGGAAAACTTTGGCTTTTAGGAGTTGGATGCACGAGTAGAGCTCATACTCAGTACAAGGCGAGGGCTAGCAAAAGACTGGGAGCGACCAACTAAGAGAGCAATAATGGCCATAATCATGCAAAGCGACATTAAAAGAAGCATAAGATGGCATAAAAAGTCAAAAACTAAATGATCATAGAGGCTATTGGCGACTTTGTAAGAGTCTAACATGTGTGAGCATGCGCCAAGTCAACCCAAATAAAGCATCAAGGAGAAACCAAAATAATGCTTCCAAATAATTAAAACAACGCATGATTTTTTTCAAAGGCTCATTAAGCAATCTCAGTTATTTGAGACAAGTCATGCTACAGCAAAACCACTAAGCATACTATCAAAAAGACATCAAGCATGACATGAAAAAGCCTAAGCCGCAGTCTACACAAGCTCCTTCTTGTACCACTATTTTGCACAAAGCTTTTTCTCTTTTCCAACACCATTTGAAATTTTTATAAACACCTCTTTTGATGAAAACCAATAAATATCAGAGGCAAAAATATATACCTTGATGAAAAGATATGACAAGGTCTGAACGCAAATCAAGGCGAAAACGAAAACCAAAAGTAGTAGCAGAAAAAGAAGAACACTCGATTTTAAATAAGAGTGAAAACTAGAGCGTTCTTGGCAAATGAAAATGAGTACTTCTCCAAAAGAAATTTGTTGGGGTCCAACCATTTATTGCAGCAAACAAACAAACTAGACCAACTAAGAAAACTAAAACAACTGACGCTCCAAGAAAAACACATAGTGCATGAAGCAATAAAAATATAGTGTTTTGAAAGGTGACCTGATTTTTGCCGATGAAGAAGGGGTGCCTCGGGGGCATCCCCAAGCTTTGACGCTTGTACTTCTTGGATATTTCTTGGGGTGATGCATGGGCATCCCCAAGCTTGAGCTTTTGTCCATTCTTCAACTCATCTCATCATTCTCCAATCCCTACACTTGAAAACTTCCTTCATACAAAACTAAACACAATTCTATTAGCAACATTAGTGTAATCATAACATATAATCAACCTGTTTTTGCTTCAGGTTTCAACTCAAAACCACCACATATATAGCAAATACTACTGTAGCAACCTCCCCAAAAGTTCCGTGATCAAAAGAACTCAAAAGAAAGCGATAAAGTGGCAAACACAAATATTGGCAGAAATCTGTCAAAACTGAACAGCTGACAAATGTCGAATTTTTGAGGGGTTTTCTGTTGCTCAAATCAAAAAGTGTTCAACTAACGAAAGTTTGGATATAACCTGGGTCATATGCACAAGAAATCGCAGGTCCAAAAGATATACAGAGAATTTATACGAATTTTTACGGTGCAGCACCGAAAACAGTTTCAGGACAGCAACATCCCCAAATCTTTACCTCACTCGAATTAGAGGCTTCTCTTGGCACAAAAACGAAATAAACAAGATAAGGAGCGGTCATTACAGTAGTAATGACTTCCAAGACTCAAATAAAAGAAAAAGTACTGAAAATAAAATATTGGGTTATCTCCCAAGAGTGCTTTTCTTTAACGCCTTTGAGCTAAGCGCAGAAAATTGCGAATCAAGTATTATCAAGAGATGAAGTACTAGGATCAGCACGTGCCTTACGTCTTCCTTTCTTACCTTTGCTCTTAACTCTAGGAAAGACATGGCTATTGCAAGGTGGAGAGATAAATCTTATATTGCCTTTTCCCACATCAATGACGGCGCCCAGGAGCTTCAAGAGGGATCTTCCAAGTGTGATTTGTCCTTTCCTTACACATTCAATAACAAGATAATCAGTAGATATCATTGTTCCTAGGACTTTTGTAAAGACTCCTTCAGCAATTCCAATGGGAAATAAAGTGGCATTGTTGGTAAGAGAAATTCCTTCTCCCCCCTCAGAAAGCTTCCAAAGGCTCAAAGATTCATAAACATCCTTTGGCATGAGACAAAATTCAGACATAATATCACAACGAGCATGAAAAGTTTCACCACTAATGGTGATTTTTAACGTAGGATACCAACTCGAAGGTTCAGAATTTGTTGGCACATAATCAAAATGCTGGCTCAAAGTATTGTAGCAAGAATTCAAACTAGAAGTACGAGTCTCAAGAGCATCAAGTCTATTAAAAATGCACACAAGAGAGGAATCAAAATAAGTTGGCATGCTATAAATTGTAATCAACTTTTTTATAATATTGAAGGCTTGATCTCCATCACAGTGAAGGAAATCTCCTTCTGCAGTACCATCCAAAGCTTATCTATAACGAAGAGAAAGTCCGAAGTAAAAGCTACTAAGAAGCAAACTCAAAGTCATTTTAGGTTCAGTTTTTCCATGCCAATCATAAATTCTAGACCAAGCTTCTTTAAAACTTTCCTCATCCTTTTGTTTAAAAGTGAAAATTATATCCTCGGGCGACATAGTAGTAGCAACTGAACTAGACATAATAAACTAAAGTAAAGAAATAGCAACTACCAAGGATTCTATTTTTTTTGGGTTTTTGATATAAAACGATGCAGGTAAAATAAATAAAGTAAAGCAAAACAATAACAAAGTAAAGGATGTGCGTGCGAAAAATTCCCCTCGCAGAGGTCTTCCACTCTTCCCCGGCAACAGCGCCAGAAAAGAAGCTGCTGATGCCAAGCTGACGTGTAGCAGACAGTCCTTGTGCGTGGTGAATGACCAGCCCGTTGGGAACCCCAAGAGGAAGGTATGATGAGTATAGCAGCTAGTTTTCCCTCAGTTAAGAAACCAAGGTTTAATATCGTTCAGGAGAAAAGCAGACAGCGACGACTGAAGGTGATGCATTCTGGCTTAATAACACTCCAACAAGGGCGCCGTTTAACGATACTTGTTGACTCGTCTTCGGCCAGTAGCAACGCGGAACCTGCACACAACACAACCAAGTACTTTGCTCCCAACTTGCGATGAGGTTGTCAATCTCACCGGTTTGCTTGAAACAAAGGTTATGAGTGTATCGAGTGGAAAACAGTAGAGTATGCGAGTAAAGTAAACAGTGCGAGTAAAGTAAACAGGTGATAGCAATATGATGGAAATAGGACCGGGGTCCACAGTTCACTAGTGGTGTCTCTCCATAAGATAAATAACACATGCTGGGTAAACAAATTACAGTTGGGCAATTGATAGAATAAAGATAAACGTGATATGTCAAGAAGATCACTATGAGATTTACTCTGAGCATTACAACAAAATACATAGACCGCCATCCAACTGCATCTATGACTAATAATCCACTCCCGGGGATATCAATCCGAACACCCCATGAGTATTAAGTTGTGAACAACAGATAATTGCATTAAGCAAAGTGTGTAATGTAAACAAAGCATATGCCCTTGAGCATATAAATGTTGTTTTCTCCCTAGTAGCAACAGCACATCTACAACCTTAGAGGTTTCTGTCACTCCCCCAGGTTAAATAGAGGCATGAACCCACTATCGAGCATAAATACCCCCTCTTGGAGTCACTAGCAACTACTCGGCCAAGATAGCTACTAACAACGGAGAGCATGCAAGATCATAAACAACATAGAGATAACAAAAGATAATATTCAGTACAGCAACTCAATCATAAACACCAATATTCATCGGATCCCAACAAACCAAACATGTAGAATTACATAACGGTGATCTCAATCATGTAGGGCAGCTCATGAGATCTAAACATGAAGCACATGGTGGAGAAGACAACCATCTAGCTACTGCTATGGACCCATGGTCCAAGGTAGACTACTCACTCATCGCTCCGGAGGCAAGCATGGCGATGAAGAAGACCTCCGGTGGCGATTCCCCTCTCCGGCAGGGTGCCAGGAAGAGCTTCTCGACCCTCCCGATCTCCGGGTCGACGGCAGCGGCGGATCACGATGTGTTCTGGAAAAGTGATCGGGTCCTCAGGTTTTTTCCGTCGGGGGGTCTTTATAGGCGAAGGGGCGATGTCAGAGGAGGAGCCAGGCGCCCTCACGCCAGGCTCGCGCGGCCAGGGCCCTGGCCGCACCGCCCTGGCATGTGGGGCCCTGGTGGCCCCCCTCATACTCTCCTTCAGATCTCTAGAAGCTTCCGGGTAAAATAAGACTTCAGGAACTTGTTTCGCCCAATTCCGAGAATATTTCTTGTGTATCACTTCTGAAACACAAAAACATCAGAAAATAGGAAACTGGCACTGTGGCAACTCGCTAATAGGTTAGTTCCGGAAAATGCATAAAAGTGCCACGAAGTGTAACGAAACAATAGGCAAATGGTGTAAGAACAAGCATGGAGCATCAAAAATTATAGATACGTTGGAGACGTATCAAGGTGCAGGCAAATGGACTGATCGATCAGCCTTCACTACCTTCCAGGTTGATTTATTGAAAAAGGTTATCTCAAACAATAAGTTATCCAAACAAGCATGAGGAGAAACAAACTTATGATGTAGCATAGAATTAAAATCAAGCCTCTCTACAGGGAACTGAAGGTCTAAAACATGAGGCACTACACCATGCAAGGCTAATAAGCATGAAGCAATAAGACCTCCACAGACTCCCCCCTTCTCACGGTTAGCATCAAGACGGAAAGCTATTAAAGCATCCAAATTGTAAGTCCTATCACGTCTCAAAGCAGCAGCAACAAAAGCTAGATCATAGGAGGATAACTTATTTGCAACTTTCCTAGCAAGAACACACTTAGTAATAAAGTAGGCAAAATATCAAATGGATGGGAAATGAATATTCCAAATTTTACCACTCTCTCCTGAGAAGCTTCTTCCTTGACAAATCTCCTCATATAAGTCTATCAATGGCCTGGGCCGCTCCCTCATCTTTTCACGCGATCCCCATTGTGGCACTCTAATAGTTGCACAGAAAATATCAAAGGGCAAGTCCACAGATTTATTGTAAATTTTATAATGAACCATGGGGTTAGATGTGGACCAACTGAATCTAAAATCATGCACCACAGACATTGTTAGTTTAGCAAATTGGTGAGGTTCACCATCAATAAAACGTTCCAATCCTGCATTAGAGATTAGAGTTTGGAAGTCCTGCAGGATCCCGATAGCATTCATGAACTCTGAGCATGGGTAGATTGAGGGAAAAACTCCATCTTCACGGTGAACTCTCATCACCTCATGCACCTCTAGTTCATGTTGAAAGAGTTGGTATGCATTCTCCTCCATTTCTGAAATTTTTAACAAACCTCATAAAAAATGATTTTGAGACAAATAAATGTGGGAAACTACTATAGGGAGTTACAAGAGGACTAACATGCACCAAAATAACATTTCTAAGCAATAGAACAAGCATGCAAACTCATTTCACCTGCCACCTATTGAGCTAAAATACTCAAGAAATACTCCACTAAACAAAATTCTACTTGGACAATCAAAGGAGTCACATACCGGAGAACAAATGCTCCAAATCTCAGCAGCAAAGATGGGCTGAGCAAGGAGATCGAAAATCACGAGGAAGAACAGCAAGAACATGGGTTTGAGCTGAGGTGTGGAGATATTTCGGGATAGAGAATGAAGTGAGGGTGGAGAGGTAAGTGGAGGGCCAGGGGCCCCCTCACCATGCCACGGTGCGGCCAGGCTTGGGCCGTGCCACCATGTGGTGAGGTGGCATGGTGGGTCCCCCTGAGGTCTCCCAGATGCCTCTCTGCTCCATTTTTGACATAAAAATTTAAAAAGAATTTTCTGAAATTTTTCAAGAAACTTTATTTTCGAGGATTTTTCAGAAAATAATAAGAGAATAAAACTCGGGAAAATGAAGATGGAACAATAGAAAGCAAATCAAAACCAAGCTTACAACAGCTCTAAGATATTCTAATATGAAACTAAACAGCGGAAACAAAAATGAACAAGGTGGAAACAAAAGTAAATACGGTGAAAACATAGTGTTGTTCATTAAAAAACTGCTTTGTTAACAAGGTTGATCAAGTCTTGTTACCAAACCACTTTTCTATAAAGCAAAACTTTGCATTTCACTAAATGATGATGTTACCTCGATCTTGATAGGCATAGTCCCAACCATAATAATTTGATATTCTTCCTTGGGCTTTGGCCTTGAACAAATAATTTGACCAACTCCGATGGTCTCAATATTCTTGATTGAATTTAGAGCATATTTTCTATCAATCTTCTTGGGAAAATAGACCGTGTGCTCTTTATCATTGACATTAAAAGTTACTTTCCCTTGGTTGCAATCAATAACAGCACCTGTAGTGTTTAGAAAAGGTCTCCCAAGAATAATAGACATATTGTCATCTTCAGGCATTTCCAACACAACAAAGTCAGTTAATATCAAACAATTATTAGCAACTTGAACAAGAACATTCTCACATATACCAATAGGAATAGTAGTAGACTTATCAGTCATTTGGAAAGATATATCAGTTGATATCAACTTTTCTAGATCAAGTCTCTTATAGAGAGAAAAAGGCATCACACTAACTACAGCTTCCAAATCACATAAAGCAGTTCTAACATAGTTATTTTTAATAGAGCAAGGAATAGTTGGTATACCCGGATCTCCAAGTTTTTTCGGAACTTTACCATCAAAAGAGTAATTAGCAAGTAAAGTGGAAATTTCCTCACTAGGAATCTTCCTTTTGTTAGTAATAATATCTTTCATATACTTTAAATAAGGAGGCATTTTAATAGCATCAGTCAAAGGAATTTGCAAAAATAAAGGTCTCATCCATTCACAAAACCTATTTTAGTGTTCTTCTTCCTTAGATTTGTGTTTCTTACCAGGAAAAGGCATTGGTTTCTGCACCCAAGGTTTTCTCTCATTACCATACTTGTTGGCAATGAAGTCTTCCTTAGTGTACTTTTAATTCTTAGCAAGCTTTTCTGGTTCCTCTTCAACTTCTTCTTTATCAGAAGCATTACCACTCTCGGTTTCAGCATCAGAAATAGAAAGACTATTAGGATCCTTACCTGTTTCAAAAGATTCCGCAACTGTTTTGTGCTTCTTCTTCTTCTTCTTCTTGGAAGTATTACCATCACTTGTAGCTCGTTGAGAATCTTGCTCGATCCTCTTAGGATGTCCTTCAGGATATAAGGGATCTTGAGTAGTAGCATCACCTCTAGTGCGTATTTCACACGCTTGTTTTTCTCTTGCAGTATTAACTAGAAAATCTTTTTGCACCTTGGTAAGCTGATCAATTTGAGTCTGAACCATTTGAAAATGTTTAACAAGCATCTTCACATCATTGGAGGTTCTCTCCACAATATCCTGCAACTTGTTAATAGCTTAACAATGAAATTATCAAACTCATCTAAGCATTGATCAGGAGGTTTAGAGTAAGGAATATCTCTATTATCAAAGCGTTGGAGAGAGTGTACCTCAATAGTAGATGAGCGAGGGATTGGCTTACATAGTTCTTCTATAGGTGGTAGGTTCTTCACGTCTTCAGATTTAATACCCTTCTCCTTAAGAGATTTCTTGGCTTCTCTCATCACTTCATCATTTAATTCAATCATCCCTCTCTTCTTTGGTGTCGGCGCTGGTGTTGGTGTTGGCGTTGGTGTTGACTCAGCCATAGTCCAATCATCATGATTCCGGCTTATTTTAGCCATTAATTCTTCAGCTTCAGCTGGAGTCTTTTTCCTGAAAACACCACCAACACAACTATTCAAGTATGTCTTAGATTCAATAGTTATTCCATTATAAAATATATCAAAGAGTTCATTTTTAGGCAATGGCTCTCCAGGCAGTACTCTAATTAAAGAGCAAAACCTTCCCCATGATTCCGACAGTTTCTCTCCTTTTACCTGCTCAAAGTCAAAGATTTTCTGCAAAGCAGCATGTTGAGCACTAGCAGGAAAATATTTCTGAAAGAAAGCGTTAACCAAAGCAATAGGACTATCAATAGATCCAGGAGACAAATTATTAAACCAAGCTTTAGCTGCACCTTTCAATGAAAAAGGGAAAATCTTAGCAATAAAGTACATACGCAGCTTAGTATCATCAGAAAACAAATTACTCAAAGAAGAAAGCTCATTCATGTGCTCCATAGCACTCTTACTTTCAGTACCACAAAAAGGTTCTTTCTCAACAATAGATATGTAAGATAAATCCAAAGAGAAATCATAGTCTTTATCACTAATATGTATGGGAGAAGCAACAAACTTAGCATCAGGAGATAACTTGTATCTAACAGCACGTCTTGCAAGAAGATCTCTAATAGCATCAGCATCACTAGTAGTATGAGATTCATAAATAAAATCGTCATCTAACTCAATATAAGCCTCATCAAGATCGTCACTAGGGCATTCCCTAGACTCAGGTGAACTAGCAGGTGTAACAGTAGCGTTCCCCATTTGCTTAGTCCTAGCAATGGTAGCATCTAAAAAGGAACCTAACGAACCATTCTCATCAAGCACAGTAGAAGCATCATCAAAACTATCAGTAGCATTTTCAAGCTCAGCAGAAGAAGTAGCATGTGCATGCGGTGGTGTAAGAAACTTACTCATAACAGATGGCGAATCAAGAGCAATAGAGGTGTTCAGAGTCGTACCTCTTCTTGTAGTGGATGGAAATATAGGAACTTTTCCATCACGAGGTTTACCCATGATGAATGGATTGCAGCGAACTATATGAATCCCAAGTGAACTTACAAATAAAGCTATGCTCCCCGGCAACGGCGCCAGAAAATAGTCTTGATGACCCACAAGTATAGGGGATCGCAACAGTCTTCGAGGGAAGTAAAACCCAAATTTATTGATTCGACACAAGGGGAGCCAAAGAATATTTATAAGCCTTAACAGATGAGTTGTCAATTCAGCTGCACCTGGAAACAAACTTGCTCGCAGCGGTTTAGAAGTAGTAACAGTTTTATAGTGGTGATAGTAGTAAAATAGTAGAAACAATAATAAAGTAAAGACAATAATAGTAGCAATAGTAAATAGTAGAATTAAAATACTATAGGCATAGGGATGGATGAACGGGCGTTGCATGGATAAGATAATTCATGAAATCAACAAGACATGGGCAATTGCAGATAAATAATGATAAAGCATCCTAGTACTAAACAACCATAGGCATGTGTTCCGTATATAGTCGTACGTGCTCGCAATGAGAACTTGCACGACATCTTCTGTCCTACCAGCCTGTTTGCAGCAGGGCCTCAAGGGAATCTACTGGTAATTAAGGTACTCCTTTTAATAAAGTACCGGAGCAAAGCATTAACACTCGGTGAACATATGTGATCCTCACATCATAGCCATCCCCACTGGTTATCCCAATTGCTGTCACTTTGGGGCCTCGGGTTCCGGACAACGATATGTGTATACAACTTGCAGGTAAGATCATAAACAACAAGTATTATCATAAAACAATAACAAGTTCAGATCTGAGATCATGGCACTCGGGCCCAAAGTGACAAGCATTAAGCACAAAAAGTTGCAACAATGTCATAAGCACTAATAATAGATACTAGGCACCATGCCCTAACAATCTCATAGCAAATTACATGAATGATCTCATCCAATCCCTACCATCCCCTTCGCCTACAACGGGAATTACTCACACATGGATGGGGGAGTCATGGATGGTTGATGGAGAGACATCGGTGATGATGGTGATGAAGAGCTCCTCCAAATCCCCGTCTCGGCAGGGTGCCAGAATGGAGTTTCTGGTTCCAAATCGCGGTTTCTGATGGTGGTGGCGCAGCGGAACTCTATCTGGGAAAAACGCTGAACCCCCGATAGTTTCAGGTCAAAGGGTATACGTAGGCGAAAGGGGGGCTCACGGAGGCGGCTAGGGTGGTCTCACCACCCCCTGGCGCGGCCAGGCCTGGGCCGTGCCACCAGGTGGTGAGCCGGCCTCCCAGCCCCTCTCCGTCTCGTCTTCTGGCTCCGTGGGTTTTCTGGTAAAATAGGAATTTTGCAGTATTTTCCGGGATTTTTCCTGAAAGTTGGATTTCTGCACAAAAACAAGACACCAGGGCAATTCTGCTGAAAACAGCGTTAGTCTGTGTTAGTTGTGTTTAAAACACACAAATTAGAGGAGAAACAATAGCAAAAGTGTTCGGAAAAGTAGATACGTTTTGGATGTATCACTTCTCTATGAGAGGGCTCTATTTTTTTTTGAAATAGGCAGCATATCTCCGACCTCTTCATCAATCGATGCACACGTACAACCATATGCGAGGGCTCCATGTAAAAACCCTTGACCATTGTGGTCTTGACGATGGCGGCGTGATGCGTCGTTACCCTCCTGGGGGTGTTGTCGTGGAGATCCGATTCATTTCGATCTTGTTTCGGTGGCTTTGGTGGCAAGTCATGATTTTACATGTAATTTTTTGTTTATTTTTACCTATTGTATAAGAGGGTCTGCTCATCACCTTGTATAGATTCGACCGTTGTGGTTTTATTTATAAAACGGGACCAAAGCCTCTTTCTAGGAGACATTAACTGATGTGTCCTTGCTAGAATGGACAAAGCTATCCAGTACTGTACGAGATCCAAATCAAAAACAAAAATTCTCACACAAGATTCGTCAACAACTGTACATGGCCAAGGTATGCACATGCATGTACGCCACCACCTTTTTCCCATGCATGCACAGATGAGATGACTCCACCTCTTGCACTGCACTAGTACATGCCTCTGTTAACGAACGCGCTTTTTCCACTACGGGTTGGGGGTCCTTGTCTTATCCAATGGTCACCATTGCTCCAAGATTTGTGTATACAATTTTACAGTCACAACCTTAACATGTCTGCTTCGTGCCCCTATAGGAACGAAGATGTGCAGGTCCATCTTATCTCTCCTTATCTCCTCCCGACTGTCTCTCTCCACCGTGGACTCCCTCACCGTAGCATCCCCGCGCCGAAATAAATGCTCCAGATGGGAATACAAGTTTCTGAGTTGGTAGAATAATGTGTTCGATCAGGAACTTGCTATGTGCAGATGTGACATTACGTAATAACAAGAGGCGCAATGTGCAAAAATTGAAGGACTTCTTGATGTAAACTGGGTTAGGTTTCAGGACGTTTTTACAAAATATCAGCACCAATCTTGATGCAGCTAAGCGAAATGGACGGGTGTGATAAGACCGGGACGTCCATAACTATGCGATATTGCTTTTCCGCTCTGTTAACTGTTAACACCGGCAGCTTTTTGCGGCACTGATCGGCAAATTCAATTAATTAAGATTATACTCAGTGTAAACATCCATGCAAGGATGAATTCATTGGCTAGGATACATAGATGATTGGTAGACACCTTCTGCGCAAAAGACTTCAAATCAATCCGGCCGCGTCCGAGAAACTCAAAGTCGGATCTTGGGAAAGGGCGTGAGAAGATTACTTTGGCTCTACTTAACATTCCAATCGAGAAACAGCTGATTAGCCTCAAACTCTGCATTCTGAGATCTGACTTTTGATTAATATGTACTACACTTGATTACTGGAGCAAAGTACTGCTTAGAATATATATGCATAGCTTCGAGATCTCTAAGTATGCGTGTGTGCCTTGTAAATTTCACTCTTGGCCGGCTTAGGTGCCTTCTCCCGTTTTCTTTCCACCTTAGTTTGGTTTTTATCTTACTTGGATCACCGATGGATGTCATCAGTTAATTGTGCATAAGTGCATTTGTACACTTATGCAATAAACAAATTATTTGTACCAGTCAGTGATCACTTGGCTGGCTTTACGAATCAATTCACAATTTTTTCATACAAAATTCCAAAAAATGTTTTACATGTCATAATCATCTGCTCATCTAGTGCAAAAAAGTGTACTAGGTTTCATCTTTGGTTGTCTGTGCAAATCTTATTTCTCGGTTAACTTTACAGATTTGTTCATATATACAGATTATAAAAATGTTGGCCATGTTATAATAATTTGTTCACCCTTGTGCAAAAAAAAGTCACATATATATTCTCTAGTCTATAAATTTGTGAAATCTTGATAGATCATAGCATCGAATTGAAGATTCTCACCATTCGGTCAGAATTAGCAAAACCGAACGAAATGTGATGAAGAATTATCACAATATGCTCAACTGGTTCTAGAAAAACGAAAATGAAGAATTGTCACAAATATGCTCGATTGATTATATGAACTTAGATGGAGTAGGTGATCAGTTGATTGATTGATGTTTAACTGTAACAACTGCTATACACCATGCATATTATATATGCGGTCCAATATAATCCAAACCCAACCAAACTCACACTGTTCCTGGCCGGTCACTGAATAACAACAATATGGAATACTAGTACTAGAACATGATGAGATTCAGAGCTCTTGCAGCTGATTGGTTGATGTGGTATCTAGCTTGTTGCCTTGTTCTTGTTTTTCTTCTTTTATCGCCCAATTATAGTGAAATAATAGGTTTGGTAGCCCATGCATGATTAATTAGTTGCGGTCATCCAATCCAAAGACCTAGCTAGCTTTGACACCTGTTCTTGCCTGCAGATTTGCTAAGTACTCCTCTGATCAAGGTGACAAGCTACCTGCTAGCTATGAGAATTAACACCAAAGGTCACCTACTGCTATATAAGAGTATAGCTTAGTCTGTAAAGCTAGGAAAGCATAGTAGTATGAGGGGAGACGCATGCGTGCATGTCTTTAATCAGTTGTAGCTGATCAGGGACAAAGGAATATTGAGTCAGCAATAAAGGCCCTTTTCATGTCATGGATCCTAGCTACTGCCACTCTTGCATGGACTTAAGCTATAAGCTAACTAGAAATAATTAGTTCCCTACTTAACATATATGCCTCCTGTTTGTTTAGTTTGGACGGTTGGGATTTGACTGAGTAGTTGCTTCTTCATGCAAGCAGCTGCTTAAGCTGTCAAAACGAACTTGCAGGCTTGCAGCTGGTTGAATCCAGTACTAACTGTGCTAGTACTGTGGTTGATGCATGCTAGCTCAGGGAGTGATGCATGCATCTACTATATATTCAGTCAGTCAAGGAATTTGCTCAGATTCAGGGGAGATGATTTGTCATCTATCCATCCAAACAAGACTGAAAATGGGTGGGTCCTGCCTGATGCAATCACATGCATTGCTCTGCCATCTGAAAATAGGATCAAATCTGAAGGTGCTTGATGGATGGATGAGTCATATGGAGACCAAAACCATGTGACATGCCTGATTGGTTAGGTTCACTTGGCAATCATTTCAGCTGCTACCCTGCTAACATTCAGAGGGCCAAAAAGCAGGCTTCCTAATTGTCTTGCATAATGCTCCAACCATACGGACTAATCATTTACTTGCTTAGGTTGATCAGAGAATATAATTAAGTAACCCACAATTGATCAAAACAAAGAGAAGAACGTCCATCAATTTTTGTTGAAACTGGGGCAAAACTTTGCCTCATCCATTGATTAAGAAAGGAGTTTTAGGTAATATTACAAACGAGCCAAAGCTTGAGAATGGTTTTTTGTAGCCCAGGCTACATGTAGGCCGCTTATTTCAAAAAAATAATTAAAATGATATTTGTAAGTTTCAAAAAATTGTTAAAAAAATTGTGGATGTAGTCAATGGTGTGTACTCTACCAGTGTGTAAAATCTCAGTTTGAAAAACGTAGTATTCCAGGCTACACAAAAATAACAAAGTCTGACAAATTTTGAAGATTTGAAAAACGTCACTGTTCACTACTCAGATCTATAAATTTGTTATTTTTGCACAGGCCAGAATAATGAGTGTTTCGAATTGATTTTTTGCATACTGATAAAATAATTCATTATCTATATCAAGAATTTTGTTTTGGAATTTTTTTAAACTTTAAAATATCTTTTTTAGATTTTTTCAAAAACGAGCTATCTGTAGCTTGTCCTACACTTGGAGTTTTCGCCCAAAGCTTAGAATTTAAAGTCTACTCTCGCGGTATAATTGGCAAATGTTTTGCCTCCGCCCTACCCCATAAAATGGCTTCTCCTTTAAATTTTGCAACAACAATGATTGGCATGGTGGAGATGTTGCGAAAGACCCATAAGTGAGCATGGTGAAGGAGGCCAAAGATTTCAATGTGTATCAACCGTTGATCGAGGTTCACATTCAACGGCTGAGGTGCCTTTTTGAGAGGTAAAAGAAGAAAATCCTAGCCATCCTTGGTGGATGTGTGAGAGTGATCAAGAGCAAGGCAAGAATGTGGATGTTGTCGTGAGAGGGAGAGAGAACACACTAGAATATCAAAACCAAGTGAGAAGAGGAGGAGAAGAAGAAGAGCTAATTTTTATCCAGATTTATGAGATGTGACTGGTCTATCTCCAAGCTGGTGATTGGAGGCTCAAATATGCTTGAATTGGCTCTAAACTTGGTGAGTTTTTTCCTTACTTTGAGTATTTCGATCCGGTTACACAATTTATGATTTGAGTCGGTGAAGGTTCAGATTTGAGAGCGATTTTGTCACCGTTGAAGTTTTAGTACTGAGCAGTTTTGGGAGACGAATAGTTTGGATAGGCGGATGGTGTTGTTTGGTCAATATGGTGGGAACATACTACTTATCTACGAAGTTTCGTGTTGTTTGGATCTGCTGTTTAAGAGCGATTTTGCCGATTGCCAAAGAGGACAGAAACTGTGATGTCTCTGCTTTGTTGTATCTTACCTCTTGTGGTTGTTGTTGTTGCCGGTGAGCAACAAGGAGAAATATGTTATAATCTCTAGAGGTTCTAGAGAAGATTTTGTACCCATGTTGCTCATACTAGAACTTGCATGAATCATTTGGTCCACACCCGTGGGTTTTTCCTCCTCACGTTGAGGAGGTTTTCCATGTAAATATTTGTGTTATTTGTGTATTGTGCTTGCGTTTATATTTCCGCTGCATATCTATTGGTTGAAATTATCCTCTAAGTTTATTCATACAAACTAGTGGTGGTGCGTGCGGGTTGTATATCACATCCGCGGGGCTCAACATTTTCATCTAGTTCCATAAAGTTGATGAATGACTCCCACCATTCCTTGACTGAATGAAGATTACCAAGCCAAGAGATGCATATCCAAATCCTAAGGGAGTAGCGGCATTTGAAGAGAAGATGGTCCGCTGAGTTAAGGCTCCTATTTGCAGAACTTTTTCACTGCATGATCTTCTCTGTGTGTGATCTTTTCTGCAGCATTCTACGAGTTGCCCACGACTAATGACGACGCTAATCTGGTGGTGTAATGAACAGAGCGGTCATAGACATTAACAGGCCAAGTTAATCAGGCACACATTTTTGCGGCACAGAACTTAATCACAATTTTAAAAAATCTCATATATTCCAATTAATAGTATTATTCTGTAAAATGACTATGTTCCTGCGCTATGTACTCTATTGCTTATTTTAGTTCTATGCTTATGACTATGTCCCCAGAGTGTGCTGGTTGCTATGCTTAGCTTATCACGCTTATTTGTCAATCGCTCATACCGTGTAATCGATTATTTGCCTAACCACCGCGCCCCTGGGGCACACCACGGATCTAGTTGCATATCGATGTATGAACCTCCTAAAAGTTTCGTGGCTCACTCTAACCTCTAATTATGATCTACAATACACAATCTATTGTATTAGAATCGTCATAAATTATATTTTTATACTATATGCTTACAATATTATTAATGCTGATATGTTTTCTTATATTCTTTGTTGAAATTGACAAATTTTAACTTTGATTAAAGCTAGAACACGAGGTTTACCTAAAAAAAAAAAGCTAGAACACGAGGTAAATAAAAACGAAGGAAGTACAGACCGTTGTAAAGACTATCAAACGTACCGTCCTGCAGGCTAGCAACAGCGCATGTCCAAAGTAGCCATGCAACAAAGAAGTTTTCCGATTTTGTTTACCTTGCTATCAAAGTAGTACCAAATAATTTGCAATGTGAGGTTAATTATCACCGATTTTTGCACAGCAAAAACCAAACACGCCCACAGATCGGCTACCCAAAAAGACTGGATTCCGAACAAACTAGAGGTTAATTAGTTCTCATTTTCCAGACATCGACTTGGCGGAAACACATTCTCGTTTCCTTTTTTATAAAAAAAAGTCATAGCATCAAAAGTTAAAGGTTAGCTGGTCTCAGTTGAAGTTACATTGTAATGATCCAACATGAGTAACTAAGAACTCGGTTTGGTGCACACACAAGTCACAAACCATTTTCAGTAATCTCAGCAATGCAGCCTTAAGTGTAGTTCACAACAGTCATCAACACCCCACTTTGATTTCTGACAATCCTAATGTACAGCCAGTCTTGCTTCCCTTATGCTCCAGCTTCTAATCTACAAATTGTACCTCAGATGCAGCATCATTTGCAACTTCCTTTAGCAACTGTAAACATCTACATAGGCTAAATGAAAATATCAGTAGTGCATATTCAAAAGAACTACATGAAATTTGGCGTTAATATTGAATTTCAGTCGCAGCCCACTGGCCCGGGGGTCTGGGGAAGTTTTCCAAGCGCTATCACGGCTGCAGATTATACCTGGTATACTGATGATATTTTAAGCCTCATCATGCAGTCGTCATTCTGCTTAAACGGGTGCCCTGGTTCTTATGAGGTGCAGGTCCCATTGATGTAATCACCTGCGGCATGGTCATTCCTCCAGAAACAATTATTTCTGTAGAAATCATAATAGCAGAAACATAAGATTTAAAATTCTGGTAATTATGGAAAGAATGCTACTAAAAACACAATCAAACTTAGAACAAAGACCGCATGCTCTCCAAGTTAAAAATAAGCTTATGTTAGCTGGGATACAGATGTTACAAATAAACTAACAACAAGAGGATAAAATAATATCTGAGTGAATTCTAGCAGGGAACTTACAGAAAGCAACAAGTAATATTTGGAAATGAGGAGGAGCTTGAAAGGAGATCGTCAAAATAACTAACCTATCCCCTCTCGAATGGACAAATTGGGCCTTATAATTTCCGCAGAGTTCACCAAAAAGATATCACCAATATAAAGATGATTGGTTGGCACATAGACACTACACAGTTCTTCATCACCTTTGTCAGTCTGCAACGCAATGATAGATGGCCACCTCAGAATCCAACAAAAATAAAGTATATCAACGCATCCTTAATGAATGTGGTAAGCACAGGGATGTACAGTTGTACACAATCAGGGTAGCACTTATGTCAGTGTAAATTCTAGACAGAACAATGAATAACAAGAAAGGACCAAGGTCTCTCGACTCTGGAACACTTGTCCTTGATGTAACTTAGTAAACGAAATAATACATCATTTTCTAGAACTTGAGGCCTAAAATTCCATAGATTTTGGCATTTTTCCTCTGATTGAATGGACATGTTCAATTTTGTTTCTATTTGGCCTTATGTACACTTACCAGCAGATATTCTCTGAGACGAAGCCAGGTCTATTATTTGTCTTGACTTTAATGTGCAAAGGCTGACCTTTTCAGGGCTTAAACGGCAGGCCGATTTAAACTACATAAGACCTTATCTTTAGTTATTTTGGTGAATCTCTCATTATTGAGATCTAAAATGGTTCAGAAGTCACAGATCATGACTAATGGGTGCTATTTTCCTGAGACAGAATTATTTCAAAAATGGGGTAACACAGAAAAGAGCACAGAACTAGGATTTAATCTCTGTATAGCTTAGGAAAACCAACAATAATTATTCTCCACAGCATAATAATGCTATTTTATCTAGAATGAAGCTGAAGCATACACATGTGTATTCATGGCAGATGTTATTGAATCCATCTGTAGCAAGCGGTTTCTATAAATAAGTACCTGAAGAATCATGGTCGATGTTATGAACCCAAATGCATATTCACCAACACGGGGATGGCTAATTATTGCCACCTCTTTAAATGCTTCTGTATTTTGATCTGTCAATGAAGAATAGTACATAATAAGATTTCTGGTGGGACAGAAGGAATTATAAGGAAGATATTAAAAATAAAAAGATTCCAATGCCACCAGTTCGTCGATGCCTATGGAAACACAAATGTGGTGGATAGAAACACCAGTGTGTCACTATCAGGACTCATACGATCTTTTTTAAAAACTATTAACTCATGTGGTCTACTGGTCTTCATGTGGATTGTTCTATTAACTTCACAAGTTCGTGTAACTTTAAAAAAGAACTTGGCCTATAAACGTGTTCAACTCTTTATGAAGTATACTGGTAGTTGTACAAACTTCTACCCAATTAAGAATACATCGGTTTTGGATACACAAGTCATGCAACTGAGAGACTGATTTTAAGGAAGTCATTCATTAACAATGGAAATTATGAATGACAGAAATTTAAGAGAAGAACAAACATAGATTGTCGATAATCTAGAGCACTTAGTTGTATATATGAACAATTAATTACCTGGTGAAACAGCAGTGCTAACTTGCTTGGATGCAGAATATATGTGCCTTACAAATGGCATTTTCTTTATAAACCATTCTCCAACCCAGAACACAGTTGAGCCCACCCACGAAGACACAAATATCCCAACAATAAATATGAATACCAGGGACGTCACAAACCCAAGGCCTGAAATCAAGAAAGATTTTAGTACTTAGAATTAGGAAAATCATGAATACTTGTAGTGAGCAATAACAAATTGTTTTCAATAGCCCGAGGCTACTGATGCCTCATGTACTCAACGATTTCAGAGGATCTCAGTTTGTGTCGCTGTCTGGACCTCGGTACCACTTTAAAACGTAAAGCAAAGAGAGCAGTATAAACTAAATAAACCTTATCAGTCCCACAAAGAAAAAGAAAAATTTCTCTATGAACTCAAATTTCCATTTGTTAGATCCTGTTGTAGATTAAATTCAGATCATATACAAGCAAAAATTCTATAGCGACAGAAGTATACATCATACAAATAGAGTAATATACACATTACTGTTTTTCTAATGCTGCAATTTTACCATAACTATCATATGGCTAGACAGAAGTATGTGTGAAACAATTACCAAATATGTCGACTCCAAGCTTTGCATAGAGTGGACTGAAGAACCCATCGAAAAATCGAATGAACCACCATGTGATGAAGAACGTCACAGCAATAGGAAAAATAACCACACTGCAAAAGAAAAAAAAAGAATATTACGAAGGGATAACTTATAGGTCTATGAATCAGTTCTTGCCAAGCATACCATCCAGTCATAAACTTCCTTGACACCCAGCTTTGGAGAACAGCAAAGCATGCCTATTAAAGTGTCACACAGCAGGTTAAGTTTAAAATAACCAGTTTGAAAAAATATAGGAGTAGCATAGCATGCATAGAAGTACAATTCATTTGGGTAAAACGAGAAAATAAAACGAAGAACACAACATAACAATACCGGGTACAAGTATTGTCTACTTTGCTTGAACAATTTTGCACTATAGTACTTCGATGATGTTAAAATAATTGATGGATTCCTAAATAACACTTAAAGCTGGAAAAATGTACAGATAGCCAAAAATAAATATTTAACCAGTACAATTGCCCAGAGGACATTGTGAAATTTACGAGTTAGTCTAATGAGTTGGGGGTCCCAAAGACCAACACTAAGGAGCAGTTAACTACTTGCATTTACCAAATACCTATTGTTAGCTGCATATCCTCTAACAAAAATATCCTGTAGGGCCACTACTAACATGCATTTGCTAGCTATGAGAAAATAAAACAAATGCGCTTACTGCATGTTCTAATTCAAGACCAAGACAAGCCACATATCAGTAGCAGAAGTTATAGCAGACATGCAAGATCAGTAGATGATAGATTAAAATCTGCCATGCATCACATGGCACCTGATGCGCACGGGCTGGAGCTCTGTAATAACACAACTACACAAGCATATTCACCCCCAACATGACCGAGACACACTCACGGGGTCAATTTCTCAGATTGTTATAGTACGGGCCTAAACTAAACATCTGGCCAACACACAGTACGCATGAGCATGACGAACTAAGCAGCGCCAGTGCAACCATAATCAGGCCGCAAAACGCGAGGTCAACCTTGGGACTAATTTAGTCCTGAAGGCAGAAGCCTACCTATCAAAACGCGGCAGCGCAGGCCAGATCCGAGCGAGCAGCTACTACAAGGGTTTCCTCAACTCTAACAATCCCCGCCGCGCCGCATCGAGGGGGCAGCAGCAGCAGCAAGGGCTCTACAGATAAATGGAGGTAGATGGATCCGGACCTGGCGTGTGGAGGTGGCCGGCGAGCTGGGCCTCGGCGGCGACTTGACGGGGTCCTCCGGGTCGGCGGGCTCCGGCGGCTGGCCCATGGGCACGGGGACGTACTCCTTCTCCTCCGGCATTGCGGCGCGACGGAAGGTTCTCGAGGCAGGTGGGGGAGGGCGATGGGTTCGTCTGCTAGTACTGTGGCAGCAGCGGAGGAAGGATGAGGGGAGGCAGTTGGTGCGGTGGCGGAGTTTGGAAGGGATTCGTTCGCGTCGTGGAGTGAGCGGACTGCCCCACGCACGCCACCGTGTTGTACTTACTGGTGGGACCGGACGGGACGGGGCCCGCGTGTCAGTGGGGGTTTGAGGGGGAGCTGGTGGGTCCCAGGAGCTGGTGTCGCGTGGGCCGAGCCGCGGGAGGAGGCGTAGGGGACGGCGGAGGTTGCGGGTTTTGCAAGCCGGGCCGGCGCGGCGCGGGTCAGGGTCAAATTCCGTCGGCAGGTCGTCGGTGACTGACTCGGATGGATAGTCACCGCAGCTGCGTGTATTGTTGTTTCGAAAGCGGAAAGACGACGAGGTTACGATTTTGGGTAAATCATGTACAGTATATATGCATTTTTTCTTATAGATGCACTTTTCTCTCATATATATATGCATTTTTTCTTCGTCTTCTTGAGAGCAGGTCAGTTTTTATTTTTGAAGGGAATGAGAGCAAGTCAGATGTCCACGTCTGATCGTGGTGGGGCCGTTTGCTTTTGGGCCGTTAAGCTTGGATTAGATATCAAGAGCGGACGTTTGGAGCTCGAAATTTGAAGCCGTAAAAATTTGAATTTGGACGCTTTAATTTTTTTTAAAGAAATACCATGATGTAAAGAATGTTGTATTTTATCAGTGTGTAATTTTTCAGAACAAATATGTTGTAGTTTTGGCTCAACAAAAATAACAAATTGAGATTTTGTCCTTGATGAACAGTATACAACTTTGTCTTTTTGTGCGATTTTATTATTTTTACATAGCTAAAATAGAACGTATTTTGTTTGAAAAATTTACGCAATGATAGAGTACAACATTGTGTACATCTAGGTATTTTTTTTGGAATTTTTCAAAGTGTTAAAATTCGAAATTTTGAAACATCTAATTCGAATTTTTTAAAGTGATGAACATTTGGAGTTTCGCTTAGATAGCCTTATACTCTAGGTTGGGGCTATGGGCTGGACTTGTTTCCCGTTGGTGATTTTTTTCCATCCAATTATTTGCATATGTTCCACTCATTTTTATTTTGCACATGCTTGTGGAAAGACGGGTTTCTTTTGTGACCTGTGCAAAAATATTAAAAAAATTGGTGCATAAACTATATGGAAAAAAATCATTTTACACCCGCCACAAAAATATCTTTTTCGTAAAACTTTCTGTGCGAACAAATAATGTTTGGATGTACATACACATGTTTTTTTTCAGAATTTTTAGATAGTGTAAAATAAATATTTTAGATTATTATTTTTGAATCTACACCTGTGAGCCAAGTGGATTTCCAATCCGAATCTTGTTTTATTGTCTTAGTTTTTTTTCAGGTGTCTCTTGAAGGATGAACTTCCATATACTACCTCTTAGGAAATTTTTCTGAGGACAACTCTCCCTGCTTCTTTTCATGACACTATCGTCTAGGTGCAATGTGCGCTCACAAGAGCTCTCGGACCTTTCACAATGCAGATAATAGTGCAACTATTGTTTTTCAAAAGTGCACATGTCTTTAGTTGATTTTTCACTTGTATATTTGTTTTCCAATGGTTTTTCAACTTTAAGTACACATGGTTTGCATACTTTTTTTGAAGGGGCAACTTGTGTACTTGCAATGTGCAAGTAGTTCTCTATGTCTAATGTCTTTGTTGACAAATGTTTTTTATACTGTTCAATTGAAGAAGCGGTTTTGAAATCATAGTTGACTCCAAGCTTTGCATAGAGTGGACTGAAGAACCCATCGAAAAATCGAATGAACCACCATGTGATGAAGAACGTCACAGCAATAGGAAAAATAACCACACTGCAAAAGAAAAAAAAAGAATATTACGAAGGGATAACTTATAGGTCTATGAATCAGTTCTTGCCAAGCATACCATCCAGTCATAAACTTCCTTGACACCCAGCTTTGGAGAACAGCAAAGCATGCCTATTAAAGTGTCACACAGCAGGTTAAGTTTAAAATAACCAGTTTGAAAAAATATAGGAGTAGCATAGCATGCATAGAAGTACAATTCATTTGGGTAAAACGAGAAAATAAAACGAAGAACACAACATAACAATACCGGGTACAAGTATTGTCTACTTTGCTTGAACAATTTTGCACTATAGTACTTCGATGATGTTAAAATAATTGATGGATTCCTAAATAACACTTAAAGCTGGAAAAATGTACAGATAGCCAAAAATAAATATTTAACCAGTACAATTGCCCAGAGGACATTGTGAAATTTACGAGTTAGTCTAATGAGTTGGGGGTCCCAAAGACCAACACTAAGGAGCAGTTAACTACTTGCATTTACCAAATACCTATTGTTAGCTGCATATCCTCTAACAAAAATATCCTGTAGGGCCACTACTAACATGCATTTGCTAGCTATGAGAAAATAAAACAAATGCGCTTACTGCATGTTCTAATTCAAGACCAAGACAAGCCACATATCAGTAGCAGAAGTTATAGCAGACATGCAAGATCAGTAGATGATAGATTAAAATCTGCCATGCATCACATGGCACCTGATGCGCACGGGCTGGAGCTCTGTAATAACACAACTACACAAGCATATTCACCCCCAACATGACCGAGACACACTCACGGGGTCAATTTCTCAGATTGTTATAGTACGGGCCTAAACTAAACATCTGGCCAACACACAGTACGCATGAGCATGACGAACTAAGCAGCGCCAGTGCAACCATAATCAGGCCGCAAAACGCGAGGTCAACCTTGGGACTAATTTAGTCCTGAAGGCAGAAGCCTACCTATCAAAACGCGGCAGCGCAGGCCAGATCCGAGCGAGCAGCTACTACAAGGGTTTCCTCAACTCTAACAATCCCCGCCGCGCCGCATCGAGGGGGCAGCAGCAGCAGCAAGGGCTCTACAGATAAATGGAGGTAGATGGATCCGGACCTGGCGTGTGGAGGTGGCCGGCGAGCTGGGCCTCGGCGGCGACTTGACGGGGTCCTCCGGGTCGGCGGGCTCCGGCGGCTGGCCCATGGGCACGGGGACGTACTCCTTCTCCTCCGGCATTGCGGCGCGACGGAAGGTTCTCGAGGCAGGTGGGGGAGGGCGATGGGTTCGTCTGCTAGTACTGTGGCAGCAGCGGAGGAAGGATGAGGGGAGGCAGTTGGTGCGGTGGCGGAGTTTGGAAGGGATTCGTTCGCGTCGTGGAGTGAGCGGACTGCCCCACGCACGCCACCGTGTTGTACTTACTGGTGGGACCGGACGGGACGGGGCCCGCGTGTCAGTGGGGGTTTGAGGGGGAGCTGGTGGGTCCCAGGAGCTGGTGTCGCGTGGGCCGAGCCGCGGGAGGAGGCGTAGGGGACGGCGGAGGTTGCGGGTTTTGCAAGCCGGGCCGGCGCGGCGCGGGTCAGGGTCAAATTCCGTCGGCAGGTCGTCGGTGACTGACTCGGATGGATAGTCACCGCAGCTGCGTGTATTGTTGTTTCGAAAGCGGAAAGACGACGAGGTTACGATTTTGGGTAAATCATGTACAGTATATATGCATTTTTTCTTATAGATGCACTTTTCTCTCATATATATATGCATTTTTTCTTCGTCTTCTTGAGAGCAGGTCAGTTTTTATTTTTGAAGGGAATGAGAGCAAGTCAGATGTCCACGTCTGATCGTGGTGGGGCCGTTTGCTTTTGGGCCGTTAAGCTTGGATTAGATATCAAGAGCGGACGTTTGGAGCTCGAAATTTGAAGCCGTAAAAATTTGAATTTGGACGCTTTAATTTTTTTTAAAGAAATACCATGATGTAAAGAATGTTGTATTTTATCAGTGTGTAATTTTTCAGAACAAATATGTTGTAGTTTTGGCTCAACAAAAATAACAAATTGAGATTTTGTCCTTGATGAACAGTATACAACTTTGTCTTTTTGTGCGATTTTATTATTTTTACATAGCTAAAATAGAACGTATTTTGTTTGAAAAATTTACGCAATGATAGAGTACAACATTGTGTACATCTAGGTATTTTTTTTGGAATTTTTCAAAGTGTTAAAATTCGAAATTTTGAAACATCTAATTCGAATTTTTTAAAGTGATGAACATTTGGAGTTTCGCTTAGATAGCCTTATACTCTAGGTTGGGGCTATGGGCTGGACTTGTTTCCCGTTGGTGATTTTTTTCCATCCAATTATTTGCATATGTTCCACTCATTTTTATTTTGCACATGCTTGTGGAAAGACGGGTTTCTTTTGTGACCTGTGCAAAAATATTAAAAAAATTGGTGCATAAACTATATGGAAAAAAATCATTTTACACCCGCCACAAAAATATCTTTTTCGTAAAACTTTCTGTGCGAACAAATAATGTTTGGATGTACATACACATGTTTTTTTTCAGAATTTTTAGATAGTGTAAAATAAATATTTTAGATTATTATTTTTGAATCTACACCTGTGAGCCAAGTGGATTTCCAATCCGAATCTTGTTTTATTGTCTTAGTTTTTTTTCAGGTGTCTCTTGAAGGATGAACTTCCATATACTACCTCTTAGGAAATTTTTCTGAGGACAACTCTCCCTGCTTCTTTTCATGACACTATCGTCTAGGTGCAATGTGCGCTCACAAGAGCTCTCGGACCTTTCACAATGCAGATAATAGTGCAACTATTGTTTTTCAAAAGTGCACATGTCTTTAGTTGATTTTTCACTTGTATATTTGTTTTCCAATGGTTTTTCAACTTTAAGTACACATGGTTTGCATACTTTTTTTGAAGGGGCAACTTGTGTACTTGCAATGTGCAAGTAGTTCTCTATGTCTAATGTCTTTGTTGACAAATGTTTTTTATACTGTTCAATTGAAGAAGCGGTTTTGAAATCATAGTTGACTCCAAGCTTTGCATAGAGTGGACTGAAGAACCCATCGAAAAATCGAATGAACCACCATGTGATGAAGAACGTCACAGCAATAGGAAAAATAACCACACTGCAAAAGAAAAAAAAAGAATATTACGAAGGGATAACTTATAGGTCTATGAATCAGTTCTTGCCAAGCATACCATCCAGTCATAAACTTCCTTGACACCCAGCTTTGGAGAACAGCAAAGCATGCCTATTAAAGTGTCACACAGCAGGTTAAGTTTAAAATAACCAGTTTGAAAAAATATAGGAGTAGCATAGCATGCATAGAAGTACAATTCATTTGGGTAAAACGAGAAAATAAAACGAAGAACACAACATAACAATACCGGGTACAAGTATTGTCTACTTTGCTTGAACAATTTTGCACTATAGTACTTCGATGATGTTAAAATAATTGATGGATTCCTAAATAACACTTAAAGCTGGAAAAATGTACAGATAGCCAAAAATAAATATTTAACCAGTACAATTGCCCAGAGGACATTGTGAAATTTACGAGTTAGTCTAATGAGTTGGGGGTCCCAAAGACCAACACTAAGGAGCAGTTAACTACTTGCATTTACCAAATACCTATTGTTAGCTGCATATCCTCTAACAAAAATATCCTGTAGGGCCACTACTAACATGCATTTGCTAGCTATGAGAAAATAAAACAAATGCGCTTACTGCATGTTCTAATTCAAGACCAAGACAAGCCACATATCAGTAGCAGAAGTTATAGCAGACATGCAAGATCAGTAGATGATAGATTAAAATCTGCCATGCATCACATGGCACCTGATGCGCACGGGCTGGAGCTCTGTAATAACACAACTACACAAGCATATTCACCCCCAACATGACCGAGACACACTCACGGGGTCAATTTCTCAGATTGTTATAGTACGGGCCTAAACTAAACATCTGGCCAACACACAGTACGCATGAGCATGACGAACTAAGCAGCGCCAGTGCAACCATAATCAGGCCGCAAAACGCGAGGTCAACCTTGGGACTAATTTAGTCCTGAAGGCAGAAGCCTACCTATCAAAACGCGGCAGCGCAGGCCAGATCCGAGCGAGCAGCTACTACAAGGGTTTCCTCAACTCTAACAATCCCCGCCGCGCCGCATCGAGGGGGCAGCAGCAGCAGCAAGGGCTCTACAGATAAATGGAGGTAGATGGATCCGGACCTGGCGTGTGGAGGTGGCCGGCGAGCTGGGCCTCGGCGGCGACTTGACGGGGTCCTCCGGGTCGGCGGGCTCCGGCGGCTGGCCCATGGGCACGGGGACGTACTCCTTCTCCTCCGGCATTGCGGCGCGACGGAAGGTTCTCGAGGCAGGTGGGGGAGGGCGATGGGTTCGTCTGCTAGTACTGTGGCAGCAGCGGAGGAAGGATGAGGGGAGGCAGTTGGTGCGGTGGCGGAGTTTGGAAGGGATTCGTTCGCGTCGTGGAGTGAGCGGACTGCCCCACGCACGCCACCGTGTTGTACTTACTGGTGGGACCGGACGGGACGGGGCCCGCGTGTCAGTGGGGGTTTGAGGGGGAGCTGGTGGGTCCCAGGAGCTGGTGTCGCGTGGGCCGAGCCGCGGGAGGAGGCGTAGGGGACGGCGGAGGTTGCGGGTTTTGCAAGCCGGGCCGGCGCGGCGCGGGTCAGGGTCAAATTCCGTCGGCAGGTCGTCGGTGACTGACTCGGATGGATAGTCACCGCAGCTGCGTGTATTGTTGTTTCGAAAGCGGAAAGACGACGAGGTTACGATTTTGGGTAAATCATGTACAGTATATGCATTTTTTCTTATAGATGCACTTTTCTCTCATATATATATGCATTTTTTCTTCGTCTTCTTGAGAGCAGGTCAGTTTTTATTTTTGAAGGGAATGAGAGCAAGTCAGATGTCCACGTCTGATCGTGGTGGGGCCGTTTGCTTTTGGGCCGTTAAGCTTGGATTAGATATCAAGAGCGGACGTTTGGAGCTCGAAATTTGAAGCCGTAAAAATTTGAATTTGGACGCTTTAATTTTTTTTAAAGAAATACCATGATGTAAAGAATGTTGTATTTTATCAGTGTGTAATTTTTCAGAACAAATATGTTGTAGTTTTGGCTCAACAAAAATAACAAATTGAGATTTTGTCCTTGATGAACAGTATACAACTTTGTCTTTTTGTGCGATTTTATTATTTTTACATAGCTAAAATAGAACGTATTTTGTTTGAAAAATTTACGCAATGATAGAGTACAACATTGTGTACATCTAGGTATTTTTTTTGGAATTTTTCAAAGTGTTAAAATTCGAAATTTTGAAACATCTAATTCGAATTTTTTAAAGTGATGAACATTTGGAGTTTCGCTTAGATAGCCTTATACTCTAGGTTGGGGCTATGGGCTGGACTTGTTTCCCGTTGGTGATTTTTTTCCATCCAATTATTTGCATATGTTCCACTCATTTTTATTTTGCACATGCTTGTGGAAAGACGGGTTTCTTTTGTGACCTGTGCAAAAATATTAAAAAAATTGGTGCATAAACTATATGGAAAAAAATCATTTTACACCCGCCACAAAAATATCTTTTTCGTAAAACTTTCTGTGCGAACAAATAATGTTTGGATGTACATACACATGTTTTTTTTTCAGAATTTTTAGATAGTGTAAAATAAATATTTTAGATTATTATTTTTGAATCTACACCTGTGAGCCAAGTGGATTTCCAATCCGAATCTTGTTTTATTGTCTTAGTTTTTTTTCAGGTGTCTCTTGAAGGATGAACTTCCATATACTACCTCTTAGGAAATTTTTCTGAGGACAACTCTCCCTGCTTCTTTTCATGACACTATCGTCTAGGTGCAATGTGCGCTCACAAGAGCTCTCGGACCTTTCACAATGCAGATAATAGTGCAACTATTGTTTTTCAAAAGTGCACATGTCTTTAGTTGATTTTTCACTTGTATATTTGTTTTCCAATGGTTTTTCAACTTTAAGTACACATGGTTTGCATACTTTTTTTGAAGGGGCAACTTGTGTACTTGCAATGTGCAAGTAGTTCTCTATGTCTAATGTCTTTGTTGACAAATGTTTTTTATACTGTTCAATTGAAGAAGCGGTTTTGAAATCATAGTTGACTAATCAGCAATCAAAGCAATTCATCCAACAAAATTCTACTTTTTAGGCCATGAAGGGTCTAGATATTTTCTCCCATTAAAGTGGTGTAGTTACAATTTACATTTAGGTCCTCAGAAAGTAGACAATTACAACACATACCCTAGACTTAGCAAATAGGACACTACACCAGATAAGAAAAACGCAATCATGTCCTTTGACATCACTCATGCAACCTTCTTCTACGACATCAGGGACTAGACCTACTTTTTTTGAAGCATAAGATGCGCTCCACCTTGTGTCATTCATAGGGCCTCAGGATAGAGGTTGAGCAAGTGCTAGCAAATGACGTTGGAGACATGGAGCTGCCCGTCAACCATCTGAGTCGGCGGTCAATACTAGACCACCGAGATTCAACATGTTCTTGCAGTACCCCAAAATCCCAGCATCGCCTAGACTTGCCTTCTCTCCCTACCACAATCATGCAGACCAGGAACAACAACAAATCTCGTAGATAGCGGGAAGCATGACACCTCCATGTCTTCTTGTAGATGTAGAGATACCAACAGCTTCCCTCCCACGCTTCTGCCTCTGATCCTTGCAACACCATACCGAGAAGGAACACCACCGGCTAGCACCAGTTCTGTCCCTGAAGAGAATCCGACGCCTCTCTATTGGGGATCATGCAAGCGCAAAGCAAAAAAAATTCTAGCGCATAAACTAAGATCAAGATTGCAAAGAGGAGGCAAAGGTTCACATACCCTCGTAGATCGAGCTAGCGGAAAGTTGTCGATGACGAGGTTAATGTAGTCATGAGCCGATTTCCGCAACTAATATTAGTTAGTCGCGAGAAGATGCTTACGACCTGCCTGGATAGGACCCAAATTGTCAGTGAGAGTTCACTGGGAGAACATGGATCCCGATAGCAGGTGTCCCGTGGGAGACGGCGGAGGTTGCGGGTTCAGAAGCGGGGCCGACGTGATTCAGGGTTAAATTCCGTCAGCCGATCATCGCTGACTAACTCGGTCACCGCAACTGTGCTTGTGGTTTCAAAAGTAGAAAGAGTGGTTTACAGTTTGGATAAATCATGTGGCAAGTTTTTTCTTCTTTAGAACATGTCATTTTTTTAGAGTGAGAGCAGGTCAGATGTCCAAGTATGATCGTGTTGGGTCGTTAAGCTTAGATAGCCTTATACAACTTGACCAATTTAGGCTGGGGCTATGGGCTGGACTAGACTCGGGCCACTTATTTGTTCTTTCCTGTTAGTGATCTTTTTCATCTATTTATTCGCACATGCCTGTCTAAAAAAAAATTACACATGCAAAGACCATCCTAATCTGAACATTCTTTTTTCACACAGAAAGTTTTGTGAAAGATAGATACTTTTGAGGCATGTGTACAAAGACAAAAAATAGTCTTGTGAATATGCTATTTGGAGCACCGAAAAATATCTTTTTTATACATGGCACAAAAAGTATCTTTTTTTGCAAAACTTTGTGAGCGTACAAAGAATGTTTGGATGCACATCGAAAAAATCATATTTTTTAAACATATTAAATACATATTTTTTAGATAATTGTTGCATCTACACCATGAGCCAAAGTGGATTTTCAGTACTAATCTTATTTTATCGTCCGGGTTTTTGTGGGGTGTCCCTAAAAGGATGAACTTCCATATAGTACATTTTAGGAAACTTATTATGAGGACACTTCTTCGCACTTCTTTTCACGACACCACCGTCTAGGTGCAAGGTGTAGTGCGCGCTCACAAGAGCTCTGAGGCCTACCACAATACACATAAATGTGTAACAATTTATTTTTAACCTGCATTTGTATTTAGTTGATTATTCACTTGTATATTTGTTTTTCAATGGTTTTTGAACTTTATATATACATGATTTGCATATTGTTTTTGAATGGGTTACTTGTATATTTGTAATGTGCAAGTAGTTCACTATGTCTAATGTGTCTAGGTTGGTAGGTTTTTTTTTCCGGCGTTTAATTGACGAAGCGGTTTTGAGATCTCAGTTTACTCATCAGCATTCAAACCAATTCATTCAACAAAATTCTTCATTTTTCTTGAGCCGGGAGAGGCCCGAAAGGATCTAGGTATTGTCTCCCAATAAAGTTGTGCAGTAGTCACAGTATATGTAGGTCCTAAAAAATAGACAATTACCACATATACCCTAGATTTAGCAAAGAGGACCATAAGATAAGAAAACATAATCATATCCTTGACATCACTGGAAAACGCAGGCGACCTTCTTCTCCGACATCAGGGACTAGACCACCTGTTTTGAAGCCGAAGATGTGCACCGCCTTGTGTCATTCACAGGGCCTCAAGATGGAGGTTGAGCAAGCGCCAACAGACAATGTTGGCGACATGGAATTGTCTGTCAGCCATCTGAGTCGATGGTCAATCCTAGACCACCGAGATTGAACAACATGTTATTGTGATATCCCAAATTCCCGGCACCTGCTAGACACACCTTCTCTCCCTACTGCTACCATGCCGACCACGAGAATGTGTGTTTGTGAGCATCTATGTTGTACTTGTTCTTAAAAAATAAATCTAAGTTTGCTCCACTAAACACGTGATCAAGAAATCGATTTTATTTTTCCACAGAGTGTTAAAAGACCATGATTTCCCTTTTTCATTTCAAAGGAACACATGACTAGACGATCACATGATTAGCATCAACAAAGGAAATTAACGAACATTACAGTACTCTGGTGCACCCCTAGCTTCCTTGGCTTCCTGTAAGGGGTGCATCGCTGCATCTTGAACACGACCGTACCATCGGTGCACATCTGAGCTGCCCCGGTGTTGCAGGCTTGCAGCCACTCTTTTTCTCGAAGGAAAAAAGAAACTACTATTGCGGACGAGGTGGCGGCGGATATGGGCTCGAACCGGACCAAGAACCCGTAGTCGCCGGGTAGGTCCACGTCGTCTCCGGCTGCCATGCCCACTGCGAGGCGTCGCCGTGCTCCGGCGCTGCACCGCCGTAGCCCGAAGCAGAGGAAGCATAAGAGGACGGCACAGATGCCACGGTGACAGTGGAGTCCGGGAACGAGTAGGACCCCGAAGAAGAGCTACTGATGCCGCCGCCGCCACCGCCGCCGCCGTAGTACGATGGATAGCCGCCACCCCCGCCTCCGTGCAGAAGCATCTGGTACTGCAGGTAGTCCGAGACGGCGCCGGCCGGGTAGGCTGCCGCGGAAGACCCCATCGTCGGCGTCGACGAGTTGGCGGCGGTGGCGGCCGGAGTGGTAGTGAGGCGCGCGTCCTCGGGGAAGTTGAGCTTTGCGCGGCTGCCGCGGAAGCGGAGCGCCGCCTCGTCGTAGGCGCGCGCGGCGGCCTCGGCGGTCTCGAAGGTGCCGAGCCACACGCGGGCGGCCTTGTGCGGGTCGCGGATCTCCGCCGCCCACTTGCCCCACGGCCTCTGCCGCACGCCGCGGTACCGCCGCTCCGGCGCCGCCGCCTGCTGATCAGCTGCCGCCGCCGCCTCGCCGGCGTACGTGGGCGAGTAGTGCTGCTCCCCCATAGCCGCCGCGTGCTCTTGGTGCCCTGCCGATGGAGATGGTAGGCGATCATATATATGCGCGAAAGGGCAGCACGAAAAATTTGACTTCTCCGTTGTTCCTATCGCTCGGTCGCGCTATACTCATCCTATACCGTATACGGTTGCGGATACGTACGCGTATTTTTGTTGCCACTTACTGGTATACGCATGTGGACCATTCATCTGTATCGACCAGCTGCGAGCACGTGGACAGCGTTCCTACCGTTCGTGTAGAGTGTGCTGATATGGGGAAGAGGTTGGTGTATTTGTTGTGTTGCACGAGTGCACTGAACCGTATTCTGTTATTTTCCCACTGTTCTTTCTTGATGTATGTATAACAGACGATCGATTGATCCATGCATGCGTGTAATGCATGAATATCGTTAGCTCTATGACGTGCTTACGTCGCTAGCAGTACTCCTCCTATTGCAAGCAAAGCATTCTCCACTGTACTCTGAAAGTCTGAATATTTTATCGCTAACAACTTGGGAACACGTCACTAACGTTAACAGTTTAACACCAGGCAGCACACCAACCTTTAGATTCTGCATGACTAACACATGCTGAAAATTAACAAACACAAACTTCGCTCAAAATCAAAGAAAAAGACGGGGAAAACAGAAAGGAAAAGCAGTGACTAGCTAGACACCGACCTGCAAACGCAAACATTCTCTTCTTAGAAATAAACAACGAACAACCAGTCCTCACCTGCTGCGGCGAGCTGATCCGGCGTCGGCGCGCCATGATAGCTCCCCCGCGCGTGCGCGTAGCTTCCCATTGCCGCCGGATTGTTATCCCAGCCGCCGTCGCACTGGTCGTCGCCGCCGGACACGACCCTGGCCAGCGCCGACACCATGGTCGACATCTCCTGCGCCTGGTACTCCCCGGACAGCACCGGCGCCGCGTCTACCTCCCAACAACCATTCTCTTCTGCCATCTTGTATCAAGCTCGCAGAACCTCCGGCAATGCCGGCGCCGCTCGAATGTAGCCGCCGTTCGAGTAGGCTGAGTTAGGCTGGACGATCCAGTGACAAGCTAGAGCTCAGCTTCAACTTGGATCCGCTGATTCCACTCGACGAGTGAGACTTGCGGCTATATATACACACTACACAGAAACGAGATGACGAGAAGTTGAGCAGACGATACAAAGAAGAATGGTAGGAGGGTGGCAAAGCTAGAGCTAGCTCGATCAGCGCGGCCTCGGTTAAGCAGCTAGCCGCCAAATGAAAGTGAGTGCTCTGTGTTCAGATCGGCTTAGACCGAGTCCACGCTGACCAGTGCTCACTTACAGCAAAGTAGGCGACGACCCATCAGCTCGTTGCAGTAGATCGATGAGCTAGATCTGGCAAGGGGTAGAGAGCTACATTAGTTTAGCGGCGCGATTAGGCAAACTGGGAGATCAGAGACCGATCGATCGGCGATGTTCGTACTCTGTAATAGCACCAAAACTAGGAAATTCACTTAAGTTAAAACTATGTATTCCCTTCAATCGAAAATAACTGTCGGTGGCCTAGTACAAACTTTATACTAAGTTAGTATAAAATCACTGACACTTATTTCCGATCGAAAGGAGTAATATATATAGCAGCATTTCTCAATCTTTTCACGTACAATTAAGGACCGTTGTCCAGAAACATGAGCGCGTGGTTTACGGCTGGCAACTTGCTAGGACCAAGTGACGTGGTCCAGGCGTGCATGCACCCAAATGTTTCATCGCATAGCCGGTCAAGCTAGCGCTGGGCGGCGCGCCATGCACCTTCGAAGCAAGTTCTCTTCATGTTTTCTTCTTTTCGAAATAACGATAACGATAAGCACTGACTCTGCATCAACTAATGTACACAAACCTATTTTTATTACGACATTCAAATAGCAGTACTATTACAACTCCATTGAAACAAAAGAAAGCATGCCCGGAGTCGACTAATATATATATCGTTAGGCTGTGAATATCCTTACAATCATCAAAAGCCAATTGCATCTATTGAGCTTATTCAATGGGACAAAGAAAGGCCATAGCCAAATCTAGTGCATAGCCAAAAGAATAACCTGTAAAAATGGGTACCACTCTGTTCCATAATTTGTTGTGGTTTTAGTTTAAATTTAGACAAAATGCACGACAAGAATTATGAATTGGAGCAAGTACATTCCATCTTGTTAAAATAATGTTGTTACTACATGTTCAAATACATCAACATAAAGCTCACACCATTGTTGCAGAGGCTGGGTGTAATTGGTATCTCCGTGATATTAATATATATTTATTATTGAAAAAATGTGTATTAAATCCTTATTTTTCTTATTGATTCTATTTAACAAATTTCTAAACATGTTATTAGTAATATTGGTTGGTGAAGAAATATTATAAGCATATAATCTCTCCGTTCATAAATATAAGATGTTTTAGCTTTGTGAAGCAAATGTATCTAGACAAATTTTAGTGTGTATATTTGAGTGGACCTACATACTAAAAGGTATCTAGACAAATTTTAGTGTGTATATTTGAGTGGACCTACATACTAAAAGATGTCTAGATACATTTGCTTCACAAAGCTAAAATATCTTATATTTACAAACAGAGGAAGTACACGATACGACCGAAAGGACATGAAATAAACAAATGCTCAATTGTCACCTTGAGTCAAGGAAGCAGCTTTTTCTTACAACGTTGCTAATTCTTTCTAGCCAAGGTCTCTCCATGTGCAGTAAAAAAAATGTCCTCTCGATGTGGCACAATCAAATCTTCTCCGGCTGCTTTAGAAGCAATGCCCTGCGAAGTAAGTTCTTCTCCATTCGGAAAGTTCTCCGGCCACGTCCAGATTCGGCTCTCCTTCTAACTTTCTCCTCGAGTCGAGGTGTCGTTCAACGGGTTTTCCACGTCGCGGCGCGCATCGGTCTCTTCCTGGTCGATCGGGCACGCGCGCACGCACGTGCATGCACGGATTATTACGTACACATGCCAAATTAGCACGCAGGCCTCCCGGAATGTTCTATGAAATCGAGACTACGAATGGACTATCAGCAGGGGCTGGGGATCGGTCATGGTAATTGGCTCAGGTGAAGTTACTGAACACAGCTCCCTTGCCTTGCTGAAACATGAAATAATTTATGTGCATGTGCTAACTTCTTAACAACACTAAATTGATTCCTCCCATCTGCTTGTACGGTGACGGTGGACGGTGGTGGACTGGTCCGGTCAACAGACACTGTTGAATATCGCGTATAATAATGGTACTATATAAATTTGTTTAGCCAGATTATGTACTGTACTAGCATCACGGTAGAGTTTTCTTTTGGAGAGTTGCCACTTGCCAAAGGCCCGTGTGCGTCCCTGATTTCATATCCGATATACACAATCCGACACTCAGGTTGACCAGCAGGTCCATGTCACTAAAGTGCTCGTGTCAGATCACACTACAGTAAACTAAGCCTCCAAGTATGTTTAAGTACAACCTTTTGTCTGCAAATTAGACATTTTTTATCTTTAGTTTCTGGTGTCCAATGTGGGATGTTGACTATGACTTTCATTGGTGACATCGTAGCAAAAAGAAAATGCAGAGACTAAAATATTTTTTTTTCCAAAAGGAGGTTAAGCCAGACCAAGGTAATTTGGAAAATGCCAGGAAACACCAGCATAAAGTAAGTATTATAGTCTGCTGCCAGAGTTTGCAAAATAATATATAGGGGTGGTTACCTATGGCTAGTGGCGGATCCATAGGGTGGCCAGGGTGGTGCACGGACCACCCTAAAAAATTTAAATAGCTTATATTTATAAAAAAATTAAAGTATATAAATGAAAAATTGCACTCTTAGACCACCCTAACATATTGTTGTGCTAGATCCGCCACTGCCTATGGGTATAGCAGTAATAAACTAAAAGAACCTTTACAAGAAAAATGTTCACCGCACTACTATAAGTCTGGAGTTGGGTTTTCTCCATAAGCCATGAAAAACTTACTACAACATTGTAACCCCGAAGTCGGCACTTGAAAGATAATGTGATATTTATTACCCACCATATTAAGAACCTCCTCTCTGTCACAGGGACGGAGTTACCTTATAGACATTGGGGTCAGCTGATGCCAATAAAAACTAGAAAATCCCTCACTAATTAGTACTAAGTGATGTTTATGTATAGAAGATGACCTCTGTGTAACTTGGAGGATATAGAGCTGACCCATTGGCAAAATTTTCTAGCTTCACCACTGGTGTCAAACCCTTGGAGTTACTACTAGTATGCCCCAACACCCCACCTCTCTTTCAAAACACAAGGGACGTGTTTGGTTGTTGTTCCGTTGGAGCTAGGCTCCATAGCAACACACGTTGTTGGACCTAGAGGGTCTAGCCCCGTAAAAATGATGCAAAAACGATGTTGTCGATTTTGTTTGGTAGCATTTATGGGCTACTCGTTTGGGTTGTGGCCACATCCTGCATCCATGTGAAAGGGCCAATGCAACCTAACACTGAAAACAAAGAAAACTTTCTCTCCTTTCTTCCCAAGTCGAGCTGCCCCCGGAGAGATTTCTGATTCGAGAGTTCCCTTGGAGCCTGGCCTAGGGCTGCTTTGCAGATCGTGAGAGCAGGTTTTTTACACCCTAGTTGTTTGGTAGCCCTAAAACAAAAGCATATTTATCCACTCGTGCAGTCGTACCCACTGCGAGGCTAGCAAGCACTTGCAAGGTGTCGCTCCTCCCCCTCTATCACAATGCAGCTCCACGCCGACTAGCACCCCGACACTGGTTCAGCATCAGCCGCACTACACCTTGATGCACCTCCACGCCTAGCCCTTGTTAGATCCTGGGAGGAAAATGCGGTGCCAGGTTCTCTCCATCGCCCGTGTCTCGTCAACCTTCTCGCCACCGCCTCTTCCTTGTTGCACCAGCACTGAACTCTTGTCAGTAACTTGTCCACCTCTGCACCTGAGACCCCTTGTGTTTATAAGTATGGCATGACCTTCATAGCATGCCTATTGTGTGTTGGTCCCCGTGCCTAGTATGTGGTGGTTATGATGTTTTAGAGGTTATGCGAAATTACCATAGAAATTTCTATAATCGTTGTTCTAGGGCTATATCCATTGTTTTAGAGGTTATGTGGAACTGCTATTGAAATTGTTACATGATTTTATATATTTTTAGAATTTATGTGAAATTACTTTAGAAATTGACTATGAAAACTCCTTTACACATTTATCTAAAATTCCTTTAGATGCAATGTGAAATTGCGTACATATAGTATTTTAAAATATGTTTTATGAACTTATAAGCTTTAAAAATTATGTGAAATTACTTTAAAATTTTCATGAAATTGCATATAGACTTATTTACTTATGTTATTCAGAATTTATGTATGTTAAATCATCTAAAATTTATGTGAATTTGTTGCAAAAATTGTTATAGAAATTTCCTATAAAATTGATAGACATGATCCTTTATAAATTACCTATATAAATTGCTTTAATCCATATGCAGGCTCAGACTAATCCTATATAAATTACCTAGATTTGAGTTTTGCAGTCCTTAACTTTAGCCTATCTCAGTTAGTTTTTGACAAATAAACCAACTGAGGGGTAGTTTTTTTAGCTGGTACGACACCGGCTTCAATAAAATGTATTATTAGCTCCACTCGATATATGTGGTGATCATAACCGACAAAGGGTTCTGGTCCAGAACTGGCTATAAAGCCATGTTTAGTACTAGTGAAGCATTTTGCAAGACAACATCAACATTATTGGTATCATATATTTATTCCATGCATTTTCACGTATACATGTCAAAGTTTGTGGTGCTATATCAACCCGTAAATAGATTGCCTGTTTCATAAGCATGATCTCTAAAAGCGCATATGTAACCTGAAAATTGCAATAATATGAAGAACACATGATTAAGACCTCACTTTTTGATTACAGAATCCTACACAAACCAGAATCCTATGAATTGCCAATAAAAGGTATCTCGAGGCTATACAGAAACCATAACTCTATGATATTAGGGGTTAGATCATAGAGAGAAGAAAGGAAAGATGCATTAAAAAAATTAACTTTTATGGTGCAATCCTATGATCCAAAGGGTTGTAATAAGAGATTTTTACGACTACAATCCGTCATTTTTTTCGCCCCAATATTCCTTTACTCCAAAGGGGCCATGACGATGTTCTTTGAGGTACATATTACTAAGCTTATTTGGCAATTTTTTTAAAATTATACTATACGTTGAAAAACTAAATGTCTTTTTGGAACATATGATTTAATTAGTTATTTTGGAGTATT
Source organism: Dactylis glomerata (assembly GCA_007115705.1). NCBI lineage: Eukaryota > Viridiplantae > Streptophyta > Magnoliopsida > Poales > Poaceae > Dactylis > Dactylis glomerata. The sequence goes on along the minus strand of QXEO01000371.1, from coordinate 372,313 downwards.
TCAATCCATAGATCTTTTTCTATGCAAGCCCTTTGGATCAATGGAATGGCACGTCCAAGATTCCTAGGATGTGCATTTCTACACCTCAACTCCATATAACTTTTAGCATCCACTTCAACCTCATTGTACACTCTTTTTCGTCGGATTGAGATAGTTTTTTCTTAATTTTCTGTGTTCCATCCAAATGATTGTTCTTGTATTTCTCCACCCCATCTGTTTTGCACTTGCACTATTATCAAAACAATTTCTATTCAAGTGTTTCATTGACTTCAACTATTTAGGGATGGAGATGCAGTATAAGTTGACGGTTAAACAAGTAGACGTCATAATTTTAGTTGGACTCTGAAACGCGCCTAAACATCAGAACGAGTAGCTTTGAGCTTCAGTCTTCCAGACGTGCAAAATTGGACACGGGGGCTCTAGAAGTCAAGTTTGTTTGCTCGAGGAGGACTGCCTGCTAAGGGAAGCAGCCGCATTCTGCCAAACGGTTTTAGTTCATGGTTTGCCTGATCAATCGATTTGCACGTACGGAGGACTCTAAAATAAGCGGATCTTCATGGAGCAGGTTAAAGAACTCGAGCCCATGGAGAAAAACACAAGATCTGTCTTCAAAAGACGATGCAGAGTTAGGACGCCTCAGCGGGCATTTGATCCCAGGCCATGATGAAAAGCAAAGACATGATCCTCAGGCAATTGGATAATCTCATATATGTACGTAACGTGTGACAACTGACAACCTTTCAGTAATTTGGAAATTAGGTTTCACACTGTATAAAATTCTTTCCAGTATTTTTGAACAAACTTGCAGAAAACGAACAAAGTTCCTATACTTTCCATCACTAAACAAATCGAAGACTCTGCGAAATGCATGGCAAAGTTAGGACCTTATGTAAAGGGGGAGACAAGCGGACGTTTTGCTAGTGTATATTATGATTGGTCTGTCATGTGCACTTGGAAGTTGTAACTTTTTAAGCCAGGTTCAGACTCTCAAACCGGTTGAATTTTTTGCCCGGCAAATAAATATCAAAAATCAAAGCTTAATTTACATGCCTTTTTTGACGATACTGCTACATGGTCTATCCTCCAAGCAAAGCATGCCCTGCCTCTGACAAAGGCACCATGTTTTGTGGCACACTGTGTGACCTGTCACACACGGCACCAGTCCAAAGTCAAAAGGTCTTCAATTTGAGGGGCCTCTTCATGGAAATTTAAACGAAGACTGCACAGACGCTATTCATATCGGAGCATGGACACAAGATTTTCTGGAGTCCGCTCGGCCGCCAAGAGTGGCGTTTTTCTTGATCACAATTCATGGCACCGGAAAACTGATCCTTGAAGGACCACCTATTGATGAGCGGTGGAGTTGTGAACTTATGAAGCACGATCTACTCACCAGATTCAAATACACATGCGGCTATGTTTTAGTACAAGTTTATGTACTTGTATGGTCTTTGCGAAAAAAAGCACGTGTATAGTCACATTAGGTCTCTGATGTATGTGGTATACCTCCAGTTTGGTTTATAGGTCCTACACTAGAGAAAGCACAAAATCTAAAACTTATACTTTCAGCTTTTGAGTAATTATCAGGTTTAAATTAACTTCCATAAAATCGAATTGTTTTGTTTTGGCGAGGCTCAGGACGAGGTCAATGCATACACCAACTTATTTGGCTGTGGGCGGAGGCAATTTCCTATACGGTATTTGGAGATTCCGATTCATTATCGGAGACTAACAATTGTCGAATGGAAACTCGTCGATGAGAGACTACAAAAACATCTCAGTAGTTGGAAAGGTAAATTACTGTCTCTGGGAGGGATATTGATACTCATTAATTTGGTATTATCTAATATGATACTACATATGATTTCATTCTTTCTCCTGCCTAAAGGAGTCTTGCACAAACTGGATTTTACCGGTCTAGATTCTTTTGGCAATGGGACAGTGAGAAAAAGAAATATCGGTTGGCTAAATAGAGTGTAGTGTGCTCTCCTAAAGACCAAGGTGGGCTTGGTATCCATGACCTTCAGGTCAAAAAGACAGCCTTACTGGGAAAGTGGCTTTTTAAGCTACTTACGGAGGAGGGGACTTGGCAAACTATTCTTAAGAGGAAATACATTTTTCAAAAAGCGCTATCTCAGGTTCTTTGGAAACCGGGTGACTCGTATTTTTGGGCTGGACTTATGGCAACAAAGAAGTTTTTCTTTGGTCTAGGTTCTTTTTCCATTAAGGATGGTACGGAGATACGGTTCTGGGAAGATAAATGGCTTGGTAATGCTACTCTTCGGGAATAGTATCCAGCCTTATATAGCATTGTACGTCACAAAGGTGATACTCTCGCCAAAGTTATAGAAAGTTCTCCACCATCTGTGACATTTAGAAGGAATTTGTCCGGACAAAGACTTGTAGCTTGAAATGCCTTACTTCAATGTTTGGCAAACATCCAACTATAAGATGGACACGATGAATTCCGTTGGAACCTACATGAAAATGGAAAATTTTCTGTAGCATCCATGTACAATGCTCTTATTTTACCTGATGTGCCAATCGATAAAGTTAGCAACAATAAGCCCTGGAAGTTGAAGATTCCATTACAAATAAAGGTATTTGGATGGTACCTACGTAAATGAGTGGTTTTAACGAAAGATAATCTTACAAAACGGAATTGGCATGGAAGTAACAAGTGTGTTTTCTATCATCAGGATGAAACAATTAAACACTTGTTCTTCCAATATCGTTTCGCTAGATCTATATGGTCAGTCATCCAAGTAGCTTCAACCTTGTTTCCACCATGCAATATTATCAATATATTTGGGAATTGGCTAAATGGTATAGACAATAGGTTTAAAAAGCATATTAGGGTGGGAGCGATTGCCTTTATTTGATCGCTATGGCTATGTAGAAATGATAAAGTGTTTAACGATAAAAATTCTTTCATTTTGCAGGTTATCTACATAGCTATTGGCACACTCCATTTGTGATCTGCTCTGCAGCGTCCACAGGATCGAGACCTTTATACGGAGGTATGTGCACGACTAGAAGCTATGTGAGGGATACTTTTTCCCAACATGGCTGGCAGCATAGCTTATGGCTTGGTGCTTCTAGTTAGGCGACTTTTACAATTGCTCATTATAATATGTAATCTTGCCTTTATACTTTCAGATATGTTTGGATTTTGGGCTGTGTGCATCTTAATTATGCAGAGGCCGGATATAAGCTTAATGAATATTAAGTAATAAAGTGCTCTTTATCTAAAAAAGGTCCTATGCTAGATAATCCTTTTTTTCAATATAACATAAATCACATAACATAAAAAATTACCATTTGAAAATATGACATGTGAAGTTTTTAATGGTATATTTTATAATATATACTTTATATTATGCTAGTTAAATTGATGATCTAGGGTTACACGTACGATCTATGAACCGAGGGACCAATCAAAAAAAATCTTAAGCAATGTGCTCTTAGTAAAATTTTAGATTTTATAGTGCAAAAAAGCAAAAAAATGAGTGGGGACCTAAGCCCCACTCAACTCAACGTGGGTCCACCCATGTGTTTAGTGATCCTCTATAGCCAATTCCCGAACATATTCTAAGCTGCTAGAAAAGAAGATGTTGAATTGTCTCATCCTAGTTGATATATGAGACCGCATCAAAATGATGCATACGACCCTTAAGACCCGCGACTTCATCAGCAACGCGACGATCCTAACAGCGCTCGGGGGCTCGACAACAATTTCGCCTCCGATCGTGGTTATGATTCTACGACATCAACTCGACTACGTCATCGTCGACTACGCCGCGCCACGTCTACGCCGCACCCGATAAAAGCTAAGTTTTCCTCTTCCAAGAGTCAATTATCTACTTTCGCCGCACCCGACACTCGGGGGCTCCGCCATGAAAAATCATCTTGCATATCATTGACTTCGAAAAATTGTGAAAGCCCTAGTAGCTGGCGTTCCTTGTCGAATACTTGACAATTTAGTTTACAGTCGCATGAAGCTCGACTAACGGTTGGCAAGGCACAAAATCTTGGGGCGTCAGGCTAACGAAAAGGCTTAGCAAGTATCTTCAAAAATGCGCCAAACGCATCACATTACGTCTGACCTGAGTAGCTGATCGAGCCATGAAGTGCATAGGATAACGAAAGGGTCTGACGTACGAGCAACAAAATTGCACAAAAACATCGAGTTTTTATTTTACATACTACATCATCATTACAATCTGGAAACACAATATTTCCTGAAGCTACAAAATATTTCACAACTTTTTATATTTTCTGCAGGAGTCGAACATCTTTGAGTAGTGCAATTTAAGTCTATGCCCGGCTACAAGTACCCGAACATAGACTCGGGGGCTACTCCCATCGGGAGCGCTGGTCGCGCACCCGATAGAAAGATAATTTTGAGAAAGAATTCGATAAGAAGAGAAGAAGAAGAAGACGAAAAATAAATATTGAGCCTATGATTGACTACAAGTATCCGACCATAGCCTCGGGGGCTACTCCCATCGGGAGCGCTGGGCGCGCACCCGACGATGTTTTTTCATGAATAATGAAGCAAAGAAGGCGAAAGAATATTTCGAAATCATCATTACTACCACCTGGAGGGAGTTTATATCAATCAAGGTTGAATAACCCGAAGATTTTTAGAATTGAAATAGTCAAACAAGGCTGTGACATATGATTCTCGAGTTGCGTCATCGCGACAAAACTTGAATGCCGTGATTGAAATATATCACGAAGGTAAGACCCCAGGATCCGTCCTGTGTGGCCCGGTATACGCACATGGATGCGCTCTGCTGGTACGTATCCGTGTCTACGACGCGAAGAAAATCCGGGTGGACGCACTGGGTACCCTGAGAACCATTGGGATTCATTCTTTGTAACTCCTAAATGCGGCAAAAGAATGGGTTTGACCGGTTTCCCGAATTCAAGTCCAAGGGGATTGAATTTGAAGTAGGTGACAAGTATCTGTTCCGGCAGTTAACTGGCCTCTTGATCCATCAGAGTTGTCAGGCTTGTTCATCAAAACCCCTTGCGAGACATTATAATAAAAGATAAGTCGAAAGACCAAGTCAAAGATTTGAAGATCTAAAAAATTCAAGTATTGATCAAGTCGAAGATGAAAAATTTCGAGAAGAATGAGGAAGAAAATTTCGAGTCCATGGACTCAACATTTCACTCCCATCGGGAGAGCGTATTCAAGAATCCGAAGATTTCAGGAAGTCAAAGAATTGAAGTCGAAAATTGAAGAAGTCGAAGATTGAAGAAATCGAAGTTTGAAGAAGTCGAAGATTGAAGAAGTCAAAGATTGAAGAAGTCAAAGATTAAAGATTTAAAGTTTGGAGACTCAACCCGAGTCTGCGACTCAAGTAGAGTCTCGGGGGCTACTGACATGGATATGCCCTTCGGGTACCCACGGATTAGTATACCGGGTCTGGCCCATTAAGGAGGTGGACTGGAACAAGGACTCGAAGATGACTTGGAGACGAAGAAGGAAGGTTCTAATCCGTATTCGACTAGGAAATTTGTAAACCTTAGCCCGGTTGCATATATAAAGCCAAGCAGGGGCGCCCCTAGAGGGACAAGTTACAACTTACAATCTCATAGACATCGAATATCATAGACAAGCAATATTAGAGATACAAGATAGATTAGACATAGACTAGATACAATATTCCGCCTACGGCGGCTCCATGTAAACACCATTGTGATTATCTACTAGATTGCTAGCAGGATGTAGCGATCCTCCACCGAGGGGACGCGAACCTGGGTACATCGTGTGCCAATCTCGATCCCGGAATCTCTGGTCGTTGCTCTTCCCCCGATCATAAGTCCTTCATCTAGGACATTTGTCGAGTTAACCCCTCGTCAATCATTTACTTTTATCTATTATCTTCCATTAACATCACTACACAAAAAAGATATCAAATAATGATTTGAGTGAATTTCACTTTTTGTACCCCTGCTTGGGATTTTGCGACCCCATTTAATTTTTATTGCCACATTTTACACTATATTTGTGATTGTGTGTTAGTATTTACCCCCATTTAACCATTTTCCCTATTTCTGACAGCTCAAGCCCACCGAGTAGGCTACATGGACGATGACTTAGTTACCAAATTGGATACATATTCCAGTTGTTTGTTTTCTTCGAATAATCATCCAAATCACTCTGCCCTACCAATACATGCTAAGCCATAGCTGCACCAAAAACCCTTGCCCTTCCTAGCTACACTGATTCTGAGCCGCATCGCGCCAATGAGAGTGCATCACTTCATTTGATGCTTCAAAACATAGAGCAGGAGACGCTTCGAAACACACAGAGAAAAGAGGGTTTTGCACCAATGCCCATGCTAAGTAGGGACAAAGGTGCGTGTAGGGCTTAGTCTGTTGGGTGATCTTGTGAAAAAAGGGACAAATAAAATACACATCCTACTGATTTAATGTACACGTTGGCCAGGGCGTTGAGGCTGCCAAACTGCGGAAAATAGTTAAATGGGGGGTAATATCACAAATGAGGGATAAAATGTGATAGATAATATTATTAAGTTGGGTAACTAGTGTCACAAAATCATAAATAAGGTGTAAAAAGTGAAATTCACGTTGATGCAGAGGATGGGTGTTTCAACCTCCTTTAAAAAAGTGAAATTCACTCCAAAATTAAAATTTAAAGGTAAATTGGGTTTTCAAACAAACTGAGGTTTGACTAAAACGTAATTGAGGAATGTTACCACATGTCATACGTGGCTACCAACCTAAAAAAGGCAAGTATAGAGGTAGACATGTTGATCCAAAATGCAAGTTTGTTTGGAACTTGGGCTCAAAAAACAGTACTACCTATGTGATTGATGCCTTGATGTGATATGTTTGCTGCTAGTTCCAAACGACGCCTAGACAAACAAGAAAGAACCGCTGATGAGTGTGCCTCAACAGGCAGCGGGAAGGTCAGGTTGACTGGCGCTGCCGCCGTTTGAACACAGCCAAGTGCGCGTTCCACGTCAACCTTGTTGATCAAACCACATCTGGCGGATAATACATACGGATAACCGCATCCCTTTGTTCGATGCATATGTGGAACAAGAACACAAAACTGTAGCTTGAACAGGACAAAAGAGTCTTCCGGTCAGAAACAAACTTGAAGCTTGACCTATGTTGTTAAGGAACTTTGTTTTCCTCCCCTCTCTCTGCTGCTACTTCTGCATGGGTGGAATCGATGATGAATATAAAATAGTTGTAAAAGAAGTATTGCCTTAAAATGTATCTGAATCAGTAGAGATGTGCAAATTGGAAATTTCATGGATAGTGCAGATGGCATGTGGGTACAATGTCACATGGCCAAATGTCGGCTGACACAGTGAATGATATTCCCCAACCATGTGGGCACAATATCACATGGCCAAATGATAATCTTGCAACTTGTAAAAAAATTGCAGACTTGGTCGTGCGAGCAGTGGATGGAGCAAGTGAGGTCTACTTCACTGAAGAAGGCAGCTTTCATGGAATGATGATCACTAGCACAAGGGCTCAGCATGTTGACGAAAACGCGTGAAGAAAGGTGAAGATCAACTTCACAAATACGGCTAGGCCACCTTTCCAGCAGAAAGAGATGCTTAGAGCTGACATGAGTAGTAACAGGACCGCATGAAAGATTCTAACAGTGGGTGGAGCCGGAGGTTTTCATGATGATGGTGAGTTAACGGCAATGTCAGTTACCCATGGCTGTGTAGAATGTAGTCTAAAATGAGTATAGGAGACGCTAAGGGCATGTATAATACTGTAGAAGTTTTTTTTGCGGGCAATGTATAATAGAAGTTACTTATTAGAGACATGTTTACAGTTTACACATACCTGTTTATTCTTAAGCACCAATGCTTATCAGTACATCATCCTACATTTCGCGTCTAAGTATGCATGCTAGGCGGCGAATGCTCTAATACACCAAGAATAATATAAAGAAACTGAAGAAAAAAATCTGGATCTAAATGCAGAGAACCCATGCAAAAGAACAAGCACATACGGATAGGTTCACACTTTCAGTGACCAAAACAGATTAAAGGTGGTTTCTCTACCATTCAATTTCAGTAGGCTCTTGGAGCATAAACACCGAGCAGGTTCAGAACTGCGGCAGTCCACGATCAAAGCAGTATACTCAGCCCATCCGACGACTATCCAGTGGAGTCGGAGTCCAAGTGGTTCAAAAAGATTATGAAGACTGTGGCAGTCATTTTCATAGAAAAATATACACCAGATGCAGTACAAATTATTAAAGGCTTGTTTTATAGTACCTTTCATCATGCTGCAGTCCTCTCCAGTGAAGTCCTCAGCAGTAGTCAGCAACCCGGAAAGGAACAAAAGGATGCTCCTTGAGAATGGAGTTCTTCCACTCGAAACAAAGGAACTGTCAACCTTCCTAACGGTCAGTTCCAGAACAAAACAAAGAGTTATATGTCGCTTGCAAACAAAGAGATGATGCCAATACCCAATATGTATGTATCACAAGGTCCAAAGACTTAACTGGGCATAGAACCAGCAGCGATGCCGATGTTAGGAATAGACAAGTTGTATTCCCTGGGGCCCAAAGGCCACAACATATAGTTACATATACAGGTGAGAATATGCAGTAAACCCCCTAACAGGTGGGGAAAATACACATATATAAATATACATCTAACACCCCCCCCCCCTCAAACTCATGGTGGATCCACAACACTGAGTTTGGAGAGTATGAAGTCATGCTGCGCTCTAGTTTGTGCCTTTGTAAAGAAATCCGCCAACTGTAAATCTGAAGGCACATAGTGAAGCGCAACAACCTGAGCCTGCACCTGAACACGTGTATAAAAAACATCAACACCAATATGCTTGGTAAGCTCATGCTTGACCGGATCACGTGCAATACTGATAGCACATGTACTATCAGACAAAAGTGGAGTGGGTGTCGTAACAGAGACCCCAAAATCTGCAAGCAACCACCGTAACCATGTCACCTCAGCAATCAACAAGGCCATAGCTCGCAACTCAGCATCTACACTCGAACGGGAAACTGCAACCTGTTTCTTCGTCTTCCAAGCAACAAGCGAACCACCAAGAAACACACAGTAAGCAGAAAGTGAACGACGATCCGAAGGATCACTCGCCCAAGTAGCATCCGAGTAGCACTAGAGCTGGAGAGAGCTGGAACGAGGAAAGAAAAGGCGACGAGTAATCGTGCCACGAAGATAACGAAGAACACGGAGGAGATGACTATAGTGGACAGTGGTAGGAGCTGAGACAAACTGACTCAGAATATGAACAGGATAAGATATATCAGGACGAGTAACAGCAAGATAAACAAGACTCCCAACAAGATGGCGATAACGCGTCGGATCAGGAAGAGGATCACCATCAGTAGGACGAAGCTTAACATTAAGCTCCATAGGAGTCTCAACAGTGCGCTCATCCCCAAGAGCAGCACGAGCAAGAAGATCCTGAATATACTTTTCCTGAGAGATGGAAAAGCCATCAGAAGTGGAAGAGACCTCGATCCCAAGAAAATAGCGGAGAGGACCAAGATCAGTCATGAGAAACTGCTCATGAAAACGAGCCTTAACAAAGGCAATATACTCAGGATCATCACCAGTAATGATCATATCATCAACATAGAGAAGGAGAAGAGTGCGTCCACGAGGAGAAGTGTGAACGAACAGCGCTGGATCATGAGCGCTGGGAGAGAAACCAGCAGCAGTCACCACAGAGGCAAAGCGCTCAAACCAGGCACGAGGGGCCTGTTTCAAGCCATAAAGAGAACGCCGAAGACGACAGACCATCCCATCAGGGATAGAATACCCGGGAGGAGGCTGCATGTAAACCTCCTCACTCAACTCACCATTAAGAAAAGCGTTCTGAACATCAAGCTGAGACACATACCAGTGTCGAACAGAAGCAACAACAAGAAGAGTGTGCACAGTGGTCATATGAGCCACAGGGGCAAAAGTCTCATCATAGTCACGCCCGTGCTCCTGCTGAAAGCCACGAGCCACAAGACGCGCTTTGTAGCGCTCAAGAGATCCATCAGAGTGGGTCTTAATTTTATAGACCCACTTACACGTGATAGGACGAACACCGGGAGGGGGAGAGACAAGATCCCAGGTGCCAGTGCGCTCAAGCGCAGCAATCTCCTCAGCCATAGCAAGCTGCCATTCAGGATGACGCTCAGCATCCCGATAAGAAGTCGGCTCGGAGGCAACAGAAAGACCGTACTGACTAGGAGAGTAACGGTCTGGAGCACGACGCGGACGAGTCGCTGGAAGAGGAGAGGGAAGCTCGTCAGAAGAAGAAGACATATCAGAAGAAGAAGAAGAAGGGACATCGGGAGAAGGATCTGGAACATGAGTGCGACGAGAATAATGAAAGGGAAAAGGAGACAACGGTAAGGTGGGCGGAGGATCAGAAGAAGAAAGAGGAGAACTAGGTGGGGAGGAGGACAACAGAGTCGAAGAGGATGGCGCCGGGGACGAAGAGGGCGCATCAGAACGAGGTCCAGGAGGAGGGACAATAGGGACAGAAGGAGGTGCATCAGGAAACAGAAGAAAGGAGATATCATCCACCGGGTAGGTACCAGAGGTGGGGCGAGGGTAGAAGGGACACGTCTCATCAAACGTGACGTCACGAGAGATGCGCATCCGACGACCAACAGGGTCCCAACAGCGATAGCCCTTATGCTCATCACTGTAGCCGAGAAATACACACTCAACAGACTGAGCGGTCAGTTTGGTGCGTTCACGAGGAGGGAGAAGAACATAGCAAACGCAACCAAACGAACGAAGAGTCGAGTAATCTGGAGAACCACCAGAGAGACGCTCGAGAGGGATGCCACCTTGGAGGGCAGCAGAAGGTTGGATGTTAATGAGGTAAGTCGACGTGGCGACAGCCTCAGCCCAGAAATGCGGTGGAAGAGAAGAAGCAATCATCATAGCACGGGTGGTCTCAAGAATATGACGATGCTTACGCTCGGCGACACCATTTTGAGCATGCGCACCGGGACAAGAAAACTGAGCAAGGGTGCCCTGCTCAGCAAGAACACCACGCAAGTGCTGAGAGATATACTCACCAGCAGAATCAGCATGGAACACACGAATGGGCGAGGAATACTGAGTGCGGACCATGGCCGCAAAACGCTGATAAATAGAGAGCACCTCACTGCGAGAGCGCATAAAAAACAACCAGGTGTACCGTGAAAAATCATCAATGAATAAAATATAGTAGCGATGGCCCCCTTTTGAACCAAAGGGAGCCGGACCCCAAACATCTGAATGAACTAAATCAAAAGGTCACTGAGATACAGACACACTGGTAGGATAGGGACGCTGAATCTGTTTGCCTAACCTACAACCCTGACAGTTCAAAGACACATCTCCTGAGACAGACCCCAGAAGACCACGATGGACTAAAGACGATAAGCGGGAGCCACAAAGGTGACCCAGCCGATGATGCCACTGCTGGAAAGAGCCAGTGACAGAAGCAGCGACCGCAGGAGAACTGGCCGATGAAGAGACAGCGGATGGAACACGAAGCCAGTCTAACTCCCAGAGCCCTGGAGACTCACAGCTGCGAGGGCCAGCTCCAACCAGGGCCTGTGTGCGGCGGTCCTGAACAGCACAAGAATCAGCGTCAAGAATGACGCGACAACCAGAATCAGTAAGCTGACTAGCAGAAAAAAGATTCATCTTAAGGCTAGGAACATGAGAAACATCAGGAACAGAGAAAGAGGAAGTAGAGAGGGTGCCTCGACTGGAAACAGGAAGAGAGGTACCATCAGCCGTGATAACACGGACAGGAGAAACGAGAGAACGAAGAGCAGAAAGAATAGAAGACGCAGAAGTCATATGAAAGGAAGCTCCAGAATCCAGATACCACGGGGACATACCTGACTGTGCAGAAGGTGGTGGTCGCGCGGTGCCAGAAGAGGTAGACACAGGACCAGCAGTGCCTGATGAGGAAGAGCCTGTAGTAGCGAGCAGACTACGAATACCCCGAAGAATGTCCTGCTCAGAGAGTGCAACTGCAGAAGATCCTGAAGAACCAGCCTGCAGATGAGCGTGGAACTGCTGACGTAAACTGGGATCCCTCCTCCAGCAGCTAGAGAAATCGTGGCCAGTCTTGCCACAGTAGGAGCAGGGAGGACAAGGATTGCGGTTCTGACCGCGAGGCTGCTGAGACTGACTCTAGCCCTGGACCGGAGGAGTAGAGAGTATCGGCGGCACTGGAGACCGCAACGGAGCCGACAGCACAGGAGGACCACGAGCAGCAAGTACAGAGGGAACCTCAAGAAGACCAGCACCACGAAGACGAGTCTCCTCAGCATGAAGCTCAGACAGCACCTCAGAGAGCGGGACACGACCACGAGCAAGTAGCTGGGCGCGACGAGGCTCGAACTCCTTGCGGAGCCGAGACAAGAACTCATATACACGCTGAAACTCCAGATCAGCGCGCACAGTCAGACAGCAGGGACAAGTGACACACACAGCTGTACGAAGAGAATCAAGCTGGCGCCAGATAGCAGCACTCTGAGTGTAGAACTCATCAATAGTAGAATCGCCCTGCTGAAGAGCATGCTCCTGGCGAACCACAGACAGGTAAAGAGCATCCCCGGACGGCTGATAGCGCTGACGAAGAAAGGCCCACTGAGCAGCAACAGTAGGAAGACCCATGAACTCAGCAGCATACTGAGGCAGAACACTGGAAGTAAGAACAGCAGCAGCACGAGCATCCTCATCTATCCACTGAGTGTAGTCAGTCAGATCCAGCCGGTAGGTCGCAAGAGCGTCAGAATACTCCTGGACCTGCCGGTCATACTCAGCCAGAGCAGTAGCATCAGTACTCTTGGCTGCATCCTTGGCCTCCGGAGTAGCATCGGGGGCAAGGGCAACAGGCGTCGGTGGAATAGGCGCCGTAGGAGCAGTGGGGCGCGGCGGACAGGGGACCTCGCCGGAAAGCACACCCCAAAGACGAAGACCGCGCATGTGGACGCGCATAAAGGCAGCGAAATCAGGGTAATTCGCGCCATCAAAGATCACCGGGCAGCGAGGAATCGCAACATAGCCCGATGAGGTAGACATATCTCTCTCTCTTTTTTTTTTTACGAACTGAAGCTGGACAACGATGTCCTGCAGAAATCGGCCGAGGGCCGGCACCGCCGGCCAATTCCCGGCGGCACAAGCCTATCCCCGCTGGCGGCAACCTTTTCCGGCGACCGGCGGCGGAATCGGGTGAAGCCTGGTGGGGGCGGCGGGCGTTGACCCGGGCAGCGGAAGTTGGCGACGGACGGGCGAGCGGGGACGAGGCCCTGGCGACGGGAGCAGCGAGGAGGAGGCCCGGTGACGGGAGGCCACGGGCCCTGGCGACGGGAGCGGCGAGGTGAGGACGAGGCCGGAGTGGGCGGAGGCCTGGCGACGGGATCTGGGGGATTCGATCTGTGCAGAGATCGATCCTAGCCGATCGAGATCGATCCTGGGGAGGACGGGAGCCGATCGAGATCGATCCTGGGGAGCGTCGGCCAGACGGGGCCGGACGAGGGCGGTGATGACCTGAGCTCGCCGGCGGCGAGGGAGAGGCGGCGGCGGCGGCCGGGCGCGGCGGCAGAAGGCCGGGGCGGGCGGCGGCGGCTGCGAGGAGAGGAGCTAACCTATTGCTCTGATACCATGTTAGAAATAGACAAGTTATATTCCCTGGGGGCCAAAGGCCACAACATATAGTTACATGTATATGTGAGAATATGCAGGAAACCCCCTAACAGGTGGGAAAAATACACATATACAAATATACATCTAACAGCCGATTCGTTTGATATATCGCTACACCTTACTAAAATGGAACGATAAAGACATGACAGAAAGCTATCAAGGGTTCGCGCTGGAGACATTATCAAGACGAGCTGGAGAGGAATTACAGGTGGATGAGTATCCTGCATTAGTAATTTACATAAAGAATGATATAGACACCTTTGGGTGAAAATGGCCCAAAATATGACCCCCCGTTACCACCGATCCTTTTGACTACAACAAGTGTTCATACATGAAAAGGGATCGAAAAATACCCAACATGGCAGTCAAAAGTCAAAATGCATTATGGTCATTGTTCTTCTTTGCTCTCCAGGTGTATGTCACCATCTGTAAACAACCACAGAATCCAACTCCCTAACGCACGTTCATAATTCTCACAGAATTGGCTAGTGAGTTTCTCTTTGAGATGGTGCAACCTCGGTGAGCGAAGAACTTCTTCCAAGCACGTCTGATGCGCTCCTTCCAATTACATCCGATGACATGTCCCAGTTTCCACTTCTTCGATCCCAGCTCGAGTGCCGTACTCGTACCTCACTTCCGATGGCAGGGATCTGCGATCCTGAAGCCAGCCCGAGTTTGGCATTGGTCATGCCTTCACTCTCAGTGTAGTCTTGGCTTCCCATTTCAACATCAACATCCTCGTAATTGCGCCGCTGAGAGATCTTTAGGAGATCACTACCAATCTCAAGATCATCTTCTACTTTTGCACGAGGGCCACCAGCCGGTTCTTCTTCCATCTGCCTACCAAAGTTAACTACTGGAGCGCGTACTTCCTCTTGAACATAGGCTCGGAACCTGTGTTTAGAAGGTTTTCCCTTACCGCACAAGACTTCTAGAAAATTACTCAGACATCCTTGATCATAGACATTAGGCCTGCTGTCTGATCTGTATCGAAAATTCTCGTATGTAGTCTGGAAAAGCAAAGCATCATGTTAGAGTTCTGAACTGTGACTTCAACAACTTTTGAGGTGCAAAGGAGGGCTTGAGCATACAACATTAATTAAATCATTCTAACTGAGAACACAGAACTGCAATTTTGTTCCTTCCACCATACATCTATTATCCAGGCCTGCTGCTAACCTTAAATGTGCCCTAATGATAAACTAGTCAGTTTCCCTAGATACTAGATATACATGCTAGTTAAAATCACAGTACAGTATTTTTAAAATATTTCACTACCATTGCGAGTTGTGACCTAATCAGTTCGTGCATAGCTACCAATTTCATGACATGAACTGATGAACAGATAGGCAGATAAATTGCTAACTATTTTGAACTTGAAGTATAATTCTAAATAACTCATAAAACAGTCAAACCAAATAATATATAGGATTTGTTAGATAAACTCATAAGACTAATGAATTTTGCATTTTTCTTAGAAGCAATAGGCAGCACGGTGGCCCTCGAACATACTAAACATAGGAAATTAAGCTTATCAGTTATATTAGATATGAGCATGCTACAACATAATCTTGCACTCATGGCTGAAAACAAATTACTCCAAAAGTTAGTTCTGTGCCAGTAAACTAACCTGATTAGTGCTAATGAGATATGAATGAAATCCAGTGAGTCCACCAACAAACCAGAGAGCAATGAAACAATATATCATAAGCACCAAGCAAGCTGGAGAGTGTTTCAAAGCCTTCCATACTGTATGATAGTCTTCGTCCATGAGAAACTTAATGTATAATGCCGACATGGCAAATACATAAATGCAAAGAAGAGTCGAGGAAGAAACAAATAGGAAAAAGTACCGGTAATTGCGCTGCAAAATGCAAAAGTGAAACAACAAAAGGTCAGGAGCCGGAAGTCTTAATAAAACAAACCAAATCAAGATTTTCTTCAGATTGGATGAAACCATTCGTTAAAGTACTTACAACAAGAAAAAGGTTCTGAGTATCTCCTAGTTTCATATAAGTTTTCAACTAGCAAAGCAATTGCATGTGCGTAAGCAAAGCAATGGTTATTGCACAAATAGAATGTGTGGCTTCTGAAATGAAATGCCGATAGTGGAAGATGGAAGACGCAAATCCTTTAGGGGCTATCATCACTTCATCAGTGCAACCCTTTGTGGTTGTAGCAAGGTGATCTTATTTACTATTTTCATGATTTTTTCAGTTACCTTAGCTACTTCTGGATTAGCTGATTCTCTAGTTTGTTTGTATTGTAGTATCATAACCCTTCTTTTACGGAAAAGTAAGGAGCATCCATATAGTATCTATAAGTTTATAAATATAAATTTGTAGCTTGTATCTTAGTACAATTGCTTCTCTCTTATGGAAAAAATGCTCAAACCCTTCTGTGAGCCATCGAGGAAAAAAACCAACATTTATAAACATATCTGAAGCTAATCTGGATGGAATAAGGCCAAATTCTACCGAACTGAAGTATACCGAACTGAAGTATAACCGTTTAGCTTATAATGAACATCACAAAAGTTCAAACAGAACTTGTCCCAGAAGTGATATCAAATATTGTAACGAAAAATGGCTTTATGCTTAATAGGTAAGAAAAATATCAGGCGGTCCAGAAAATCACATTAGCAAAGCAATTATTAGTAATAAGGCATGAAATTTCTATGGAGGGCAAACACTTCAGCAGAGGTAGTACAATACTTTCTGAATTTCTTTGTCTTGAGGTATATCTTCTACTTCAATTAACCAGAAGACAACTAGTGTTCTTGAATAACTAGAAACCAAGAATCATGCTAATCATGTCATGCTGTGTTGGCTAAGTTAATAATCAAGCTGTGATAATCTTATTGTTATGTCTTACAATAATTGTGGCAGATCAAATGGGCTTGTCGATGGCCCAACCCCAGTACCTTATCTAACACAATCTACACAAAGTTATTTCGCTCTCCCTCACGCTCAAGGCAAATATCCATAATTAGCTCAAGACCTTATTGAGTTTCTTATTGACAGACACGCATCATGCTAGCTTTCAGCATTTAGAAAAGGAAGTGTACCTGACCAATGCATTGTCCAACCCAGGGGCAATGATGATCAAAGCGCTCCACACAATTGTTGCATATTGAACAGTGAGAACACCGAGGAGGCCGGTAAATCATGCAGGTATCACAATACTTTACTTTCACAGGCATCCCATTAACCACCACTTCCTTCACACGGGGGAACTGCAGCCTGCCCGGTGTTTCGCCGGCTAGCGGATTGCCATACGTGAATTCCTCCTCCGGTGGATGTGATGCACGAGGCACAATACCAGGATCCTGAGCTGAGGTGATCAACAGCAACAGAAGCACCTACAGTGTACAAAAGGAAACCAACATGCCATGTTTAGACGGGTGCCCCAAATGCTCGCTGATAAGAGATTACTGCCTGCAAGAATCACTACAATGTACTCACATAGATCATGAACACAATCGCTACGGCAGGAATCGCATATCCGGTGTTGTACGCAGAGAATCGATGGAGAAGGTGTCTTGCGACGAACGCACAGAAGACCAAAACCGGCACCGCAATGAGCGCAACCGAGACAAACAGAGACTTGGCATCGGGTCCGAATATCAGCCTCCCTCCAAGGAAGAACCTCTGCACATAGCCAGGCAACCATGTCAACATCCGCAGCACAATCGCGCATTGCATATCTCACATCTTTCGACACACGGCAACGAACCAAATCACCCTAAGCAGTGTACTGTTCCTTCCTGGAAGCATACAGGAGAGTAGAACACATAATACATAATACAGACGCTAAGAGTACCAAAATAAAAGAGCGAAGAAGTGGAATTCCCTAAGAATGAACCGAGTACAGACAGTAACAAATCGTTAAAACAAGATTCCCAGTTCAGGAACTGAAAGTATGAGCCAGAGTGAGAGAAACGGGCAGGATCCTTACATTATTCCCTTTCCAAGCTTGGTAGACTCGCTGCTGCGGCTGCCCCATGGGGCGGCGGCGGCGGATTCGGGTCCGGTCAGTGCCGCCGCCTCATCCAGAAAAAGGTGGATTTGAAAGAGTTGGTGCGGCAGAGGGAGGAGATGAGAGGCGAGAGAGTGAGCGAGGAAAGCTGCTTGCTTGCGTCGCCTTTGTGCTGGTGCGGTGAGGTGTAAAACCGGTGTCTTTTCCTTCCTCAGAATTTGAGGCCAATAAAGAAATTGGGAGAGATACAAGCTGGCAAAGGGGAAACTCGAACAAGGGAGGAGGGTGTCTTCTTACAGATAACTCCTTGGGTTTTGTAGAAACAGCTCATGAGCCCATGCAATGTACTAAAAACTAATAAATTTCGGACGACTAAAAACTCTTGTGTATTACTTATTCTACATATTTGTTCATTGTTCTGTAAAAAAGGCTTACCGCGTTTACCACGCAGTTGCGTATCTTCCTATATTTGTCATAACTAGCAAGGTGGCCCTCGCAAATGAGTGCAACATCTTTATTGTATTTATATTCAAATAATCGGACTCCCAATTTTTTTTTCATATTATGGTAGATAAAATTTCACATAGGTGAAAAAATATTTGAATATTTTAAGGTATGAGGAGTAGGTATTCTCAATTTCCAAAAATAGGTGGCGTTATTTTAATTTATATACTTTTACTCTGGCCTCACCGTGCCCCACACTTCATTGTACTCTCTCTCACACACATTTTTTTTCATGTAACAATGACTACACCGCCTCAGATGGCATGTTTCATGTGACATATTGAAGTTACAAAATTGCATTGTACATAGTTTCAACATTTTAATCACCCACCATTTTACTGCACTTCCTCTAAAAAATAATGTTTTGTAATTGCACAACCAACCTTTGGTCAGCCGGTACTCATCAATCCACTCATTCAAAGTCGGTGCATGCTAATCACAAGTTGATTAATTTTCCTCTCTTAGTCCGATCCCTCTTTCTCGTGTTCCCATTTTGTAGGTTTGCTACATTCACAATTTTCTCCCATCACGATTAACATAATTACAATTACTACTATTCCAGCTACTAATTTCCATGTATATACATTTCAAAGTTAAGCTACTTATGGAATGCAAATTATTAATTCTTATTTCAATTTTTATACAAAGAGAATTGCATTCCACCTAAGAGTTATGATATATACTTTTGTATGAAACCAACATGTCATTCTCTTCTCCAGAGTGTAATTTAGATATTACACGTTATACATATATGTTTGGTGATATTGTTATATAATTGCTAAAACAGTCTACTTTAGAGTCTCTCATATATTATTTTTTACGATGATGACATCATGCCCCAGCGAGGAGTTGTATGCCCTGAATCCTAACACGCAAGTGTTGATGCGTGTAAGCAAAAATAATTATTAAATAAGTCTACTTTGAATTAATTTATATATTATTTGTGTCGATGCTGACATCATGCCCTAGTGAGGAGTTCTATGCCCTAAATCCTAACATGAAAGTGCCGGCGCGTGTAAGCTAAAATTAGGCTTTGAATATCAGTTCTGGAATTTTTTGTGACCTTGATTTTGAAGTTGTCATATCGTGGGCCGATCAAACTTGGGTTCGTTTTATGCCTGTAAGCTATAATAACACCGTATCGGTCAGCTTTGGACTTTTTCCCCATTACCCATCAATTTTGAAGCTTTTGTAGGTACTGCTAAACCTTGAAATTATTTTTTCACCACCGATCAGTTTTTTCCTGTCCCGACGCATGTAATCTAAAATTAGGCTTTGAATATCAGTTTTGGAATTTTTTTCACGACCTTAGTTTTGAAGTTGTCATATAGTGCCGATGAAACTTGGGCTTTTTTATGCATGTAAGCTAAAATCAAGCCGTGTCGATCAGCTTTGGACTTCTTTTCCCATTATCCATCAATTTTGAAATATTTTTTTCACCACCGATCAGTTTTGCCTTTCCGGTTAAGGTTAGCTCCCGGTACATCTATATTCGATGTACATTAATTTCATAAACATGCATGTCCTCAACAAAAATCCCAGCCAAATCTTAACGTACATGTTACGTCTTTTTAGCTATCCATTTGAAGTACATGTACGTTTTTTTGTAGCTATTTTTAGATCTAGCAGACACTTTTACTGTCATGTTCCGGTGAGGTGTTTTTTTGGAACTACCACGATTTAGCTAGGTAGCCAGCGCACACTTTTTTTAATAAATCGTGAATTGCTATGGAGTCCAAGTCCAAAACATTAACGTGTCAACACCATCGTGTTAAAGAGGTTATATCAATCGCATCAAATATGTTACGTAACTAATATTTTCTTGTAAAATCTTAGCCGTTAATTTTAGATCTAACTAACCTAATAATGTCGATGATGTGGATTAACGTGGTGTCTCTATTTTAGACTTCCGTATTGTGCTTTTAGTATATAGTAGATTCGTCGAGCGTATCTCGTTTGATTTCTCCCAAATCTTTCGAAGATCGTGATGATTCTTATAGGTCCAATAAACACACCATTTTAGCAGCATTGATAATCCTCCAAGTCTGTATCGTGTGATGCGCGCAATCAATTTTTCATTTATTTAGGTGACGCACAAGATACCAATGTATAATGTCAAAGAAGATTTGTCGAGGCCACCATATGACGAAAACCAAACACCCATTAACACAATGTCAATCTACTCGTACATATGAACCGAGCCGTACCCGGATGGCAAGCAAGGTGATGATACCTGCTATGCTCACCCGCTCGAGTTCGAGTGTCAACGCTCACGGGTGTGTACACACCAATATTCTTCTAAATAACTACTTGGAGGCCCTTCTAGACTTCCAAGTCGCATTTTTAATCTACTCATACATCTAACAGAAACATCTAAAATAATCAAAACATCGAGTATTTCATGAAAGGGGCGACACTAGTTTATTACATTAATTTATTCTTCCCTTTTTACTAGTCACATTTAAAAAACGACTCAACGTGACAGCTATAACACGCCACTTTCTATTTTACCAGCTTGTCATAGGGTTTTTCATGGTATATTGATATATTGTTCTTCCCTTGTAAGTAAGGCCAGTGCAGTGACAAACATAAAAGATGACCAGGCGAGGGTTTATGTGCAAAGACAGACATGCCACCGTGCCAGCAAAAAGGCAGCAGTGACTCCCTGCACCGGGTCTACAACGGACGTTGCCAGGTCAGACCGGGGTCCACTGATGGTCAACCGTCCAGCTACGTTTCTGGTTGCGCTGTGGACCCGGCCCATCCAGCGAAGCGGCTACTGCTGGGAGCAGCGAAGTGAGGGCAAGAGGACAGACACCAGAGGAGCCTACCCGCCTAGGGTACTTTCCTCCTTGAGCCTACTCTCCAAGGATATCATTTGCTCAAGGGTTGAATTATTATGACCTGCACGGGTGTGTGTTTGCCAATCCATCCAACAAAACAGAGTACCACAGAATATAATATCTTCTGTAAGAATGGAATAATATAATAATAATTATATTCTTTGACGACCAGAGTGAGGGCCTCTTTGTTTGGGCTTCTAGTTGCTTTCCACGGAAATAAGCATGTCCAACAAAACAAACAGGGTGCTTTTGATATTGGTTTTGCCAAAGCCAAAGCCAGGAATAGGCAAACTCGGCGAAGCACATCTGGACGTGCTTTCCGCAGCTTTGCATAAAACGAACGAAACGTTTTCCAATCTAGACATAACGTTCGAAGTAATTTCCAAGAAATGCCACCGCGGGCCTATCCAAAGGAGAGCCAGCCCGTCCACGCCCCCGAGCCCCCCCCCCCCCGACCGAAACGTTCCCCACTCGCCCGACCCTGTTCGCTCGCCCCCGACCTTCTGTTCGCTCGCCCATCGCCAGCTAGGGTTCCAGCCGGCGGCGCTGGTCGATCTCCGGCCGTGGCCCTCCCCGGCCGTCGTCCTCCCCGGCAGACCTCCACCCCGGCCGTCCTCCTCCCCGGCCGACCTTTCTCCCGCACCATCTCCTTCTTCCCCGGCCGACTTGACTCGGAGATCTCGCCGCCGACAGTCCCGTCCAGGCGCCACCGGCTCAGCTCGTCTGCAGGCATCCTCATCCCCGGCAGCTCTCCTCCTCGGCCCATCTCTTCCCGCAGCAACTAGGAAGACAGTGAAGGGTTTCGCAGCATAGTAAATCAAAAAATTTCCTACGGATGCGAACAAGAAAGCCAAGATCTAATCTAGGAGATGTAATCAACGAGAGAGGTAGATGAGATCTTCATACCCTTGAAGATTCGCACAGCGGAAACGTTCAATAGAACGTGGTTGACGTAGTCGTACTCGCCGTCTCCTCCTTGCGATCCGATCCGATCCTACGCCGCAAGTGGCGGCGCCTCCGAGAGTTGCACACGTGCGGTGCAGCGACGTCTCCTCCTTCCTTGGTCCAGCAAGTATGGTGGAGAGATAGATTGGATCAGCAGCACGACGGCGTGGTGCTTATGGTGGAGAGTTTCTGCAGCAGGGCTTCGCCTACGCGCAGTCGCGAGAGAGAGAGGGAGGGCAGCAGTTGGCGGCTAGGGTTTTGGGTTGAGGTGAGAGAGGGCTGCGCCCTTGCCCCCCTATATATAGAGGGGTGGCCGGCCAAGGCCAGATTGGCCTCTCCCCAAACCCTAGCCGACTTGGAGTAGGAAGAGTGGGGGGCAAGTTTCCCCCCTTCCTTCTTTGAAGACTCCCTTAGGGTTTCCCCTTGGGCTGGCCGGCTGGGCCTTAGGGGCCTTGTGTGCCTGGCCCAGGGCGGCCAGGGCACTTCCCCTTAGGCCCACGCAGGCCTCCGTCAAGTGGGCCCACGTTGGTCCCACTCCGGAACCTTCTAGAACCTTCCGGTACAATACCGATAAACTCCGAAACCTTTCCGGAATCCAAAAACTGCTTTCCTTTATATGAATCTTATTCTCCGGACCATTCCGGAACCTCTCGTGACATCCTGGATCTCATCCGAGACTCCGAACTAAAACTCATAAACCAATTATCCATTCTATCCTAGCGTCGATGCACGTTAAGTGTGTGACCCTACGGGTTCGAGAATATGCAGACATGATCTTCTATCAATAATCAATAGCGGGATCTGGAAACCCATATTGACTCCCACATATTCATCAATGATCATATCGGATGAACCACGATGTCAGGATTCAATTAATCCCGTATATGTATTCCCTTCGTCACACGATATTTTACTCGCCCGAGATTTGATCGTCGGTATCACCATACCTAGTTCAATCTTGTTCACAGCAAGTACTTTACTCGTTCCGTAATCCGATATCACTTCGTGATTAACTCCTTAACCACATGCTTGCAAGCGGTGTTGATATCGATTACCGAGTGGGCCCGAAGTATATCTCTCCGACTTGGGAGGGACAAATTCCATCTCGATACATACAACTCAACAAGTACTTTCTGATCACCTGCGAGACACCTTTATTATCACCCTCACATAGGATGACGTTTGATGACTTCAAAGCTTTCTTCCGATACTAGGGAGTTGTATTATCTCATGGTCTAAGGAATACAATACATGACACAGGAAAAGCTTCGCAAAGATGAACACGATGACACGATCTAATTGCTCTGCTTTATTTGGGTCTGTCCATCACATCATTCTCCTAATGATATGATCTCATTATTAATTGACAACTCATGTCTATGGTTAGGAAACCTTAACCATCATTAATCAATGAGCTAGTCCATAGAGGCGTACTAGGGACACGGTGTTGTTCATAAACCACACAAGTATTAAAGTTTCCGCTTAATACAATTCTAGCATGGAATATAAACATTATCATGAACAAGAAATATGATAATAACATCTTTATTATTGCCTCTAGGGCATATTTCCTTCAGTCTCCCACTTGCACTAGAGTCAATAATCTAGTCATACTTGCGCCTTTAACACCTATGGCAATCCGGTGTTCTTCATACGCGTTGCACGTGGTAAACCTTATCTACGGGTCTGACACTTTCAGATCCGTTTGTATTTGCATATTCTTTTGCGTCAGCACGCATTACTCATCTTGTATGAGATAGCATCGTATAAACTTGGTCTTCTGGTGAGACCTTTGTTTCTTGGCCGAGAATATGTTGTCACTATTGTCATACAATAGAACTACATAGTACTAGCACACTTTTAAAAATAGCGATATCCACCGTGCGTCGAAATACTCATTGGTCCGCACACATCGGTATGTATGATTTCCAATAAGTCCGTTGCTCGCTCCATTATTCTGGAGAACGGGGTTTTGATCATCTTGCCCATGAGACACGGCTCGCACGTGTCAAATGATTCAAAATCAAGAGACTCCAAAAGTCCATCAGAATGGAGTTTCTTCATGCGTTTTACGCCAATATGATCTGGACGACAGTGCCACAAATAAGTTGGATTATCACTATCTACTTTGCATCTTTTATGCCGCTTCTAAAACGATTATATACTTAGCCCTCGTTGCAGTGTCCGCCACAATATTAACATTGGAACTCATCCAAGTCATCATGGAACTTTCTTCCATCTTATTATGCCACCTTCTAACTCAAAACAAATAGCTTAAAAATTGAGATAAAATTTTAACTGTATATGTGACAAAGCCAATGTAACACATTGCAATGAACCATTTGTCACTTTTGCATACAGAACATATTCTTACTTCTTCGAAAGTGCATAAGAATATCTTTTACTATTGTCCAACGATCATCATATGAATGCTATAACCTTTAGAGCATTGGACACATCTGGATCTACATATCATGGTATACAAGATTGATAAAATCATTCTTGTGGTTTCACTCATCAAGTGTCAAAACAATTGATTCTTGCTCCAACCTCTTCCATGCAACAAGAACCGTTCTTATTGTTTCCATATTGAACAAATTCAATATTTCATCTATGTACTCTGGTAAAACTATATTAGTGCCTCAATCTATCTGCATAGACATTGATGCTTAATATTCTGGTTTTACCTAAGTCTTTCACTAGAAATCTAATTTTAGTGAAAACTTCACAAATATCAAGAAAAACACATAATTTCCAATGAACGATATGTCATCTACATAAAGCATTAGAAATATGTCTTAGCGCTCCCACTTACTTTCTTGTAATACAAGCATCTTCAAATATCTTGATGAAATTAACACTTTAACATTTTCATCATTGAAGATTCCAACTTCGCTATGCTTTCTTCTACCGTAGAAGTTTGCATACATATCTAGCAACCTTTGAATCAACAAAACCCATTGGGTCGTGTCAGTTACACGTCCTTGGTGTGCATTCCGGTAGAGGAACGTTGTTTCGTTTATTCAACTAACATATCTCTATATGTAATTGTTGCTAGAATAATTCATATGACGAAGTCAGGGCCCATCATCGCTTCTTTGTATATTGTTGGTTACTATTATCTAATAATATCTCGTCCTCAAATCTTACTATTTGATTACGACCAACTTGGTTAAATAGGAACTTCGATGTCGTGACTACAACATATTGTAGACGTGTGAGCTATGAATGCAGTTGCCGCTTCCAGAACATATTCTGGTGCTGCGCTACTCTGATCATCTTGCTCAGATTCAATAACCTCATCAAGTTCTATCTTCCTCCCACTTAAACCTTTCGCAAAAAAACTCCTTCATAAGAAATTCACTTCTTTTAGTGACAATCACTATGTGTTTGGGTTCATAATAGAAGGAATACCCATCGACATTCTTTGGGATAACCTACAAAGACTTACTAATCCGATTTTGGTTGTAAACATTTTACACATATGCCTTGCATACCAAAATTCAAGAAAAGACAACTATAACTTGTATGGTGTCATTTCGGCAGATTATGATGGCACTCTAGTGAGATCAAAGCGGTAGTCTCTAAAGCATAATCCACAAATTATATTGGTAGTTTATTTCATCATTGATCTAACCATGTCAAACAAGGTTGGATTACATCCATCGAAAAACTCCATACTCCTATGGTGTTTATCACGATGCAAGTTTGTGGAACAATTCCTCTAACTCTTAGATGCTTGCTAAACTTGTAACTCAAATATTCTTCTTTATGATCCAATCATAAAAACTTGAATTTTTCTTGTTACAATAATTTCCACTTCATAAATTGAACAATTTCAATTGTTTCATACTTCTATCTTATCGAGTAGATATACCATACATCCATTCGAGTCATTGATGAAATAGAAAATACACCATGATCGACTTCACACCATGGACTACATACATCAACATGTATGATCTCCATTTAGTTAGTCGCTTGATCTGTCCATGGCCCATGAACGAAGTTTAATCATCTTTAGGAAAAGTCTCACAAGCGTCAATCAATTCAAAATCAATTGACTCAAAAATCTATCAATATAGAATTTCTTTCATGTTTTGTTTCCAATATGACTTAAACGGCGGTGTCACATATAAGTGAAATTCATTTTGTCTTGCGACCTTTAGCATCAGTGTTATAAATGTTTATTTCACCAACAAGATAATAATAATCTATCCATCGATTATGGAAGACGATAATGACATGAACAACAATTGTTCTCATAATACCAGAACAAGATAACAATTATTAAGTTCATGAAATATCTTGAAGGCTAGGTTTGATGTCGACGAGAAGCACAATAACATTTTTATTTGTATCTCGACATGCATCATTACCATATTCTTTTACTAGTTACTTAGGCCATTGTACTTCTTGTATTGTGTTGCTTTGTATGACATTTCATACCAACAAATCAGTATCGAATACCCAAGAATTACATTGTTAACGAGCAAAAGAATTCATCTATAACATGTATATCATTTATATACCTGAGCTGGACAATTCCAGTCTTTTCCTTTTTCTACCAAATAATTTTGCAGATCCTATTTAGCATTTCCTCTCCTTTTAGAAGAATCTATCGACATCAATAGTGGCATCAATCATTTGACACATAGTCCAAAGGATGTTAGTCAAATACTAATAGCCTTGGATTTTGCACTTTGAAGTGGATCGCCATCATCATATGATTGGTATTCTTCCCGATTCCATTCTTTAGTATTCTTTTGGTATAGCAAAACAATTTAGCCGATACCTTTTATTCGTCCTATCATGACATCTTTCATGATGAAACTACTATAGCTCTTAAGGACAAATGCAAGTATAATATTAGTTTCCCAAACTTTTGGGTGATCGGGATGCCTAGCATCTTCAATCTTCACATATAGTCATACAATATGAGCATATGTTCTTTTACTAAATTATACTTCATCATTTTTGCAAACAATCAAAGTTTTAGATATCAAATATCTTTCACTTCTTGATTATTTCTGAAACAATTCTTTCAGCTCGATGATCACTTTGATTCTCAAACAATTTTGAAGATCAATTTATCATGATGGCAAACATATGATCTTTAGATACTAAACTTGAATCGTTGCTCTTAGATTAATACAATTTATTAAATCGTATGGAGCAAGCAAGGTTTGCTAAAGTTTGCAATAGGACTTAATCTTTAGTCTTGACATTAAACGGCACTAGACCGAAAAGTGACTATCCAGAATTCTATAGTTCTTTTAACTCAATTAAAACTAAGTGTCGGTGGAAAACGGTTGCCAAAGACTACAACGACTTATGCAAATACACTAAGATTTAGTTCAAGATAATTAGTTCAAGTTAATCAAATTATTAATGAACTCCCACTAAATTCAACATTCCTCAAAGTTGTTTAGTGAAGCATGATCCAAATTCACTACACCGAGACCGATCATCACGTGAATGATGTAGCTTTAATGGTGAACATCAACATGTTGATCATATCATCCATATGACTCATGCTTGACCTTTCGGTCCGTGTGTTCCGAGGCCATGTCTGTACATGCTAGGCTCGTCAAGTCAAACCCAAGTATTTCCGCGTGTGCAAAACTGGCTTGCACCCGTTGTATGTGAACGTAGAGTTTATAGCACCCGATCATCACGAGATGCTTGAACACGACGAACTTTCGCAACGGCGCATACGAGGGGAGAACACAATTTTATCTTGATCTTTAAGTGAGGAATCATCTTATAATGCTACCGTCGCGATCTAAGCATAATAAGATACATAAAAGGATAAACATCACATGCATATAATTTTATGTGACATGGTATAGCCAATCTCCGCGCCATGATCTCCATCTTGTGCGCGCCAGCATGATCTCCATCACTCCACCATGATTGCCTCCACCACAAATAGCAACTACAACTATTGCTAACTACTTAGCGATAAAGTAAAGCTATTACATGGCGTATAAGAAGTTGACACGCAGGTCATACATAATTATAAAGACAACCATATGGCTCCTGCCGGTTGTGAACTCATCGACATGCAAGTCGTGAAAGATTACAAAACATGATCATTGCATACAACTCAATTCATACTCATCATGTCTTGGGCCATACCATATCACAAAACACTCCCTGCAAAAACAAGTTAGACGCCTCTACTTTGTTGTTGCATGTTTTACGTGGCTTATGGGAGTAGCAAGCTAAGAACGATTCTTACCTACGGAAAGCCACAACGGTGATATTATGGTTGCTAACATCCGATGTAAGTCCCATGACTACTATAGTGAGAGAAACTGGCATCCACCAGCCGCATGTATGGAACAAGCCACACGTCAAGTGCGGAGCCGGTCTCGCGAACGCGGTCGCGTAAAGTTGGCCTGGACCGCTTCGATCTCACTATACCGCGCCATAAGAAATACACAACAAGAGGTTTGCAACAGAAAACATCAACGCCCGCAACAAGCATGTTGCGTTCTACTCGTGAAACACATCTACGCATAGATCTAGCTCTGATACCACTGAAGGGTTTCGCAGCATAGTAAATCAAAAAATTTCCTACGGATGCGAACAAGAAAGCCAAGATCTAATCTAGGAGATGTAATCAACGTGAGAGGTAGATGAGATCTTCATACCCTTGAAGATTCGCACAGCGGAAACGTTCAATAGAACGTGGTTGACGTAGTCGTACTCGCCGTCTCCTCCTTGCGATCCGATCCGATCCTACGCCGCAAGTGGCGGCGCCTCCGAGAGTTGCACACGTGCGGTGCAGCGACGTCTCCTCCTTCCTTGGTCCAGCAAGTATGGTGGAGAGATAGATTGGATCAGCAGCACGACGGCGTGGTGCTTATGGTGGAGAGTTTCTGCAGCAGGGCTTCGCCTACGCGCAGTCGCGAGAGAGAGAGGGAGGGCAGCAGTTGGCGGCTAGGGTTTTGGGTTGAGGTGAGAGAGGGCTGCGCCCTTGCCCCCCTATATATAGAGGGGTGGCCGGCCAAGGCCAGATTGGCCTCTCCCCAAACCCTAGCCGACTTGGAGTAGGAAGAGTGGGGGGCAAGTTTCCCCCCTTCCTTCTTTGAAGACTCCCTTAGGGTTTCCCCTTGGGCTGGCCGGCTGGGCCTTAGGGGCCTTGTGTGCCTGGCCCAGGGCGGCCAGGGCACTTCCCCTTAGGCCCACGCAGGCCTCCGTCAAGTGGGCCCACGTTGGTCCCACTCCGGAACCTTCTAGAACCTTCCGGTACAATACCGATAAACTCCGAAACCTTTCCGGAATCCAAAAACTGCTTTCCTTTATATGAATCTTATTCTCCGGACCATTCCGGAACCTCTCGTGACATCCTGGATCTCATCCGAGACTCCGAACTAAAACTCATAAACCAATTATCCATTCTATCCTAGCGTCGATGCACGTTAAGTGTGTGACCCTACGGGTTCGAGAATATGCAGACATGATCTTCTATCAATAATCAATAGCGGGATCTGGAAACCCATATTGACTCCCACATATTCATCAATGATCATATCGGATGAACCACGATGTCAGGATTCAATTAATCCCGTATATGTATTCCCTTCGTCACACGATATTTTACTCGCCCGAGATTTGATCGTCGGTATCACCATACCTAGTTCAATCTTGTTCACAGCAAGTACTTTACTCGTTCCGTAATCCGATATCACTTCGTGATTAACTCCTTAACCACATGCTTGCAAGCGGTGTTGATATCGATTACCGAGTGGGCCCGAAGTATATCTCTCCGACTTGGGAGGGACAAATTCCATCTCGATACATACAACTCAACAAGTACTTTCTGATCACCTGAGAGACACCTTTATTATCACCCTCACATAGGATGACGTTTGATGACTTCAAAGCTTTCTTCCGATACTAGGGAGTTGTATTATCTCATGGTCTAAGGAATACAATACATGACACAGGAAAAGCTTCGCAAAGATGAACACGATGACACGATCTAATTGCTCTGCTTTATTTGGGTCTGTCCATCACATCATTCTCCTAATGATATGATCTCATTATTAATTGACAACTCATGTCTATGGTTAGGAAACCTTAACCATCATTAATCAATGAGCTAGTCCATAGAGGCGTACTAGGGACACGGTGTTGTTCATAAACCACACAAGTATTAAAGTTTCCGCTTAATACAATTCTAGCATGGAATATAAACATTATCATGAACAAGAAATATGATAATAACATCTTTATTATTGCCTCTAGGGCATATTTCCTTCAGACAGGGTATGCCCCCATCCCTGTGTATGGCTTTGCTTTGTGTACTGTTTGTGCATGGTTGTGTTGATGCTTGCTATATGATGGTAGATGATGTGATGGTAGTTTGATACTGATAGATGATGTGTTCTTGTAGACAATAAAGTGACAGATTTATTTTTGATTATTACTTTGCAATGTGACAGATTTAAATAAAATGCTACCTATAGTAATTGTGTAGTGCCTTTTTTGTGATAGCTTGGTATTACTTTGCAATGTCGAAGGCCGTGTGGGATGCATTCCACACTAAAGTTTTCTGCGACATGTGTATGGATGAAGTGAACGCCAACAATAGGGACGGGGGTTGTCTGAGTAGGAAGGGTACAAGAATGTTGAGGAGAAATTCTTCCAGAAAACTGGAGCTAGAGTAGTGAAGAAACAATTCAAAAACAAATGGGATGCTTTGAAAAAGGATTACACGGGATGGATGGAATTGCTAAATGCAACCGGGCTTGGTTGGGATCCCGAAACAAATACTATGGACGCCGATGATGATTGGTGGAAGAATCACATAGCTGTAAGTTATAATATTCACTACTTGTCATGTTTTTCTTTGAATACTTTTTATCATAGTAATTTGACTCATGTATGTATTATGTTATTTTCTTTCAGATCCGTCCTGATCATGCAAAGTTTAGAAATGGGCCACCTCCTAACTTGGTGCAGCAAGATGTCATGTTTATGAAGGCACATGTGACCGGGAAATCAGCGGGCATTGCAGGAGAAGATACAGGAGATGCCAAGGATGCTCCTATTTTGTTGGATGATGAACATGATGCCTCTGCCTCTAGAATCACGGGGAAACGCAAGTATGGTTCTGGAGAGAAGGAAAAGGAAAGCCCTTTCTTCACAACATACAACAATGCATTGAGCACACTTGTCTCAAAGCATACCGAAGGTAGCTCTTGCAGCAAGGATGAATCTGTTCCAACTATGAAGGAATTTTTGGCGATGGTTCGAGAGTTAGGAGTACTTGAAGGTACAGATATCATGTTCACAGCAAGCAAGCTGGCCATGAATAGGGATCATAGAGAGGTTTTTGCTGCATTTGCAACAACTGATGGAAGACTTGATTGGTTGAAGAGGACACATAATGAGATGAACAAGTAGATGTGTGATGCAGTTCTGTACTGTATTGTTTATTCGTATCATTGTACTATTTATTTGTATCATTGTACTATTTATTTGTTGCAAGTCTGGTTGTGTGGGAGACTAGTTTTACATGTTGTAGACTACTTGTGTCCTATTTATTTGTTTGAGACAATTTTATTTGTAAACCTGGGTACTATTTATTTGATTGAGACAATTTTATTTGTAAATCTGGGTGCTATATGTCTCTGACTGTATTGTTTTTTATCATGGCTGGGTACTATTTTCGTATCATTTGCAGCTTATTATTTCTGTATCTTGTACTTCTGCTATTTGACATGATATATTTTCCTTTTTGTAGATGGATGGTGGTGGTGATAACCGTGATGCCGAATATGAAATGACATGCCACTTTCTCGGATTGGCGCGAGACATGGCTGTCTTGGGCTACTATGGTAATCTCTATAGCGAGAAGTATTTGAACAAGGAACCTAGGAGGATCCCAGAACAAACAGGTATTGAATGGGTGAATGAACAACTTGGAAATAGGAAAAGATGCTACAAGATGTTTAGAATGTATCCTGAAGTGTTTGAACAATTGCACAACCTTCTAGTTTCTAGCTATGGATTACAGTCAAGTAGAGACATGTCATCGGTTGAATGTCTAGGAATGTTTCTATGGATGGTTGGAGGACCACAATCATTTACTCAAGTTGAGAACCATTTTAGTCGTTCAACTGAAACAATTCATAGGAAGTTCCATATGGTTTTGAACTGCTTGTACAAGTTGGGAAAGGATAACATAAAGCCAGTAGACCGAAATTTCAAGGATGTGCATCCTAGACTTCAAGATGCACGCTTCTGGCCACATTTCAAAGATGCAATTGGCGCCATAGATGGCTCACACATTCCTGTTGAAGTACCTGCAGAGGAGGTGGTTAACCACACAGGAAGGCATGGTTACACATCACAGAATCTCCTTGCCATATGTGACTTTGATTTGAGATTCATATTTGCTGTTGCTGGATGGCCTGGTTCGGCACATGATACACGCATTCTACAACGCAGCATTGAGAAGTATCCAGTAGAGTTCCCGACACCTCCTGGTGGTAATATTCTCTATCTTTATTGCACATGATTATAATATGCTTATTGCTTGTTTGATATTTTCCCTTCATGTGCAGATACATATTACCTTGTCGATTCAGGTTATCCAAATAGGAAAGGTTTCCTAGCTCCTTTTAAGAATAACACTTATCATATACCTGACTTTCGTCGAGAAGGGTGACCAACAGGAAAGAAGGAGATTTTTAACTATCTACACTCATCGCTTCGGAATGCTATAGAGCGTGTATTTGGCATCTTGAAAAACAAGTGGCGCATATTGAAGCAAATTCCTTCGTATGGTCTGGTTACACAGAAAAGAATCATCCTTGCTTGCATTGCACTTCACAATTTCATTAGGGACTCCAACTTACGTGACAAACAATTTGACATATGTGATTCAGATGAGAATTACATCCCTAAGGTCCAGAGGCAGTCAGTAACATTAGTTGGTGACACTGCTCCAAGTGGGCTACACACGGTTGACATGGACTTGACGCGTGATAGCATTGCTACATCTATATTCAATGCTAGAAGAAGATAATTGATTAGTGCTAGCTAAATTACTATGGACATGTAGTTTGGATGAATCTTTATTCATTATGGATGTTATCTTATTTATGTACTGGTACAAGTATGTATTTTGGACAAACGTATATTTAATTAATTACTAGTGTGCTTACTTTTTGTGTATTCATGGTATTTTGCGGTCAAAAATGCGTTACTACACTTAAGTCAGCAACCATGAGGGCATTTCAGACAATTCATCAACACACAGCCAGCCAGCCAGACAACTAGCCAAACGGTTCAACTCAGAACAGCAGCTTTCCCTGCACAGCAGCTTTCTCTGCACAGCAGCTTTCCCTGCACAGCCAGCCAGCCACAGCCTAAACAAACAGGCCCTGAGACTTCTCGTGCTTCAGAAAGCATATTTTAAAACCCTGATTTAGAATAATCAGCTGCTATTAAGAGTAAAGAGGGAGCAGGTGAGACTATAAGCAAAAAGTTTCAAAATAATTCCAGTACCAAAGAAGAAACTGCGTTGATCGGAGACCAACATATATTGTGTAATCCTTCAAACATTGGAGAAAAGCAGAGGTGATCTTGGTAGGAAAAAGATCGAGTAGAAAATCTGGATGATCTAGATACGTATGAAAACAAATCTCGATTTCAGCTTTTCAGAACCAGGGACTTCAGAAGCCCCCCCCCCCCCCCCCCACCCCCCCGCGCGCGCTAAATATCACACCGTTAGACATTTTGGTGGAATCTAGAGAGGAGCTTTGCCCTTTGGACGAATTAATCTCGAGTACTTACACCTAATGCACCCAAATGTATCATACCACACTACCACAGCATTGCTAAGTTTGGTGTTTTACACTTTGCTAGACATGCCAGTTCATTCTAGGTGTTTCTTCTCTCCATATGCTCTGTTTTTTCTGCACTCTTAGCGAGTGTGGTCCGCGAATCAGATAGAACAAAGCCACAACATTATGTTTATGGACAGCGTAATACAGACTATGGGTTGCAGCTCTTTGCATGATCCCCAAGTGACCAAAAAAATGTCAGATTGCTATACCTTATATGAAGATGGATAGTTTCAAAATGCTTTTAAGATAGAGAAAGCAGGATCCGACCCAAAGGTGTGCAGTGAGTGAACAACACACCTGAAGAAACCCTTTTAGTTTTGGCTTTGGTCCTCTTTCCCATCTTTTGAGATCAACAATGCCTGGAAAGTAAGAATGCATCAGTGTCCCAGAAATGAAAATAACAGTCGACACACTCGACAGGACCGATATATGCTGTTGTCAATCATGTGACAGACGAGTGATACAGCGCCTGAGTGTGCAGGTTACAGAATCTATGACATGCAGAGATCAGAGATCAGTACTTCAATAATTTAATCATAACTTGGGCATGTATTATGTAGGTTTCACTCAAATTTAAGTGTTACATACTTAATTACATCCAAGCAGACCCGAAAGTTAGATGCATGTCTATATTGGAATTTTTGTATCAACTTTGATGCTGAAGTATAATCGTCTGCAATCGTCGCCTGGTTCAGTGCTACAAACTACTACTCCAAGTAAATGCATTTTCAAACTAAAAAACTAATACTCACGTACCATTTGTCAGATGAAATGGATAACAATATCAGCACAGAAGGTTAGATGCAACAGTGTCAAGGCATCTAGAATTCTGAAGGCACGAAGTGTAGACCTAAACGAAAAATAAGTTCTGCTTACAAAAATAAAACGATGTAAAGGGTTGCCAACATATCAGCTGTGAAGGTCCAGCGAAATACGCTAGACCCACAAAATCTTTACCTTAGAACTCCTCCGAAAGCCAATGTCCAAGAAATCCACACTGAACCTATTTCTTTCTTTGAAGAATTCTATAAAGATTTCTATTTGGTGACTGATAGACTGGCTGGTACTTTTTTTTAAAAAAAAAACAGAGTGTTGGACTGCTGGTACAGTTTTTGAAGGACTATTTTGTAGCCATATGAAATATAGGAGTACAGACATATGTTTTCAATCCAAGTGTGAAAACTGAGCCACATAGATGAAACCTGCCGTGACAGGTCGATGTCAATCATGCAGTTGTAAGAGCATGTCTAACGGAGCTCGTATAGCTCCGGCACCCTTATAATCGCGGCGGATTCACGGGCTATGGGCCGCGTGTGCGAGCTATCGGAGCCGGTAAACGGCCTGGCCCGTATAAAAATTTCACGGGCACCCGCACTCGGCCCGGCGAGAACGGTACAAGTACCGGCTCGACCGGCGGAGACGGGTCGAACCCGTATTCCCTCCGCCGCAAACCCTAGCCGCCGCCGCCACCCTCTGCGTAGCTCCGGCGAGAAATTAGCGCGCGAGCTGGGGAGAGATCGATGGCGACGAGGACGGCGGCTCGGGCGTCGGCGGCGGCCGCGCTGGTGGGGGAGGAGGGGGAAGCGGGGATGGCCGCCGCGCACCCAGCGGCGACGACGAGGAGGAGCGGCGCCGCATTCGCTCCATCGCGGCGAAGAAGCGCGCCAGCCGGCGGTGGACGAACTGGGGGAGGACCCCACCGCCCTCGCTCGCCCCCTACGTCGTCGACGCGCGCACGGCACCGGCGCGCGCGCGAGTCGGCGGTCCGCCTTTCCCCTCCTCCGGTGAGCTGGGATGTCGGGGAGGCCTCCTTGTCGGCATCGGCGCCGCGGCCCATCGTCGGCCGGCGCCGCAGCGACCTCGAGGAAGAGGAGGAGCTCGCGCGGGCCCTTGCGGAGTCCGCGGCGACGGCCGCGGCTAAGAAGCGGCGGGAGGAAGAGGAGGCCGCCGCTGCCGTCGAGCTGTTCAAGCAGCAGGAGGAGATCGAGGCGCGCGCCTGGGTGCAGGGCGACGACGAGGTGGCCACCGGCGAGGGCGACGCGGAGGCCGAGGTGATCCTCGTCGACTCCGATTAGATCGTCGTCGTCGGCGAGGACGACGGCGACGATGAGCTCGCCATTTTGGCCTGGCGACGAGGACGCGGCGTCCTTCGGCGACCTCCCCCTCTAGCTATATCTAGTTTGTTATAATTTTTAGCTAATTTTGTTGTACAAATTCAAGTTTGCAACTAGCCGTTCTTGCGCGAATGAAATTTCCCAGCAAATTCAAGTTTACAGTTTGCATTTGCGGGTTCTGATCGCCGCCAGTGCCAATGAACCTACAAATCGCGAGTACAGAAGCCTTGTTTTTTTTTCAAAAAGGAGGCTTAGCCCCGGCCTCTGCATCGATAGATGCATATGGCGTTTTATTACTTGATTCAAGAGTAAAAGTTTTACAAAGCATTACATCATGGGTCGCATAGGGTCGATACATGTATCAACCATCTAAACAGTAGAGAAGAAAACATATGATGCCTATACATCAGTATGTCAAACGAAGATCAAAACGCCAGCTGGACTGGTTGTATAAATCCCGTGCGACCAATTCCAGGCGGTTGCACCCAAAATCCATTTCATGTCGCTTGTCCATTGGTTATAGGAAGGACCACGTATGGATCCAATACGTAGCCAGTGGGATAACCTGCATAAAAGAGTTATGTTTGGCTTTGTTAAAAATATAATCATTTCGCACATTCCACAGCGCCCAGAGAAAAGCACATGCACCAACTCGGATTTGCGCCCTCTCTTCCTTACTCACACCCGCTAGCCAGTTACCAAACAGATTCGTGATATTGTGTGGTGGTGCTAAATTAAAGGATAAGTGAACTATACGCCAAACCACCTTTGCAAGAGGACACTCTATGAAAAGATGTTGTATTGTCTCATCTTGATCACAATGGCAACATTTTTTGATCCAACCCAATTTCGTTTTGATAAATTATCTTTAGTTAAGATCACCCCGCTGATGCAAGAACCACATAAAAATTCTAATTTTTAGTGGCACTTTTATTTTCCAGAGGTACTTTCTTAAGAAAGGTGTATGGTCATTCATAAGGTCCAAATAGTATGATTTAACCGTGAATTTCCCTGAGGTAGTAAGTTTCCACACAAAAGTGTCTGGCTGGTCTGATAGATTGATATCTATGAGTCTATTGACTAAATGAAGCCATCGTGCACCCCTGTTGCCCGAAAGTGCTTGACGGAAGCCTATGTTCAATGGCACTTGGGACATGACATGCGCAACTGAAACTTGTTTTCTTTGCACAATATTGTAAAGAGAGGGATACTGTGATGCTAGCGGTGAGTTACCCAGCCACGTATCTTCCCAAAAACGAGTATCTACCCCGTTCCCAATTCTAAAGTTTCCTTTTGCCAAAAAATCTTCTTTTACTTTCATGAGGCCCTTCCAAAAGGGTGAGTTAGATGGTTTAGCTGAAACCTGAGAGAGGCATTTAGAGTGTAAATATTTGTTTCTAATCAACTCCAGTCATACCCCTTCATGTTCAGTCAGTATCTTAAACAGCCACTTGCAGAGTAGACACTTATTTTTAAGCTCTAAAACCTCTATACTGAGACCACCTTGGTCCTTGGGTCTGCAAACAATATTCCAACGAGTAAGCCTGTACTTCTTCTTATGACCGTCACTTTGCCAAAAAAAATCGGGAACGGAAGAAGTCTAATCTTTTCCGAACCCCTTTGGGTATCTCAAAAAAAGATAACATAAACATAGGAAGACTTGTAAGTACGGAATTAATTAAAACCAGACAGTCCCCATAGGATAACATCTTCCCAATCCAATTCGCTAACTTTTTCTCGAACCTATCTTCCACAGGTTTCCATTCACCATTTTTTAGTTTACGAAAATGAATAGGAATTCCCAAGTATCTAAAAGGGAAAGAGCCTACCTCACAACCGAAAATATTTCTATACTCCCCTTCCTCATCTCTTGCTTTTCCGAAGCAAAAATGTTCACTTTTGTGGAAGTTAATCTTTAACCCCGACAATTGCCCAAAGATACATAACACAAGCTTCATATTCAGCGCCTTTTGTAAATCATGTTGCATAAAAATGATAGTGTCATCTGCATATTGTAAAATGGAGACATCCCCATCAACTAAATGAGGGATCAACCCATCTACCTGGCCATCTTCCTTTGCTCTAGCAATTAAAATGGCTAACATATCCGCAATTAAATTAAATTAAATAGGGGATAACGGATCACCTTGCCGCAAACCCTTATATGTTCTGAAGTAATGACCTATGTCATCATTAACTTTAATGCCCACTGTCCCTCTTGTTACAAAGTTGTCAATCCAATTACACCATTTTGAGTTGAAGCCTTTCATGCGCAAAACTTGTTGTAAAAAAGGCCATTTGACCTTATCATATGCCTTTTCAAAATCAATCTTTAAAAGTACTCCATCCATTTTCTTCCTATGAAGTTCATGGATAATTTCTTGCAGAATTAACACACCCTCTAGAATATGCCTCCCTGGCATAAAAGCTGTTCGAGTAGGTCTAATAACCGTATGTGCCACTCTGGTCACACAATTTGTGCCCACTTTAGTGAAAATTTTGAAACTAACATTGAGTAAACATATTGGTCTATATTGTTGGATCTGAATTGCATTTTCTTTCTTAGGCAACAAAATTATGGTACCATAGTTTAGCTTGAAGAGTTGTAAGTTCCCTTGTTGGAAATTGACAAACATCTTCATCACATCATCCTTTAAGATGGACCAAAAAGTTTGATAAAATTCTGCCGGAAACCCATCTGGTCCAGGTGCTTTGTTTTTCTCCATATTCATGATTGCCTCACAGACCTCCTCCTCTGTGAAGTCGGCTGTGAGAATCTCATTTTCTACTTGGGATAATTGTGGAATATCATGAATCTCATCCTCTAATAAGGAGAAGTAATTTTCAGACGGGGGCCCAAATAGATTTTTGTAGAACCCTGTGATGTAATTTTTAATATTCTCCTGGCCGATTATGGTCCCCTCATCCTGTTCTAATTGGAAGATTTTTTTCCTCCTATGTTTCCCATTCGCAATGAGGTGAAAATACTTGGTGTTGTTACCCCCTTCCTGAACGTGTTTTACTTTTGCACGTTGCGCCTATTTAATCTCTTCCTCTCTTCTTAACTTGGAAATTTTATCATTTGCCACTTTCAGCTCCTCCCTCTCGGAGGTATTAAGTGGAACAGTTTCAGCTTTAATATCCAACCTATCGATAACTTCTAGGAGACGTTGTTTCTCTTTCTTATAAGAACCACTTTGATTTCTAGCCCAACCTTTGAGGAAAGTTCAGAGATGGCGGATCTTATTCTGCCATGACTCCAAAGCCTCAGAACCAGAAGGAATAGAATTCCAAACCAAAGACACTAGATCAGAAAACCATCCTGCTTTAACCACGACAACTCAAACGAAAAAGAGTTCTTGTTACCCTTATGCGCCTGCACCCCAGAATCTATTAACAGAGGTGTGTGATCAGAACCTTCCCTTGTCAAAGCCCTAACCAAAACAAGCGGAAATTTTTGCTCCCATGACACACTAGCAAGCACTCTGTCAAGCTTTTCATATGTGGGATTTTCTCTTCTACTGGCCCAAGTATATTGTCTACCTGAAAGAGCTATCTCTCTAAGGCCAAGACTTTCAATTATAGCATTAAAAATGAACGGCCATCTAGCTTTAAAATTATCATTGTTTTTCTCCTCTTGACGTCTTATAATATTGAAGTCACCCCCTACGAGCAACGGTAGGGGTTCATTCTCACACAAGCGGACTAACTCTGCTAGGAACTCACCTTTTTGAGCGTCCTGGGCAGCCCCATAAACCATAACCAAAGACCATTCAAAATTATCCGATTTGGTTACTAGATGAAACTTGACACACCGATCCCCTGCCACAACATTTTAAACTTTTAAAGTTTGAGAATTGAAACCAGCCAAAATACCCCCAGACCTCCCTTGCGGAGGTAGGCAATACCACATAAAATCACGTCCCCCAGATAAATTCTTTAGGAAGGGCGCCGAGAAATTATCTCTACCTGTTTCAAGAACCGCAAAAAAATCAAGTCTAAATTCAACAATTGTGTCACGAACCACTGAGTGCTTTGCCTGATCTTTAAAACCGCCACTATTCCAAATAGAACCATGCATAGCTTAAGCTTTCTTATTTTTCAGTCTTTCACTATAACGAACAGGAGCTACGGGCCTCCTTCGCCTGTAGACTCGAAGTGTTTTTGACTTGGGAGGTGTTGGATCCTTATGATCCCCGGAGCCTTGTTGCTCCTCCTCCAGAAGCAAATCAGAGCTTAAGCTATTTGCCTTATCAAGAACCATACTGGACTCATCCTCCTCATTTAACTTCTTATCC
Organism: Dactylis glomerata; assembly: GCA_007115705.1. NCBI lineage: Eukaryota > Viridiplantae > Streptophyta > Magnoliopsida > Poales > Poaceae > Dactylis > Dactylis glomerata. The sequence continues at coordinate 332,040 of QXEO01000371.1, read as the reverse complement.
AAATTATTCTTAAGCATAATCATAGTTCGGTTCAATCTAAATCCTTAATTCGTTTAATCGAAGCCCCAACCTCAGCCGAAGTAGACCCTAACGAGACACCTAGCGTAGCAGCCCGCTTACTAATCAAATCATTATCAAAAGAAGCAATAGTGTAACGGGAAGCATGGTTGTTACCTTTGAAAAGCCCGATATCACGCTTCTCTGCGACCTTCATGGCACGCTCCAGCTGGGTATCGGAGGCATTCGGTTGTGCCCTAATCCGTTCACTGGACCGGATATCCGACACCCCCTCCACTGGAATACCACCAAAAGCCTGAAGCTGCTCCTGTGAATATCGACCGCCAAGGAACACTCCTGTCCCGTGAGTCGAAGAAGGAGAAAGGCTGCGACGCGCACCCCCTCCTGGGGAACACGGCAGCACCGACGTCGTCACGTGGACATGCCCAGCAATGGCCTCCTGCCTTGGGCTAGCCCACGAAGCGTGAGAGGGAGAACCAGAGGATGGACGACATGGGGAAGCACTGTTGCTTGCACGCGGCGTCGCCAAACTCTCATCAAAAGCAGCACTTAGATTCTTCGGTGCCAGATGCCCTATAGAGGAGGACAGTGACACGGCAGGCTTGTTAACTGGCACAGTTGCCACAGCAGGCAAATCAGCCGGAATAGCTTCCCCAGCGTGAACGGACTCAGCCGCAGCAGCAGCTTTCATCTCTGCCGCGGCAGAGAAAACTGTCGAACTTACTGCCGGAATAACTTCCCCATCGTGAACTAACCCAGCCGCAGTAGCAGCCTTCATCTCTGCCGCGGCAGAGAAAACTGACAAACTTTCTGCCGCGGCAGCAGACACTGGAGCACGAAAAATGCGAGGAGGAGCGGATTTAGCCAGTGGCGAAGGAAGGTTGTCTTCCTCATCATCAACACGATCAACAGAAGCCTGTACTCGCGATATACAGGTCGCATGAGTACAGACTCTGTTAGTCATGCTCTAAGGTCTGTATTTCAGCTCCAAAGGATGACAAACTCTTACAGCCACATTCGCATATGACAGAATATGTAGTACAAATGCCAGTTAGTGTCTCGGTAGTAGCGTGTCTTATGTTTTTCTCATCTTTAAAGCTGCTGTCAAAATAAGTTTGGAAAATATATTTTGTTTCAGTGATCCAATAAAACATAATAATTATGCTAGCATTACCATCTCACATCTCATCTCATGTGTTTTGAAGCGCCATAATGAATTCCTGCACAAACACCCAAATATCTAACACTAGTGGGGACGGGGCCTCCAGTCCCGGCCCGTAAGGGGCTTTAGTCCCGGTTTGCAAACCGGGACCCCAGCCGCGGGACTAAAGGCTGAACCTTTAGTCCCGGCCCGCTTACCAGCCGGGACTGGAGGGTGTCCACGTGGGCACCTCGGAGCGAATCAGGGCCAGGACCTTTAGTCCCGGTTTGTAACACAGACCGGGACTAAAGGGTCTGCAGTTTTTTGTTTTTTGCTTTACGGTTTTAGGGTTTAGGGGTTTTAGGTGTTCGGGGGATTAACGTGATGCCTCGTTTGGTGCCTTGGTGTTCGGGAATTAGTTTATGCATATATATAAGATTAACTTATCTTACAAAGCGAGCATATATATACAATTATATGGAGATCAGAATTATCGGGACAAGAGCCCGTCTATTCGATTACATGGACCAACATCAGTAATGGCCCCTAGCTACACTAAATCGTCCTTTGTCGTCTATAGCTTCTATCCTCAGAAAGGCCGCTAGCTCCTCTACAACAGCAATCGCGCGTTGCTCTGGTAGGTACTTCTCCCGCATGGCCGTGTACTATATAAGAAGAGGAGATGAATATGAATATCAATCATGATAACAAAGAATGACGAGTAAAAATAGAGGTGTGAATGTTTATTGCTTACATCGTATCTGTAATCCTTGTGCTCAGAGGTAAACGTGCGAATGGTCTCGCAAACATAGTATCCACATAGATGCGTCTCCCGTGGCTGCTGATCGCACTTTACGAGAATAGAATATATATAATCAAAATAATAATCTAGCATTACAAATGTATTGAAAATAGAAGTATATCATACTACTACTTACCTGAGCCGCTCTAAAGGTCAGCTTCTCATCCCGGATACCGGGAGTCACGCACTTGAACCGCTTCCAAACCCTGCCCGACAAGGAAAATGATTTGCTAAGTTTTTCATTAATTGATATATCAGAAAATCATCGAAAGAGACCGATAGAGCGCAAGAATGATAAAATTACCCTTGGAGCATGTCCTGCAGGCTTTGGAACTGTTCCAAGGGTCTCGATAATGGGTCGAAGGCATCAACTCTTCCCTTATCAATTTGAATGTCCAACAGAATCCAGTGGAAGCTGCACATATATATATATGTGTCAGTAACTTATCAATAACACTCATAAGTGAATGGACACAACAGAGTAAGACCCTCACTTGAAGTTGTATGGAAACAGTATGTGGTCACAGAAATTTTGTTCTGTTAGAAACCTTAGAAGGTTTTCCTCTGTCTCCTTGGGGTTATCAGTTAGCGTCTTTATATGTATTTTATCTGGGTCAATAAACCCAATATTTAGGATGTTCCTACTTTTACATTCCAGAATCTTCATTCTGCATAATAGAGTACAAGTCAGAACGGAACAAGTTATATGTAGACAATGAATTGAAATAACTGATCAAGTTATATGTAGACAACGAATTAAAAAACTTACAGACAATAGCAACTCATAAGCGATTTGTCGAGGGCGTCGGCATTGTACATCTGGAAGAGTTCATCAAAGTCGATATGGATGTCTTCGGGGCGGCCGTAGTACTCCCGTGGGACAAGCGCCACGATCATCGTTCTCCCATTCTTTGATTCACTTAAGTACCATGTATGCAAGTAACGCATATTTGTTGGGAGATCATCCAACTTATCTTTGCTGACCAAAGGCGCTCCCATGACAAACTGTGGCTTAGGGGCTACCACAGCCTTGGGTAACCTGTCGTCTTGGGAAGCCAGAACGTCTTCAACCGGGATACCCCATTCAGCCGCCCACTTCTTTGCTAATTCCAAATCTTGCCCCTGCACCAGAGAGGGAACATTCTCGGGTAACACCCTGAGGGGTGGGATCGACTGTTTGGCCTGTTGTCCAAGCTGAGGAACGTCTGATCTTTTTTTGCTTGTAGTTGAACTTGATTTGCTCCCACTTGCACTTGCACGTGACTTGCTCTTTTGCCCTTCCTTCTGCAATATGCGTGTATAGTCGTCAGGCTTATGGTGTAAGTCATACTGTGATGGAAGGGTCATGAAGTATTTTGCATATGCTATTTGCTTCTCGGTGTATTCCGGGCGGGGCTCGGGTTCCTTCTTTTTCATCTGCGCATCATAATGTTCCTTTGCTATCCTGGCGTTTTCCTCGTCGGTACGATCATAAGGTCTGATAGGAAGATTAGCATGAGGTACCTTTGGGAGGGGCGACAGTTTGCGCTTTGGGGAGCTCCGTCGCTTAGAACTCATCGACGGAGCGTTCTTGCTGGCACGCTTCCGCTTAGTATCCTTAGCGGGGGGCGGCGGAGACGGCCGACCCAAGTCCGGCGGCGGTGATTGAGATGGACTCGTGTTGTGGTGGCCGTCGTCATGTGGAGGGCTTGGAGGTGATGGAGGTGTAGGTGACCTGCGATGACTCGGAGGCGGTGTTGTCCTTGGGGCCGAGCCTGGAAGCTTGATGTAGTTCTTGTCCCATAGGATGACTCCACCCAGTACTTCTCCGAGTGTCCTCTCATCTTCGGGTCCAGCCATGTCGAGCTCCATATCATGAAACCCCGCCATGATTTCATCCACCCCAACTTTAGCAAAGCCAGCTGGAATCTCACGGCCATGCCAGCGTGCATCAGGGCCAGAAGGTAAAGCTTGTCCGACGGCCACCTTCATGGATATGTTCTTGAATTTCTGATGGAGTTCACATGATGTTGACTCCTTGATTCCATCCACGGGGTAGCCAGGACCGCCCTCTATCATTCTTCGTGCATCGTCGGGCGGGGCCTCAGATTCAGCCACGCTGCTTTTCCGCTTAGATGGGGCGCCGGTAATATCGAGTGCAGGATCTTCCTGGCGCGCTACTCCTCTAAGCTCGTCAATCTGCTTCTGTTGCTCGTTAAGCCTGGCAAGCAACTGGTTGAACTTGTCATTCTCCTCATCCTGCTGTCGCTTCTTTGCTCTCGCTCGGCTTCTGTAAGTTTCTTGGTCTCTGGCAAACCCAAGCCACCACGGGTAAGAAGGACCGAAGCCTCGCGTTCGTCCTCCATGTTCGTCATTGCCGAGGACCAGTGTGAGCAAATCTTTCTCTCTATCTGCAGTGAACTGTCTTTTTCCCTCTTTAATTTCTTTCACTATCTTTTTCCAATTCTCCCTGGGTATCCTAAGACCGTCACTGCAGATGAGGTCCCCTGTTTCTTCGTCGTACGAACCACCATGCGCAAGGAACCAATTCCTTGCTCTCAATTCCCACTCATCACGGATGGGTTCAGGTACGATGCCTTTAGCTAGCAGATCTTGCTCTTTCTTATCCCACTTTGGGATGGCAGTCTCATAGCCCCCTGGCCCCAGCGTGTGGTGATATTTCTTCTTGTCGGCATTTTTCTTGTTCTTTTCTGATAATGCCTTGGCATCTTCTGACTGCTTGTACTCCTGAAATGCCTTCCAGTGATTCGCCTGCTTGGCTAGATACCCCTCGAATACTGGCACTTTCTTTGTCTTCAGATAGTCTTGCCATAGCTTCTTCTTCCAGCTACGGAACAGTTCGGCCATCTTCTTTAGAGTCCACTGCTTGACTTTGGCCCTCAGTTTATTTGCGGCGTCTTGATTCTCACATTCTGGCAGGTTGAAATGTGACATGATATCATTCCAAAGATTATCTTTGTACCTTTCAGCGACATAGTCACTATCGGCTGCCCCTTTGCGCTTGTTCCACTCCCGAACGCTGATCGGGACGTGATCCCTAACGAGAACTCCGCATTGCTTCTTGAATGTGTCAGCAGCATTCTTAGGAAGCTTTGGTTCGCCCGTAGGCAATATCACCGCAAAGGTGTAATGCGTCCGTGCGTCCAACTTTTTAGTCGGGCCTCGTTTCGTAGCTTTGCTCGATGTGGAGGCCTAAGAGGGAGAAACATTCGTCAAATAAATGTATATGTATACAATATAGAGCTATCTCCAATATTTTTCACATATTACAAGTGATTGTCGAACTTCATATGTATACCTCGCCGGACTTTATTATTTCTCCACCGGCTTCTCCACCGGCTTCTCCATCAGTGGAGCTATCACCTTCTCCGTCATTGGAGCTATCTCCGGCCCCATCGGCTTCATCTTCGTGTCGATCAACCTCCATTCCATCTCCGGAGGGGTTTAGATATGACGACGGAGATTCAGCAGGTTCAACGTCGGGGGCGTCTTTGATTATATCTTCGATAAGTTCTTCCTCTTCGAGGTTCCTGCTATGTGGATCCATAGTTCTGCAAAAAACGAACATTTGATTAACTAATAAACTAACAAACTATATATGATGCAAAATAATTCTATATATTCTAACTAAAATAATTCGATTCTAACTAAATAACTCTATTCTAACTAAAATAATTCTATTCTAACTAAATAATGCTATTCTAACTAAATAATTCTATTCTAACTAAAATAATTCTATTCTAACTAAAATAATTATATTCTAACTAAAATAACTCTATTCTAACTAAATAACTCTATTCTAACTAAAATAATGCTATTCTAACTAAATAACTCTATTCTAACTAAATAACTCTATTTGCAAAATAATTCTATTTCTAATTGCAAAGTAATTCTATTTCTATTTGCATAGTAATTCTATTTTTTCTAACTTATTTCTATTTGCTATTGCTATTTTTTTTAAAATTCTATCTAAAAATTCTATTTGCTATTGCTATTTTTTCTAACAATTCTATTTTCTATTTGCTATTTGCTATTTTTTCTAACTTATTTCTATTTGCTATTTCTATTACACACTAACAAATAATAAATTCTAACAATTCTATCTAAAAATTCTATCTAAAAATTCTATTTGCTATTGCTATTTTTTCTAACAATTCTGAATTTTGCTATTTGCTATTGCTATTTTTTCTAAAAATTCTATCTAAAAATTCTATTTGCTATTGCTATTTTTTCTAACTTTTTTCTAAATACTAACCCTAATTACTAACCCTAACTAAATAAATTCTAACCCTAACTAAATAATAACCCTAACTAAATTAATATTAACTAAATACTAACCCTAAATTTTAACCCTAACTAAATACTAACCCTAACTAAATATTAACTAAATTCTAACCCTAACTAAATATAATTCTAATTAACCTTTCTTTTACCTACAGGGGATGGCGCGGGCTTGAAGTAGGGGGCGTCGGCGGCGAGCTCGAGGGCCGGCGGCGAGCTCGGGGGCAGTGAGTCGGGGGCGAGGTGAGAGCTCGGGGGCGGCGCGCGCTCAGGGGCGGCGAGTCACGGGGGCGGTGCGCGCTCGGGGGCGGCGAGTCACGGGGGCGGCGAGTCACGGGGGCGGCGCTCAGACGACGAGTGCGAGGGCAGCGACGGCGGGCTCCACGGATTTCTCCGACCGCAACGTTCGGCGTCGGTTTCTCCTGCGCTCCGTCGAGATTTTCGCTAAGTGCGTGAGAGGAGGAAGAAGGAGGAGGGGCGGGCTTTTATACCCTCCCCCCTTTAGTCCCGGCTCGGGGCTTCAACCGGGACTAAAGGGGGGCCTTTAGTCCCGGTTCAAACCCCGAGCCGGGACTAAAGGGTTTTGGGGGCGGTTCCAGTTCGCGCCCTAACCCCCCCCCTTTAGTCCCGGCTGGTGGCTCCAGCCGGGACTAAAGGTGCCATAAATGCGCGCCAGTTCTGAATTTTTCAGATTTCATTTCAAAACTATTTTATTTGAAATTTGAATTGAATAACTTCTGTATAGTTTAGAATTTGAAAAAACTATGAAAATGAAAAGTGTTTGAAATTGCATAACTAATTCAAAACTATTTTCTATTTTCAAAATTAATTATTTTAACTATCCAAACTATTAACTATTTAGCCATTTTCAATTAAAACTATATTGATTAATATTCTTTTGAAAGGTTTTAGAATTTGAAAAAACTATGAAAATGAAAAGTGTTTGAAATTGAATAACTAATTCAAAACTATGTTTTATTTTCAAAATTAATTATTTTAACTATCCAAACTATTAACTATTTAGCAATTTTCAATTAAAAACTATGTTTATTAATATTCTTTTTGCATATTTGAGAATCTGATAAAACTATAAAAATGAAAAGTGTTTGAAATTAAATAAATAATTCAAAACTATTTTCTATTTTCAAAATTAATTATTTTAACTATCCAAACTATTAACTAGTTTGCCATTTTCAATTAAAACTATATTGATTAATATTCTTTATGTATATTTTAGAATCTGATAAAACTATGAATATGAAAAGTGTTTAAAATTGAATAAGTAATTCAAAACAATTTTCTATGTGGAGGCTGTGGGTACAAGAACTGCGAGGCGAAGAAATCAGGAGTGGGTATAGCGGCGGCAGGGGTAGGGGAGAGGTAGTAGCCCGTCGGGAGGAGTGCCATCGGAACGAAAGGCGAGGCAACGGGGTTGAGGCGGGAGACGGCGGCCATTGCTTTTGTTTTGGCTTTGAGGGGAGGCGCTTTAGGAAGACGCAGCACGGTGTGTATAAAGAGCAGGACGGGAAAAGAACTAGTGAGCCGGCTTTTTTTCTAAAGAGCGGTGATGACCGATCCATACCATTATTCACATCCAGCCATCCATGTAACCGTGTCTGTCGTAGCCATGGAGAATCTTCATCATGCATTACATAAAAGGTTTAATACATTATTACATTATTGCACCAACATTCCTATCTATTATTTCTGTTTTCTTCTGGGTCGTAGCCATGGAGAATCTTCATCATTCAGTAGGATGCTTGGGTCAGTTTTCACTTTGAAGGGCGGAATTTCATGAAACTTATTATAATCTACTGACATGTCTGTCTTGTCATCTACTCCCACGATGTTTCTTTTCCCTGAAAGAACTATGTGGCGCTTTGGCTCATCGGACGATGTCTTCTTTTGCTGATTTCTTTTTCTCGTTTTTGTAGACATGTCCTTCACATAGAAAACCTGAGCGACATCGTTGGCTAGGACGAATGGTTCATCCATGTACGCAAGATTGTTGAGATCCACTGTTGTCATACCGTACTTTTGGTCTACAACTACCCCGCCTCCTGTCAGCTTCACCCATTTGCACCGAAACAAAGGGATCTTAAAAGTAGGTCCATAGTCAAGTTCCCATATCTCCTCTATGTACCCATAATATGTTTCCAAACAGTGCCCATTCTCGTCTGTTGCATCAAAGCGGACACCACTGTTTTGGTTGGTGCTCTTTTTATCTTGGGCAACCGTGTAAAATGTATTCCCATTTATCTCGTACCCTTGGAAAGTACATATAGTAGAAGATGGTGGCCTGGCCAAACAGTACAGCTGATCTCCAACGGTGTCATCATTCATGAGATGTGTCTGCAACCAACTGCCGAAAGTCTTCTCGTGTTCCCCTTTAATCCAAGAGTCAGTCTTCCCCGGGTTTTCGGAGCGTAGAATATTCTTGTGTCTCACGATATACGGAGCCACCACGGTGGAATTGTGTAGAACTGTGTAGTGTGCTTGAGAGAAAGAATGCCCGTCCATACATACTTTTGCTTTCCTTCCTAGTGTGCCTTTTCCTGTCAGCCTACCCTCATACCGAGATTCAGGAACACCAATCGGCTTAAGGTCAGGAAGAAAGTCCACACAAAACTCAATGACCTCCTCTGTTCCATGGCCCTTGGAGATGCTTCCTTCTGGCCTAGCACGGTTACGAACATATTTCTTTAAGACTCCCATGAACCTCTCGAAGGGGAACATATTGTGTAGAAATACAGGACCGAGAATTCTAATCTCTTTGACTAGGTGAACTAGGAGGTGTGTCATTATATTGAAGAAGGATGGCGAGAACAACAACTCAAAGCTGACCAGACATTGGACCACATCAATCTGTAACCCTGATAGACTTTCTCGATTGATTACCTTCTGAGAAATTGCATTGAGGAATGCACATACCTTCACAATTGCCAGGCGAACATTTTCCGATAGAATTCCCCTCAATGCAACCGGAAGCAATTGCGTCATAAGCACGTGGCAGTCATGAGACTTTAGGTTTTGGAATTTTTTGTCTTTCATATTTACGATTCCCTTTATATTCGACGAGAAGCCAGTCGAGACCTTGATACTGAAAAGGACTTCAAAGAAGATTTCCTTCTCTTCCTTAGTAAGAGCGTAGCTGGCACGCCCTTGAAACTGCCCTGGATGCATGCCATCTCTTCCTTTATGACGTTCCTGGTCCTCCCGTGCTTCCGGTGTATCTTTTGACTTCCCATACAAGCCCAGGAAGCCTAGAATATTCACGCAGAGATTCTTCGTCAGGTGCATCACGTCGATTGCGGAGCGGACCTCATGGACTTCCCAATAGGGTAGCTCCCAAAATATAGATTTCTTCTTCCACATGGGTACGCGCTTATCAGGGCCGTTAGGAACAGGTTTGCTGCCAGGACCCTTTCCAAAGATTACTTTTAAATCTTTGACCATATCAAATACTTCAGCACCAGTACGGATGACAGGCTTCCCCCGGGGTTCTGCCTTGCCATTGAAATGCTTGCCTTTTTTCTTTAAGGGATGCTTGGGCGGAAGAAAACGACGATTGAACGGGTACACATTCTTCCTACATTTGTCCAGATATATACTTTCTGTCTGATCTAAACAGTGCGTGCATGCATTGTATCCCTTGTTTGACTGTCCTGAAATGTTACTAAGAGCATGCCAATCATTGATGGTTACGAAAAGCAAGGCTCGAAGGTCAAATTCCTCTTGTTTGTGCTCGTCCCACACACGTACACCTGGTTCGGCCCACAGCTGTAAAAGTTCGTCAACTAATGGCCTTAGGTACACATCAATGTCGTTGCCGGGTTGCTTTGGACCTTGGATAAGCACTGGCATCATAATGAACTTCCGCTTCATGCACAACCAAGGAGGAAGGTTGTAGATACATAGAGTAACGGGCCAGGTGCTGTGACTGCAACTCTGCTCCCCAAAAGGATTCATGCCATCTGTACTCAGACCAAACCATAAGTTCCTTGCGTCACCTGCAAATCTCGGGAACTCTCTCTCGATTTTTCTCCACTGCCGACCATCAGCGGGGTGCCTCAACTTATCGTCTTTCATACGATCTTCCATGTGCCATCGTAACAACTTCGCATGATCTTTATTTCTGAACAGACGTTTCAACCGTGGTATTATAGGAGCATACCACATCACCTTGGCAGGAACCCTCTTCCTGGGTGGCTCGCCCTCAATCTCACCAGGGTCATCTTTTCTGATCTTATACCGCAATGCCGTGCATACCAGGCATTTATCCATATTCTCATACTTCTCACCGCGGTAGAGGATGCAGTCATTAGGGCATGCATGTATTTTCTGCACGTCTAATCCTAGAGGGCAGACAAGCTTCTTTGCTTCGTACGTGCTGGCGGGCAATTCATTCTTTCTTGGAAGCATCTTCTTCATCAGTACCAGCAACTTTTCAAATGATGAGTCAGTCACACCGGTCTCTGCCTTCCACTTCAGCAATTCCAGTGTGCTACCCAGCTTCTTCTGGCCATCTTCACAAGTTGGGTACAACAATTTGTTGTGGTCCTGTAACATCTGCTTGAACTGCAACCTCTCCTTTTCTGTGTCGCAGCCTCGCCGTGCTTCGGAAATGACCCGGCCAAGATCATCAGCGGGCTCATCTGGTTCCTGTTCTGCACCCTGATCTTCTTCTTCATTGTCTTCCATTGCGGTATCAGCATACTCAGGGAACATAGATCGGTAGTTGTCATCATCGTTCTCTTCTTCTTCATCGTCGTCTTCCATCATAACCCCTCTTTCCCCGTGCTTGGTCCAAACATTATAGCCCGACATAAAACCGGACCGAAGCAGGTGGCTCTGAATGACTCTTGAGGAAGTGTAATCCTTCTCATTCCGACATTCAACACATGGACAAAACATATAGCCACCACCATGCTTGTTCGCATCGGCCGCATCTCAAAAAGAATGCACGCCTTCTCTGTAAGCGGCTGTGCGTCGATCACCGTACATCCATGGATGGCTCATCTGCGTCATACGACAGTATATCAAACACAATCACGATCCTAAAAATTAGTACCGCACGGTCTAAACGAGAAAATATAGTTACTAACCTTTTAGAATAAGTGGAAATAAAGAGGAAGAGGTTTAAGCGTGGCTCGGGCATCGACTATATTGTAGTTGTGTTCGGTGAACTGAAGCGGCATCGCTCTAACACACATTTCAACAAACACCTCTAGTGCATCCAAGAAAAAAGGAGAGCTAGCACACACCCACACTCTTTCATCCAAAAAAATGCAAGGAAGATGGGAGAGAGGGGCTGCGGCCATATATATAGGCAGAGGACTTTAGTCCCGGTTTGAGACACAAACCAGGACTAAAGGGTGCGCACATGCGGGCTGCACACCGCGTAGCCCTTTAGTCCCGGTTTGTATCTCAAACCGGGACTAAAGGCTTGTTACGGGCCGGGACTAAAGCCTCCCGGGCGGCTGGCGAATTTCGGGCGACGTGGCCGGGCCTTTAGTCCCGGCCCAGATGGAGGCCGGGACTAAAGGGTCCAGGCCAAAGGCCCTTTTTCTACTAGTGTAAGAATACTTCAACCAAACTAATTATTGTAAGAAACCACAATGTCAAATAGAAAAAATTCATTTTGTGTGTGTGAGAGAAATAAGACTGTAATGAACCCAAAATGCAAACGGACCTTCTCTGAAAAGTCTAAAGTTTTAGTTACTGCATTGGTGGTAGTGTTGTAAGTAAGATATATTTTTTGGCAGAAAGGGCCACTTGACCCAATGAAATGTTACAAGAGACCACCTCTCAACAAAATTGTCAAGAATGTAGTTCCATACAAATATGAAGAATAGAATATATTAAAAAATCATTGCTTAAGAAAATACGTATGCATTAACTGGCTCACAAAAATATCTTCTAATTAACTATTCCCTCCGATTGGAAATAAGTGTCGATGACTTTATACTAGCTTAGTATAAAGTTTGTACTAAATCACCGACACTTATTTTTGATCGGAGGGAGTAGTTAGCTACCCATTTCGTTTTATAATTGGCTCCTTGTGGTAATGCCTAAAAACATATGTAGGAATAATAGGCAAAATTTAGCCTTAAACTGGTTTCCCTCATTTCATGTGAAAATCATGAATATTTATCACAACTTTGCTTATAAATGGATTTACAAAAATACCCTTGTACTTCAATAGGAAAATCCATCATGTGGATCTTGTACAACACACAAACATGTAATTTTTTAGAAGCTGATTAAGGTATTACGACCACACGGACACTAGTAGATCGCAGCTTGGTGGGCTTCAAAAGCTAGCCCTGGTTATTCTAGCTCAATAGATATGGGCTTCATTGCTTAAATTCTAGAATGTCGGTAAGATATGTAAGAGACGCCAAGATTCAGGCTATGGCACTGGCTGCCTAGTATCCAGTTTCGCACCTACATGACGATTTGTCTTTGACAGCCAAATCATGTTTGGGAGTTAATCCGAATTTTTTTTGTGCCACATGCATGTTAAAAATAAAACCGTTAACACTTATACTAAACTTTTATGCTTATTTATGATCATTATTTTAATATACATTTTTAAATTTTATTTCTTTATTACTACTAAATATTAAGATACAACTTTTTTGTCATACCACATTTATGTTGCTACAAATAAATTTCTGTACTCCCTCCGATCACTATTACTTGTCGCTAATATATAGTACAACTGACTTGGAGTACAAGAATAATAACTCTAGACAAATACGGACTCCTAGATACCTAGACCAATACTAATACTCCTTAACACCCCTCCTCAAATGCAAAGCATATGCAATAGCATTGCATTTGAAGAAAGGCAAAACTACAAAAAAAATCCAAATCCGCATCTTAAGTGTCATCATAGCATGAAGAGTCTTCAAAACCTGTAGAGTCAAGCCACAATCGATCAAAGAAGAGATCAACACAAGCCGAGAGACGGCCAGAAAAAGAACAGCATGTCACAAAAGATCATAGCACAGGAACAACCCCCTCACATGCGACGGGAAGACAAGTCAATATGTGGACTCAGAGGTATGGCTCAAGAGGCCTATACGTGGACCGGCAACTCAGAGGTATGGATCAAGAGGCCTATACGTGGACACCGAGGGCTAAGGGCAAAAGAATGTGCATATATCAATGACAATGCAACAGACGGCGCATCAGAGAAAGACACACACTCATAAGAAGAAGATGAGCTGTCAAAAGATGGCACGTCAAGAGAATCAAGCATTGCACGAAGAAATCATAGCCCAAAGAAATCGTCGGCGAAACAAGCTAGACGACAAGGAGAATGGGCGTAGATCGACAATGTAAAACAAACCACAGAAATTCATAAAGGACCAGGGGCAAAGAAATAAGCTGACATGAAGGTATAGTGGACTCGCATGACATAAGAGACATAAAAGAATAGCGAACTTGATGGACACAGCGGAAATAGAAGATACACTGACAAGATAAAGTCATATTAGACACCTTCGAAAATCACCGAAGAATGAAGAAGAAGACGGTACCAAACAACACGACATGACACTTTTTTTATGAGCAGCGGAATAAATATGTGAGCAATCGGTTCAACAGGCAGCTCGACAGCAAGCACACGCAGTAGGGCCCAAAAGGAGCAGGCCAATCCACGCACCTAGGACAGCAGCAGAGCCTTTGACTCGTGGAGAACAACGATCGTGGGATCGATCTGTAGCTAGACATGCATGCGCGACGGCAGCAGCAGCGAACGACCACGATCCACCGATCTGGAGGAAGACACCGGACGGGCGGCGACCATGGCGAAGGGCACAGGAATCCGGTGGAATCAGCATAGGTGCGCGGGCAGACAGCTGAAGGAGATGCACGCGCCACTTCCATCAATCGGGCAATATGTTCAGGAGGAGAAATCCATACGAGCGTAGCTGGCAAAAGGCTGACAATACAATCGCGAGAAGAAACAACGAGAACCAGCACGGAAAAAAAATTCTGATCGATACTTGCAGCACGCAAGTTGCGACATGCGGAAAACCCTAACCGGACTCTGATACCATGTTAGACAAATAGCAACTTATATTATCTGAGGGCCAAAGGTCACAATATATAGTACAACTAATTTGAAGTACAAGAATAATAACTCTAGACAAATACGGACTTCTAGAGACCTAGACCAATACTAATACTCCTTAACAGATCCAACAGACAAGCTAGGCAAAAAAAAACTATGGTTCACCGCAATTTTGAACAGAATGCACAAGCGCTCCATGGTGCCATTGCAGCACGGTAGAACAATCTCACCTTTGCAGATGAATACTGCGAAACTCCATCTCCAGCGCGTATGGACTGTTCTTCGCCTCGATCCAACTCCAGCCGGGCGTGCCGGACAAGATGGTCTGGAAGCACACTATCGATGGATAGTTCTCCACCAGCAGTGCGTATGGACTGTTCTTCGCGGCTAACATCCGCTTCCCATGCCACTAGTGGAAAATGGGCCTTTGGTCAGGCCCTTTTAGTCCCGGCCGTAATCTGGGCCGGGACTAAAGGCCTGGCCACGTCGCCCCTAATTTGCCCACCCGCACGGGAGCCTTTAGTCCCGTTACAAGCCTTTAGTCCCGGTTTGAGACACAAACCGGGACTAAAGGGCTATGCGGTGAGCGGCCCGCATGTGCACCCCCTTTAGTCCCGGTTTGTGTCTCAAACCGGGACTAAAGGCTTCTGCCTATATATATGGCCGCAGCCCCTCTCCCCTCTCCCTTGTATTTTTCTTGGATGGAGGAGTGTGGGTTTGTGCTAGTTTTGTATTTTATTCCTATGCACTAGAGGTGTTTGTTGAAATGTGTGTTAGAGCGATGCCACTTAAGTTCACCGAACACAACTACGATATGAGGTGCCCGAGCCATGCTTAAGCCTCTTCCTCTTTATTTCCACTTGTTCTAAAAGGTTAGCAACTATATTTTCTCATTTATACCGTGCGGTACTAATTTTAGGATCATGATTGCGTTTGATATACTGTTGTATGACGCAGATGAGTCATCCATGGATATAGGGTGATCGACGCACAGCCGCTTATAGAGAAGGCATGCATTCTTTTTGAGATGCGGCCAAGGCGAACAAGCATGGTGGTGGCTTTATGTTCTGTCCATGTGTTGAATGTCGGAATGAGAAGGATCACACGTCCTCAAGAGTCATTCAGAGCCACCTGCTTCGGTCCGGTTTTATGTCTGGCTATAATGTTTGGACCAAGCACGGAGAAAGAGGGGTTATGATGGAAGACGACGATGAAGAAGAGAACGATGATGACAACTACCGATCTATGTTCCCTGAGTATCCTGATACCGCAATGGAAAAAAATGAAGAAGAAGATCAGGGTGAAGAACGGGCACCATATGAGCCCGCTGATGATCTTGGTTGGGTCATTTCTGATGCACGGCGAGGCTGCGACACAGAAAAGAAGAGGTTGCAGTTCGAGCAGATGTTACAGGACCACAACAAATTGTTGTACCCAACTTGTGAACATGGCCAGAAGAAGCTGGGTAGCACACTGGAATTGCTGAAGTGGAAGGCAGAGATCGGTGTGACTGACTCGTCATTTGAAAAGTTGCTGGTACTGATGAAAAAGATGCTTCCAAGAAAGAACGAATTGCCCGCCAGCACGTACGAAGCAAAGAAGCTTGTATGCCGTCTAGGATTAGACGTGCATAAGATACAAGCATGCCCTAATGACTGCATCCTCTACCGCGGTGAGAAGTACGAGAATATGGATAAATATCCGGTATGCACTGCATTGTGGTATAAGATTAGAAAAGATGACCCTGGTGATATTGAGGGCGAGCCACCCAGGAAGAGGGTTCCTGCCAAGGTGATGTGGTATGCTCCTATAATACCACGGTTGAAATGTCTGTTCAGAAATAAAGAGCATGCGAAGTTGTTGCGATGGCACATGGAAGATCGTATAAAAGACGACAAGTTGAGGCACCCCGCTGATGGTCGGCAGTGGAGAAAAATCGAGAGAGATTTCCCCAAATTTGCAGGTGACGCAAGGAACTTATGGTTTGGTCTAAGTACAGATGGCATGAATCTTTTTGGGGAGCAGAGTTGCAGTCACAGCACCTGGCCCGTTACTCTATGTATCTACAACCTTCCTCCTTGGTTGTGCATGAAGCGGAAGTTTATTATGATGCCAGTGCTTATCCAAGGTCCAAAGCAACCCGGCAATGACATTGATGTGTACCTAAGGCCATTAGTTGATGAACTTTTACAGCTGTGGGCTGAACCAGGTGTACGTGTGTGGGACGAGCACAAACAGGAGGAATTTGACCTTCGAGCGTTGCTTTTCGTAACCATCAATGATTGGCCTGCTCTTAATAACATTTCAGGACAGTCAAACAAGGGATACAATGCATGCACGCACTGTTTCGATCACACATAAAGTATATATCTGGACAAATGTAGGAAGAATGTGTACCCGTACAATCGTCGTTTTCTTCCGCCCAAGCATCCCTTAAAGAAAAAAGGCAAGCATTTCAATGGCAAGGCAGAAACCCGGGGGAAGCCTGTCACCCGTACTGGTGCTGAAGTATTTGATATGGTCAAAGATTTAAAAGTAATCTTTGGAAAGGGTCCTGGCAGCCAACCTGTTCCGAACGGCCCTGATAAGCACGCACCCATGTGGAAGAAGAAATCTATATTTTGGGAGCTACCCTATTGGGAAGTCCATGAGGTCCGCTCCGCAATCGACGTGATGCACCTGACGAAGAATCTCTACGTGAATATTCTAGGCTTCTGGGCTTGTATGGGAAGTCAAAAGATACACCGGAAGCACGGGAGGACCAAGAACGTCATAAAGGATGAGACGGCATGCATCCAGGGAAGTATCAAGGGCGTGCCAGCTACGCTCTTACCAAGGAGGAGAAGGAAATCTTCTTTGAAGTCCTTTTCAGTATCAAGGTCCCGACTGGCTTCTCATCGAATATAAAGGGAATCGTAAATATGAAAGACAAAAAATTCCAAAACCTAAAGTCTCATGACTGCCACGTGCTTATGACGCAATTGCTTCCGGTTGTATTGAGGGGAATTCTACCGGAAAATGTTCGCCTGGCAATTGTGAAGGTATGTGCATTCCTCAATGCAATTTCTCAGAAGGTAATCGATCGAGAAAGTCTATCAGGGTTACAAATTGATGTGGTCCAATGTCTGGTCAGCTTCGAGTTGTTGTTCCCGCCATCCTTCTTCAATATAATGACACACCTCCTAGTTCACCTACTTGAAGAGATTAGAATTCTCGGTCCTGTGTTTCTACACAATATGTTCCCCTTCGAGAGGTTCATGGGAGTCTTAAAGAAATATGTTCATAACCGTGCTAGGCCAGAAGGAAGCATCTCCAAGGGCTATGGAACATAGGAGGTCATTGAGTTTTGTGTGGACTTTGTTCCTGACCTTAAGCCGATTGGTGTTCCTGAATCTCGGTATGAGGGTAGGCTGACAGGAAAAGGCACACTAGGAAGGAAAGCAAAAGTATGTATGGACGAGCATTCATTCACTCAAGCACACTACACAGTTCTACATAATTCCACCATGGTGGCTCCGTATATCGAGAGACACAAGAATATTCTACGCTCCGAAAATCTGGAGAAGGCTGACTCTTGGATTAAAGGGGAACACGAGAAGACTTTTGGTAGTTGGTTGCAGACACAAATCATGAATAACAACACCGTTGGAGATCAGCTGTACTGTTTGGCCAGGCCACCATCTTTGACTATATGTACTTTCCAAGGGTACGAGATAAATGGGAATACATTTTACACGGTCGCCCAAGATAAAAAGAGCACCAACCAAAACAGTGGTATCCGCTTTGATGCAACAGACGATAATGGGCAGAAGGACATATATTATGGGTACATAGAGGAGATATGGGAACTTGACTATGGACCTACTTTTAAGATCCCTTTGTTTCGGTGCAAATGGGTGAAGCTGACAGGAGGCGGGGTAGTTGTAGACCAAAAGTACAGCATGACAACAGTGGATCTCAATAATCTTGCGTACATGGACGAACCATTCGTCCTAGCCAACGATGTCGCTCAGGTTTTCTATGTGAAGGACATGTCTACAAAAACGAGAAAAAGAAATCAGCAAAAAAAGACATCGTCCGATGAGCCAAAGCGCCACATAGTTCTTTCAGGGAAAAGAAACATCGTGGGAGTAGATGACAAGACAGACATGTCAGTAGATTATAATAAGTTTCATGAAATTCCGTCCTTCAAAGTGAAAATAGATCCAAGCATAGGAATGTTGGTACAATAATATAATAATGTATTAAACCTTTTATGTAATGAGCAATTATTGATTCATAAGGGAGAGGTAGTATTGCAATTTGGTGTGGCGAATTAGGATTATTCCCTCTCCGTGTGTATTAGACTTACAAAATAGCAAAATTGTTAATATTTTGACAAGTTAAAACAATTATTTTATAAAACAGTGGATGGATTTGAATTATTTATTCAAATTCAAGCACTTTTCATGTTGAAAGTTTAATGAGCTTCAAAAATATGCAAAAAATATTAGTTAATCTATTATTTAATTAAAATGGCAATTTTGTTAATAATTTGATAAGTTAGAACAATTATTTTATAAAACAGAAAATAGATTTGAATTACTTATTCAAATTCAAGCACTTTTCATTTTTGAAGTTTAATAAGATTCAAAAATATGCAAAAATATTAGTTAATCTATTTTTTATTCAAAATAGCAAATTATTTTACAAAACTGATAATTGATTTTGGAAGTTTCTCAAATTCAAAAATATGCAAAAACTGTTTCATTCAAATATTCAAAAATACAAAACAGGAAAAACATACCTGTTTTGGATCCTCCCGCGCATTTTTGGGCCTTTAGTCCCGGCCCAAACCACGGACCGGGACTAAAGGTCCATTTCTCCGCGCGCCGCATCCAACCCCTTTAGTCTCGGTCCATGGCTCAAACCGGGACTAAAGACCCCCTTTAGTCCCGGTTTGAGCCACGGGCCGGGACTAAATGTAGAGGGGGGGGTATATATACCCTTCTTCTTCCCCGGTCGGTGGAACCGACCGGGACTTAGCGCGCGAGGAGATCAACCAGACGCCGTCAGGCTGTCCACCGCCGCCGCGCCCGCCGCCCGTAGCACCCGCCGCCCGCAGCCACCGCCCGAAGCCGAAGCGCCCGAGCTCGCCGCCCGCACCTCGCCGCCTGAGCCCGCCGCCGTCCAAGCTCGCCGCCTGCACCTCGCCGACCTCGCCGCCGCCTGAGCTAGGGTAAGTTTTTTTGTTAAGTTTTTTTGTTAGTTTTTTTGTTAGATATTAGGTTTAGGTTAGATATTAGGTTTAGTTAGATATTAATTTTTTGTTAGTTTT
This sequence comes from Dactylis glomerata, assembly GCA_007115705.1. Lineage (NCBI taxonomy): Eukaryota > Viridiplantae > Streptophyta > Magnoliopsida > Poales > Poaceae > Dactylis > Dactylis glomerata. Next base: position 312,398 of record QXEO01000371.1, on the reverse strand, counting down.
TTTGTTAGATATTAGGTTTAGGTTAGATATTAGGTTTAGGTTAGATATTAGGTTTAGTTAGATATTAAGTTTTTTTGTTAGTTTTTTTGTTAGATATTAGGTTTAGGTTAGATATTAAGTTTTTTTAGTTAGTTTTTTTGTAAGTATTTTGTTAGTAGATTTTTAGGTAGATTTAATTAGCTTTTTGTTAGATATTTGTAAGTAATTTTTTTATGTTAGCACTTTACATGTTGAAAGTTAGGTTATTTTGTTAGGTTAATTGTTTTGTTATTTTGTTAGGTTAATTGTTAGCACTTTAATTGTTAGGTTATTTTGTTAGATTAATTGTTAGCACTTTAGTTGTTAGGTTATTTTGTTAGGTTAGTTATTTGTTAGTTAGGTTATTTAGTTAGGTTAATTGTTTGTTAGTTAGGTTAATCAAATGTCGGTATTGTTCCATATAGCGTCCATAATTGAAATACAAATGTCGGTATTTTGCAGAAACTATGGATCCACATAGCAGGAACCTAGAAGAGGAAGAAATTCTCGAAGATATAATCAACGACGCCCCCGATGTTGAACCAGCTGAATCTCCGTCGTCGTATCTGAACCCCTCCGAAGATGGAATGGAGGTCGACCGACATGAAGATGAAGTCGACGGGGAAGGTGATAGCTCCGATGATGGAGAAGGCGATAGCTCCGCTGATGGAGAAGCCGGTGGACAATTAACAAAGTCCGGCGAGGTATATATATGAAGTTCGGCAATCACTTGTAATATGTGAAAAATATTGGAGATAGCTGTAAATTGTATACATATATATTGACGAATGTTTCTCCTTTTAGGCCTCCACATTGAGCAAAGCTACAAAACGAGGCTCGACCAAAAAGTTGGATGCACGAACGCATTACACCTTTGAGGTCATATTGCCTACGGGCGAACCCAAGCTTCCTAAGAAGGTTGCCGACACATTTAGTAAGCAATGCAGAGTTCTGTGTAAGGATCACGTCCCGATCAGCGTTCGGGAGTGGAACAAGCGCAAAGGGGCAGACGATAGTGAGTATGTCGCCAAAAGGTACAAAGAGAGTCTTTGAAATGATCTCATGGCACATTTCAACCTGCCAGAATGTGAATGAAGACGCCGCAAGACAACTGAGGGCCAAAGTCAACAGTGGACTCTAAAGAAGATGGCCGAACTGTTCCGGGTGTGGAAGAAAAAATTATGGAAAAACTATCTGAAGACAAAGAAAGTGTCAGTATTCGAAGGGTATCTAGCGAAGCAGGCGAATTACTAGAAGGCATTTTAGGAGTACAAGGAGTCAGAAGATGCCAAGGCATTATCAGAAAAGAACAAGAAAAATACCGACAAGAAGAAATATCACCACACGCTGGGTCCAGGGGGCTACAAGACTGCCATCCCAAAGTGGGATAAGAAAGAGCAAGAGATGATTGCTAAAGGGATCACACCTGAACCCATCCGTGATGAGTGGGAAATTAGAGCAAGAAATTGGTTCCTTGCGCATGGTGGTTCGTACGACGAAGTAACAGGGGACCTTATTTGCAGTGACGGTCTTAGGATACCCAGGGAAAATTGGAAAAAAATAGTGAAAGAAATTAAAGAGGGAAAAAGACAGTTCACTCCAGATAGAGAGAAAGACTTGCTCACACTGGTCCTCGAGAATGACGAATACGGAGGACGAACGCGAGGCTTTGGTCCTTCTTACCCGTGGTGGCTTGGGTTTGCCAAAGACCAAGAGACTTACAGAAGCCGAGCGAGAGCAAAGAAGCGATAGCAGGATGAGGAAAATGACAAGTTCAACCAGTTGCTTGCCAGATTTAATGAGCAACAGCAGCAGATTGGCGAACTTAGAGGAGTAGTGCGCCAGCAAGATCCTGCACTTGATATTACCACCGACCCATCTAAGCGGAAAAGCAGCGTGGCTGAATCTGAGGCCCCGACTGACGATGCACGACGAATGATAGAGGGCGGTCCCGGCTTCCCCGTGGATGGAATCAAGGAGTCAACATCATGTGAAATCCATCAGAGAATGAAGAACATATCCATGAAGGTGGCCGTCGGACAAGCTTGATGTACGCTGGCATGGCCGTGAGATTCTAGCTGGCTATGCTAAAGTCGGGGTGGATGAAATTGTGAGGGGGTTTCATGATATGGAGCTTGACATCGCTGGACCCGAAGATGAGAGGACACTCGGAGAAGTACTGGGTGGATTCATTCTATGGGATAAGAACTACATCAAGCTTCCAGGCTCGGCCCCAAGGACAACACCGCCTCCGAGTCGTCGCAGGTCACCTACACCTCCATCACCTCCAAGCCCTCCACATGACTATGGCCACCACAACACGAGTCCATCTCGATCACCGCCGCCGGACTTGGGTCGGCCGTCTCCGCCGCCGGCCGCTAAGGAAACTAAGCGGAAGTGTGCCAGCAAGAACGCTTCATCGATGAGTTCTAAGCGACGGAGCCCCCCAAAGCGAAAACTGTCGCCCCTCCCAAAGGTACCTCGTCCTAATCTTCCCATCAGACCTTATGATCGTACCCCCAAGGAAAATACCAGGATCGCAAAGGAAAATTATGATGCACAGATGAAAAAGAAGGAACCCGAGCCCCGTCCGGAATACACCGAGAAGCAAAAAGAATATGCAAAATACTTACTGACCCTTCCATCGCAGTATGACTTGCACCATAAGCCTGATGACTATCTACGCACATTGCAGAAGGAAGGGAAAAAGAGCAGATCACGTGCAAGTGCAAGTGGGAGCAAATCAAGTACAAGTACAAGCAAAAAAAGATCAGACGTTCCTCAGCTTGGATAACAGGCCAAACAATCGATCCCACCCCTCAAGATGTTATCCGAGAATGTTCCCTCTCTGGTGCAGGGGCAAAATTTGGAAATAGCACAGAAGTGGGCGGATGAATGGGGTATGAGTGTTAAAGACGTTCTGGCTTCCCAAGACGAGAGGTTTCCCATGCCTGTTGTAGCCCCTAAGCCTAAATTTGTCATGGGAGGGCCTTTGGTCAACAAAGAAAGGTTGGAAGATCTCCCAACAAATATGCGTTACTTGCATGCATGGTACATGAATGAAGCAAAGAATGGGAGAATAATGATCGTGGCGCGTGTCCCACGGGAGTACTACGGCCGTCCCGAAGAGATCCATGTCGACTTTGACGAACTCTTCCAGATGTATAATTGCGACGCCCTCGATAAATCTCTCATGAGTTGCTATTACCTGTAAGTTTTTCAATTCGTTGTCTACATATAACTTGTTCAATTATTTCAATTCATTGTCTACATATAACTTGTTCAGTTATAACTTTTGTACTCTATTATGCAGAATGAATATCCTGGTCTGTAAAAGTAAGAACATCATAAATATTGGGTTTATTGACCCAGATAAAATACATATAAAGACGCTAACTGATAAACCCAAGGAGACGGAGGAAAACCTTACAAGGTTTCTAACGGGTCAAAATTTCTGTGACCACATACTGTTTCCATACAACTTCAAGTGAAGGTCTTATTCTGTTGTGTCCATTCACTTATAAGTGTAACTGATAAGTTACTGACATATATATATATATACATGTGCAGCTACCACTGGATTATGTTGGACATTTAAATTGATAAGGGAAGAGTTGATGTCTTCGACCCATTATCGAGAAACATGGAACAGTTCCAAAGCCTGCAGCACATGCTCCAAGGGTAATTTCAATCATTCTTGCGCTATATCGGTCTCTTTCGAAGATTTTCTGAGATATCAAGTAATGAAAAACTTAGCAAATCATTTTCCCTGTCGGGCAGGATTTGGAAGCGGTTCAAGTGCGTGACTGACGGTATCTCTTATGAGAAGCTGACCTTTAGAGCGGTTCAGGTAAGTAGTACGAGATACTTCTATTTTCAATATATTTATGATGCTAGATTATTATTTTGATTATAATCTATTCTCGTAAAGTGCGACCAGCAGCCACAGGGGACGTATCTATGTGGATACTATGTTTGCGAGTTCATTCGCACGTTTACCTCTGAGCACAAGGATTACAGATACGACGTAAGCAATACACATTCACACCTCTATTTTTACCCGTCATTCTTTATTATCATGATTGACATTCATATTGATCTCCTTTTCTTATATAGTTCGAGGCCATGCGGGAGAAGTACCTACCAGAGCAACGCGCGATTGCTGTTGCAGAGAAGCTAGCGGCCTTTTTGAGGACAGAAGCTGTAGATGATAAAGGAAGATTTAGTGTAGCTAGGGGCCATTACTAATGTTGGTCCATGTAATCGAATAGACGGGCTCTAGTCCCGGTAATTATGATCTCCATATAATTGTTATCTTATATATATATGCACTAACATGTATGCGTAGAATTATACAAAAAGTGTTTTTAAAATTAAGAACACCTAAACCCTAAAGAAATAAAATAAAATACAACAAAAATAATTCCCCCGAACACCTAAACCCTAAAACCCTAAAATAAAACAAAATCTGTAGATGCTCTTTAGTCCCGGTCCGTGTTACAAACCGGGATTAAAGGGCCTGCCCTGAGGGCACTCCGAAGTGTCCACGTGGAGGCCCTCTAGTCCCGGCTCGTAACAGGGCTGGGACTAAAGGTTTAGCCTTTAGTCCCGCCTCTGGAGTCCCGGTTGGCAAACCGGGACTAAAGGCCCTTACGGGCCGGAACTAGAGGCCCTGTCCCCACTGGTGTGCGCCAACGCAATCTGGAAATCGAAGGCCACTCCTCGCTACAAGTTCTTTATGTGGCTGGCCGTGCATCGCCGTTGTCTCACTGCGGACAACATGCAACGCCGGGGCTGGCCCAACAATGCCACTTGCCAGCTCTGCCTTGTTGCCCCTGAGACCTTCACGCACCTGTTCGTGCACTGCTCCTTTGCCACCCTGGTCTGGCAACTGATCAAGGCCTGGACCGGTGCAAATTTCCCTGTACCTGATCAAAGCTTCTGGAGCACGGAGCAATGGTGGCTGTTGGTGCGGAAGCGTGCACCAAAGAACTTGCGCAAGGATTTTGATGATGTGGTCATCCTCGTGCACTGGCGCATTTGGAAGGAGCGCAACTCCAGGGTGTTTGACAGTTTACAGCACTCTGTCGAGGATGTTTTCGAGATGATCAGGGAGGAGATTAGAGCTTGGCGCGCTGCGGGTAGAGTAGCCATGATGTGATTTTTACGCTTGGGCTAGGCTGTTGCCTGTCCGCTGTTCGCTTTGTTTGGCGGCGACCAGGCGTTGCTGCGGTGTACCTCCGCTCCATCTCGGAGCTACACTTTTGTAAACTTCTTTCTCTCTCTTAATAAAGATCGGCCTCGGCCTTTCGAATACTGCGAAACTCTGTCCTTCAGTTTGAACTCCTCATCAGTATTATTCAGCAGAAGCATGATTTAATCCACCTCCCAAGTTTGCTGAAGGCTGCATATGTTTATCCAGACAACCTAATGTTGCAACCATGACATCCCTCAATCACCACTGTTCAGGCATACGCGTTCTTCCATTCAGTTTTACCACGAATCGAATTCGCTGGTTTCAGCAACGAACGGCAGGAAAACATGCCCACGATTTCGGTCGAGTTTCTCGCCCTCGTTCCAATACCTCGACCGGTTCGTTATGATCCTGAAACCCCTCCATGTGAACAGATTCTGCATCAAGTCGGACCTGAAGACGATAACTGACACGGGCGGCGGCGGCGGTGACAACCGATACGGAGCAACGATGGAGGACTGCGGCGTAACGAAACCTTATCTCCTCGCGGCCGCGCGACGCAGCGGGTGGATCCGGGATCCGATGAGGTCGTCGGCGATTCTCCCGGCTCAGGTGCGTCGGAGTCAGAGCTCTCGTCGTCGTCTCCGTTACTCCGTTGGAAGTGCGTGGACACCGGCTCCCTCAATCGGCGGCGGCGGCGGCGGCGCGGGCTTCCGCGGAATTCGTCGCCGCACAGCTTCCCCAGCAGTCCAGCAGGCCACGGCATGAGTCATCGATCCCGAATTCCTGATGGGCTAGCCCAGCCAAATCCACTGATGAGTGATGAGACGACGAGTTTCCGCAAACATGTGCTTCATCTCGCTACTTTTCCGGCCCAACTACCAGTGGCACTCCAAAAATCCCCAATCGCGACAGAAACAAACACGACCCCTCATCGCCACACACTCCAATCATTGTGCAACTTGTCATACACACACAATTAACACTTTAGCAGCTGCTCCTACTTAAGGCCTCCTCTGATTCAAAGAATTTGTTTAGGATTCCTATAGGATTAAGACCCTGTGGATTTTTTTCCTTTAAGAGCTGTTTGATTCATGGGAACTCATCCTATAGGAATTAATCTTATAGAAACTTCATAGTTCATTTTTACAGAAAACTTTGCATGAAGTCGGACCTAATGGAATTTTTCATGTGACTTCCCGTGTTCATAGGATTCGCTTGGGCAAGGCACTCCAATCCTTTGCATTTTCTATTCCTTTGGGTTTCCTACCCTACAAATCAAAGGAGGCCTAAAAGAACTCAGCCGCCGCCCTTCTTTGATCTAGCCGCCATCTCTTCTTTTACTTTATTATAGATTAGTTCTCCCTTCTTCTTTGATCCAGCTCTTAAAGGAAAAAATCCACAGGGTCTTAATCCGGTGGCTACATCCTCGACAATGGTGATTCGTACCTTCGACTTCCCAGCGACGTTGATCAAGTTGTCCGGATATTTTGTCCGGTGTTGGTACTCTTGCCGATGTGGATTAACTACTTCAATGGCTGCACGCGTGCATATAGCCTTGATATCGCGGTTCAATAATTATGGGAGAACATTTATTGGTATTTACAGGTTTATGGTTTGGTATTTATCTTAAGCTATCTTCCGAAAAGTACAAGATTGTATCATAGAAGAAGAAAGAATTTGAAGACCTCGAAGATATGCTAGTTTCTTTTAGACTTTATTTTATAATTGTTAAAGACAGATCATGTATCTCTACCATATACTATTTATTGCTATAAATATATGTGATATTGATTGTCTAAAAAATTGTGCAACTTGCCATTTCTCGGCTCTGCTCCACTATTTTTGACCACGACGAAGTGGGAGCCAGCGCGCGGCGCAGACGTACTCACAGGCTCGCCGTCGTGCTCGTGCCGGTTCCTCTCCGTGATCCCGGCCGCTTCCCGTGGCACGCATGGTGGCCTGCGCCCGGCCGGCATCCCACGACGAAAGAAGGAATGATGAGATGAATTGATGATGGCCGCGGCGACGACAACGACGGCGATCACCTCCACGCCTGGCCCTGGTCAATGGCACTCCGACCCCCGTCCGTATATCCATCAATTTTGGCGCCAACACCCGGAGTCCCAGACCACCTACATTTCTTCGCCGGTTTTAAACTCCAGTGCAGACACGCGGGTGCATACTACTGAAGAGTACAGTTCCAGTGCCGCTGCGCTGTTCATCGTCTTGCCACGCTCTCTGACACAGTGAGCTGATTAACACGACCCCTCCTCGCCACACGAACTATCTAATCTGTCCATCCAGAGCTATCCAGTGTGCCGTGACGGGCGGTGGATCTGGGTAGCCAAATAATGCAGTGGCATCTCGTACAGTGCAGTACACAGAGATCTCTCTGAATCCAGAGACAGTTGCTGCGCAGAGAAGAGCGGAGGAGAACAGGGCGGCGTGAGAGCGACGCGTATCCGCGCAGCATCAATTCGACTGTACGTAGCCGGCCGGCTGCATCTCCGTGCTGCGTTGTTCTCTTCTTCATGAGGGAGGAAAAACAGAACCGGCTGTATCGATCCACGACGCAATGCAAAGTGGACTGGAGAATACTGAATACATACATACAGCAAGGTGGTTTCACCACCTACCCGTGGGGGCCGAGGGAGCAGGCCGATAAATGGACAGCGTGCAAATCGACAAGGAGCAGGACAAACACACAGCACACACAGCAGAGAGGCTTCTCCTGATACGCTACTCCGTTTCACCGTGGCTACATAGCAGGTACTAGGTAGTACAGTTGTTATTGCCAACCATCGTATTATAAGTACATGAGCAAATTAAGCAGCTGCACTGGTAATCGAGGTAGCAGCATGCATCAGGCTGGGTTCTTTGTCAGTTTAATGGAGAACAAATACAGTAGGAGTACTTGATGGTCTGATCTGCCTTTGATGCCAATCGATCCCGACAAGTCATACCAGTTTCTTTTTTTTTTTTGCGAGGAAAACACAGTTACAGAAGCCAGACTTCTTACAGAAAAGCCCAGGAAACATAAGAAAATACAAAGAAGCCCTCCTGAGCTCTGGCACCGTCGTCTTCGCGGTGGACGCTGCGCCGGCGAAGCCCGCCGCACAACCTCCGAAACCTTGGACTGGGAGGTTCCCCTTCGCGACAAGGGAGTCGACGCTCCTCGGTGCCTGAGCACCTCCACCCACCGCGACGAACGGCGACACCAACCTGGCCACCTGCAACCGCATCTTCAAGGTCGTCAAACACCGGATCCGCCACCTCTCGGCCTCCGGCGTAGGGGAAACCCTCTCGACAGCTCCGAGGAGCCGCGAAGAGGGGCTGGACAGCGAATCCGCGGCGGAGCTCCACCAGAGCCGAGCCGACGGAGAAGAAGACCGCCATCACCAAAAGCTGCTCCGACGCCGCCGCTTCCTCCTCAGCATCGCCGGCCAGCACACACCCACGCACACCTAATCTACAAATACGCCGGGATCCGTGGATTCCCCGTCCTCCCGCCGCCGAAGCGGCCGCCGGAGGGCGAGGGATCCGGCGAATCGCCGGCGACGAGCCGGTGCACACGGGTTCGCTCAAGAAATCGCCCTCTCTCTACTGTAGATGGGGAAAGGGGTGTCGGTCCAACTCGACTGCGTCAAGTCCTACCAGTTTCAGCAGCCGGTTTATTCAGGCTCTGCTGCAAAACATAAATAGATCGCATATTCTTTTTGCACAAGTTTGATAGGTCCAAGTTCAATGCCATAGGAACCAGATACAAGTCATAGAACTTACAGTGGAAATGCAGTCTGGAGTTTGTATGGTCCTACTATAAGTTCTGAAGGAACCAGAGGCCTCACTCGTACTGTAGTAGCTATCATGCCAGCTCGCCACTTTGGCCCGGCTGCTCCTTCCAAGCTCCAACTGTGCGACCTCGCTCCATGTTGCACTAGCTAGCTAGAGACCATCGAGTCCTTGTGCTCATAATTACTTCTCACCTTTGGTACTCGTCGTCTGCAGATCTATCCCACCTGCATAGTAACAGCGACTGCACGCGCGTGATGAAATCGCGAATCGGCCTAGCTATTGCAGCCGAAAGGGACACAAATCCGCAATGGATATGTCGTCCTACATCTAATGGTAAACGCATGCAGGGAACGCTATGAGTTTTAACTACCTGCGTAGTTCGTAGCTTCATATACTAAACAACATTCTATGAAACATATGGAATTATGGATGCAGATGCAGATGGAGGGGCATGAGATCGTTCGATGATCGATCGATGAGACGATGATACAAAGCGAAGTGGAGTGTAGTATGTGGAGAATCATACACCGCCGTGGCACCAACTACCCGGTGGGGCGGGGGCCGATCGGGGGAGCAGACCGATGAATGGACCGCGTACAGATCGACAGGACAAACAGCGAAGAAGCTTCGCCGGATACGCCACTCGTTTACGGTTAATAGAGCAGCAGGACCACGAGTTAGCGTCGCGGACCTGATTGAAATCCATGCGCAAAGCCGCTGCAGCACTGAAGTGCAGCGCGGTGGGGAACGAATTGGAAGCCCGCCTGCCGTAGGTACTCCAGCCAGCATCGTCCTCGGATCTCTTATCGGTTTAGTAGTAATGGACAACAGAAAAACAGTCGATCTGCCTTTGATTCCAAGCAATGCCCGATCGCCGTGCCTGTTTCTGCAGTCAGGCTCTGCCTAAGCTCCACTGCTGCAAACAAACAGAAACCGTTTATGGTGTTCTTCGAATGCGGATTTTTTGCAGAAGTTTCACAGGAACAAGTTAAATGTCATGGGAGCCGGAGAAAACTCCTGAGCTGCAAACAAAACGGATGTTAGTAATTACAAGCAGATTTTCAGAGATGACAGTGGCATCTGAAGAAGAGAGGTCTACAGCCCCAGTCACAGTTGAGTGGCACTGCAGTCGTGTTGCACTAGAAGTTCTGCAGTAATCCTACTAGCTAGCTAGCCTAGCTACATCATGCCAGCTCGCCGCTTTTGGCCCTGCTGCTTCTTCCAAGTGCAAACAGCGCAGCGCTCCATGTTGCAGCAAAGTAGTACTCGAGGGACTAGAGACGATCGAGTCCTATGCTCATAATAACCTCTCATGTTTGGTACTGTTGGTTTTAGATCTATCGCATCTTCCTAGCTAATAACAGCGACGGCACGCGCGTCGCGATCCGCCTGCGCCTAGCTTTTGCGGATGGAAAAGGACAGAAAACTGTAATCAATCAAGCACTACGTTGGTGATGAATGCATGCAGGGATCGTGCTAACATTGTACTGCAATCTAACTGCATGCCTGTGTAGCTAAACGAACATTTTTTTGTCAACGATGGTAGGGCTAATCTGCATCACTATGAGCAGACTGATTAGCATCTGCTCAGTATGAGTAAAATGCTTCTACTCATTGCTGATCCAGTTCCCCCCTCATCTTCGCCTGCGGCCTTCTCTGAATCTTAGCGCAGACGCGACCTCCATTCTTTGTCTCACCTCACCTCATCCGTTGCACAGCCACCACCACCCAGCTAATCGCTGCGTGGGGGATTCAGGAGTCACCCATATGTGGCACGCCGGAAAGAATGGCACTTGCTAGCTAGGGTTTACTCATTTGACATCAAACGCAACGCAAAACCATCTGTCGGCTGTCGGTGGCCGCAGCCTCTATCGCTTTGCTCGCTGGCGCATGGATGGATGGTCGGGGCATTTTTTGCAAGGGAAAAGGAAGATAAAGAGGAGTAGAAAAATGGAGCGCGCTCGTACGATTTGCCATTCTTTGCGGCTCAATGATTTGTGGCATCGGCGAAAGGGATTGTCCGTGTATTAGAAAAAGGCTATGGGAGCGACAAAAGGGCACCAACCAGTTCTCCATTTGCCTGGCGGCGAGCCATAGCCATAGCCCATAGCAAGCACTCGCACCCTCGGTGCATTGCACAGTCACAAGCGCACACATGTACACGTTCTCAATTTGCATATTGAATACTACAGCAAATTGAGTAGAGACGAGCCGATGCTTGGATATATATTTGCAGGGTTTGTTTTCTTCCGGAGGAAGTGGGAGTGTACTATGGTCAACTTTCTGCCACGAATGTAACTGGTCCTCCTCTGGTTGACTTTTGTTTTGTTTACTCGCTTAACCGGAAAACCTCACTCAATTGGTCGCGGCAGTGGAACTTTGCAAATTACTTGCATCGTCTCTGAGAAAAAAAGTGCAGAGATCTGGATCAGAGTGAGAGAGGACTGATTTGGAATAGTCCAAAACTGCTGCAATACTGTCACGGACAGTCCTTTTCGCAAAAAGTAAGTGAACAGGTAACACTTTTAGTGAAAGTGTGGAACTGTCTACTGGTGGCAAACATCTTCACCAGAGACAGTTTTTTCCTTCATAAAGCTAGGCAGGAGCCTGTGCGAAGGCAAAGCAGCCGAGCATGGTCAATTTATTTCTAAGTAACTGTGTATTTTATTAATGTAAAAAAATATTACAAAAGATCCTTAAAAAACTACCGAAGACAACTGTCCCAAAAATATTGCCGAGAGAACCATGCACACACTGTTGGCCATGGCCAACCACCACCGTTGTCGAGACACTTGTCGGTAGAATAAGAGTAGAAAGACCTCCATCGTCGCTAGAAAGGGGGGAGCACCGTTGCCATCAAGGTTTTTTTAGACCCGAAGGGTAGGCATGCGGCATGTGATGGGACATATATCATTGTGGCATGTCGTCTAGGGATCTTCCTCGGCCTTCCTGGCCCTAGATCTTCTGGATCCCGTCAATGTAGCCGAGAGATCACGATAGATTAGCCATCCACAAACTACTTTTCATGCTTCAGGGATGCCATCTTCAGCCGTAACCAACATTGTCACACCTAGAGATGCAAGTGGGTCAATAAGAGGGTACCCTCTTCAGTTCAACAAAATGAACTTTTTTGATGACATCATCATGCTGGAAAATTTAGTTGATTTTTTTTGAACTAAGAAGGGTAAAGGATAACCTAATGGTTACACAATTGCATCCCTAGTCACAGCCTACTCCACCATAGCACCCGAGATAACGTTGGAGAAAATGTGATAGAATAGGAGGACAGACACATCTCATAGAGTCATCGCCGCTGCCTTGCCAACGCCATCCACTAACCCTAAAGCTATCATTTAAAGGATCGGCGAGCACACGATACCATTATCCTAGAGACACCGTCACAAGGACACTATCAGTGTGGGAGTGAAATTGAGGCAAATTTATTCTCCCAGCATCCAAACGGCGCACCATGTCATAGAAACAATAACCATGGCATAGAGGGAAAAAGGACTAGCACTCTCGCTGGCGGAAATGCTGAAAAGTTGCCGCCTCCGTTGTCGCTTGGCTCCTGACGAGAATGGGGAAGGGACCGAAGCAATTATAATTCCGAGGAAGCAAACTACTGGATAGCTAGAACAAGCAGGGCCAGAATTGCACTACTAGGGCGTGATTGGTAGCATGCACCTCTTTTTTGGCTCGCTGTCCCTGGGGGCAGGCGCTGGGGGGCTAGGATCACATCATGCGATGCAGAAACAACTTTTGGCATTTCGTTTGGTTGCCTATGATACAAGGTTTTGAACAAGAGAGGAAACGCTGCCTGCAGTGTTTGGTTGCTTGCAATGAACCATTTCATGCAACGCTCACGCTGTTTGGTTGCAACACAGGCCAGCAATCTGGTAACCTCTTCCTTGAAGAGGTGAACATACCCAACACATAGCACACAAAGCTGAACGACCTTAAACTAACAGTTCATCATGGTTACGGATGCATCATGAGCTACCCCCAAAAACCAACAGCTCATGATGCATCACAAGTTCATCAGCGGAGTGGTATGAGTACCACCTCCCAAAATATTACAGGTCTGGCATGAAGTTTTCATCAGTTCCTAGCTAGTGGAATGAATATTAGGCGAGCAAAGCAGACATAGCAACAGCATAGGCCAGGTGAACTAAGCATGGTCCTTGCGCAGCCATGTCCTAAGTCAGATCTTCCTGTCTGGCGGTGTCATGCGAGCGAAGGTAGTACCATCGGCCTTGTTGTCCGCAAGGTGGTCAATCGCTACAATCAAGTTGGAGGTAGAGTACACCTTCTTCCAGTTCACGAGAGGTGGTTGATCGAAGATGCGCTTCATCTGGCGGTAGTTGATGATGGGCTTGTTCAGCAACTCGACGTCCTTCGGGAATTTCTAACAATGAGATGAGATTTGGTTAGTTGAGTGAACCATAGTAGTTTGAACATATTGATCAAAGAAGTGATATGCAAAGCTCACCATGATCTGATGCTTCAACTCTTCCTTGTCCACCACGATCGCACAACTCGTGCTATCAAAAGTCACCCCTGGAAGCTTCTTAAGCTTGCACACCATCATCCACTTCGCTTTCCACTTCCTCATGTGGTTGTACACCTGACAAGGGGTGATGGTAATGCCTGTGAAGTTTTTTACATCGTTGCAGACACTTTTCAGATAGCACTCTTTGAAGCCGCGACTCAAGTTAAGCTCCCTGTCGACTAGCTCGCAAATCCTGTTTAGGACAAACTCTGACAAACTTGGATTCCACACCATGTTTGGTCTCGCCTCCACCAGACATGGTGAGTTATCAGGCACCATCCATGCCATAGATAGAATGTGTTTCATTAGACATGGAGATGGCAGGATGACCTACACCACAATAATGAACAATGCCAAGCATGACAATCGAGTAAATAGGGTTCAACATGATGACCTATAGCACAACAATGGCAAGCAAAACAATGGCAAGCAGAACAATGGCAATCACTACAATGGCAAGCACTACAATGGCAAGCACAACAATGAACAATGGCAAGGCCAAAATGCTCACGTTCAGGGAAGTCAGATTAAGCGCTGATGTTGGGGAGCTCGAAGGAGTGGAGGGCAGCACCACCGTGCCAGCGCTAGATGGGGTGGAAGGCAACACCACCGTGCCTATGCTAGACGGGGTGGAAGGCAGCACAATCGTGCCTGTGCTCGACGGGGTGGAAGGCATGACCTACGGAACATGCAAATCCACCACTAAATTGACTATGAGGCATAAATCGACTATGGTACTACCTAATCCTAGCATGTGCGAACTAGATCTAAGAAATCTACAGGTACATCTACAGATACATCTACCACAGCCAGGGATTCAGAGTTCTTACCGCCGGAACAGGGGTCGGCGAAGAAGGAGAAGGGACGCCGGTGAAAGCCGCCGCCGAGCTCCTCGTCACTGGCGCTGTTGAGCGCCTCCTCTTTGCCGTTACGCAAGATCCAGCCATGGCTTCAGATCTACGAAGGGGACGAGCTCGATTCGGGGGAAATGGTGGGTCTAGATTTCGGCGGTGAGGGCTGAGCTAAATAAGGGGCCGGAAGAGCGGGCGGTGACCGAAATTCTCCCGCCGCTTTTTCGCCACACAGCCTGAGCTCGCGCCATCTCCGCCGCTTGCATCCGCTCGTACGCCGCGTCCTCGAAATAGCTCAAGACGAGGGTGGCTGTGGGAAAACGCTCGATTCAGACGTTTCTCCGGAGACTGCCCCGGAGGTGCTTTGAGCAGCGTGCGGAACACAACGCAGGCTTAGGCCAGAAATCCAATCAACGGACTTTCTGCTCCGCAGAGCCTAGTTGGACTTCTTGCATGCTACCAATCGCGCCCCTACTATTTTTGGTTTTACACGAGGCCTCTGCAGACCCTGCGATCCATCCGATTTGTAGATCGACGGTCTACATAAAGCTGGTGACACTGATGGAGAAACCCATGTGTTCGTTTACGCAGATAAGGCAAAGACGATGATGTACATACAATGCAGAATACTGTACGCATCAACTGTATCGCTGCAGCTAATGACAAGTTAATTACTCCCAGATCCCTTTGGTTTCTGACTTGCGAGGTTCGTTAACTCCGTGTCAGTTTAACCTGCCGGTGGGTCTCGGGGCACAGAAACGGACAACCTTCCGTGCCCAGCGGCTCTGCCGGGCCCACAGAAACCACCCAACAAGCTACCTACACTCTACTCCTCGTCTCTGCTCGTGCTCGCACAGTCTCACACTCACTCTGTCCTCCCGCTATATGCAGCATTGCAGCTGCGGCATTACCATGCAGTGGTAGCTAGACTGGTAGGCAGCTAGGTAGGGGGCGGCAGCACTGAGCGCGTGTCAAGCTGGCCGGACGCGAACGGAGGGCGCGCGCAATGTCGCCGCCGCCGCCTCCGCCGTTGCTGACCAACGCGCTGACGCACAAGACGCCGGTGCTGGGGCTGCGCCTCTGGGTGGTCGTCGGTCTAGCCGTCGGCGCCGCCTTCCTGCTCCTTCTCGCGCTCATCTCCGTCTACTTCGCCGCGGCGGCGCGCCGGCGCCGTCCTAAGCCGACGAAGGCCGCCGCAGTGCCTGCGGCGCCGCTGTCGCCCGCGACGATCCCGCCGGTGTCCAAGGAGATCCAGGAGGTGGCCATCCACGTGGGCTCCCTCCGGCACTACCTCGAGATGGGCGCCGCGTACCTCAAGGACAAGGAGGGCGGGGGCGACGGCGACTCGCTGTGCGGCAGCGTGGCCACGACGCACGGGTCGCAGCGCGTGCACATCGAGGCCGGCAAGGGCCGCCGCATGGTCGCGTGCGCCGCGGACGGCGTGGAGGCGGCGGCGGGGTCCGTGCAGTCCGACGCGGCGGGGCCTGAGGTGTCGCACCTCGGGTGGGGCCACTGGTACACGCTCCGGGAGCTGGACGAGGCCACCGCCGGCTTCGCCCCCGACCGCGTCGTCGGCGAGGGCGGCTACGGCATCGTCTACCGCGGCGTCTTCGCCGACGGCCGCGAGGTCGCCGTCAAGAACCTCCTCAACAACAGGTGAGAGCAGAGCGCGCGTCTCTCCGGCTCCGCCGCACATGTGCATCTCGTCGTTACCGTTACCATCCACGAGCTCGCTGACAAATCTCCTTTTTTGGCGCACGTTGCTGCAGGGGGCAGGCGGAGCGGGAATTCACGGTGGAGGTGGAGGCGATCGGGCGCGTCCGCCACAAGAACCTGGTCCGGCTGCTGGGCTACTGCGCAGAGGGAGCTCACCGGTACTGAGCTCTGAACCGAACTGAACCCCTCCCCACCACATGCATGCATGATCCGTCCACTGATTGATTGATGGATCGACATCGTCGTGCCGTAATTTTCCCTTTTCCGTACGTACGCCTCTGAACTCACCTACCACACACACTTGGCGCTTGCTTGTGGTCTCAGGATGCTGGTGTACGAGTACGTCGACAATGGCAACCTGGAGCAGTGGCTTCACGGCGACGTCGGGCCGGTCAGCCCGCTGTCTTGGGACGCCAGGATGAACGTCGTGCTCGGCACAGCCAAAGGGTGTGTGGAACTGGAACTCAATTCCTTATTCTTACATCTTTGTCACATTAATTTGGTTCATTATCACTGAACTAATTAAAACTCTGATTTGGGGATTTCAGGATCACGTACTTGCACGAGGGGCTGGAGCCGAAGGTGGTACACAGGGACATCAAGTCCAGCAACATACTGCTGGACAAGCGGTGGAACTCCAAGGTCTCCGACTTCGGCCTCGCCAAGCTCCTCGGCTCCGACAGCAACTACGTTACCACCAGGGTCATGGGAACATTTGGGTACGATTTCAGTTATTCTTTCAGCACCTGAACATCTGCGTGATCGATCGATGCTGAACGCTGAACCCTCTGCTTTTTGGCAGCTATGTGGCGCCGGAATACGCGAGCACGGGCATGCTGAACGAGAGGAGCGACGTGTACAGCTTCGGTGTCCTCATCATGGAGATCATCTCCGGCCGATGCCCGGTCGACTACGCGAGACCGCCCGGGGAGGTAGGAGCTCTGCATCCGGTATTCTTATTGCAGTGTCATGAAGAAATAGCTTAACATTCCATTTCTCTTCAGGTTAATCTGGTGGAGTGGCTGAAGAAGATGGTGAGCAACAGGGACTACGAGGCGGTCTTGGATCCGAAGCTGCCGGAGAAGCCTAGCTCCAAGGCGCTGAAGAAGGCTCTCCTGGTCGCGCTGAGGTGCGTGGATCCAGACTCGCAGAAGCGGCCCAAGATGGGGCATGCCATCCATATGCTCGAGGTCGACGACTTCCCCTACCGAGATGTGAGCTTCGTTGCCTCTTTACCTCTTTATGTCAAGTCAACCGCATTGCTTATTTGCTCGTAGCAGCATACTCTATGAATGACCATGTCAATTCCAAGTTACATATGGCCAAATCCACGCAATTGTCGGGTTACCGTCATAAAAATATATCCACCGATTAGTTGAATATAGAAGTGTTTTGTTAACAGAAATATAAAAGTGTTTGCTGCTCTTGTGGCACTCTCTGCATCTGAGCTCATAGAAATGGACAGAGCAAGTTCCATCAGGATTAAAATAGCACAATGTTGGCTCTGATTCCCTAGCTCTATGTCTGACCTTAGAGTTAGACCAAGCCTTCATTGCAGCCTCCTTGAGATCAATTAAGTTATCACCATGTGACCTGACCGTGCTCTGAACTGCCCTTGGGATGTTGAGAACTCTGCCATCTCGAGAAAATAACTACTAATGACCTCGAGATCACCATGTCCCCTTGATTAGTTTTTATCCGAGGGTCCCTATACTAGTGTTTGGTCTGTATGCTGTCTGACAGCATCAGCGTTAACACACTTATGTTTATGCTATCATACTGTCATTTTTCATCTCATCCGAAGTTTCAGAAACAAGGACTAAGGTTTGCCCATTTGCTCGCAGGATCGCCGGACTCTGCGACCGTGCCAAGGCAGCCCTCTCGAGAAATCAAGACTTCCTGGGAGGTCAGTGACAGAGTCAGTCCATAGCAGTTGCTACGATGGCAACATCAGCACCGCTGCGACTACGCCTTCGAGGTTGCAGGAGAACTAGTTCGCTCTGCGCGTTTTGGGTTTCTGCGTGCCTGCCTGAAATCCTGCATTCAGCTCTAGTCAGCTTGGGGATGCAGTGGTATAGCTCGTTTTTTGTCGATGTTGTTCTTAGTCTGATTCTGTTGCCTCAGTGATGCATCTTGAGTTTTGTGGAAACCTTGGTTAGTTTATCGAAGCTATAGGTAAGTAAGGCGTACTACTATTATCTCCGTCCCAAAATATAAGCCTCTTTAGAGAGCCACGTTAGCTCTTTAAAAAGGATTATATTTTAAGACAGAGGTAATAAGAAGCATATTCTCGATGGGAGATTTCCCCCTCAGTTTTTCTGTTCTCTGTAGGTGTTGCATGCGCAGTCCTTACTGCGGTTGACTGTTGTATAGTTAAATGAATTGCTCTGTCAGATTGTTCCTCACTTATCCTGGTGTACAAAACCGTCAGTTATGTTTTTCATCTCAAGCTCGATCTCATGCCTGGAAGCAAGTCTCCAATGCAACAGAAAGGTGTATGTCAGATAAATGATTGACCAACTTCTTAGGATGAGCTAGTTACGAAAACCACTAGTGTAGCTCGAGCTACATGTAGCTCGTTTTTTGGAAAATTTGAAAATATCATTTCAAAGTTTAAAAAAATCTGAAATTAAATCTACATGTAGACAATGTTGTGATCTACAATCATGAAAATTTTCAAATCAAAATACCTTATAGTTTGAGTTGTGCAAAAATGACAAATTCTGACATCTGTAATAGTGAACGTAGATTTTCAAAATCTCACAATCTGTCAGAGTTTGTTATTTTTGTACAGCCCGAAATATTAGGAATCTCGAGTTCAAATTTTGCACGTTCGTAGATCCTAGCATCGTCAATATCTGGAATTTTTTTCAGAATTTTTTGAAACTTCAAAATATCATTTTCGATTTTTTCTAAAAAACGAGCTACATGTAGCTCGAGCTACAAAAATCCTCTCTCACCTATGACTGGAAAATAAATACGTCAAGAACCTCCTCTGCCCCTAAAACTCTTTCAAATGAAAAGTAAGAACTACAGCACCCACCACGCCTCTAAAGAGATTCGTATAATATAAGTAAACATCCTTTCTTAGGATATGTTTGGTCGGACCTAGACCTATTAGCCAAGGTTTTGCCGTTACACTCAGGGCAGATGTTGAATTTTTTGGGGGCCAAGGCCGCTTAATATTAACCTCAAAATAATGATATTTTTCAATAATTATCTATGTATGTATAGATGAAAAGTTACCAATAAATATTTGAAGTGCATCCAGAAGCAATATTCATATCGATTAAATTATACATATTACCAACTGATTTTAAGTTAGATAAAATAGGCATGTCTTTTTACCAAAGAAAACTAGAATATATTTTACATCTTTATCTAAAATGAAAAACTAGAAATCAACATTTACCACTCAATTCCTCAACTGAGTAACGGAACTATATGACAAAAGACATGCTTGAGTTACAAGGAAATCCAATAGTGATAAATGGAGAAAGGAATGCATGAAAAAATAAAGGGAAACGCTTGTCATCAGGCAATCGGTCGCCTCGCTCTGGCTCACTCTCCTGCTCTCTATTCTTCCTCGAGATTCCACCGCCGCGAGCCACCACCGGCCCCGCCGCGCCTTCGTTCCGGGAGCCACCGTCGCGCCTTCGTCCGAGCCGCCGCCAGCCCCCACCGGCGAGCCGCCGCCGACCCAGTCCCGTGAGCCGCCACCGGTCCTTCTCCCACGAGCCTCGGGCGCTCCATGGCATCGTCGCAGGCAGGGATCGTAACCGCGCGCCTCTCATCTCCCCACCGGTGGGAATTGGTTCTTGGTGGTCTTCTCCAGCGCCGATGGGCTCCAGCGAGCCGGATTTGCGGTCAATGTCGACGAATCAGCGAGATCTAGTCCGCCATGGACTAGTTTGCCCGTGCTTTTTTCTCGATGTTGTATATCTTAGTTATTTTTGTAACAAATATGTAAGATTTTTGTAGCAAAAGCATATTCGAGATGTTATATTTGTTTTTACATAGATCTGGTTCGTCATGGATTTTTTTTTTCAAAATATAACAAACATGTACTAATTTTATTTGAAAAACAGAATCAAAATGTTACAATGGTGTGATACAGGTTCTATGATATAAATGCTGCAAATATACAACTATTGTTTATGTTTTGTGTTAAAATAGTCTGTGATTTTTATCGTCAATCAACTTTGGTATGAAACAATGTTGTTAATCACATTTTTTCGGTCTTGTTGTAACATGGGTTTTGTTTGTTTGTTGAAGTAGTTGGTTATTTTTTTTTATTGTAAATCAATCTGTAGCAAAAAGTAGTAATATTTTTCAACAAATTTTGTAATATTCGCTTTTCCAAAATGTTGGGATACTTTGTTGTAATAGCATATTTTTGTTGTATGCACGGGTTATAATTTATGTTGTAATGGGTATGACACAAATTTATCCGTGAAGTGGATAGAGTTAGGACCGCGGATTAGTTTTACGAAAAGTCAGGGACTAAAATGTAACTATTAGCATAGATCTGCTCCTATAATAGGACTATGGTTTTTTTCTTCAGAAAATCCGAGAGACTAAAATGCAAACTTGCGATCGGACGGAGCACGGCATAACCAATTCCCCCCCCCCCCCCCCCCCCCCAACGATCGGTCGGCCGACACGTAGCACTTCCATAAAACATAACATTTGACACAACCCTACCCTCATCAACTGTATGGCCCTTATACAGAGGGTGCGGCAGGCGTAGTTTCTTCAGCATCATGGTTGCTGGAATCTCAACAATCTCCATCGAGTTGTTGGTACAGACCCGAGAAAGTATTAGTTTGGTAGAACCGGCAAAAGGAAAAGAATAATTAACTAAAATATTGAGACACAAGTCGATGTCTAGACAAGTTCACCGTTTCTTCCCTTAACCATAATGCAAACGAATTAAAAGTTAAGAGTAGAAAAGGTTAACATCCAAGTAAAGTTTAAACTGTTAAAAGTGATACTGCCTAGTAATCCACCGGTGGAATCAAAAAATTGAAGCATGTATCACTTCCATATGCTCGTCTAATAAATAAAGAATTAACCTTCAGACAAAGCATGAACTAATGGGTGTGGATGCCCGATTGGAAAAATTGTGATTTAAGCTGGTAGCTGACAAACGTTTTTTAATAAGGAGCTAGTGAGTTCATCAGATCCATAGATACTGTACTATACATAAAACTAAGAAGTAAACTGGTCAAAAGAAACATGAACTTACTCCCTATGTGCTCTGAAGCATGTTTAAGGCAACAAACAGATCGAAAGTCTGCTTTAGCAGTATAGCCCAGCTAACCGCAGCAGGATATAGCCACATATTACAGGTATAGGTCGTTTCGGCAATATCTCACAAACTGTAGAAGTGTATATACTGACCTGCTCACAGCTGGGGCTATGTGACTAAAGTTGTACATAGAGGAGGTATCGAGTGTAGTCTCAAGCACAGCAACAGAGCGAGCAAGGTTCCTATATGCTAACATATACTCTCATGGTTATAATCAGCAACCACAAACCCACATATATATACCCTGCAAAAAACAAACCACCTGGAAAGCAGGCCGACCCTACTGAGAATTCACCTCTACACATAAAACACCCCATAAGATATGTGTCTGGGAGTGCTCGGTCTCCACTTCAATGAAGATGCCAATTTCCATTCCTCCAAGAACAGATCCATCAGCAACCACCTCAGGCAGATAAGAATGGAATTTCAACCGACAATAGGATGCGATGGCCTCAAACAGAGGCACATCGGACAATTGCAAAGTAAACATGCATGTGATTGTGTAAAGGCTAATGTGAGAAGGCCATTATCCAGACTCACATGAAGGGTAAACCAAGAGCAGCAAGGGACACATCATTATACCTAACAAAATGTGCACGGGAAGACGACAGGCGAATTAAGCAGCACAATTCTGAGAGAGTGAACGGATGACAAGGAGTGAGGCAGTAAGCATACATGAATATTTGGCTATTTACATATTCAAATTAGAACAAGCAAACAAACAACACCCTAAGTAAAGGCTGTTTGGCAAGAACAGAACCATATCTGAACCAAAAAACCCTATGTTTCTCTTCTCACCAAGGCACCTGCAGCAGGAATAGCCATAAGATAACTGCACGTTAATTCAGCTAACTGAACTAAAGGTAACTGAAGACTGAAAATGTACCATCCTAATCGAGAAAGATATACTTAGTTTGCTAATCAAAACAATAGCAAATAGCAATCACATATTTATAAACAATGCCTCAAGTTTACTTAAGAACCCCTAGCAGCAGCCACCTTACAACGATGTGACGGTAATCTAGCTAACCAAACTAAAAGGAACCGAAGACTAACAAGGTGACAGTTCCACCAGCCCAAGATAGGCATGAGCCATGAGGTCGCTGTAATGGGCACCTGGCAGCCTCTCTCATCACAGGGCATCATCAAGCCCAAACTCAGGGAGGCCATGGGCGGCCGGAAGCCAGGATGGCCTGTTGTTCGCTTACTGGTTTGTGTGCCTTACGCGCTGCACGGGATTGCCGAGGCATTCCGCATGTGCAGTTTTGAACATTCCATCAGGATTGCCAATATCGAAGAATAACCAGTAAAGCCAAAAGGTGAGAGGAGCAGTGACAAGGCCAAGAGCCAGTAAAACCAACTTCACCTTCATTTCCAGAATTAGAAAATAAAATTCTATATTATGCTACTGAGATAGGAGATAGGTAACGCAATCATGGTTACGAACTTTTTTAACATTTTTGGAGTAATTAACAGAACATTTTTTTCCATGAAAAAATATACATTTTCCAAACTCACTCATTGGGTCGACAACCTACCAGTAAAAACTAAATGAGTCTCCGTGTTAATTCATTTCAGATATGTATAGAAATTGATTTCAGAAACTACTGTTAGTATACACTAAGGAAAAAAGTACACGTTGGCATTTCTTTTTAAATTATCTAAGATGCATAAGACGACTGATTGGCAAATTTATAAGGTTCCTATCTGAGATGTATAGTTAATAGTTCCAATCCTATGTTAGTTTTAGTACATTTTTTTATGTCCTACAACTGAATTCCTATACACAAAAATGTTAGCTAAGAGTTTATCATGCATAATCCGAATAGACACCCATAGTTAGTAGAGTCTCTTTTAAACACGTAACATTTGAAAGGATTCAATCTCTTCTTACAAATATTGAAACTGAAATAAATGAATGTACCAAAGATTAGGTAGCAATTGATGCTGAGCAGAACTTAATGAGTAACACCACCCATCGGCCGAGAAGAACACGAGATAAGTTAATGAACAAAAGAGCAGAGAAAAGGGAGCTAGAAATGCAACTCAATCACCATTCGTCAATGAAGAAGAGACCCACCATGAAATGTTGCAGACATTGTGGAACAACTGATTTTCTGCTCGTTTTAATGCTGCAAAGAAAAACTTCAAGACCAAAAATGGAAAACTCAAGCTCTACAAAAATTACCAGAAGCTGACCGTATGCTATTTGTTTCTAGCAACCATCAGATGGATCACGGTCTCCAAATTGTCTCCATACCTGAAAGCATTACTCCGTGTGATATATTGTATATGCGAGACATAGCAAAGGAACACAAGACGGTCAAAGAATAAAAATAAAAATGTATGTGTTATATAGAAAATACAACCCGCCCAATCTGAAAACATTACATGTCTCATCATTAGCGAAATGATAATCCAAGCTAAATGTAGAACATAACATAAGACAAGACGATAATACCTGACGGCAGCCAAACAAATTTGCAGAGGAAAAATATAATAACTCAAAACCACTGAATTCCCACCCTGTAGCAGAACACATGGATCAGAAGCGAACACATATTCCTAAAATATAAAATAGGAACCGGATAGCTAAACTAATAGCTGGTCTTTGTCAGACCACCAAATCTGAATGCGGCGCCTACCATACTGTATAGACATAGCAGATAAAGAGTTTTAATCAAAAAACAGGGCAATAGTTAGCATGCAGACAAGCAAGGTACCCAACCCCAAAGCTGAACATCAAGGTAAAATTGACTATATGCTCCACTGAAAATCAATCCCTACCTCACACACTTGCAAAAAACATTGTCATTCTGCGGAGTTCATTTATAATATCTTTAGGTAAGCCTCTACAAATATGGTATTTCTTACAGGAAAAGATCTACAACAAGCAACAGGAGTCTAATAGCTCCCTTAGTCTATCGGTGATAGGCTCATGGAAGCAAAACAAACAAACACAAATGTATAAAAAGGAATATGTTGCTTCTTCCACAGCTATAGTACAACATGTTTGTGATAGCTAGGAACTCAACCATAAAGGACAAACAGAGCAATCAACCATTATTTATGTTGTAGCACCAAATCCTAGTAAATAGTATTTATGAAAATTTGATTCTAAACAGCAGATGAAGCAAAGACAATGCAATTTTTAACTCAAATCAGCCTGCACAGAATAGCCACAGTCTATTCTGAGGAGCACAAAATATTGTAGCTAAAATAATACTCCCTCCGTCTCAAAATATAAGATGTTTTAGCTTTGTGAAGCAAATGTATCTAGGCATCTTTTAGTGTGTAGGTTCACTCGAATATACACACTAAAACATGTCTAGATACATTTGCTCCACAAAGCTAAAACATCTTATATTTTAGAACGGAGGGAGTAGTTGGTTAACACGTGTGGAAAAAATGAAAGCACATCGATTGAAGCTTTGCAATTGCTTCTGCCTAATAAACCATCATTGTCCTGTGTTGTTATGGCTTGTGGCACCTGGCCTAGTAGAAGGTACATCATATCAGAAGGCGATGTTCACCAGCGATTCCTCACAAAAGAAATTTCATCAGGTGATGTCCCATCATTCCCTCCCAGTGCTTTTTTTTTAGATAGAAGGCAGCCTGTGCCCGACTTTAAATTAATAAAGCCACCACAACAGAGTTTTACAGCAGCATAAGGATTACACAACCACCTGCCCGAAGAGAAGGGCAGGACCAACAAAGTACCAGCGTAACTTGACCACACTGGTCAGGTTACCAAATAGTTAAGAGGGTAAATCTGGAGTACGATAAAACGATAATATAGGACTACACAGCACGCAGGCCAGCAAGGTTAGGCATCTGCTGGTTCCTGTTTGAAGCCGCTGGAGGAGTAGATGTACGGGCGAACTCCCAGTGCTTCACCTCATGTTTCAACTTGCTTCCACAATCCACACTATAGAAGGCAATACTCTAGGTGAAAAAGGTTTCTTCTGAACTTCTAAAAAATAGAGAGGTAAATAATCTGAGGCAAAATACTAATGCAATACATGAGGCGTCAGCCGGAGAATCAAGCAACTGTCAAGAATAAACCAAAAGAACTAGTCTTGAAATAAAACACTCAATGCTAAAGAAAGTCAAATGATCAATGAGGGAAATGGGAAATTTATTTGGATTTATTTCTTTGAGATGTGCCTGTGAGAAAAGGATCATCGACTGTACTGGCTACCGTTTAATTTTTTTTACTTATATTTGTTAGGGCTGCTCTCCGGCAGCCCCTCTTCTCCCTCACTCTCGCTCAGACGGAGGTAGAAGAAGGCAACAAACAATTTCCGGCGCACGAACGCCGCCACGGGCGCACCAACACCCTACTTCCTTTCAGCTGGGCACATACCCCGGTACATACATGGGAGACTACCTGGAGACTACCTCCGGCTACTACTCTCACTCTGGGCACATACCCCGATTGCCCGGCGGTCCTCCACGGCGACCTGCCGGCCTAGAGAGTGGAGACTACATCTTCCTCACCTGCCTCTTTACTCTTTCACTGGACTCGAACTTAAATAGCTAAGTACAGGAGAGGCTCAACGCACGCATTAGCTTGCCGCCATGCCCGGCCACTAACCCAACTAATCTACATGCAGGCGCACGTACAGCCGCACAAACAGCTTGTCCACACGCCCGAGCAACGGACTCGGTGTGATCTCCTTGCATGCAGCTTCTGTTGGTTGCTTGCTCCGCGCGATGACTCGGCTCCATGACTGCACGAGCAGCACGCACGCACTCGCCACGGACTCCACCTGGGCGCGCTGACGCCGGTCGCCACCATGGGGCGTGGCTTATTCCAACAATATTAATAAAAAATAAAATCAAAACTGTAACACAAAAAAGGGGTAAACCATAATATCCTACAAAATGATAAACGGACTATTAATAAATCCATTTCATATTGCAACACTTACAACATACGGTCAAACTAAAGGGAGTGCACTGTCAAGCTAAGTATATTATAAAAA
This sequence comes from Dactylis glomerata, assembly GCA_007115705.1. Taxonomy (NCBI): domain Eukaryota; kingdom Viridiplantae; phylum Streptophyta; class Magnoliopsida; order Poales; family Poaceae; genus Dactylis; species Dactylis glomerata. The sequence goes on along the minus strand of QXEO01000371.1, from coordinate 285,976 downwards.
ATTGCTACCATGGGCGCAACATGCCACCGCACCATGGCTAACTAGTTATAAGCAATTTTGGAAAGATGCCCAAGATAACCGTTCAACATGAGGCTGAAGGGTTGTCATTTGACAATGTATCACATCCATCTTGTTTTGTCCACACGGGGATAACACCCTAAGTTGTCCTCATATAACATGGGAACAAGAGGCCTAATCTCACTGTCCATTCTATTTAGTTCCCCGGCTGATTGTTGGTCTTTAGAGCATGCGATAGTCCCATCAAGTGAATACAGATTCTGAATTGTTTGCTTGACTGGATCATATAAACCTAATTTCTTCCCAGTGTTCAGCAGGATCCTTCTATCATCAGGATCAACAGCTAATGGCACCACAACATTTGTCTCAAGGGAATAGTCAGGCCATGCTTCCAAGTGAACTATATATCCTCTACCCCATTCGCCATGCTTTAGTTTCCATATATCTAAATTGTTCCCAATTGGATCCGCTAGAACAGCACATAATACTCCCTCTAGCTCTACCACAAATGCATGCCAATGACATCTTCTATTCCACATTGCAATGCATGGAGGGCAAGGGACGACACCAAAAGCATTTGTAGCAATGTCAAAAGAGATAATGGCACGCTCATACCACTGTCCCAACCTTGGCTCACTCATCCAGTACAGCATCCCTTCAAGATAGGCAGGTGGCATATCATTCACAGGTAGAGGTGGGACCAAACCGTTTTGGGCATAACCTCCAGATTTACACCACCATAACTCGCATGTCAAGTTATATCGACGAGATTCAAAGTCCTTCAGGTTATACATGATTTCCACAAGAAAATGCTCACGGGTCAAAAGGTTGAAGCCCAAGCCGACATTCTTGTTGCCAACTGCAAAGGCATGTTGTTCCGCCTGCGCCTGCGCCGGGTTACAGTACACCTTGTGGAAACCTGTACATGGGTTGTAGAGATAGTCTTTTTCCTCGGTGCTTATCAGGTTGAGCCCATGGCAAGGCTTCGAGCAAACCATCTTTGTATGAAGCAGCGTAATGTGCCTATGATCTTTTGGAAGACATCTATTCAAGGGAGCAAAACTAAAGCCTGACTGTCCAGTGCCCTTGCCAACAAGCATGACCTTTGGTGTTTTGTCCATGTTCTTATGTTCAAGGTATGACTGAATGAAGCTTTCACTTTCAGTCAAACTGAGCCACTGCTTGCAGACAAGTTTGGTCCGTATGACTGATTTAGCTGGGAGGCGGAGGAGGATCTCTTTAGTCGCCTTAGCCAGGGTAGATGATAACGCTATCTCTCTCTCTGTTCTATGCACTGGAGCAAGGCTCTCTTCGAATAAACCGAATCTTGAACTAGGGGCATTGCTTATACGAGATGTGTGCGCCTCTGTGATTGAAAGAATGGTCTCTAGAGCTTTGGACCTAGAGTCATAGGAGTGAACCTTTTTTTCAAACTTTTTATCAATCATGTGTTTGCTAGTAGCGATGATAATCTTCTTCACTGACCTGCAATTGCCAATAGAACCAATAACTCTCACAAACTGTGGCTCACGCAAATCTCTTGCCACTTGCCCTGACAAATCAATTTGATGACTCAGTGACCAGTCACCAGAGCTATAATCAAGCAGCTTCCAAATCTCCAAAGTGCTACCATCAGTATTCCCACAAAGGTGTCGGACCATACACAGTTGGTTATCCATCTCCACTAGGTGTTCTACTGATACCCTGGCCCAGGGAGGCTGGTGCACTTCTGATGCCCAGTAGGGCGGTGGTCGGGCATATTTGAACGCCTCCTCTGTGACAGAAAAGGATATGACAGCAGCTCTAGGCCACCTGATTAAGGATGAAGGGTTGATCAACCAGTGCAGGGATCCATTCACAAACACAGGTGGTAGTTTGTCTGCGGCAGCATTAGCGACAGCAGCACGCACAAACCTGTGCATCCGAAAGGGTACTCCTCTGGTAGCTGGCCTCCAGCGATCCCCATACCCGCCTCCAGCCGTGTAGACCTCACACTTGATCATCTCCTTCTCTTGGGGTGTACCATTGATCAGCCTCACCACCTTGTACTTCCTTGTCCGGGCATCAAATCCCAGTCCAGTAGAGGACCTGCGGCTCATATCAAGGAAAGGGGGCAGACGCGTGACTTCGCGTGTGGCCGCATTGCAAATGTAGTAAGCCGGCGGAACAGCATCGTAGAGAAGGGTTAGGCCATGGCATGGTGCGGGCGTCACTATCTCCACAAAGTCGCCACGGGCATAATCGAGGGTGAACAATAGGTTATCTCTGGGGTCCGATAACGAGCATGAGTGCACAGCCGTGGAGTTGAATCCTGCTGTAGGTGAGACGTACAATATCTTTGGTGTTGCCGCTGGTGACGCCTTAGCCATCATCATCGTCCTGTGGAGGGAGCAGAATTCCTCAGAGGAGAACATTGCAGACCAGGAGCGGCAGACGGCCCGGAAGCGGATGATGGATTTGACGGGAAGCCGCAGCAACACCTCTTCAACCATCTCGTCCGGGAGCGACACTGCGGAAGCGGATGCAGCAGCCATCTTCCTCCTCTTGTTGCTCACCACTGTGCCAGACACGGCAGCCATCTTCCTCTTGCTACCAAGCATCATGCCACCTCCAGTGTGTCGATTGGGAATGATTAGGTCTGCAGTAAAATTGTTATTTTAGTGAACATCCTAGACGGATTTCATTTTCAATTTTTCAAGATTCGGATAGATCGCTAAAAAAAAGCCCAGGTCCATCGATCTAGGAGAGATCTAGATGTTCACAAGAAAAGAGAAAGGTCTGCTTGAGGAAAATAAAAGGGAGAATAAGGTCCTTACTAGCACGAGCAATCGAATCGGCTCCCGACGAACCTCCACTCTAGGAGTTCATCCTCTGCTTGGCGATTTGGCGTCCAGGACGAGGAAGAGGAATCAGGGTTCCGACGGCCAGGCAAAGACGTATTATTTTGGGCTGCCTTCTCTCTCTTATTTTTTTGTAGACGAGAAGATTAGCCGGCTACACCTATCCGCGTTGGTATTCATTTCTTAATTTTTGACGCATCAGACCACCTCTGCCAGTGAAATGCTAGAAAAGACCACCAGCGGAAATTTTTGTCAAAAAGGACCCCCTGTGGGTGGCGGCACCCCCTGCGACACGTGCCCCTGCCGCCGTTGCCGTTGCCGGCACGTCCATCCGCCTTCCCGTGCCGGCACCCCCTGCCGCCAATGAGAACGGCGGCACCCTGCCGCCAGTGGTGGAGGCGGCATGGCTGCCACGTCACCCTGCCGCCAGTGGCGGTGGCGGCATGGCCATGCCAGGCCACATGCCGGCGATGTGAACGGCGGCAGGGGGTCTTTTTTTGACAAAAAATTTCACAAGGGGTCTTTTCTAGCATTTCACTGGCAGAGGTGGTCTCATCCGTCAAAAATTCATTCAATTCTTCTCCGTGGCAAGGCCGTAATTGAATTCTCTTCGGTCCGCTCAAAGCAACCACACGACCACTCTCTCTCTCTCTCTCTGGCACGATAGAATTTCCCCTTCTCATTCCCGTCTCCGTGCTGCTTCTTCGACCACGGGAGTTCCAGACCGGGAGGCGAGATGCGGGGTTCCAGAACGGGAGGCGAGGAGTAGGGTGGAGACGCCATGGGAGCAGCGCCGCCGTTGCCGGTGGAGAAATCGCGGGAGCGGCGCCGCCGTCGTTGTTGGGGCGTCGCGGGAGCAACGCCGCCGACAAGGGCGCCATGGGAGCGCCCCGTTTTCGCCGGTTAGGGCGGCGCGGGAGCAGCCCAGCGCGTGGACGTTGAGGTCACGCCCTCATCGGCCAGTGGGAGCAGCACCACGTGGGGAGGGGTCGCCGTCGCCGAGCACCTAGCGAAGCGGCGCCGCGCTGTGAGGTGGAGGTGGAGGAACGCGGGGAGGGGGTCTTCGTCCAGGTTCGAGTATATGAAGCAAAACTAACATATTTGGGCGGTCACGCCTAAAAAAAACTACTCCACCACTTTTACGCGAGATATAAATATCAAAAGGCAGGCTTATGACAAGGAGCCCTAATTTTTCGCGCAGGTGCGTGGACGATAGAAACGATCATCTGTCATAGCCTAATTTAACACAAACCATTAACAACACAGGTGCGTGGGTGAAGTTTTCCCATGGCACACGGTTTATTTAACCGTTTGCGTTGTACTTTCCTATCGCACACCCATGCATATAAACGATTTGATCAACTATATGTGATGGACCGATTCGTCCGTATATGAAGACCTGATCTGTACTAGTGATCCTTATCGGAGGGAAATTTACACGTGCTCGTCCTTGGACTCAGCTAGCGTTAGAGCGTTTATGCGAAAATGCATTTCAACGTTCCTGCCATTTTTTTGGGCTTCTGATCTCAAGCCGCCTATTGTGATCAAAAGTGCACAGCAACACAATAGAACTAGAACTGGAAGCACTGCCATCACTGTTCTAGTTGACCTTAAAAGAGGCATGTATCCCCTCCGACCACTAATACTCGTCTCTACATGGATGTATCTAGACATATTTTAGTGTCTAGATACATTTATGTAGAGACAAGTATTAGTGGTCGGAGGGAGTAGTATCTTACGATTCTACGATACTACGATGGTCAATCAATACGTATCATGATGGTATCTTAATCTGGTAATATCTTACTTGTATCTCGATACGTATCGTGATATCTTTAGTATCTCGATACAAAAATAATACCATGCAATCTCACATCTATGCTAAAAATATATAGACACGATGACATGGCAAGCTCAAGATTAAAAGTGGTTTTGTAGTCTTAGGGCTAACTAAGTATCTAAACAATACACCATCCATTAGTTTGGTTGAGATAGGGGTAAAAAAGAAGTTTGTGTACATGCAAAAAAACAGTTAACTATCCAGTTATGTGTATTAGTTTGCATGAACCCGTTCTTTTGTTTTGTAGGTTTGTAATTACTTATGTTTATATTATGCATCAGATGAGTTGGTACATATTTATATTATATAAAATGCATAATTTTACATAATCAGTCTCTATGAAAGATATAGAATGTGCTTAAAATTAAAATGTAGAATTAAATATATTTTTAGATATATTATTAATATATATATAATAAAAATCTCATAGTATCGTAATACTATGCTAACAAAAAAGATAGTACCTAGTATCCTGAAACTAAAAACAGGACTCCTCGGTGGGGCACACAGCTTCGTAGGACTGTTGCATATTTGGCCACGGAAACATCAACGACATAATTGAATTGCAAACTCCAGCTTAATTAAATAGAGCTCTTACTGTCGCACCTATAAGCGTCGAGCTGTTACCGGAGTTGGGTTATGTACATCTGCTAGCAGCACCTATATAAACTGCCGATTGACGAACAGAAACACACACACCCATACGACGTCCAAGAACCTGAACATGGGCCGTTTCCCCATCGCCGCCGTCTTCATCCTCGCGTCCATGTTAGCCGTCTCGGCGGCGCACGCTGGTCGCATCATAGACGAAGGGAGAGGGCTGCAGTATGGAGCTGGGAGCACGCCGGTGGGATCAGACGCCCGCAAGTGGCCTTACGCCATCGAAGCCCTGGAGCTTCGCGTCAAGGAGGCTGCCGGCGGCCCTGCCGCCCCCGCCCCCGCCGAGGAGCCAGAACAGGGATTCGCCTTTGTTCACCGCAAGATCTGGGGGCACGACATCAACTGCTACAAGAAGGTGCCCGTCACGGGGTTTTGACACCGGAGCATTTCTCATGTGACTCGATCCATCTTGTGGCGTGCTTACGTGCGTACTAAAATGCGTACATGAAATTAGATAATGTTGGGATCGTAATTAAGAATCGACATGAATAAAAGCATGATCGTCTTCCACGGCTCGAGCGATCGCAGGCGCACAGTCGGACATTTCGTTCTGCGGAGTCACGAGTGCACGAGGACGATCGCCGAAGAGCGGAAGACGCCGCCGTAGGCGGGGCAAGGAAACCGTAGGTTTGCCATGTCTCGGCCCATGGGCTAGTAGTGTAAGAGGGGGAGCTCCTATTTGACACCCGGAGAGGAGATACGTGCAAACGAAACGTTCTGCGGTGGGCTGCTGCGGATGCAGAGCCAGTGCTGGGCTAGCGTTTATATGCGACCAGATTACGGTGGTTCCTATTCAGCGCCCGTTGTGCCAGTTAGCACGCCGACGCGTATCCCGTATCGCTTTAAGTTTCGTAGCGGGCCGGCCCAGTAAAGAATCACAGGGTGTTTGTTTTTTGGGACCTCCTATTTGACGCCTTTAGCGTCGCGAGCGCATCGACGCCTGAAGAATCGCCCGCATGGGCCGGCCCACTAACTTCGTCAACCACTTTCCTAGTTTGGGCTTTCACGTTTTTCTGCTTAGATTTTGTTACAAATCACTGTTTCGGGATTTGAATTTTTTTCAGATTTTAAAATTTTGTTTAGATTCCAAAAAATTGTTCATATTAAAAAAATTTCAATTTCAAAATTGTTCAATTTTAAATTTGTTCGGATTCAAATTTGTTCAATTTGAAAATTGTTCCATTTAAAAAAATTGTTCCATTAAAAAATTGTTCCATTTAAAAATTGTTCCATTTAAAAATTGTTCCTTTAAAAATTGTTCCATTTAAAATTGTTCCATTTAAATATTGTTCAATTTCAAAATCATTCAAATTTCGAAAAACTGTTCAGTTTTTAAATTATTTTGAAAAAAGTTCACATTCAAATTCTAATTTGTTCAAAATTTAAACTGTTCCGACCACGGAAAAGATGGGCGAAACCTATGCTCCGACCAGGTCGGGGCCTGCACCGTGCCGCACACCTCGCGCGCGGTGTGGGCCAGCCCACTTAGGCGTTAGATTTTGTTTTTATTTCTGTTTCTTTATTTTCTGTTTCATGATTCTTTATTGTTTCTTTTATCTTTTCTTTTCTGTTTCTTTTAAAAAAATCGAAAAAATAAAAAATGTGTGGAATTATAAAAATTTGAAAATTTCAAATTTTAGGAATTTTGAAATTTGTTCTAATTTTGAAATTTGTTCCAATTTGAAATTTGTTCCAATTTGAACTTTGTTCTAATTTGAATTTTGTTCCAATTTGAAATTTGTTCTGATCTAAAAAAATTCTAATTTGAAATTTGTTCTGATTTGAATTTTGTTCTAATTTGAATTTTGTTCCAATTTGAAATTTGTTCCGATCTAAAATTTGTTCCAATCTGAAATTTGTTCCCATTTGAAACTTGTTCCCATTTAAAATTTATTCTGATTTTAAAATTTGTTCTTATTTAAAATTTGTTCACTCTCTATAAATTTTTTAAAAAGCTAAAAAACAAAAAAGAAATAGTAGAAAAAAAAGAAAAAAGAAACAATATAAAAGAAATCATTGTTGGGCCGGCCCAACACCATCGCCTGGTGTGCGGCGCCCCGTAGGGACCGACCTGGTCGGTGGCGAGGAGCTCCCGAAAAGATGCCTCGTCTGTTTTGAACTTCCGATGGTCCAGGAGTTGTGCATGGGCCACATCTTCGTACAAAATTGTGTATTTTTGTATTTTACTCTAAGATCTTGCGTATTTTGAAAAATCTCATGTTTTGTATAATGGTGATGGCTCAGCTGTGTGCAATAAGCGGTTTAAAGATTATTTAATTTACTTATGTGGATGAAAAAGAATGAGGAGAACTGCCTGTTTGAACAAATGGCAAATTTAGGGTATCTTTTGTACCAAATGAATCATTGAGGACGAAAGTGTATTTTGGTGAAAGTTTAAAAAGGAACTTTCTTTCTATAAAACTTTAAAAACATGTAGGATCTTTTACAAACAATTTACTCGAGAGTTACTCTTCACTGTGTTGAATTGTGGACGAATACCTCTTCCTCCTTTGAAATACATGGACATGTTTATCTATTAACTGAACAGTTAGTACATACACAATACCAATACCCATGAGATCAACAACTCGTTATGAGGCATCAAGCAGTTAATGTAACCATATTTCTCAATCATAACAACAACATCATCCAATAAAAAATATTTTTATAAACTAAAAGAGTAAGCAATTTGTCTTTCAGATGGAAGCTATGACAACATGAACAACTAAACATTAATATGTGCCCAATAAAAAGAACCAATGTGGTTTAGATAAGTTTTCTTTCATATCTACAATTTTTCCATACCAAAAGCACCTCTGTGGTTGGGATAAATCGTCTAATCACAATAATTGTACTTATGTAAATAGTATCAATACTAAAATTTTATACTTCTTTATTATAAAAAATACAATCTTAACTGGTGTTAACTTTTTTCCTTTGTTACTTAGTTCTACTAACAGCGCCATTATTTATTATGTCGGTCTATCATTTGTCCTGAAGAATATACTTGTAATCTACTAAATCTAAATCATATTTCTTAACCCAAGATCCTATTTTTTGAAGGCATAGCCCCTCAAAATACCTTTATACAAATATTTTAAAGTGTAAAAAATAAATAGAGCAAAATATCATGTCTCCACTCATAATTTCTTGAAACTATTATAAATTATAACTCAAACATATTTATGTATATGTTCTGACATATCATTCTTGTATCCTCGAATATCTTAGTAGACATCTGAGAAACACACATTCTAAAAATTATCTTGGTAGTAGCTTGTAGTGAAGATTGCATATAAGCAAAAGATATTTCTAGAATTTCTAGGACCCTAAAGTCCACTGATACTACTACATTCACACTTACGATTTGATTATTTGATACACATGCTGAAATGCGCATGTAGATAAGTGGTACTATCTGTTTTTTAAATAAAGTTTTAACTGTCTGAACCGATATAAACATTTGAGTTAATCGTATGGCAAAAAAGACATGTGAATTAATCCGGTAGCACATATGGTATATGAATCTAACTAAGATATCATTTAGCTCTGCTTCTTATGGAAATCATCTAAGAGAGACTAACAACCTAACTAAACAAGCTACCTAGAGAAATATTCATGAAACTGTTCTAAGTTCTGTCCTTTAATTGCATGCATTTTTACTTCTACATAACATGTTTGAAATATTCATAGATCATCACTAGATTTTTGGATGCAATTACTAACAATATAGTGATTACTTGTATATGATTTTTTACGGGTAGCATACACAACTTTTTTGCCGGTAGTGGACTCACTCCTTGGCATCCAGGGTCGTTGCCCTGGTTGCCTAGCCTATTTTCAGAGCCTCGCGCGTTGCACATCCACTTGGAAATAACACCGATGGGCAGGTCACGATGATGTGGATGTAATCTATATGTTTGACAAAAAATGTAAGTGTTGACTCATAGCCTTTAAATATACACATGGTTTTGTTACATTATGCACAATAGATACCTATAAGCTACATTACAAGTTATTGGCTATTGTTTTTAATGAAATTGGGGTGAGGAAATGTGTAAATTAAGCTTCTTTGTTTCAAAGAAGTTTCACCAGATTTTTGGAAGGATTTTGATGCTTGAGAGCTTTATTGGGGAGGCCCTTTATTAACAAGATTTAAACCTCCAGGAACTTTTCCTAAGGATTCACTTGCATTTATTTCAGAGTACAAGCTCCATCCACCCGAACCTCTTGTTTCATTATTATTTTGCTTTTCTCATGATGTACCAATTTCCAGATATTGTGTGTTGCTTTTATTTGGTGGAAATAATCTTTCTTTCTAATCATGTAGTTTTCTATGTATGTAAAATTGAAGGGCATGTCTAGGAGGAGGGTACCCTCCCGCCTGGGAGCCAGCGGGCACACGAGGACTGTCGAGGTGAGCGAGGGCGCTGCTACTCGGTGATGACGCCAGAAAAGAGCTGTGGCGTATAGTTGACGTGGGAGCAGTAAGTCCTTGTGCGTGGTGATGACCAGCCCGTTGGGAACCCCAAGAGGAAGGTATGATGAGTGTAGCGGCAAGTTTTCCCTCAGTTAAGAAAACAAGGTTTATCGAACAGGAGAGGAGAGACAATGACGACTGAAGGTGTTTGTGGAACCTGCACACACACAAACAAATACTTTGTTCCCAACTTGCGATGAGGTTGTCAATCTCACCGGTTTGCTTGAAACAAAGGTTATGAGCGTATCGAGTGGAAAACAGTAGAGTATGCTAGTAAAGTAAACGGTACGAGAAAAGTAAACAGGTGATTGCAATATGATGTAAATAGGACCGGGGTCCACAGTTCACTAGTGGTGTCTCTCCATAGATAAAATAGCACATGCTGGGTAAACAAATTACAGTTGGGCAATTGATAGAATAAAGATAACGTGATATGTCAAGAAGATCACTATGAGATTTACTCTGGGCATTACAACAAAATACATAGACCGCCATCCAACTGCATCTATGACTAATAATCCACTCCCGGGGATATCAATCCGAACACCCTAGAGGTATTAAGTTGCGAACAATAGATAATTGCATTAAGCAAAGTGTGTAATGTAAACAAAGCATATGCCCTTGAGCATATGAATGTTGTTTTCTCCCTAGTAGCAATAGCACATCTACCACCTTAGAGGTTTCTGTCACTCCCCCAGGTGAAATAGAGACATGAACCCACTATCGAGCATAAATACCCCCTCTTGGAGTCACTAGCAACTACTTGGCCAAGATAGCTACTAACAACGGAGAGCATGCAAGATCATAAACAACATAGAGATAACAAAAGATATAATTCAGTACAGCAACTTAATCATAAACACCAATATTCATCGGATCCCAACAAACCAAACATGTAGAATTACATAACGGTGATCTCAATCATGTATGGCAGCTCATGAGATCTAAACATGAAGCACATAGTGGAGAAGACAACCATCTAGCTACTGCTATGGACCCATAGTCCAAGGTAGACTACTCACTCATCGCTCCGGAGGCAAGCATGGCGATGAAGAAGACCTCCGGTGGTGATTCCCCTCTCCGGCAGGGTGCCGGGAAGAGCTTCTGGACCCTCCCGATCTTCGGGTCGACGGCGGCGGCGTATCGCGATGTGTTCTGGAAATCTGATCAGGCACTTAGGTTTTTCTCGTCGGGGGGTATTTATAGGCGAAGGGGCGTCGTCAGAAGAGGGGCCAGGTGGCCTCACAAGGCGGTGGCGCGGGCCAGGGGCTGGCCACGCCACCCCTGTGTGTGGGCCCCTGGTCCCTCACCTCCTACTCTCCTTCGGATCTCTGGAAGCTTCCGGGTAAAATAAGACTTCAGGAACTTGTTTCGTCCAATTCCGAGAATATTTCCTGTGTATCACTTCTGAAACACAAAAACAGCAGAAAACAGGAAACTGGCACTGTGGCACTTCGTTAATAGGTTAGTTCCGGAAAATGCATAAAAATGCCACTAAGTGTAACGAAACAATAGGCAAATGGTGTAAAAACAAGCATGGAGCATCAAAAATTATAGATACGTTTGAGACGTATCAGGCGCGTCATATGTCTGCACCTGATAGCCCAACAACGGTAGCACACATGATGCATCGTTTTCTCCTTTTCTCTTTTTATTTTCACAATTTCACTCTATATTTAGTTGTTGTACGCTTATAAGCATTTCAATGTCTACCTACAAAAACATGCTCTAACTTTTACCTACATAATTAGAGGCAGTGCAAAACAAAAAACTAAATAAGCAGTGTACCGCCTAGCTGAGGGAAGCGCACCGCCCACCCGAGGGAAGTCCACTACCCACCGCCCACCGCCCAACCGAGTGTAGTGCACTATTCGACCAAGGGTAATGCATCGCCCACCGCCCATCTATGGGTCTTGCAATGAGCACCTCCCAAATGAGCGCAGTGCACCGTCCACCGCCCACCCGAGAGCACTGCACCACCGAACCAAGGGGAATGCACCGCCCACTTCCCAACCGAGCGCAGTGCATCGTCCACCCCCCACCGTCCACCCGTTGGCAGTGCACCGCCAAACCAAGGGAATGCACCGCCCACCCGAGGGTCATGCACCGCCGGGCCAAGGGAAATAGACCAGCCACCACCCATCCAAGGGGCAGTGCACCGCCTACCTCTCAACCAAGCATAGTGCACTGTCCACCACCCAATCAAGGGTCGTTCACCACTGGACTAAGAGAAATGCAATACCCCACCCCGAGGGAAGTGCGTCGCCCACCCGAGGGCGGTGCAGTGTGTTAAGGAGGTTGTTCATACAAAAAAGGCAGTGCGCTGCATAAAGAGAATGTGCTTTGAAAACCCTACAAACAATGCACAGGAAAATCAAAGGCGGTTCACATGAAAAACCAAAGATAGTGCAAAGCCAGTAGAGAGCAGCAGTGCAACTAGAAAATCAAGGAAGTGCAATAAAAAATTTCATCAAACATATCAACATGGGATTTAAGTTTGAAGCCTTGACGCGACTAGCCTAGTGGTGAAACTGTGATCATCATTTGGACACTTGGTTCAAAGTTTATTTTACTCTTTATATACCAATTTACAATAAAAAGTGAAAAAGATTCAGCAATGCTCTCCACACTCTGCCATGTGTTGAGCAGGGAAGGATGCGCCTGAGGACGGAAACACACCAGGTTGCACCACGTGTTGAGCAGGGAAGGCTACATGTAATAACCTTGTAATCATAGACACAGTCGTGTGTGCAAGTAGAGAACGTTTCGGTGCATGTTTGGTTTGAGTCCAAGATTGCCCCACTAAATAATTTGCATGCTAAATTTTTCACCAAGATTTTGTGTGCCTGTGCCTATGAGTCAGCCAAATTTGGCATTAAAAATAAACTGAGGTTGATAAGAAGCCATGACATCCAAATAATAATCAAAGTTTTTTTTTGTCTCAACCAAAACATTGGTAAGGCGTGTGTTTTGGCCACAAATCAGCGATACTGCGGCAGAAACAGTGCGATTAAGGTACAATGCAATATGACGAGTGAATCGCGATATATTGGGGGTCGATCGCATGCTTTCGCATCGCATCAACGCTGCTACGCAGCAACGTCAGAGGAGAGACGCTGTACGAGTGCACGATGGCTCGATCCGTCGGCCACCGGGTGATCTTTTTGAACACTGGTGACCGACGACGATATGACCCCTCTCCGATGATCGAGAGATCCGCTAGCGCTGCGTGCACGCTCAGCCGGTGATTGCGGGCGCCCCTGTCGCGCGAGCGTCGTAGACAGAGGTCGATCGCAGGTCACGCTCAACCGTTACAGCCGTACGTGCTGTGGCCACCAGCCGGTGCGCCCTGAGAACGAAATATCCTGGGTGCATGCCAAGGAGCAGCGAGCGGCCGCGCCGTCGTCGTCGAGAACCAGCCAGAGGTGCCCTACGCAGGCCGGCGAAAGGTAGACGACGGTGGCAAGCATCTCCATCCAGACGGCGATGCCCTACCGGGGCACTTCGCCGCTTGAAGAAAACCTTCACGAACGCCTAAGCGGCCTTGCATGGATGATTTTGGATTCGTGGTCCACAATCGGATACAGCAAAATGCACATATGTGCATGCTTGCACGAGTGGTTCTCCAACAAAATTAATTGAGGGTTACGGATGGATGGATCCATTTCTGTTGGATAGCCATCACTGTCTGAACGATTCCGAGCTCAATGATACTATAACTTCACGTAATTTTGAACCGACAGGACACGTTGCGATTATTGGCTCCTTCTGCTCCAGCTGACCATGGCATAGACAGTCAGTCGGCGGCGATAATTGTGTGCGAATCTGTTCTTCCCCCCATCATCGATCGCTATGAAATTCCTCGCTAGGAACATGGAGTGATGCACTAGAACAGATGATTCCATGCAGTCGTTCTAACATGTCCATTGGATTTGCTCTCTTTTTAAAGTAGTTAATCACTTCCACCGGACACTACGTACACTTCCCAATGATGAACTTAACAATTCATGCCATGCGTAGTAACCATCTCGAGCAGAACCAACAAACTTTAGGGGACTAGTGCTTAAACAAAGAGTGCGGATTTCCCACAAGTAAGAGGGCCCCCTGGCACTATCTTAACCGCTCGTTTGTTAGAGATTCGTGCAAAAGTCTACCGGTCAACTGTCAAAGGCCTTGATACTTTTGCATTTAACCCCACCAACAAGTTGAAAATTACTCCACAATCCGGCCATGGAGAAGGGAAAACCCTAACCCGTATCCCAGATCTCTCTAACCTAATCAGTTCCATCCCCTACCCCCGCAGCCCTACTTTCCCTCCCGCCGCCGCCGCCTCCCGCCACCCACTCCCTCCCCGCCTCCCCACCACACGGCCACCGAGCTCACTGAGATGATAGACGCCGTCGCGCCCTCTGCAGCACGGTAAGCCGCGAGGTGCTGGCCGCCGTCGTGCTCCCCGGTCGGGCGAGGTGGCCACGCCTACCGAGCTCACCGAGATGATAGCCGCCGGCGCGCGCTCCACAGCACGGATAGCCGCGAGGTGCTGGCCGCCGTCGTGCTCCCCGAGCGCCGCAGTTCTCCCAACGCCAAGATCCAACCTCCCCTCTTTTTGTCTTTTTTCATGATTTTTTCTTCCATATCTCTTCTATAGATCTTCTGAAATATTCTATGGTTCATACTAGTTCGGATCTGTGCTTCATCTTTTTTAATGACACTTCCCTTCCATTTTTTCTGGTATGGATTTACTTGATCCTTCTATGTTCTTTAAAATCTCATGTGGATCTTGTATAAAATTTGACAAAAAACTCTGTTAACTCATGTTGTTTACAATTTCTGTATCAAAAAGGAGATGAAACATAAATGAATTTGGTCACCTTCCATTATTAACAAATCTTTATATTTGTACTGTTTCTTTGATTTAAATAGGAATTAGGTAGGAGGATAAAACTTGCGTGAATCTGTACATATTTGGTATGAACCTTATATGAATCATGCATGGATCGTTGTTCAATCCTGAAAATTTGCGAATTTGGGGTGAACCTACTGTGAATCATGCACGGACCTACTGTGAATTATATTCTAAGCATGATTTGTCTTTGAAAACATTAAGCTTGTAAGATGTATGAATCAATTTGGGTATGAAAATATTCTGTGAAATTTATATGAAAGATGCAAGACTGCTTAATGAAACTTCTGTGAAACATCTATGAACCAATTTGGGTATGAGATATTCTGTTAAATTTGTATAAATATGCAAAAAAAACCTGAATGAAACTTTTGTGAATCATCTATGCACCAATTTGGGTACGAATTCTGTTAAATTTGTATGAACATGCATGAATACAAAATGAAACTTCTTTGAATAATTAACAGAATGCTTAACAAAACTTTTTCATGCATGAATGTTCTGGAAATTGATTATGAATCTGTGGTTAATTAAGTGAATCTTCTGGTAATTATATATGAAGTACTGTTAATTATTGAACGTTTTGATTAGTGTAAAAAGTGGCAGTCTCTTTTGTTGTAAAAAAATTGTGCTAGATGTATCATTCGGAATCTGAAAAAAAATGTCATGTGATCATCGAATGATGTCTCAAGTTGTCTGCTGTATCTGATCAATATGAAATGAGGATTTGAAAAAACCTGGAAAGACAGGGGGCGTTGTGCAAAATATATTGGACTGAAGAATGTGGTGGAAGGAGCTTTTTGAGAAACTGTCTGCACGGATCTCCAACAAATTGGTGGTGACCAACGGTAAGAGATAGTCCTTTGGGCCCTTCCTCCTTGTGGAGTTGTATTTCTCTTAAACAAACAAAATCATTGGAACCATCTCCATGCAAAACAAATGTGCTGCACAAAAAACTAAATTTTATTGAACAAATGGCCAAAAACAGTGCTCCAACGGATGATGCTTCCCTATATAGGGATGCCAATTTTTATAGGCAGACCTGAACTTTTGCCACTTGAGCTGCAAATTTGCAGCACCAAATGCATTCCTAAACAAGTCAATCACCGCGGGAAGGCCAACTTCAATCCTCAAAGCTCCAATACGCGATCGACATAGCCCCTGTCCAGCTCCCCGCTCACCGCCAGCGACCGACTCGCCTAGAAATCACTCCGCCGCCGCTCCCCCGTTGTCGCCCAGCCCCGCCTAGCCTCGCATTCTCTGGCATCTTGGGATGGCTGCGCCCGCCCCGTCGCGGTGAATATCAATCCATCGCCGAGCCGAATCCGTCCAGCCGTCGCCCCTCCAGAGGTCATCTATGGGGCCATGTCGCCCTGTGGAGCTTCGATTTGTTGGCCGAGAGGTGTCGCGCGACGTACACTTGACCCGCTTGTGACCGTAGCGCCCGGTGCCACCTACTGCATGAGTCGATGACGCTCCGGACACCACTAGGCTCAATCGCAAACCATCGAGCATCTGGGATCTTGACTTTCGTAATGCTCAAGCGACGGCTAGGAAGGATGTGGTTTTGCCAGCTCAATCTATTATGAGAGGAATGGCTAGGTTTTGGGACCAAGAGGTCCTTTGGTACATCATGAACACTTGCCTAATCATGCATGATGGCGTGTAGATGACCGCCCAGTTGGGAACCCCAAGAGGAAGGTATGATGAGCACAGCAGCAAGTCTTCCCTCAGTATGAAACCAAGGTTTATCAAACCAGTAGGAGAAAGAACCAGCTTCCGAAGGTTGATGCTTGCTAGCTTCGCGATAGCTCCAGACAATTTATATATGGCGCCTTATCTGGGGCGTAGCTTTGCACCAGCAGCAACGTGGAACCTGCACACAACACAACCCAAGTACTTTGTCCCAACTTACAGTGAGGTTGTCAATCTCACCGGTTTGCTGTAAACAAAGGATTAAACATATCATGTGGTAAAAGATAGTAGTTTGCGAGAATATAAATAAAGCGAGTAAATGGTAAACGGTAATAAGGATGTAAAAGAATGGACCGGGGTCCATAGTTCACTAGAGGTGTCTCTCCATAAGATAAATAACATGCTCGGTAAACAAATTACAGTTGGGCAATTGATAGAATAAAGCAAGCATACAAATGTCATGAGGATCACTATGAGATTCACTTGGGCATTACAACATAATACATATACTGTAATCCAACTGCATCTATGACTAATAATCCACCTGCCGGATGTCGTCCGAGCAACCGTTGGGTATTAAGGTGCAAGCAACAGATTATCGCCTTAAGCAAAGTATGTAATATAAACAATACAAATGTCCTTGAACACAAGATTGTTATTTTCTCCCTAGTAGCAACAGCACATCTACAACCTTAGAGGTTTCTGTCACTCCCCCAGATTACTAGAGGCATGAACCCACTATCGAGCAGAAATACTCCCTCTTGGAGTCACTAGCATCTACTCGGCCAAGATATCTACTAGCAACGGAGAGCATGCAAGATCATAAACAACATAGAGATGTGATGTCTACGCACTTCTATTCTTGTAGACACTTGTTGGGCCTCCAAGTGCAGAGGTTTGTAGAACAGCAGCAAGTTTCCCTTAAGTGGATCACCCAAGGTTTATCGAACTCAGGGAGGTTAGAGGTCAAATCTATCCCTCTCAAGCAACCCTGCAATTACGATACAGAAAGTCTCTTGTGTCCCCAACACACCCAATACACTTGTCAGATGTATAGGTGCACTAGTTCGGCGAAGAGATAGTGAAATACAAGTGGTATAGATGATTATAAGTAGCAAACGTGACGTGAAATAAATATCGCTGCGAGCAAACAAGTAACAAAATAGCAAGTAAACGGTGTGCAATGCTTGGAAACAAGGCCTAGGGATCATACTTTCACTAGTGGACACACTCCCAACAATATAACATGACTGAACAAATAACTTCTCTTTGCTAAGGTACTCTGAATTACTCTCCTATTGAATAACACTAATCATTGTGTAGTGGCTACAGAAGCACCCCTTAAAGTTCATCAAGTACTTGACAAACACCACTCATAGAGATATCCAAATCAAATCACAATTCAAGATAGAAATCATTGCAACTTAAACCAAGTACTAACACGGTGCACACACTGTCAACATTACACCATGAAAGGAGGAATAGATCACTCAAACTATCATAGCAATAATTATTCTCATAATCCACAAGAGATCACAATCATAGCCTAAACCAAGTACCACCATGATGCACGCACTGTCACCGTTACACCAAGGCAGGAGGAATAGATTACTTTAATAACATCACTAGAGTACACAAAATATCTGAATAATAACATGTACTTGTTCAACATGATACAAAGCTCACGATCACATAAAGATCACATCATGGGAGAGAGAGGTGAACCACATAGCTACTGGTAGAGCCCTCAGCCCCGGGGATGAACTACTCCCTCCTCATCATAGGAGACAGCAAGGTTGATGGAGATGGCGGTGAGGTCGATGGAGACGGCGGAGACGGCGATGGAGACCGATGGAGATGGCTCCGGGGCACTTCCCCGTCCCGGCAGGGTGCCGGAACAGAGACTTCTGTCCCCCGAAATTCGTCGGCGATGGCGGCGGAGCTGCGGAACTGTTTCTGGAAAATTGCCGACTTCTTTAGGGTTTTCCGTCCCGAGGCTTTATATAGGCGAAGGGGCGTTGCGAGAGGGCAGCCAGGGGCTCCTCACACATGGGTGGCGCGGCCAGGGCCTGGGCCGCGCCACCCTAGTGTGAGGGCAGGCCCTGGCCCCTCTCCGGCTCTCTTTCGGATGTCTGGATGCTCCCGGGTAAAATAAGACTTCAGGAACTTGTTTCGTCCAATTCCGAGAATATTTCCTGTGTATCACTCTGAAACACAAAAACAGCAGAAAACAGGGAACTGGCACTGTGGCATCTTGTCAATAGGTTAGTTCCGGAAATCGCATAAAAACGCCACGAAGTGTAACGAAACACAAGGCAAATGGTGTAAAAACAAGCATGGAGCATCAAAAATTATAGATACGTTTGAGACGTATCAAGATGATCAATCAATAAATCAACTTGACAAAGTATCAATATCCATCGGATCCCAACAAACACAACATGTAGAATTACACAACGATGATCTTGATCATGATAGGCAGCTCACAAGATCTAAACATGAAGCACATGGAGGAGATGGCAACTATCTAGCTACTGCTATGGGCCCGTAGTCCAAGGTAGACTACTCATACATCACTCCGGAGGCAGGCATGGTGATGAAGAAGGCCTCCGGTGGTGATTCCCCTCTCTGGCAGGGTGCCGGGAAGAGCTTCTGGACCCTCTCGATCTTGCATCGACGATGGCGGCGGCTTACAGTATGTTTAGTGGAAAATTGATCGGGTCCTTAGGGTTTTCCCGTCGAGGGGAATATATAGGCGGAAGGGCGGCATCGGGAGGTGGGCCAGGTGGCCCCACCACCTGGTGGTGCGGTCCAAGGGCTGGCCGCGCCACCCTATGGTGTGGCTAGCCCCTGGCTCCCCTCCGTCTCTACTTTGGACTCCGTCTCGTACCGGAAAAAATAGGAACTTCGGTTTTTGTTTTGTCCAATTATGAGAATATTTTCTGTGTAGCTTTTCTGAAACACAAAAACAGCAGAAAACGGGGAACTGGCACTGTGACATCTCGTTAATAGGTTAGTTCTAGAAAATGCATAAAAATGGCAGGAAGTGTAACTAAACACAAAGCAAATGGTGCATAAACAAGCATGGAGCATCAAAAATTATAGATACATTTGAGACGTATCAAGCATCCCCACGCTTAACTCCTGCTCGTCCTCGAGTAGGTAAGTGATAACAAAACAATAATTTTTTAGGTGACATGCACCAACACAATCTTGATCAAACGATGTAAAGCATTGAGTACTGAGATCAAAGTACTCTAAACATGGGCATAAAAGGCATAATCTTGACAATAAAACTTAGCAACCATGTTATAACATGAAAAGTAACACAAACAAAAGATCATGAGTATTAATGCATTGAAAGTCAAGTGTGTGTTTCAACCATATAGAAAAACATAACAAAGGTGTTTTCAGCTTGTCCTTCATGGAATAGCAAAACATAAATGCATATGACACCTTCAAGTTTAAGAGGGCGACTAGATACAAATAATTTAAGAATAAGCAAAACCATAATCATGAATCAATCAATAATAAATTTTGGGACTATGCACATTAAACTCAGAATGACAACTATGCTCTCTTAGACGGTGCATAAAGGTAGAAGGTGGAGACTCAACATAAAAGTAAAAGAAAGGCCCTTCGAAGAGGTAAGCAGTGATTAAACATGTGCTAGAGCTTTTCATTTGTAAAACAGTTATAAAAAATGTGTTTTGAGAGGTGGTTGTTCTTGTCAATGACTGGCAATGGGGTTCTTACTATCTTCCATACTAAGCAAGTTTTTGAGAGAGAGATTTGTACTTTTGTGCTCTTTTATAAAGCTTGGCACTCCTCCCCACTTTTCCTTTCTCAAACCACGGCTAACCGATTCCATCGGGTGCCCACCAACTTTCACATACCATGGAGGAGTGCCTTTTTTTTCTTTCCCTTTTTTTTGGAATAAACAATATGGAAGATAGCAAATCCGACCACTACGTCCCCATGAGCTGAAAACAGTGTCACAAAATGAGAAGTATTTTGAAGGTTTTTTTGAAAGGTAGCACATGAAAATTTACTTGGAATGGCTTGAAAATACCATGCATAGGAATTTATAGTGGAATCTTTGGAACAAACTTGGTTTTTGAAAGTTGGATGCACGAGAAGTATTCCCTCTCAGTACAAAATCAAGGCAAGCAAAAGACTGGGAGCGACCAACTAAGAGAGCAATAACGGCCATAATCATGCATAGCGATAAAACATCATTAACCAAAGCATAAAGTGGTATCACAAGTCAAATACCAAATAATCATAGAGGCTTATGTCAACTTGTTAAAGTCAAACATGTTGTAAGCATGCGCCAAGTCAACCCAAATAAAGCATCAAAGGGGAAAACCACAATAATATGCTCCCATATAACAAAAACAACGCATGATTCTTTCAAAGGCACATTAAGCAATCTCAGTCATTTGAGACAAGTCATGCTACAGCAAAAACTACTAAGCATACTATCAAAATAACATCAAGCATGACATGCAAAATTCTAAGCCACAGTCTAAACAAGCTCCCATTTGTACCACTATAGGCATGAAACTTTTTTCTCTTTTCCAACACCATTCAACCTTTTTATAACCACTCTTTGAGATGAAAATCAACATAGACCAGTGGTCTAAATACACCTTGATACACATATATAACAAGATCTGAACAAAAATCAAGGTGAAAAACGAAAGCTAAACGCAGTACTAGAAAAAGAGAACACTCGTTGAACGATAAGAGTAAAAACTAGAGTGTTCTTGGCAATGAAAAATAGAGTGTGTCTCTCCCAAGGAAACATGTTAGGGTCCAACCATTTATTGCAGCAAACAAAACAAAAGAAAACAGAAAGCAAAAGTAAAGACGCTCCAAGAAAAACGCATAGAATATAAAGCAATAAAAATATAGTGTCTTGAAAGGTGACCTGATTTTTGCCGATGAAGAAGGGGTGCCTCAGAGCATCCCCAAGCTTTGACGCATGTACCTCTTGGATATTTCTTGGGGTGACATGGGCATCCCCAAGCTTGAGCTTTTATCCATACTTCATCTATCTCATCACTCTCCTTTCCCTACACTTGAAAACTTCCTTCATACAAAACTTCACATAATTCTATTAGCAACATTAGTGTAAGCATGATAATAAATATACTCTTTTGGTTCAGTTTTAAACTCAAGTATAACACCCATTAAAGCATAAGATACTGTAGCAACTTCCTCAAAAGTTTCGTGATCAAAAGAACTCAAAAAGAAAGCGATCGAGAGGCAAACACAAATAATGGCAGAAATCTGTCAAAACAGAACAGCTGACAAAGATCGATTTTTCTCAGGACCTTCTATTGCTCAAATCGAAAAGTGAAAAACTAATGAAAGTTTGGAAATAACCTGGGGCATGTTCACAAGAAATTGAAGATCAAAAAGATATTCTGATAATTTTCACGAATTTTTACGGTGCAGTGCAGAAATCTGTTTTAGGACAGCAACTTCCCCCAAATCTTACCTTCCTCCAATTAGAAGTTCTTCTTGGCACAAAAATGAAATAAAAAAGATAAGGAGAGGTCATTACAGTAGTAATAACTTCCAAGACCAACAAAAAGAAAAAGTACTGAAAAGAAAACATTGGGTTATCTCCCAAGAGTGCTTTTCTTTAACGCCTTTGAGCTAGGCGCAGAAAGTGGAAATCAAGTAATATCAAGCGATGAAGCATCAAGTTCATAATTTGCTCTAAGAATAGAGTCAAAAGTAATTTCTTTCTCTTTCTAGGGAAGTGTTCCATACCATTCTTGAGTGGGAATTTATATTTATTGGTGCCTTCCTTCATATCAATAATGGTACCAACAGTTCTAAGAAAATGTCTTCCCAAAGTAATAGGACATGAAGCATTGCATTCAACATCCAAAACAAGAAAATAAACGGGAACAAGGTTATTGTTAAACATAATAAGAACATCATTAATCCTTCCCAAAGGTTCCTTCTTAGCAACATCAGCAAGAGGAACATCAAAATAACAATTTTCAAGCGGTGGTTGATGACCCACAAGTATAGGGGGTGTATCGTAGTACTTTTGATAAATAAGAGTGTCGAACCCAACGAGGAGCAGAAGGTGTTGACAAGTTGTTTTGATCAAGGATTCACTGTAAATACTAGCAAACTGGTTTTTAGGGGTATTTGGTAATGAAGGTAAATAAAGTATGAGTAAATAAAAGACAATAATAGTAATTGTTGCAAGTGGCCCAATCCTTTCTAGAGCAAAGGACAAGCCGGTTGTGTAACTTATGATTACCAAACGTTCCCGAGGACACACGGGATTTTCTGTCGAGAGCTTTCGCTTCATGCTGCTAAGTAATCTTCATTGGTTTGATAAGTGTTATGGGGGTGAACCTGTGCTAGCGTACTACCCTAACTAGGACTAATACACACTTGTGATTATACCCCCTGCAAGCATCCACAAATACAAGAAAGTAATTAAGATAAATCTAACCACAGCCTTAAACTCTGAGATCCTACACTCGCTGGTGCAATGGTTTCCTAACGAGGGTTTAGGTTTCTGTCGCTCCGGCAACCCCACAATTAGGAGCCAAATACACTATGCATTCCACTAGGCCCATAAATGATGAAGTATCATGTAGTCGATGTTCACATGACACCACTAGTAGAATAACACCACAACATAAATATCAAACCATTAAATATTACTCAACATAGTTTCACTACTAACATCTTGACTTTTCCCATGTCCTCAAGAACTAAACGAACTACTCACAAGATATCATATGGATCATGACCAGAGGTGAAATAATGGTAAATAACAATCTGAACATAAACCTTAATTCAATGGTTCCACTCAATAGCATCAACTACGAAGGTAATCAACACCGGGATAGTTTTCCCTAAGAATTTGACAAGATTCAACCCAAGATGTTACAACGGGATGGCGTGGTGATGGTGGAGATGAAGGTGCTGATGATGATGATGATGGTGATGATGATCCCGATGAAGTCTGATGTCTACAAACTTCTATTCTTGTAGACACTTGTTGGGCCTCCAAGTGCAGAGGTTTGTAGAACAGCAGCAAGTTTCCCTTAAGTGGATCACCCAAGGTTTATCGAACTCAGGGAGGTTAGAGGTCAAAGCTATCCCTCTCAAGCAACCCTGCAATTACGATACAGAAAGTCTCTTGTGTCCCCAACACACCCAATACACTTGTCAGATGTATAGGTGCAATAGTTCGGCGAAGAGATAGTGAAATACAAGTTGTATAGATGATTATAAGTAGCAAACGTGGTGTGAAATAAATATCGCTGCGAGCAAACAAGTAACAAAACAGCAAGTAAACGGTATGCAAAGCTTGGATACAAGGCCTAGGGATCATACTTTCACTAGTGGACACACTCCCAACAATATAACATGACTGAACAAATAACTTCTCTTTGCTAAGGCACTCTGAATTACTCTCCTATTGAATAACACTAATCATTGTGTAGTGGCTACAAAAGCACCCCTTAAAGTTCATCAAGTACTTGACAAACACCACTCATAGAGATATCCAAATCAAATCACAATTCAAGATAGAAATCATTGCAACTTAAACCAAGTACTAACACGGTGC
The DNA here is from genome assembly GCA_007115705.1 of Dactylis glomerata. Lineage (NCBI taxonomy): Eukaryota > Viridiplantae > Streptophyta > Magnoliopsida > Poales > Poaceae > Dactylis > Dactylis glomerata. Next base: position 261,925 of record QXEO01000371.1, on the reverse strand, counting down.
ACACACTGTCAACATTACACCATGAAAGGAGGAATAGATCACTCAAACTATCATAGCAATAATTATTCTCATAATTCACAAGAGATCACAATCATAGCCTAAACCAAGTACCACCATGATGCACGCACTGTCACCGTTACACCAAGGCAGGAGGAATAGATTACTTTAATAACATCACTAGAGTACACAAAATATCTGAATAATAACATGTACTTGTTCAACATGATACAAAGCTCACGATCACATAAAGATCACATCATGGGAGAGAGAGGTGAACCACATAGCTACCGGTAGAGCCCTCAGCCCCGGGGATGAACTACTCCCTCCTCATCATAGGAGACAGCAAGGTTGATGGAGATGGCGGTGAGGTCGATGGAGACGGCGGAGACGGTGATGGAGACCGATGGAGATGGCTCCGGGGGCACTTCCCCGTCCCGGCAGGGTGCCGGAACAGAGACTTCTCACACATGGGTGGCGCGGCCAGGGGCCTGGCCGCGCCAGCCCTATGTGTGGGGCCCTGGTGGCCCCCCTCCGACACTTCTTCGGATCTCTGGAAGCTTCCGGGAAAAATAAGACTTCAGGAAATTGTTTCGTCCAATTCCGAGAATATTTCCTGTGTATCACTTCTGAAACACAAAAACAGCAGAAAACAGGAAACTGGCACTGTGGCGCTTGTTAATAGGTTAGTTCCGGAAAATGCATAAAAGTGCCACTAAGTGTAACGAAACAATAGGCAAATGGTGTAAAAACAAGCATGGAGCATCAAAAATTATAGATACGTTTGAGACGTATCAAAGTCCAGCGCGGTGATGATGATGACGATGGCGACGATCTCCCCTCTCCGGGAAGGAATTTCCCCGGTAGATTTCCGCCTGCCAGAGAGCTTTTCTCTCTCGGTGTTTTCCGCTCCGCATAGGCGGCGGTGTCTATCTCTGAGCCCCCCCCCTTCACTTAGGTTTTTGGGGACGATGATATACGCGAGGAGTCGATGGCAGTGGTGGGCCAGGGTGGCCTCACCACAGGCCGGCCTGTCCAGGGATGGGCCCGCGCCCCCTGTGGGTGAGCCCACCCTGCTGCTCCTCTTGCCTCCTCCTTCTGGCTACTTTCGTCTTCTGATATTATAGGAATTTCTGGGTATTTCTCTGGAATTGTTGATCTTCAGAAATATGGTGTCTTGACGGTCGTTTTTCCAGTAGAATCCTGACTCCGGCAGCAAGTCCTCCAATGATCATCAAACATGTAAAAACAGAGGAAACAACATAAGTATCATCTCTAAATATGAAATATATCAATGAATAACAGTAAATTATGATATAGAATAGTGATGCAAAATGGACGTATCAACCCCCCAAGCTTAGACATCGCTTGTCCCCAAGCGAAAACTAAACTCGGTAAACATGACCACAGGTTTACGGAGTGAAGTGTCGATAAAAAAAATACAGACAAGAAGCATCACATTCACCAAGGCACAAATTATAATAGACAACAACTTCCCTTCATATAATATAGACTTGCAATAACTTAAAGGGAATCACAAGTAAAGAAGCACAAGGTAAATCATAATTGGTGATGGCAAACCTTAGTTCTTGGTCAGAGAACAATAAACAAACTATACTTATTTTTGAATGGAGCCTTTTATAACAGAGCTAATATAGCAAAAACCATATGCTCAATGAAACAAACTCTTTACAATCATAGAAAGCTTTCAAAGATATATTCCTTCAGATAAAAGCATCGTACTAAACAAAGGAAGATAGTAAACATCATTGAACGGATCAACATATGGATGAGTGAAACATAACAACTCAAATGCTTGCCTGAGATAGAAGGGAATAGGTTGACTCAACATAAAAGTAAAAGACAGGCCCTTTGTAGAGGGAAGCGGGGATTAAACATGTGCTAGAGCTTTTCATTTGTAAAACAGAGATAAAAGTTTTTTTGAGAGGTGGTTGCTTTTGTCAACGACTAGCAACGGAGTTCTTGATATCTTCCATACTAAACAAGTGAGAGCGGTTCCGAGATGTTGATTAATTGGCACATTTGTGCTCTTTTATAGCTTGGCACTCCTCCCCACTTTTCATTTCTCAAACTATGGCTAACCGATTCCATCGGGTGCCCACCAACTTTCACATACCATGGAGGAGTGCCTTTTTTCTTTTCTTTTCTTTTTTAGATTACAACGGTCTGACCAGATCCCTTGCAAAATTAATGACGAGCAGATGAAGCTGCCTAGTCGAGGGGTACTTAATTTAGTATGGAAGATAACAAACCAAACCACTACGTCCTCATGAGCTAAAAATAGTGGCACAAAACTAGAAGTATTTGAAGGTTTTTGAAAGGTAGCACATGAAAATTTACTTGGAATGGCTTGAAATACCATGCATAGGAATTTATAGTGGACTCTTTGGAAGTAACTTGTTTTAGGAGATTGGATGCACGAGAAGTATTCCCTCTCAATACAAGTTTTTGGCTAGCAAGGCTGGGTAGCAAGCATAAGAGTTGCATGAAACAAACAAACATACATACGATAGGAACAATCATGAAAACTTCCTTGAAAGTACAAATAATTTTAACTTGAGAATACTATTGCTTGTGAGCCAAACATGAAAGAAAGCTGAAATGATGTAACTACCAACACTTCTTTCTTTTTCTACTCAAACCTTAAGGTAATGTTGCTACTGACCAAGCTAAGTTTGCCAAAACCAACCAAATTTACTCAAGCTCCCAAAGTGATACCAATACTAATCAACAAGGCTAATCATATAAGAGAGATTGCAAACTAAAATAAAGTGTGCGGAGAGTAAATGATAAAACTTCTCATTAATATTCCTTAACCGCAACTCACACCAAGGGATATATAGATAACCGACTAAAGGAGGATACTTCCACACTACAAACTATTCTATAAGATAACCTCTCTATTCATGATATGACTCTACTTGAAAAGTAAATGAGTAAAAGATAATGATGTGATACCGCGGTACTCCCCCAAGCTTGGAACAAACCAAGGGGATGCCTATACCAATGACGAGTTACTCCTTCGGCGGTGGTGGTGAGTCTTTATCATCATCAGACTTCCAAGGCAGAGGTTCCCCATCAAGGAAAGATGTCTTGGTCTCCAATATCCTGAAACTGGCAGCAACACTCATTTGTTTAAACCTAGCTTCATACTCACAGTTTTGGTTCTGCAAATTGTAGAGTTGTGCTTGTAATTTGTTGGTGGTCTCATGGAGTGACAAGATGTCATCCCAGAGCTCTGCGGTCTCCTTCTTGTGCTTGGCGATGAGTTCTTGATTTATCCTGTGGATGATGTCCACCTCGCGCTCTGCCATCTTCTTGTATTTAAAGACTTCTTGTTCCATAGCCCCTATCCTAGATTCGAGACTTCTTTCTCCGGTAGGGCCTTGGACATCTTCTATCTGCAACTTCCCATCCTTGAGTGACAACTCCTTTGGATGCATCTTCAGCTCCCTCATGTACGGATTAATGATGCCTGCAAGAGAGTTCTCCTCGGATGAACCAGACGAAGACATGGTGGCTCTAAAACTGAGACAACTCCTGACAGAAACAGATCAAAACAAAAACATGACGAGAACACGATATATAGACCTCAGGCAATCCGGGGGGGTATATAGGTGAAAATTAAACATCGAAGCGAAGTCACAGGAGGAAACCGGGACGGAAACGAGTTCCGGGGTGGTCTCACCACAGGGGGCGCGGCCAGGAGTGGGCCCGCGCCCCTGGTGGTGAGGAGCCACCGGAGTCCGTCTCCTGCTCGTTTTCATCTCATGATTTTTCATATTTAATAAAAACACCAAAAATATAAATAGAAGAACTTACCGTAAACCTTTTCTGACTAGAACTGTTACCTATTCGAAAACGAACTCTGCAGTTTCCTGCATATGCTCTTTGATGAATTTTTCTGGAGTAATCATTTGAATAACATCAACATCTTCATTATAAGAATCTCCAGCAATATAATGTTGGGATTTCTATTTTCGTGCCCTCGGGTCCTTAGTTGTGCTCAGTTTTCCCCAGCCGCTTAACTTTTCCTCAGTTTTCCCCTCGCTCTAGTTTGAAACCCCTCGCAGACGCTCGGACGGGAGGGTAGCGGTCTGGTCAGACGCCTTGACCATTACCGGTGACGGCTAGGGAGCCGCGGTTGTTGTGAATTGACCGATGCTTTTGAATGGTGCTGACGGGTAGGGTCAGGAGACACGTCGGAGCAGCCATCCATCTATCGCTGACGTGTGGGCCATTTTATTTCCTGATTGTATATGCGGTGCTGCCAATGACAAATGGGGCCGCTCTATAGGGCTGTCGCAGCCAATGACCAGTGGGCTCGTGTATTTTTCAGGAAAAGACATATATTGCCGCTCTGTGGGGCTGCCGCAGCCAATGACCAGTGGGGTCGTCAATTTATTTAGAGAAAATCATATATTGCCGCTTTGTGGGGCCTCCGCAGCCAATGACCACTGGGGTCATCTATGTATTTAGAGAAAATCATATAGAGCCGCTCTGTGGGGCCGCCTCAGCCAATGACCGCTAGGGTCGCCCTTAGTGAAAAGGCATATATCCCTGCTTTTAGTTAGAGAGAAGCAACAAGTTCGCTAATTAATTTTTCTTAAGCTAGACCCAGCAAGTGACTATTTTTGCAGCTTAATCTAAAGTGAATCTTATGCTAAACATGGCTGGAACCTAGTGTTGTGTATCTCATTAGTCATCGGAGAACCGCTGGCAGCTCGTTCCCCACCCTCGGACGGAGCAGCCATCGTCGGCGCCTCGTCGCGCCGCCGGGTCTGTCCCCCGGCGGTGTCGGATGGACTGCGGCAAGCAGATCCGCCGCCCACGACGACCGGGATTTGTTTCCACCGCATGCATTGTACCCACCGTAGGAAAGTCCACCGCAAGCAGATCCGCCGCCCACGACGACTGGGATTTGTTCCACGCACCAATTGGTAGTATAGCTTGGTAAGACCTCCGCTTCTGCCTCCCCCGCCCCCTAATCGATTCAGTTCCCGTAATTTATTGGAGTTTGCAGGTGCGAAATAGTCCTCAATGTCTGGTCGTAGCGGGTACACCGGCGAGGGTGGGGATTCGATCATGTCGTGGCCACGTTCTACTTCTCCTACCTCGTTGGAAGTGCAGGTGTCTAGCTTCTGCTCTCTGTACTACCGTTGAATTTGAAATGTCGCCATGGCCTGTTGGAGTGATTTCAGTTGTTCTTTTTTCCATTATTGTTACAGTTTGCCAGGCAAGCTGATGATCCATGGTACATTGCATACCAAGATGAATCAACCCAGTGGTGTAGCCAGAGGATGGATTTGGAGGAGAAGGTGGCCAATTTAGGTGATGAATTGGCCCGTAAAAACCTGATGATATTCGAGCTGAAGCGTACTATGGAGGAAGAAAAGAAGAATTCAGAGCTTATTCGCAAGGAGAAGTTGATACTTGAGACAGATCTTGCCGTATTTGATCAAGTGGTAGAAAATCTAGAACATGAACTTCAAGTGATGGGAGAGGCGAAAAGTAGATTCATCTGGGCAGTTTTATTAGGTGTCATCCCTGTCCTAGCAGTTATGTGGTTGTGGTAGATGATTTAGATAGTATAGAATTGTTATTCAGTAGATGGCTCTAACGACTGTATTTTGGTGTGGCTCTAACCACTGTATTTTAGCGTACAATTTCCTAGTTGTGCTAAGTAAAGCGCGTGATAATTTTCATGCATGAACATCTTATAAAAGTGAAGGGATCCCAAAAGTGAAAGCATGTACCAGCCTCTCGGATCAAATACATATCAATCTTTCCAATCAAGTTGGGATAGAATTCAAATCATACATTCGGATGTACAGGGACACATCGAGAAAGTGGAGAAGCTTTTTTTGAGACGGAGGTAGTAGTTCAAACAATTTTATCCCAAATTTAAATTGAAAAATACAAATTTATCATAATTTATCCCAATTTGCGGCGTCGAACACGGCCGCGCACCGATGGGCTAGAAGGGCCTGCACGACGGGCGGCTGAGGGGTGGTCATCTGCGCCATCCACAAACTCGGACATGGAGGAGGGCTGGATCTGCGGCTTCGCAACCACTCTTGGCACCGCCGCCGTCTTAGTGGCTAGATCTGCGCCATCCGTAAACTCGGACATGGAGGAGGGCTGGATCTGCGCCGTCGCAGCGATGTTGTAGGCGATGGCTTCAATCATCTTGGCATCGATGAGCACTGTCGACACGGCCACCGTCTTGGTGTCCATCAGCAACAGATCTGAGGAGGGCAACGGAAGTGAGACATCGGCAGGCTCCGACATTGAAGGCTGGATCTGCGCCGTCGCAGTGATGTTGTAGGCGATGGCTTCAAGACGACCGATGAGCACCGTCGACACGGCCGCCGTCTTGGTGTCCATCAGCAACAGATCTGAGGAGGGCAACGGAAGTGAGACATCGGCAGGCTCCGACATTGAAGGCTGGATCTGCGCCGTCGCAGCGATGTTGTAGGCGATGGCTTCAAGACGATCGATGAGCACTGTCGACACGGCCGCCATCTTGGTGTCCATCAGCAATAGATCTGAGGAGGGTAACGGAAGTGAGACATTGGCAGGCTCCGACATTGAAGGCTGGATCTGCGCCGTTGTAGCGATGTTGTAGGCGATGACTTCAAGAGTCTTGGCATCGGTGAGCACTGTCGGCACGGCCACCGTCTTGGTGTTCTTCATCATCAACAGATCTGAGAAGATAAACGAAAGTGAGACAGAGAGAGACATTTCAACTATTTCTGAGGGTTAGATCCTCACCGGCACTCTTAGATCCACGCCGCCGCACGCATGCACGCACACTGCAGATCCACGCCGCCGCACGCACACACGCTGTAGATCCGCGCCGCCACGACCGCCAGAGTAAGAGAGGAAGATGCGACTGGAATATGCAACTGCCAGGGTTGGTAGGTATGTGCTCTGTTCTTCTCTCCGTATGCGTCCATCGAGGTAGAGAGAGATATACAGGCCATCCAATCATAAATGATCCAACGGTGCAAGCGTACGTTGAGCTATCAACCAACCAAGATTCATGTGACATACATCTCGACCAATCAGAGATCAGCCAGTGAGTACAAGTGAGGAAAACTGAGTAGAACTAAGAGGGGAAAAGTGAGGAATTGTTTATCGGAAGGGCAAAACTGAGTAGGACTGAATAAAACAACTAGACCCGGAGGGGGAAAACTGAGTAAAACTAAGTAAAACAGGGGCACCCAAATAATAAAGAGAGTAAGGGAAATTGAAGCTTTTGGCATAAAAATTGTTAGATTGTGTTATTTGAACAATATAGTACATTTTGGCCAACGTGATATTATTTGCAATTCAAAGATACACAAGTGTGACGAATTTGGACTCATTTGGACAAAGTTTGTAAGCATAGTGGGTATTTGGGAGGTGTGTTGAGTAGAAAGCCCTGCATCTTCATAGCTAGTAGCTCATGGACTAGGAAGTGGTTTTGGGAAAGGGAAACTTCATATCTCTATATTTCCTTTTCCATTATTATTTCTCTAGGTTGTAGGTAACATAACAAGACTCCATGGGAAGGTTCCACCATGTTTTGAATTATTATGAATTAAAATAAACCCAAAACTATATTTTTTGAGTTTAGTCACTAAGAGGGGGAAAAGTGAGGAAACCTCAAGCGATGAACTATAGCTAGTAGCTCATGGACTAGGAACTTATTCAAGCAAATAACACATACATTATTGTTCATACAAATTCAAATTAATTGTTTCAAAATAAAATCTTTATCTTGCTCCTGGTGTGACTCGCTGGGTCCACCACCTTACTCCGGGTAACCCTAACAGGGATATTACCGGTGTCTACCTTCCTTTTGCCATCTTTCTTGTTCTTCTTCTTCTTCTCTTCGGGTTGTGCCAAGACCGAGACAACCATATCATACGAAGCTTGTGCTCTTTCTTCTAATGCATTTTCTTCCCTTGCTTCTACAATCTGCTCTTGATCCATCGGTTCACCCAGCTCTCGATCCATTGCTTCACTCAGCTGTCTATCCATTGCTTCAAGGGCCTCTCGATCCATCTGTTCCCTCTACTCTCGATCCATCGGTTCAAGCAGCTCTCGATCCATCTGTTCAAGCAGCTCTCGATCTATCGGTTCAAGCAGCTCTCGATTCATCGGTTCAATCAGCTCTCGATCCATCGGTTCAATCAGCTCTCGATCCATTGCTTCAATCTCCTCATGTTGAGTTGCTCCCGCCTGATCTTCCATTCCAAAAGCTGGGTCAACTGGATTTTTACAAAGCCTAGCAATGTGTCCAAGGGTTCCATAACGTTTGCACTTACGTCGTCGAATCGGTGGACCACCCTCTGCACTAGCTCTGATCCTATTCTTCCTCGGCCTACCTGCCGGTCTAGTCAAAACTGGAGAGTACAGTTTGAAGCCTGGATCGACTTTCATCCATTGGTCTTTTCCCAACAAGGTAGGAACATTCAAAGCATAAGCAGCCCTAAATTTGGCAACAGAGAAATACTCTGACACATACTGATCAACTTCACCTTCTGCACCCGCTATAACACTCATGAAAAATAATGTGTGTATGCAGGGTATCCCACGGATCTGCCATCGCCTACAATGGCATGTCCTATCAACCAAACTCACTGGATACCTCCACTGCCTATTTTTACTGTCAGTGTAGGTTACCTCAGCCTCCATTCCTTTTCTGATGCATTTCATCTTCAATTGTTTTGCCCTGGCATGCAAAGACTTAATCAAAGATGGGAGCATGAGATGGCCAACATATTTTATGGCTGCAATTCTTTGACGCAGATCGATCTTTATCATGATCATCTGCCTAATCTTATCAAATATTTACCACAGCATAAGCCCTTTCAATGACTTGACCTTTGCATTAAAACTCTCCGCAAGGTTACTTGTTACATAGTCTACCTTGCAAATTTCATTGAATTGGCTTCTTGACCACACCCTACCATGATGTTCATCCAAGTACTCCTTCACCCCAGGTTTTTATTTATACAACACTTCCAAATGAAACAGATGCTTCCTACTGCTGCATGTGTATACAGCTGGCCATAGGTTGTCAGTATAAACTTTACCCTTGAATTTCTTTGTAAAATTCTATACCAAGTGTCGCATACATTCCCTATGCTCCACTCCAGGGAATACTGCTTCTACTGCACTCTCCAAACCTTTGCAAGCGTCTATGTGGATAGTAAGTCCTGGTGGATGACCTATAAGGTCGCGCAAATTCTGCAGAAACCAAGTCCAACTTTCCTCTGACTCAACCTCCAAAACTCCATTAGCAACAGGGAACATCCAATTGTGTCCATCAATTGCAGTAGCAGCAACTAGCTGTCCTTTAAACCTGCCATGAAGAGCTGTTGCATCCACGACCAAATAAGGCCTGCAACCGTCCAGAAAGCCTTTCCAGCAAGCTTTGAAACAAACAAAAGCCCTTCTAAAACATTCCTTCTGCATTATCCTCCCGCTTTTCAATTTGTAGGGAACTGTATGTTTGTCTATCGCTACAACACTGCCTGGACTAGCCATCTCCACTTCAGCTTTGAAAGTGTAAAGCAACTGAAAGCTTTCATTCCATGGACCATTGATTCTGTCAAGAGCCATTTCCTTTGCATAGAACATCCTCATGTAAGGTATGTTTATATTAAACTTATCAGATATCAATTTTATGAGTGTTGTTGGACCAAGTGTTGGAGTTTCTCTCAGCCAATCTATGATTGCATCTGCCAACCACCTAGTCTTCGCTAGCTTTGATTTCTCCTCTGGCGCTCCCGCTCGAGGTGGACAAGTATGGTCGATCGAGTTCTTCTTTATCTGAAACATAATTATAAGGGATGTCAGTAATAGTTAACAAATTTTACACCATGATCTAAAATACACAACTGGTTGGCGTAGTACCTGAACCACGGTGCTTCTGAGCATTGTGGATGCATGCAGCCTCCACCTACACCTCTTGTATGGGCACTTAACTATGAACCTACCTGGCTCACTTTTAATAACCTCATAATCATTCTTGGTGAGAATGCAATATGTAGTAATTGCATTACGGCAGTCCATCATCGTTTGAAATACGGTGCCTTCTGCAAGCTGAGGATCCTCCATGTTCCAGTCAATTGTTGGCAAGTCATCACCTTCGTAATCGGCTAAAACAAGGCTGTCATTGTTCTCATCCTTCTCTTCATCATCAGTGTCATCAAATCTGGCACCTTGTGCAATATCTTCCATGTATTGATCCTCCATTGCCTGCTTACTGCATCGATCTACCAATTCAGGAAATATCAACTCATCCTCATCATCTTGAGGAGATGGATCCTCAATCTCTACATCGTCCTCTAGATCGACCGCAGGAACGATCTGGCTACCACTAGCACTGGGGACAGATGGTGCTGTTGTGGACCTACAAGGAGCGGGGCGGCGCACACGATTAGCAGAGGCAGCAACACTAGAGAGACATGATGCCCGACCACCTGATGATGCCCCAACACCAGATGATGACTGGACCCTGTCCACATGGATACGAATTTTACCGACATGGCAAGAATCATTTAAAGCAAAAAAGCATTCCCAGATCCTCGTCGGAAATTAGTGGAACATATCTTCCCTCCGTGCTATTAAAATATTGGAAATCAACTGAATCGCCAGTGCCCCAGGGGTACTGAGCGTAGATGTTATCTTTTAAATCCCTCAACGAGATGGTAGTTGCAACCACCGCTGGGATGTAAAATCCGCTCACATTGTGTTCAGAATCACGCAAAAAGCTAGTATCCAGCCTAACCACCAGCCGAAAAGCCAGCGCTGGATCAACCCTATTCGAAAAGCAACGCAGTTAGTTGAGCAACAACGATTCGCGCTCAAAAACTGCCTACTCTTAATTCACATAGGCAGACGATGCTTACCCAGATGGAATCCATGCGTTAGATCCCTCCGATTCCCAATCTTCTCCATCGTTGAGGGGCATAATCGGCACACCAGACGGATGTACAAACTCTACCGCGATAGGGGTAGATCTAGTGGAGGCGGAGCCCTCTCCGCCTCCCGGTGGTGGTGGTGGGGGCGGGGGCGGCTCAGGGGCGGACGACGCCATAAGGTAGGAGGGCAGGACGGCGTGGCGGCAGAGGGGCGGTGTGTGAGCTCTTCTAGTCTCGGGCAGAGGGGAAAGCTTTGGGTGAGTGACAGACCGCCAGTCCGACGTGTCTCATTGGGTCAACAGTCAACACCATTCAAAAGCAACGGTCCATTCACAACCACCGCGGCTCCCTAGCCATCACCGGTAACGGTCTAAGGCCTCTGACCAGACCGCAACCCTCCCGTCCCAGCGTCTGCGAGGGGTTTCAAACTAGAGCGAGGGGAAAACTGAGGAAAAGTTAAGCGGCTGGGGAAAAATGAGTACAACTAACGAACCAGGGGCACGAAAATAGAAATCCCTATAATGTTTGAGTCTTTGCCCATTGACCACTTGTGTAGTGTTATCTTTTAGCGAAGCAATCTTTATCGCACCTGAGCGGTACACCTCTTCAATAACAAAGTTCCTTCCCATTTCGAGAGTAATTTTCCTGCAAAAAATCTGAGACATGACCTATACAATAGAACTTTCTCACCAACAGGAAAATCTCTCTTAAGAATTCTCTTATCATGCCATTGCTTGACTTTTTATTTGCAAAGTCTGGTATTTTCATAAGCTTCATTTCTCCACTCATCTAAAGAACTCAAATAAAGCAACCTTTTCTTACCGGCGAGTTTAAAATCCCTATTAAGCTCTCTCACTGCCCAAAAAGCTTTGTGTTCTAATTCTAAGGGCAAGTGACATGCTTTTCCATAAACCATTTTGTAAGGAGACATGCCCATGGGGTTCTTATAAGCAGTTCTATAAGCCCATTAAGCATCATTCAACTTGCTAGCCTAATTTTTCCTAGATCTATTAACAGTCTTCTGTAAGATAGACTTGATCTCTCTATTCGATAGCTCTACTTGCCCACTAGTTTGGGGATGATAAGCAGAAGCAATTCTATGATTAACGTCATACCTAGCAAGAGTTTTTCTAAAACCGCCATGAATAAAATGAGAACCTCCGTCAGTCATAAGATATCAGGGCACACCAAACCTAGGAAAAATAACGTCCTTAAGCATTTTTAAGGAGGTCTCACCATCAGCGCTCTTCATAGGTATAGCTTCTACCCACTTAGTAACATAATCAACAACAACAAGTATATGAGTATAACCTTCTAAAGGAGGAAAAGGACCCATAAAGTCAAATCCCCAACAATCAAATGGTTCTATAACAACAGAATAACTCATAGGCATTTCATTATGTCTAGAAATATTACCAACTCTTTAACATTCATCACAAGATAAAACAAACTTTCTAGCATCTTTAAAAAGGGTTGGCCAATAAAAACCTGATTGTAGAACCTTTTGTGCAGTTCTATCTCCAGCATGATGTCCTCCATACGCACTACCATGGCATTTTCTCAATATCTCTTGTTGTTCATATTCTGGAACACATCTTCGCATAATACCATCAACTCCTTCTTTATATAAGTGTGGGTCATCCCAAAAATAATGCCTCAAATCATAAAAGAATTTCCTTCTTTGTTGAGCTATAAAGGTTGGAGGCAAGTACTTGGAAAACAAAAAAGTTAGCATAATCAGCATACCAAGGATTCTCTCGCGTAGTTACCTTTACTGAAGCCAACTGTTCATTTGGAAAACTATCATTAACAGGAATAGGATCAAAAGAAATGTTTTCCAACCTAGACAAATTGTCAGCAATAGGATTTTCAGCACCTTTCCTATCTACAATATGCAAATCAAACTCTTGTACAAGCAATACCCATCTAATAAGCCTAGGCTTAGCATCCTTCTTCGACACAAGATATCTAATAGCAGCATGATCAGTATGAATAGTAACTTTTGAATCAATGATATAAGGTCTAAACTTATCACATGCAAAAACAACAGCAAGAAACTCTTTCTCTGTAGTAGCATAATTCTTCTAAGCAGCATCAAGAGTCTTACTAGCATAATGAATAACATTCAACTTCTTATCTACGCGCTGCCCAAGAACAGCACCAACAGCAAAATCACTAGCATCACACATAATTTGAAAGGGTAAATTCTAAGTAGGTGGTTGAAAAATAGGAGCAGTAGTTAAAACCTTCTTAAGAGTTTCAAAAGCTTCCTTACAATCATCATCAAAAACAAATGGTACATCTTTTTGAAAAAGATTAGTAAGAGGCTTTGAAATCTTAGAGAAATCTTTAATAAACCTCCTATAGAAACCAGCATGACCAAGAATACTACGAATACCTTTAACATCCCTGGGATAGGGCATTTTCTCAATTGCATCAACCTTTGCTCTATCAACTTCAATACCTCTTTCGGAGATTTTATGTCCAAGAACAATTCCTTCATTCACCATAAAGTGGCATTTCTCCCAATTAAGAACAAGATTAGTTTCTTCACATCTCTGCAAAACTTTATCAAGATTGTGCAAACAATTATCAAAAGAAGTTCCATAGATGGAGAAATCGTCCATGAATACCTCCACAATTTCTTCACAAAAACCATGAAAAATAGCAGACATGCATCTTTGAAAAGTAGCAGGAGCATTGCACAAACCAAAAGGCATACGTCTATAAGCATAAGTTCCATAAGGACAAGTAAAAGTGGTTTTCTCTTGATCTTGCTTTTTAACAGCAATCTGAGAGAAACCAGAATAACCATCAAGAAAACAAAAATGAGTTTTCCTAGATAACCTCTCTAGCATTTGATCTATAAACAGTAAATGATAATGATCTTTCTTAGTAACTTTGTTGACCTTCCTAAAATCAATGCACATCCTATAACCAACTACTACCCTTTGAGGAATAAGCTCGTTATTCTCATTAGGCACAATAGTAATACCTCCTTTCTTAGGAACACAATGAACATGACTAACCCATCTACTATCAGCAATAGGATAAATAATATCATCATCTAGGAGCTTTAATACCTCATTTCTTACCACTTCCTTCATCTTAGGTATTAAGCGGCGTTGATGTTCAACAACTGGCTTTGCATCTGGCTCCATGTTAATAGCATGCTGACATATAGTAGGAGAAATCCCTTTTAAATCATCAAGAGTATATCCCATAGTTCCTCGGTGTTTCCTCAATGTTTCTAATAACCTTTCTTCTTCCTTTCCTGAAAGTTTAGAACTGATAATAACATGATATATTTTCTTGTCATCAATATAAGCATATTTAAGATCATTAGGTAAAGGTTTTTAATCAAAAATAGGATCTCCCTTGGGTGGCAAAGTGGTGCCCAAATCCTCCACAGGTAAATTGTGTTTAATCAATGGTGGTTGATGAAGAAGAATGTCAGCAATTTCATCTCTTTCTTCCCTAAAGACATCACTTTCATGGTCCTCCATAAATTGCTGCAAAGCATTATTAGGGGCAAGAGCAATAGAGGCAAGCTGTTCAACTCAAAAATCTTTATTAGGCAATTCATTTTCATAAGGAGTTTTAGTAAACTTAGAAAAATTAAAATCATAAGATTCTCCATCAAACTTAGTCAAAATTTTCTCCTTCTTACAATCTATAACAGCGCCACAAGTATTCAAAAAGGGTCTACCGAAAATAATAGGACAAGTTTTACTAGCTTCTTTACCAAGTACTAGAAAATTAGTAGGATATTTAGTCTTACCACATAGAACTTCCACATCTCGAACAATACCAATTGGCAAGATAGTCTCTCGGTTAGCCAGCTGAATAACCACATCAATATCTTCAAGTTCACAAGGGGCAATTTCATGCATGATTTCTTTGTAAAGCTCGAAAGGAATAGCACTTGAACTTGCACCAATATCACATAAACCATAATAGCAATGATCACCAATCCTGACAGAGAGCACAAGAACACTTGTTTCCCTAGATTTTCTAGGATGTGAAACAATGTTAGAAGCATCTTCACAAAAGACAATATGTTCATCTTCTACATTTTTAGTAATAAGATCCTTCACTATAGCTACAGGAGACTTAATAGTAATTTGCTCATCAGGTTCTACAGCTTTCTTTGCACTTTTCTTAAGCACACTAACCAAAGTAGAATGTTCCTTTACCTTAGCATGGAAAGGTGTTTTCTCAAGATAAAGCTCAGGCAAAATGCGATCAACAGTACAAACTTCAGTAGTTCTAGCAGGAGCACAACTAGTAGTATCATTATAAGGCGCATGATATTTGTTCCAATCTTTCTTTGGAACATCAAGATACGAGGCAAAGGCCTTAAAACAGTTAGCAAAAATTTGGGAATCAAGACCATAAACATCACTAACATTACGAAAGTCATCGATTTCCATAAAAGCTTTAATGCATTCATAATAATAATTTATACCTAACTTCCTACCTTTGTCGTTCTCCCATCCTTCAGTATTTTCTTGAATACGGTCAAGAAGATCCCATTTAGCTTCTTCTTTCATACGTGTAAATGATCCAGAGTAAGAAGCATCCAATAAATCCTTGTCATAAAGAGTAAGCCTTGCATAAAAGTTATTAATAATAGGGATTTCTATTTTCGTGCCCTCAGGTCGTTAGTTGTACTCAGTTTTCCCCAGCCGCTTAACTTTTCCTCAGTTTTCCCCTCGCTCTAGTTTGAAACCCCTCGCAGACGCTCGGACGGGAGGAATCCCGTTAAGTTGACCGTTGGTTGGTGCTGGCAAGTGGGGCCGCCGTTGGTGCCGACAAGTGGGGCCGCCGTTGGTGCCCCGCAGTGGACACGCCTCCACTTATCCAGATCATCGTGGGACCCGCAACTTGTCCACGTTAGCGCGCCGGACCCACAGCTTACCCAGGTGCCCGTTGCAAAATGGGAGCCCGAGCCAGCCCCGCGCCCGTGCCCGTGCCCATGCCATTGCTTCCCCCTTCTTTCCCCGCGCCCCATTGTTCTTCTTCTTCGGCAGCGGCAGCCCTTCCCCAGCAGGCGGGTGATGTCTAGTTTCTCTTCGACCTCCCGTTCTTCATGGCCGCAGTATGGACCCGTGCCTTTGACAAGATGCCCTGACTGCCCACGCCAAGAGCCTCTGAAGCGGTCGATCTGTAAGACGAACGACAACGGCAACCGTGGACGTGAGTTCCTTGCATGCGAGAGCTTGCCATATAGAGAGGGGGATAAGGTTAGATCTCGCTCCAATTGCTCTGTTTTCTATCGATTTTCTTGTTATTCCCTCGAATTTGGGATTTAGGGTTCACGTTGTTGTTTTCAGATCCTGGAGAAATGCAGGTATTTCGAGTGGATCGATGTGTACGTACAGAGGCTTAAATTGCAGGAATCAATTGGCGGTATTGGGGAGCGCAATTTGGGAGGGGGGTACTTGTTGTAGAGAATGCGGTGGAGAGAGGGGCCGTCCCGATTATGCCTAATGCTCCCAATGCAGAACTGGTGGAAGTGAAGGGAGAACTGAAGAAAATGAACAAGCAGTTAAAGCAGCTGATCGAGTTGAAGAAGCAAGCTAATCTGATGGCTGGTTGTTTTTTTTGTTGTATAATTGCGATCGGATTCTTATCATTGCTCGTCAAGCGCTAGAAGTTGTTACAAGAGATCCCTTGTTACAAATCCATTATTCAGTTACATGTACTTGTAGTTGTTTTCAAAGTTAGTGTGTGCATTCACCGAAATTACCAAAAAAAATAAGTGTTAGGGAATATAGGAATGCTAAAGATAGTTGATAATTGTTAGAGGGGTGACATATATGTATGTCTCATGTTTATACCAAAATTATACCACTTTTGGGACGTTTCAAATAACCAAAACTATATACCAAACTATATTCCCTAAAAGAAAAGGAATGCTAAAGAAAGTTGATAATTGTTAGAGGGGTGATAAATAATCCATTCACCGAAATCCCACAAATATGCCAAATATGTATGTCGCA
This sequence comes from Dactylis glomerata, assembly GCA_007115705.1. Taxonomy (NCBI): domain Eukaryota; kingdom Viridiplantae; phylum Streptophyta; class Magnoliopsida; order Poales; family Poaceae; genus Dactylis; species Dactylis glomerata. The sequence continues at coordinate 244,983 of QXEO01000371.1, read as the reverse complement.
TGTTTCTACCAGAATTATACCATTTTTGGGCCGTTTCAAATTGCCAAAACTATATTCCCTAAAAGAAAAGGAATGCTAAAGATAGTTGATAATTGTTAGAAGGGTGATAAATAATCCATTTACCGAAATCCCACAAATATGCCAAATATGTATGTCTCATGTTTCTACCAGAATTATACCATTTTTGGGCCGTTTCAAATTGCCAAAAAACTATTTTCCCTAAAAGAAAAGGAATGCTAAAGATAGTTGATAATTGTTAGAGGGGTGATAAATAATTCATTCACCGAAATGCCCCAAATATGCCAAACATGTATGTCTCATGTTTCTACCAAAATTATACCACTTTTGGGCCATTTCAAATTACCAAAACTAAATTCCCTAAAAGAAAAGGAATGCTAAAGATAGTTGATAATAGGGGTGATAAATATGTATGTCTCTTGTTTACCACTTTTTAGTTTAACATTTTTAAATCGTGGAAAATAATGCATAAATAGACTCCATAAATAATCCATAAATGCACACGGATCGACTCCACCAACCGTTGATAATAGAGGGAAGGGATAGTTACGTGGTTAAATAATCCATAAATGCACACGGATCGACTCCACCAACCGTTGATCCACCGACAGAGAGAGAGGGGTGGCCATGAAGAGAGAGAGAGGGGTGGCCACGAAGAGACGGATAGGGGTATACTGCCCGTTAGATCAGTGGATCAACGGTTGGTGGAGTCGATCCGTGTGACAACTGCTCAACCAATCAGGATAACTTTGGGTTTCTGTGAGCATTTGTGACAGTACTTGAGGGCAAAACTGAGTAGTACTAAGAAACCAAGGGCACGTAAATAGTAAATAGACTAAGGGATTCAAACAAAATAATTACAAAATGAAAAATGCGTGTTTTGTACAATATAATTCATATTGGGCTACATCAAATTATTTGCAATTCAAATATACATGAGTGTGACAATTATGGCCTCATTTAGACAAACTATGTTTTGGGGAAGATGTTTTGCAAAGGGGTTTGAGTGGAAAACCATGCATCTTCATAGCTACTAGTGATTATGAGAAGTGGCAATTTGTGGTAAAACATGATTTATCTATGTTGGTTAAGGTGGCAGGTTGCGTAGGAAGACTCCATGAGTAGGTGCCACTATGTTTTTATTTTTTTGGATTTTTTTGCGCATGAAATGACTCAATTAGCTATGTTAATCTCATTTGTTGACTCTCTGTTGACCAGCTACTTGAGGGTAGAACTGAGTATATTGCACTTGCCAGTCTAGTACTCGAGGGGAAAACTGAGTGCATATAAAATTTCTGAATAAGGCCCGAGGGTAGAACTGAGTACGCGTGTCGCGGTGCACGCTGCAGCCGTGCATAGCGGACGCGTGTTGCGGTACACCAAATGCCACCTTCGTCTTTATAGAGCCCCTCTTTCTCTCTCTCGACGCTTGCCCACTCTCATTCTCACTGCAACCGCCTCTCCTGTCCCATCATCTTCTCCACTTCGCGTCGAAAAACCCCCTAAGAAAAAACCCCGGCGATGGAGAAGCATGAGATGCCCATTGCCGACGCATCTTCCGGCGCATCGGCCGCCGGCGCATCTTCCGCCGGCGCATCGGCCGCCGGCGCATCGGCCGTCGGCCCCGTCCAGGCCCCCGTCGCTGCTTCCGACGTAGGCGCCGGCGCATCAGCCGCCGGCGCAATGGCCGCCGCCCCCGTCCAGGCTCCCGTCCAGGCCCCCGTCCAGGCCCCCGTCCAGGCACCCGTCCAGGCACCCGTCGATTGGGACCTGTACGAAGACCCGTACGAACCAGTGCCGTACGTCGCGCCGGCGAACCCCTACGACACCAGCATCGTCGACGACTACCCGGAGGTAACCCTTTGTTCCCTTGTTCTTATGCCATTTCAATCCTTTTGTGTTAGATCTAGCGTTATTAGGGTTCGTCTGTTCCTAGTTCAATCCTTTTATGATAGATCTAGCGTTATTAGGGTTCGTCTGTTCCTAGTTCAATCCTTTTATGATAGATCTAGCGTTATTAGGGTTAGTCTGTTCCTAGTTCAATCCTTTTATGATAGATCTAGCGTTATTAGTTTTTGTGATTTGCTTTTGTTTACGATTCGGTTAACTTATGTGAGTAATCAATCCCATCCCGTTAATTTGTGCCGATGATGATGAATATTTGGGCACAAATTGATTCAGGGTTTGGTCTGTGAACAATTGGTGTGTACAAATTTGTTGTGCATGATCTTTGGTTCACTGACCCAAATCTTGGATATAAGTGTGTCCAATGTAACTGAGGCTTCTTTTTTTCGTGCCCATATTATCATGCATGATCTTTTGTTCACTCTCTGTTCCATCATCGCTGCAATTGACTCCGTGTTTTTCGATCTTTGGTGCTACGTGACAGGTGCAGAGCAGCGACGTCGACAGCGACGACGAGTCCTTCCACACCAAGACTCGTCACGTCCTCAGGAGGCTGCAGTCCGGCCATTACGATCGCCACTTTTCTCGAGGCGTTTACAGGTGCCCCTTCTGCAACAGGAGGCTCCGCGCCACCGACTTCAACTGCCTGGTGAACCATGCCGAATCCCTTGGCAGTGCCAGCGGCGCTAGAGTTGGAACGACCGTGAACGTGCATGCGTTCATGGCCAAACACAAAGCACTTGGGATTCACCTGCGCAGCCTCCAAGCTTAATCCCATGTAAAATGTAGCTTATGTTGGATCTAGGGATCGGTAGTACTGTTGGATCTGTCCTCAATATATATATATTCTATGTTGGCTGCTGTATGCAGCTTTTCCTATATTTTCTCGATTTATTATGCTGCTGTGAATTTATCCTCTACTAGCTTCTAGATTTGCTACTAGATTTGTTAACATATTGGGCAAAAAACGAGGGCCAAAAGGCAACAATCATTAAAGAAAGACAGAGATAGAAGCTTCTCTAGATTTGATACTAATTTGGTGAAAAGAGAGAGAACTGTTACAGAGAGAGAGATGGGAAAAAGGCGCTCTGAAAAATGCCAATTTGGGCCGAGAGAGACAAAACCGAGCTCTCACGTACAACCAAACGCGGTCTCGTCCTGTCCCACGCGGTCCCGTTCTACCAGCCCCACGCGACGCGGCCCCACACAACGTGGCCCCACACGTCAGCACGGAACGGTCAACTAAACGGCAAACCTCCCGTCCGAGCGTCTGCGAGGGGTTTCAAACTAGAGCGAGGGGAAAACTGAGGAAAAACTAAGCGGCTGGGGAAAACTGAGTACAACTAACGACCTGAGGGCACGAAAATAGAAATCCCTTAATAATAATATTCCTGGGGAGCTCATGAATGGGACATTTGAGCATTAGTGACTTCAATCTCCCCCACGCTTGGGCAATACTTTCTCCATTATGACACCAAAAGTTATATATCTGATTACGATCTTTATGAATCTCACTTGGAGGATAAAAATTGGAATAAAAGAGAGGTACAATTTCCTCCCAGCCAATAGATGGACCATCCTTGAGCAGCCTATACCATTCCGTAGCTCTGTCCTTCAGTGATAAAGAGAATAGCTTCCTCTTAACCTGGCTTGATGAAATACCTGCACACTTAAAAAACTCGCATAATTCATATATAAAGAGTAAATGATCACCCGGATGGACAGTTCCATCTCCTGAATAGCGGTTATTTATAACACGTTCAACAATTTTCATAGGTATTTTAAAAGGATCTAACTGAGCAGGCGGTGGTTCATCTACTACCGTAGCAGAGGCAGTAGCGTTCCCAAATAGGTAACCAAATGGAGAATTCTCCATGGCAAAATAAGACAAAAATAAAAGATAGAAATAAAAATAAAAATAATACTCACAGCGAAGGTTACCTTTACCAATTCCACTCTTCAATAGCGCTTCACTCCCCGGCAACGGTGCCAGAAAATAGTCTTGATGACCCACAAGTATAGGGGGTGTATCGTAGTACTTTCGATAAATAAGAGTGTCAAACCCAATGAGGAGCAGAAGGTGTTGACAAGTGGTTTTGATCAAGGATTCACTGTAAATACTAGCAAACTGGTTTTCAGGGGTATTTGGTAATGCAGGTAAATAAAGTACGAGTAAATAAAAGACAGTAATAGTAATTGCTGCAAGTGGCCCAATCCTTTCTAGAGCAAAGGACAAGCCGGTTGTGTAACTTATGATTACCAAATGTTCCCGAGGACACACGGGAGTTTCTGTCGAGAGCTTTCGCTTCATGCTGCTAAGTAATCTTCATTGGTTTGATAAGTGTTATCGGGGTGAACCCGTGCTAGCGTACTACCCTTACTAGGACTAATACACACTTGTGATTATACCCCCTGCAAGCATCCGCAAATACAAGAAAGTAATTAAGATAAATCTAACCACAGCCTTAAACTCTGAGATCCTACGCTCCCTGGTGCAATGGTTTCCTAACGGGGGTTTAGATTTCTGTCACTCCGGCAACCCCACAATTAGTAGCCAAATACACAATGCATTCCACTAGGCCCATAAATGGTGAAGTATCATGTAGTCGGCGTTCACATGACACCACTAGTAGAATAACACCACAACATAAATATCAAACCATTAAATATTACTCAACATAGTTTCACTAATAACATCTCAACTTCTCCCATGTCCTCAAGAACTAAACGAACTACTCACATGACATCATATGGATCATGACCAGAGGTGAAATAATGGTAGATAACAATCTGAACATAAACCTTAATTCAACGGTTCCACTCAATAGCATCAACTACAAAGGTAATCAACACCGGGAAAGTTTCCCCTAAGAATTTGACAAGATTCAACCCAATATGTTACAGCAGGATGGCGTGGTGATGGTGGAGATGAAGGTTCTGATGATGATGATGATGGTGATGATGATCCCAATGAAGTCCAGCGCGATGATGATGATGATGGCAACGATCTCCCCTCTCCGGGAAGGAATTTCCCTGGTAGATTTCTGCCTACCGGAGAGCTTTTCTCTCTCGGTGTTTTCCGCCCCGCAGAGGCGGCAGTGTCTATCTCTGAGCCCCCCTTCACTTAGGTTTTCAGGGACGACTATATACGCGAGGGGGCGATGGCAGTGGTGGGCTAGGGTGGCCTCACCACAGGCCGACGTGGCCAGGGGTGGGCCCGCGCCCCCTGTGGGTGAGCTCACCCTGCTGCTCCTCTCGCCTCCTCCTTCTGGCTACTTTCGTCTTCTGATATTATAGGAATTTATGGGTATTTCTCTGGAATTGTTGATCTTCAGAAATATGGTGTCTTGACAGTCCTTTTTCCAGCAAAATCCTGACTCCGGCAGCAAGTCCTCCAATGATGATCAAACATGTAAAAACAGAGGAAACAACATAAGTATCATCTCTAAATATGAAATATATCAATGAATAACAGTAAATTATGATACAAAATAGTGATGCAAAATGGACGTATCAGTGGTAAACCAAGCATATCATAAATCTTTCTAGGCATAATAGAAATGCTTGCACTAAGATCACATAAGGCATGACAATAAAAATCATTCACATTCATATCAATGATGGTCTCCCAACCATCTTCTAACTTCTTGGGAATAGAAACCTTTTATTTCAACTTTTCTTCCCTAATTTTCATGAGAGCATTCGTAATATGCTTTGTAAAAGCAACATTCATAGAACTAACACTAGGACTTAAAGCAAGCTTTTTCAAGAACAAAATAACTTCAGAGATATTGCAACCATCAACATCAAAATCATTAAAAGAAATAGAGCTATTGTCTTCCATACTCCGAAATATTTCAGCACTTTTTTTAGAAAAAGTTTTTGCAGTTTTAGGCTTTTTTGCACTAGGAGGAGGAGTTTTCTCTACACCAATCAAAGTAAGAGGATTGCTAGCATTTGAAACAACATCACTAGAGGTGGTATGTAACAGCCCATGTTTGTAATTAAGATCATTTGCATCATGTAAAATCCACTAAGAAATTTTTTCATTTAAAATTAAGTGGAAACCCTAAAATATTGTATAAAGTTTTGTGTGTTTTTGAATGCTTTCAAAATGTTTCAACAAGTTTGCAAACAAAACTTATGGAGCTTCTATTTGTGTTCAGAGGTTCCATGAATAAGTTAATATTTTAAAACTAGTTTGAATTTTCAGATAAATCAAAATAGGACTTTTGTTTGGAAGCAGAAAATAGAAAAGGACTATTGAAAAAAAAGGAACTTCTCCTCGTTCTGGGCCTAATGCTAGCCCAACTCCCTTCCCCCTCCCTTCCCTGGCGTGGCCCATAGCGGCCCAGCCCACCTCCTCTTCCATCGTCTTCCTCCTGGACGAGAAGCACCTGCCTGGCAGCGCCATGGCCGCCCGATCCCTGCGGTGATGCACGCCACCGCCTTTGGTCCCTGGCCAAGGGGATAAGCTCGCCCCGACGTCCCTCTCCCTCATCCTCTTCCTCTCTCAGACGGCCTCTCCCCTCCTCTGTTTTTCTTCCCGCGTGAGCACCCGAGACCACCGCCATGGACGCCTCTCTCTGCCGCAATTCTAGTCCTCCACGAGCGGGGCCAAGATGCCCAGGAGGTCCGTTGTGCCTCCATATCCACTCCCGTCCGAGGAATCGACCGGAGTCACTGTGAATCGATGCCATCGCCACCGTTTTCCTTGCAGGTCCCGGAGCTCGCCGCCGCCCGATTCTCTGCCCTCCGGCAACGCCGGCCCCTGCCGGCCTCGCGGGCGTCCTCGTGGTGAGCCTCCGCATCTCCCCCTGCTTCCCCTCCCTCCCAGGAGCTCCTCCTCCATCGCCAGTGGCCGACGACCAGAGCTGGTCGGGGCATGTTCTGCCCAGGACGAGGCCGACTTGGCCCTAGCCTGTTCGGCCGATGTGGTGGCTGAGGTGGCCTCGGGCCCCTCTGTCAGCCACTTTGGGTTAGACTAGCCTCGGTGTAAAAAGTCCCTGCGGCTTATTTCAATTTCCAGAAATTCCAGAAAATGAACAAATCTTGTAAAATGCATATATAATTCCCTGTTTGTCAGAAAAATACGCATGACCTATCAAAATGCTCAGAAAAATGTAACCTATTTGTTTATATCAAAATCATGCATTGTTAAACAACTTTAAACCCTGCTTAATTTAGAAGAACAATTACACCCCCTTTATGCAAATTAGGGTTCGTCGGATTGCTACCCTAGAGGATCCGAACCCCTCCCAACTTGCTATTCATGTATTAGGGTTTATTTTGAGCATCCTAAACTTATCATATCATCATTTTGTATGCGCATCGCATTACGCCATGTATTGAATGCTATTTCCTTTTCGGTGTTTCTGCTTCTCCCCGGTAGGATCCGGAGTTGATGTGAGCAACGAGTCCAATATCAAGATCGACAACATCGGAGGACAAATACTTATCCATCAATGAACAAGTCAAGAAGAAAAACCCCGGATATCTATTATATTTTGGTTATCAACAACAAGGCAAGCAGACCCCCCTCTGAACCTATGTTTCAAAGTATTTCAAAACTTACTATTTTGCACCACCCGGTTCAACTGTCTTTTATCGATAGGTAGAGTTAACCTATCTAACGCATGTTCCATTCTTGTCGCCTAAATACCCTGATCCACTGCTCCCAGCATGACTAGGTTTTCCTTGTGTGCGTCGCTAGAGCTTTATATCTGAAATGCTTAGCCATGCTTAGTTGTTTACTCTGGTACATATGGTTAATGAATCAGAGCTGTAAATGAATCTAGTATGACAGGATGATGTGGTGTGATGAGAATGTGAGATTAAATATGCTAAAAGGTTTGGATGAGCCGCCACATGGGATGTGGTTATTTGACTCATTCTTGCCGCCCTAGGACCCGAGTTCTTGTCTCTTGATCCAAGATGAGCGTACAACCGCATGTGGAGGTATGGGACTCCTGTCGACTGACTAACTTGCTTAGACTTATCCATGAGCTACCTAGTTTGGGATTTCCATTTGGCATACGCATCGAAAATGTTTTGAAACGAGATGGTGGAAGAGGTGCATACATACAGGATGTGGCCGGGGTGAAGGGTGCTTGGTGGCATTGAACTGGATCCCCTGCACACAACGAACGGTTCCGCGTCCGAGAACGGCCGATCTCGCGATGGCGGACTAAAACCTTTTGGCGTGGCTCATGGAATAGGTCGACGTAAGGTAAAGGTTGTAGGCGGCCATCACCCCGCTAAGACTCCTTGCAAGGGTCCAGGGGACGGTCGTCACATGTGGGTAAAGTTGTGCACCCCTGCAGGGTTAAATCTTTTCGAAAAGCCGTGTACACGGTTATGGACGACTTGGAGACGGATGCTTGATCATAGAGAACTTTAACCTCATCGTAAAACCTAAAAAACAAGGTGTGAATAGGATTGCTTTCCTCTGGGGTTTCGAGGATGTAATCCTAGTGGATAGGTTCAGATGATGATGATTTGGTGGATGTCTCAATGATGATTAAAGATATCGCTTTCCTACTCTTTTTAAACATTATGAGTAGTCGAGCTTCTACTCTTACTTGTTTTATGCAAATAAAGATAGCTTTATGCAAACAACTCCACAGAAAGCTTTTCTTAACCAAGTTTAGCTAATAGGATACGTAAGTCTTGCTGAGTACCCTATGTACTCACCCCCCCTTTGTTGATATTTTTGCTGCAGAGTAAGTTCCACAACAAAGATGAGTTCCGTACGAAGATCAACACCGACGAGTAGCTTGGGGTTCCCAGACAGCAGCTTGGGGCTACGGAATGGGTTGTCGCTGTTATGCTTCTAGCCTCTTAGGCCATGTTTTCCCTGCTATGTCTAATAGCATAACCTTCCTTCCGTTGTCTGATGTAATGTTGGTCAGTGACCTCTGTTTGTAATCCTTTGGATCTTTGCTCAGGTAAGAGCTTTACAATATTACCTTTGAGTCGTAGAGTCACTGTTGTGTACCAACTTTGGTTACCCATCTCGTGAATGATGCGTGTATGGATATAAAGTGCACGAGAGGGGTTTAAGATTCTCGAGCTCTCTGTTATGCAGTCTTGGTTATGATTAGTTTCACGGCGCTTCGAGATGTGTAGAGCCGATGTTTAATTACGGCCTGCCTGCCGATGGTGTTCCGGCCTGGGACTGGTAACCCCAGTATCACTCATTGCTAGCGTGACTAATACACATAACATCTCTGTATAGCTTAGATCCCGGGGGTCCCCACATGGTAATAGTACAAACCTTCATATTTCTAGCCATCTCATCTTCTCTTTCCCACCTAGCATGCAATTCTGCTAACATCCTAACATTTTCATCAATTCTAACTTGAATGGTATTCAAAGTATTGATTTCTTTCACATCATGAGGTAAAACCTTTAGTTTCAGAAGTTCAACATCAAGAGCAAGGCTATCAACTTTAGAAGCAAGAACATCAATTTTTCCAAGCTTTTCCTCAATAGACTTATTAAAAGCAGTTTGTTTACTAATGAAGTCCTTGAGCATGACTTAAAGCTCAGAGGGTGCGCCCCTAGTGTTGTTGGAGGAATTACCATAAGAGTTGCCATAACCGCTACCATTTGTAGAAGGATACGGCCTATAATTGTTGCTAGCAAAATTGTTCCTATAAGCACTATTGTTGAAATTATTATTTCTAATGAAGTTCACATCAACATGCTCTTCTTGAGCAACCAAAGAGGCTAAAGGAACATTATTAGGATCAATATGAGATCTATCATTAATGAGCATAGACATAATAGTATCAATCTTATCACTCAAGGAAGAGGTTTCTTCAACAGAATTTACCTTCTTACCTTGTGGAGCTCTCTCGGTGTTCCACTTAGAATAATTTACCATCATATTATCAAGAATCTTCGTTGCGGCGCCCAAGGTGATGGACATAAAAGTACCTCCAGCAGCTGAATCCAAAAGATTTCTTGAAGAAAAATTTAGTCCTGCATAAAAGGTTTGGATAATCATCCAACTAGTCAGTCCATGAGTGGGACAATTCTTTATCATAGATTTCATTCTTTCCCAAGCTTGAGCAACATGTTCATTATCAAACTGTCTAAACTTCATGATATCACTTCTCAAAGCTATAATCTTAGCAGGAGGATAATATTTTCCAATAAAAGCATCCTTACACTTAACACAAGAATCAATACTATTTCTAGGAAAAGATAGCAACCAATCCTTAGCTCTTCTTCTTAAAGAGAAAGGAAACAACTTAATCTTAATAATATCACCATCCACATCCTTGTACTTTTGCATCTTACATAGCTCAACAGAATTGCTGAGATGAGCTGCAACATCATCAGTACTAGCACAAGAAAATTGCTCTTTCATAACAAGATGCAACAAAGTAGGTTTAATCTCATAAAAATTCACCTCAGGAGCAGGTGGCGCAATAGGAGTGCAGATAAAATCATTGTTGTTGGTGCTAGTAAAATCACACAACTTGGTGTTCTCAGGAGTACCCATTCTAGCAAAACTAAAAGCAGACAAGTAAAAATAACAACTATAAAAGAACTAATCTTTTTGTATTTTGATAAAAAGATGCAAGCAAAAATAAAATAAAGCAAAACAATTACAAAGTAAAAGATTGGAAGCGAGAGACTCCCCTTACAGAAATCCTCTTTCTCCCCGGCAACGGCGCCCGAAAAATTGCTTGATGGCGTGTAGATGAACGCCCAGTTGGGAACCCCAAGAGGAAGGTATGATGAGCACAACAGCAAGTCTTTCCTCAGTATGAAACCAAGGTTTATCAAACCAGTAGGAGAAAGAACCGACTTCTGAAGGTTGATGCTTGCTAGCGTCGCGACAGCTCCAGACAATTTATATATGGCGCCTTATCTGGGGCGTTGCTTTGCACCAGCAGCAACGTGGAACCTGCACACAACACAACCCAAGTACTTTGCCCCAACTTACAGTGAGGTTGTGAATCTCACCGGTTTGCTGTAAACAAAGGATTAAACGTATCGTGTGGTAAAAGATAGTAGTTTGCGAGAATGTAAATAAAGCGAGTAAATGGTAAATGGTAATAAGGATGTAAAAGAATGGACCGGGGTCCACAGTTCACTAGAGGTGTCTCTCCATAAGATAAATAACATGCTGGGTGACGAGGGTTAACTCGACAAATATCCTAGATGAAGGACTTAGGATTGGGGGAAGAGGGCGTCGGATGAACTCGAAGGTAAGGTTAATCGAAATAAGTGTGTATCGAAAGTAAACTTGGGTGTTCAACCTGGCTTGCTTTCAATCTGGCCTACACCGTCCCCTCCTGGCCCCTATATATAGGTGGCCAGGTCTCGAGGATCGGGTAGGGTCCGATACAGATTACAATATCGACATACGGTAAGAACTCGTATCTCGACTATCATTACAATTGGGCCTAGCTTAACGGGCCTCAGGGGTACTCAACTAACGGGCTCTATTAACTATACCCTTGTCAGTAGCCCCTGAGATTCTACCAGAATTGCAGATTCGGGTTGAATCTCTAATCTTTAAATCTTTGACTTGATCAATTCTTCGACTTCTTCATATCTTCAAATCTTCGACTTGGTCTTTTGACTTATTTTCATGATAATTTTTCGCAAGGGGTTTTGATAAACAAGCCTGACAACTCTGACGGATCAAGAGGTCAGTTAACTGCCGGAACAGATACTTGTCACCTACTTCAAATTCAATCCCCTTGGACTTGAATTTGGGCGGTCAAACCCATTCTTTTGCCGCATTTAGGACTTACAAAGAATGAATCCCAGTGATTCTCAGGGTACCCAGTGCGTCCACCAGGATTTTCTTCGCATCGTAGACACGGATACATACCAGCAGAGCGCATCCATGTGCGTATACTAGGCCACAAAGGATGGATCCCGGGGTCTTACCTTCGTGACAAGTCATGGCATTCGAGTTTCGTTGCGATAACACAACTCAAGAATCTCATGTCGCAGTCAAATTTTGACTAAAAATATTCGGGTTTAAACAACCATAAAACTCGCTCCCGATGGGAGTAACACTCCTCCACTTCACATGTTCCAATGCTTGCCAAGAAATATCGTCGGGTGCGTGCTCAGCGCTCCCGATGGGAGTAGCCCCCGAGGCTATAGTCGAAAAATACTTTTTCGAGTATAACCTCAAATATAATGTAGTCCATCATACTTCAACTCGAAATATTTTAATGATAACCTGTCGTCGAATACGCGGCCACCACTCTAGTTAGAAGTTGCATTCAACATTCTTGAAAGTAGTAGCCCCCAAGGCTATAATCGAAAATGCTTCGTGTATAGTCTTGTCTATAGATTTTGCACTTGTCAGCGCCATCCTTCTTGCTTTTGACCTTTCTTATATCATCTTCTTTATGACGTCAATGAGTACGTCACTCTGTATGAGTGCGAACCATTTTATGGGCAGCACTATAATTTTCGCAATTTTTGACCGCTAGTGGGCTTGCCATTTCTGCTCTTTACGCCACGTCTCAGCCCACGATCTCTTCTCTGAGAAGGTATATAAAGGGGGGTAGTGGGGGATTTTACTGTTTACCAGCTCTTTCTCTCCGCCGCCTCCATTGCCGATCTCTTCTTCCTCCTCCACTCGTGCATAGCCCCCGAGCGCGTCGTGTTAGATGCGCGTGAAGCACCTAGCCACCATGAACACCATGGCCAAGACATCTTCTGCCACCAGCTGGGTGCGCTCTGCCATCACGAAGAAGGAGTTGGAGAAGGCCAGGACGGATGGCCTCATCTCCAACTCTGATTCAATCAAGTTCCCCAGTACTGAGCGGATCCCGCAGCCCCCGATCGGCTTTCGGGTAATGTTCCTTGCTTTCCTTCTCCGCGGCTTTTCTCTCCCTGCCCACGAGTTTCTTCGTGGGCTTCTCTTTGTTTACGGTGTGCAGCTTCACCAGCTCACACCTAACTCCATCCTTCACATTGCCTGTTCCGTGACTCTCTGTGAGTCATTCTTGGGCATTGAGCCCCACTTTCTTCTCAGGAGGTCGATTTTTCGGCTTCGCCCCAATGTTGCTCTGTCCAGAAAACCTGAATTGGGCGGAGCCGTAATCTCTGTGCACCCTGAGGCGCAGTACCTCGAATTTTCTTTTGCCGCGTCTGTCCAGGGGTGGAGAACCAAATGGTTCTACATCCAAGATCGCAAAGCTTCTCCTGAAGACCAATATGGTCTAGCCCCTTTCGATGCCTCCAAGGAATTGAAGAAATTGGCGTCGTGGGATGCGCTTCCCTCAGATGCGGAAATAGAACAAGTTCTTCCTCTTCTATCTCGCATTCAAGCTCTGAAAGGAGGCAAAGGAGGCGCTTTGTCGGGTATTCAACTCATGGCGTTCTTTGTGCAACGTCAAGTTCAACCCCTGCAGCACCGCCTGACCAAGCTTTGGAGCTATTCTGGCTTGAAGGATCCTGCTCGCGTCTCTGAAGATTTGATAGAGAAAAAAGATGTCGACAAGCGAGTCAGGAGCCTCACCAAGCTCACCAAGGAATATGCGGTTGCTGATTTGACCGCTGATTACTTCGACTCCGTGCACCCTCTACCTGAGGTATGTATCTGCTTGCTTTTTGTTCACTTATTGTCGAATTTCGTGTGTCTCAAACTGTGTTTTCCTTTTCCTTGGTTACTCTGCCAACTTGTTCGTGTGTAGGGGCATCAATTCCTCCTCTCGCACCCTCCTCTTCCAGAGGCAGGGCCCCTTCCGGCTGATCTGGCCTCTTCTGTATCTGAAGCCCCCGAGGCTGATGAGAATCAGGACGGAGATGATGCTGAAGAATCAGAAGAGGGCACTAGTTTGTCGACATCGCCTCCTCCTGTGCGCTCTGAAGACACTGGCGTGGACAAGAAGAGGAAGCAAGTTGACGAATTTGCTTCTTCGAGTTCCTCTCTGCAAAAAGCAGTGGCTGATAAAGCTTCTGTTCTTGCAGGAGATATGGAATACTTCGACCTCCTGGCAACGTAAGTGCTTTATTCGAGTTCTTCAATTGCACCGCTCTTGCCTTCTTTCGATCGTGTTACTCATAACTGTGTTTTCTTCTTGTAGAGATGACAAGGAGCCTCCAAAAGATGCTACAGCTGCTCCTTCGACTTCACCTGTGACTGCTGATGAGCCTGCCGAGCAAGAAGTTGCGCCGAGGGTTACCAGGGCTTCTGTCAAGAAGATTCATGTGACTCGAAACCTCAAACGCTCGAAGAAGTCAAAAGAAACTGACGTTTCTCTTGAGGCTCATGCATCGACGATTTCTCCCGGTGATGTAAGTAACTTCTATTGACTTACTCTCTTTTTATTCTCTTATGTTCTTACACGCCCTTTTTCCTAGGGATTATTGAAGAGATTCGTCGCCTTGGGCACTGAATGTGCCGAGTACCTAAAGGTTGCGAAAGCTTCCGAAGGTATACTTGACATCCAGTCATTACTTTTCTTCTATGCTTATCCTTTGTTGTTTACCTGACTTCCTTTCTGATACGTCTCAAACGTATCTATAATTTTTGATGCTCCATGCTTGTTTTTACACCATTTGCCTATTGTTTCGTTACACTTAGTGGCACTTTTATACATTTTCCGGAACTAACCTATTAACGAAGTGCCACAGTGCCAGTTTCCTGTTTTCTGCTGTTTTTGTGTTTCAGAAGTGATACACAGGAAATATTCTCGGAATTGGACGAAACAAGTTCCTGAAGTCATATTTCACGGGGAAGCTCCCAAACATCCGAAGACCTGACGGAGGGGGGCCACGTGGCCCCCACACACAGGGGCGGCGCGGCCACCCCCCTGGCCGCGCCGGGCCCACGTGAGGGGCCGTGGTCCCTCCTCTGACATCGTCCTTTCGCCTATATATACCCCCTGACGAGAAAAACCTAAGGCCCCGATCAGTTTTCCAGAACACATCACGATCCGCCGCCGCCGTCGACCCGAAGATCGGGAGGGTCCAGAAGCTCTTCCCGGCACCCTGCCGGAGAGGGGAATCGCCACCGGAGGTCTTCTTCATCGCCATGCTTGCCTCCGGAGCGATGAGTGAGTAGTCTACCTTGGACTATGGGTCCATAGCAGTAGCTAGATGGTTGTCTTCTCCACCATGTGCTTCATGTTTAGATCTCATGAGCTGCCCTACATGATTGAGATCACCGTTATGTAATTCTATGATGTTGGTTTGTTGGGATCCGATGAATATTGGTGTTTATGGTTAAGTTGCTGTACTGAATTATATCTTTTGTTATCTCTATGTTGTTTATGATCTTGCATGCTCTCCGTTGTCAGTAGCTATCTTGGCCGAGTAGTTGCTAGTGACTCCAAGAGGGGGTATTTATGCTCGATAGTGGGTTCATGCCTCTATTTCACCTGGGGGAGTGACAGAAACCTCTAAGGTGGTAGATGTGCTGTTGCTACTAGGGAGAAAACAACATTCATATGCTCAAGGGCATATGCTTTGTTTACATTACACACTTTGCTTAATGCAATTATCTGTTGTTCGCAACTTAATACTTTTGGGGTGTTCGGATGATATCCCCGGGGGTGGATTATTAGTCATAGATGCAGTTGGATGGCGGTCTATGTATTTTGTTGTAATGCCCAGAGTAAATCTCATAGTGATCTTCTTGACATATCACGTTATCTTTATTCTATCAATTGCCCAACTGTAATTTGTTTACCCAGCATGTTATTTATCTATGGAGAGACACCACTAGTGAACTATGGACCCCGGTCCTATTTTAATCATATTGCAATCACCTGTTTACTTTTCCCGCACTGTTTACTTTACTCGCATATTACTACTGTTTTCCACTCGATACACTCATAACCTTTGTTTCAAGCAAACCGGTGAGATTGACAACCTCATCGCAAGTTGGGAACAAAGTACTTGTTTGTGTGTGTGCAGGTTCCGCGTTGCTGCTGGCCGAATACGAGTCAACAAGTGTCGTAAACGGCGCCCTTGTTGGAAGCTACTAAGCCCGTCCGCATCACCTTCAGTCGTCACCGTCTCTCTTCTTCAAGATCGACATTAAACCTTGGTTTCTTAACTGAGGGAAAACTAGCCGCTGCACTCATCATACCTTCCTCTTGGGGTTCCCAACGGGCTGGTCATTCACCACGCACAAGGACTGTCTGTTGCCACATTCACCTGAAGCATTAGCTACTTTTCTGGCGCCGTTGCCGGGGACTTGAAGAAGAAGAAGCTCCTACATCAACTATACTCTCCCACGTCAACTACGCGCCAGCAGCTACTTTTCTGGCGCCGTTGCCGGGGAAGAGAGAAGACTTCTGCGAGGGGAGTTCTTCGCACACACATTCTTTACTTTGTTATTTGTTTTGCTTTACTTTATTTTATTTTACCTGCATTGCTTTTTATCAAAAACCCAAAAAAAATTAGAATCCTTGGTAGCTGTTTTTACTTGTTTACTTTCGTTTTGCTGAAATGGCCAATCCTGAAAACACCAAGTTGTGTGACTTTGCTAGCACGAACAATAGTGATTTTATCTGCACTCCTATTGCACCCACTGTTCCTGCTACCACCTTTTATGAGATCAAGCCTGCTTTATTGAACCTTGTTATGAAAGAGCAATTTTCTGGTGCTAGTACTGAAGATGCTGCAGCTCATCTCAACAATTTTGTTGAGCTATGTGAGATGCAGAAATATAAAGATGTTGATAGTGATATTATTAAGCTCAAGTTGTTTCCTTTTTCTTTGAGAGGAAAGGCTAAAGATTGGTTGCTGTCTTTGACTAAGAATAGTATTGATTCATGGGCTAAGTGTAAGGATGCTTTTATTGGTAGATATTATCCTCCTGCTAAGATTATATCGTTGCGTAGCAATATTATGAAGTTCACTCAGTTTGATAATGAACATGTTGCTCAAGCTTGGGAAAGAATGAAATCTATGGTAAAGAATTGCCCCACTCATGGACTGACTACTTGGATGATTATCCAAACTTTTTATGCAGGACTGAATTTTTCTTCAAGGAACCTACTTGATTCAGCTGCTGGAGGCACTTTTATGTCCCTTACATTGGGCGCCGCATCAAAGCTACTCGACAACATGATGGTAAATTATTCCGAATGGCACACCGAGAGAGCTCCACAAGGTAAGAAGGTAAATTCTGTTGAGGAAACCTCTTCCTTGAGTGATAAGATTGATACAATTATGGCTATGCTTGCTAATGATAGGACTCATGTTGATCCTAATAATGTTCCTCTAGCCTCTCTGGTTGCTCAAGAAGAGCAAGTTGATGTGAATTTCATTAGAAACAACAATTTTAACAACAATGCTTATAGGAACAATTTTGCTAGTAACAATTATAGGCCGTATCCTTCTACCAATGGTAATGGATATGGTAATTCTTATGGTAATTCCTACAACAACACTAGGGCCGCGCCCTCCGAGCTTGAGGTAATGCTCAAGGACTTCATCGGTAAACAAACTGCTTTTAACAAGACTGTTGAGGAAAAGTTAGGCAAAATTGATATTCTTGCTTCTAAAGTTGATAGCCTTGCTCATGATGTTGAACTTCTGAAATTAAAAGTGTTTCCTAATGATGTGAAGGTGAGTAATATTGTTGCTGCCGCTAATGCTACCCAAGTTGGAATTGATAAAAATATTAGATTGTTAGCGGAATTGCATGCCAGGTGGGAAAGAGAAGATGAGTTAGCTAGAGAGATGAAGGTATGTACTATTACTACCTCTAATGATGTTGCTCCTACTGATAGCAACCCTCTTACTTTGATTGGTGTAGAGAAAACCCCCACTCCTTGTGTTAAAAAGCCTAAAACTGCCAAAACTTTTTCTCAAAAGAGTGCTGAAATTTTTCGGAGTGTGGGAGATGATAGCTCTATTTCCTTTAATGATTTTGATGTTGATGGCTGCAATATATCTGAAGTTATTTTGTTTTTGCAAAAGCTTGCTTTGACTCCCAATGCTAGTTCTTTAAATATTGCTTTTACTAAGCATATTACCAATGCTCTTATAAAGATTAGGGATGAAAAGTTGAAGCAAAAAGCCTCTGTTCCCAAGAAGTTAGAAGATGGTTGGGAACCCATCATTGATATGCATGTTAATGGTTATGATTGCCATGCTTTATGTGATCTAGGTGCTAGTATTTCCATCATGCCTAGAAAGATTTATGACATGCTTGATTTACCACCGCTTGAAAAATGTTATTTTGATATTCCTATTGCTGATGTTGCTAAGAAGAAACCTTTGGGAAGGATTAATGATGTTCTTATTGTGGTTAACAATAACCTTGTTCCCGTTGATTTTCTTGTTATGGACGTTGAATGCCATGCTTCATGTCCTATTATTTTGGGAAGACCCTTTCTTCGAACTGTATGTGCTATCATTGATATGAGGGAAGGCACTATCAAGTATCAATTCCCACTAAAGAAAGGTATGGAACACTTCCCTAGGAAAAGAAAGAAATTACTTTTTGACTCTATTCTTAGAGCAAATTATGAGCTTGATGTTTCATCACTTGATGTTACTTGATTCGCAATTTTCTGCGCCTAGCTCAAAGGCGTTAAAGAAAAGCACTCTTGGGAGATAACCCATTGTTTACTTTTCAGTACTTTTTCTTTTATTTGAGTCTTGGAAGTCATTACTACTGTAATGACCGCTCCTTATCTTGTTTATTTCGTTTTTGTGCCAAGAGAAGCCTCTAATTTGAGTGAGGTAAAGATTTGGGGTTATTGCTGTCCTGAAACAGTTTTCGGTGCTGCACCGTAAAAATTCGTGAAAATTCCCTGTTTATCTTTTGGACCTGCGATTTCTTGTGTATATGACCCAGGTTATATCCAAACTTTTCTTAGTTGAACACTTTTTGATTTGAGCAACAGAAAATCCCTCAAAAATTCGTCCATTATCAGCTGTCCAGTTTTGACAGATTTCTGCCAATATTTGTTTTTGCCACTTTATCGCTTTCTTTTGAGTTCTTTTTGATCATGGAACTTTTTGGGAAGTTGCTACAGTAGTATATACTTTATATTTGGTGGTTTTGGGTTGAAACCTGAAGCTAAAAGAGGTTGAATATATTTTATGCTTACACTAATGTTGCTAATAGAATTGTGTTTAGTTTTGTATGAAGGAAGTTTTCAAGTGTAGGGATTGGAGAATGATGAGATGAGTTGAAGAATGGACAAAAGCTCAAGCTTGGGGATGCCCATGCATCACCCTAAGAAATATCCAAGAAGTACAAGCGTCAAAGCTTGGGGATGCCCCCGAGGCACCCCTTCTTCATCGGCAAAAATCAGGTCACCTTTCAAAACACTATATTTTTATTGCTTCATGCACTATGTGTTTTTCTTGGAGCGTCAGTTGTTTTAGTTTTCTTAGTTTGTTTAGTTTGTTTGTTTGCTGCAATAAATGGTTGGACCCCAACAAATTTCCTTTGGAGGAGATGTACTCGTTTTCATTTGCAAAGAATGCTCTAGTTTTCACTCTTATTCAAAATCGAGCATTCTACTTTTTCTGCTACTGCTTTTGGTTTTCTTTTTCGCCTTGATTTGCGTTCAGACCTTGTCATATATTTTCATCAATGTGTATTTTTGCCTCTGATCTTTATTGGTTTTCATCAAAAGAGGTGTTTATAAAAATTTCAAATGGTGTTGGAAAAGAGAAAAAGCTTTGTGCAAAATAGTGGTACAAGAAGGAGCTTGTGTAGACTGCGGCTTAGGCTTTTTCATGTCATGCTTGATGTCTTTTTGATAGTATGCTTAGTGGTTTTGCTGTAGCATGACTTGTCTCAAATAACTGAGATTGCTTAATGAGCCTTTGAAAAAATCATGCGTTGTTTTTATTGTATGGAAGCATTATTTTGGTTTTGTCCTTGATGCTTTATTTGGGTTGACTTGGCGCATGCTCACACATGTTAGACTCTTACAAAGTCGCCATTAGCCTTCATGATCATTTAGTTTTTGACTTTTGATGCCATCGTATGCTTCTTTTAATGTCGCTTTGCATGATTATGGCCATTATTGGTCTCTTAGTTGGTCGCTCCCAGTCTTTTGCTAGCCCTCGCCTTGTACTGAGTATGAGCTCTACTCGTGCATCCAACTCCTAAAAGCCAAAGTTTTTCAAAGTGTCCACCATACATACCTACTAGCAATTTGCTATTCCAAGTAAATTTGACTTGCTTTTATTTTCTCTTCAAATTAAACTCTTACCAGTGTTATGCGAAATTCGGTCAGTAAAGCTCTCACGAACCGGAAGGCACACTTTACTTTTTCCTGTTCTTAAAATTTTGACATTGTGGTCTTTTATGTTGAGTTGTTATGCTTGCAAGTTGTAAGTTGGATTCTAGCCCAGCCATGCTGTCATGGGGCAAGCTTTCAACATTGCACTTCTTATTTGAGTTGATATCGTGATGTTTTGTTTATGGATGCCCGCTGTGTGAAATGAATTGGGAATCTTGTGAGGATCATGGAGTTTTTATATGTGTTAGGGAAACGCCGGGCCGCCAATCTAAGCCATGCATAATTCATGGTGGAAATTTGCAGCATACCCATGGTGAACATTCGACGACGCATCTCACAATAAAAAGCTAAACAATATAGCAAATAAAAGAGATGTCGAGGTGTTCATTGTCTGCTTGTCCTGTCATTTTGGTGTGGGCTTGTTCCATGTCATCGGGCACGGAGGTACCCCATTGGCGGTTCTCAATGATATGCATATACTTACAATGACAAGAGCCTTGCTTGGGACTCTAAGTAAATTAGCATGGTTTGGGTACTCGTATTCACGGGACACGAGGTTTTCAACTTATGATTTGTTAAGCATATGCATCATAATTGTTCTCGCATTAACTTTAACCATTCAAGATGCTTATGATGGGGGCAATGAGAGCTCAAAGCCGGTAAGTACCATAATTTTTGAAGGTTATAAAACTTGCAATCACTGCTTCCCTCTGCGAAGGGCCTTTCTTTTACTTTTATGTTGAGTCACCACCTTCTTTCTTTATGCACCATTAAGAGAGCATAGTTGTCATTCGTAGTGTGATATGCATTGTCCCAAGGTTCATTGATTGACTCATATTGTTGGTTTCACTTGTTCTTAAATTATTTGTATCTAGTCGCCCTCTTAAACTTTGAGGTGTCCTATGCATTTATGTTTTGCTCTCTTTGAAGGACAAGCTGAAAACCATTTGTATGTTTTTCCTTATGATTTGAACACACGTTTGACTTTCATTGTTTCATTATCATGATCTTTTGTTTGTGTTCATTTGCATGTTTACAACATGGTTGCTAAGTTTCTTATTGTCATGATTATATCTTTCATGCCCATGTTTTAAGTTCTATTGATCCCAGCTCATCAATGCTTACATATATGATCAAGATTGTGTAGGTGCATGTCACCTCAAAAATTATTCTTTTGTTATCACTTACCTACTCGAGGACGAGCAGGAGTTAAGCTTGGGGATGCTTGATACGTCTCAAACGTATCTATAATTTTTGATGCTCCATGCTTGTTTTTACACCATTTGCCTATTGTTTCGTTACACTTAGTGGCACTTTTATACATTTTCCGGAACTAACCTATTAACGAAGTGCCACAGTGCCAGTTTCCTGTTTTCTGCTGTTTTTGTGTTTCAGAAGTGATACACAGGAAATATTCTCGGAATTGGACGAAACAAGTTCCTGAAGTCATATTTCACGGGGAAGCTCCCAAACATCCGAAGACCTGACGGAGGGGGGCCACGTGGCCCCCACACACAGGGGCGGCGCGGCCACCCCCCTGGCCGCGCTGGGCCCACATGAGGGGTCGTGGTCCCTCCTCTGACATCGTCCTTTCGCCTATATATACCCCCTGACGAGAAAAACCTAAGGCCCCGATCAGTTTTCCAGAACACATCGCGATCCGCCGCCGCCGTCGACCCGAAGATCGGGAGGGTCCAGAAGCTCTTCCCGGCACCCTGCCGGAGAGGGGAATCACCACCGGAGGTCTTCTTCATCGCCATGCTTGCCTCCGGAGCGATGAGTGAGTAGTCTACCTTGGACTATGGGTCCATAGCAGTAGCTAGATGGTTGTCTTCTCCACCATGTGCTTCATGTTTAGATCTCATGAGCTGCCCTACATGATTGAGATCACCGTTATGTAATTCTATGATGTTGGTTTGTTGGGATCCGATGAATATTGGTGTTTATGATTAAGTTGCTATACTGAATTATATCTTTTGTTATCTCTATGTTGTTTATGATCTTGCATGCTCTCCGTTGTTAGTAGCTATCTTGGCCGAGTAGTTGCTAGTGACTCCAAGAGGGGGTATTTATGCTCGATAGTGGGTTCATGCCTCTATTTCACCTGGGGGAGTGACAGAAACCTCTAAGGTGGTAGATGTGCTATTGCTACTAGGGAGAAAACAACATTCATATGCTCAAGGGCATATGCTTTGTTTACATTACACACTTTGCTTAATGCAATTATCTGTTGTTCGCAACTTAATACTTTTGGGGTGTTCGGATGATATCCCCGGGGGTGGATTATTAGTCATAGATGCAGTTGGATGGCGGTCTATGTATTTTGTTGTAATGCCCAGAGTAAATCTCATAGTGATCTTCTTGACATATCACGTTATCTTTATTCTATCAATTGCCCAACTGTAATTTGTTTACCCAGCATGTTATTTATCTATGGAGAGACACCACTAGTGAACTGTGGACCCCGGTCCTATTTTAATCATATTGCAATCACCTGTTTACTTTTCCCGCACTATTTACTTTACTCGCATATTACTACTGTTTTCCACTCGATACACTCATAACCTTTGTTTCAAGCAAACCGGTGAGATTGACAACCTCATCGCAAGTTGGGAACAAAGTACTTGTTTGTGTGTGTGCAGGTTCCGCGTTGCTGCTGGCCGAAGACGAGTCAACAAGTGTCGTAAACGGCGCCCTTGTTGGAAGCTACTAAGCCAGTCCGCATCACCTTCAGTCGTCACCGTCTCTCTTCTTCAAGATCGACATTAAACCTTGGTTTCTTAACTGAGGGAAAACTAGCCGCTGCACTCATCATACCTTCCTCTTGGGGTTCCCAACGGGCTGGTCCTTCACCACGCACAAGGACTGTCTGTTGCCACATTCACCTGAAGCATTAGCTACTTTTCTGGCGCCGTTGCCGGGGACTTGAAGAAGAAGAAGCTCCTACATCAACTATACTCTCCCACGTCAACTACGCGCCATCACTTTCTTCTTCTTCTGTAGCTGCTCTAGCAATAGCCAACGCTCGAATTGCGTCGCTGGAAGCCGAGCTTAGTGCTTCACAAAAGGCTTATGATGTTGCAGCTGCTGCTAAAGCAAGCGCTAAGAAGTCGCAGAAATCTGCGCTTGGTAAGGCGAAGAAAGCCGAAAAAGCTTTAGCCGATGCCAACAAGGAGCATGCTCAGCGAGAGCAAGCCGTGGCAGAGTGTCTTCGCACAATGTCTGCTGCTGTTGAAGGTAAGGACTTCGCCTTGTCTTCTATTTCCACTCCTGTTGCATTGTTTGTACTTGCTGACGTTTTTCTTTCCTTTTCTCCTCTGTCTTCTTTTGTTGTGCAGGATGTACCGGGTGATACGTCCAATTTGCATCACTATTTTATATCATAATTTGCTGTTATTCATTGATATATTTCATATGTAGACATGATACTTATGTTGTTTTCTTTGTTTTCACATGTTTGATGATCATTGGGGGAGTTGCTGCCGGAGTCAGGATTCTGCTGGAAAAAGGACCATCAGGAGACCATATTTTGAAGATCAGGAAAATTCCAGAAAAATACCCAGAAATTATATTTTACCAGAAGACTCACGAAGCCAGAAGGAGGAGTTGAGAGGAGCCAGGGGGGCCCCACACGCCAGGGTGGCGCGGCCAGCCCCCTGGCTGTGCGGGCCCCATGTGAGGCCACCCTGGCCCACCTCTGGTCTATCCCCTTTGCGTACATGATCGTCCCCGAAAACCTAAGTCAGGAGGGGGGTTCAGAGTTAGACACAGCCGCCTCTGCGGGGCGAAGAACACCGGAGAGAGAAAGCTCTCCGGCAGGGAGAAATCTGCCGGGGAAATTCCTTCCCGGAGAGGGGAGATCGTCGCCATCATCATCACCATCGCACTAGACTTCATCGGGATCATCATCATCATCTCCATCACCAGCACCTTCATCTCCACCATCACCACGCCATCCCGCTGTAACATCTTGAGTTGGATCTTGTTATATTCATAGGGGAAACTTTCCCGGTGTTGATTACTCTTGTAGTTGATGCTATTGGGTGGAACCGTTGAATTAAGGTTTATGTTCAGATTGTTATTTACCTTTATTTCACCTCTGATCATGATCCATATGATGTCTCGTGAGTAGTTCGTTTAGTTCTTGAGGACATGGGAGAAGTCAAGATGTTAGTAGTGAATTATTGTTGAGAAATATTTAATGGTTTGATATTGTTGTGGTGCTATTTCACTAGTGGTGTCATGTGAACGTCGACTACATGATACTTCACCATTTATGGGCCTAGTGAGATGCATTGTGTATTTGGCTACCGATTGTGGGGTTGCTAGAGTGACAGAAACCTAAACCTCCGTTGGGAAACCATTGCACCAGGGAGCGTAGGATCCTAGAGTTTAAGGCTATGGTTAGATTTATCTTAATTACTTTCTTGTATTTGCGGATGCTTGCAAGGGGTATAATCACAAGTGTGTATTTATCCTAGTAAGGGTAGTGCGCTAGCACAGGTTCACCCCCATAACACTTACCAAACCAATAAATACTATTGGCTCTATGAAGCGAAAGCTCTTGACAGAAAACTCCCGTGTGTCCTCGAGAACGTTTGGTTATTATAAGAACACAACCGGCTTGTCCTTTGCTGAATAAAGGATTGGGCCACTTGCTGCAATTGTTACTACTGTCTTTTATTTACTTGCACTTTATTTACTCGTATTAACAAATACCCTTGAAAACCTGTTTGCTAGTATTTACAGTGATTCCTTGATCAAAACTGCTCATCAACACCTTCTGCTCCTCGTTGGGTTCGACACTCTTATTTATCGAAAGTACTACGATACACCCCCTATACTTGTGGGTCATCAAGACTATTTTATGGCGCCGTTGCCGGGGAGTGTAGCGCTATTGAAGAGTGGAATTGGTAAAGGTAACCGTCGCTGTGAGTATTGTTTTTATTTTGTCTTTTATTTTTGTTTTACTCTGCTATGGAGAACTCTCCATTTGGTTTCCTATTTGGAAACACTTCTACTACTGCTGCTGCTGCACATGCGGAGGAACCACCACCGCCACCGCCTGCTGAAATTGATCCTTTTAAAATACCTATGAAAATTGTTGGGCGTATTATGGATAACTGCTATTCAAGAGATGGAACTGTCCATCCGGGTGATCACTTATTATTTATACATGAATTATGCGAGTTGTTCAGATGTGCAGGTGTTTCACCAAGCCAGCTCAAGAAGAAATTATTCTCATTATCATTGAAAGGCAAAGCTGAAGAGTGGTATCGGCTACTCCAAGATGGTCCATCTATGGCATGGGAGGATATTGTGCCTCTCTTTTATTCCAAGTTTTATCCTCCAAGTGAAATTCATAAAGACCGTAACCGGATATATAATTTTTGGCCTCATGATGGAGAGAGTATTGCCCAAGCGTGGGGGAGATTGAAGTTACTAATGCTCAAATGCCCCATTCATGAGCTCCCCAATAATATTGTTATTAATAATTTTTATGCGCGGCTTACACTTCCTGATAAGGATTATTTGGATGCCTCTTGTTTTGGATCATTTACTCATATGAAAGAAGATGCTAAGTGGAAACTTCTTGACCGTATACAAGAGAATGCTGAAGGTTGGGAAAACGACAAAGGTAGGAAGTCAGGTATAAACTATGATTATGAATGCATTAAATCTTTTATGGGAACCGATGACTTTCATAGTGTTAGCGCTGCTTATGGTCTTGATTCCCAAATACTTGCTAATTGTCTTAAGGCTTTTGCCTCTTATATTGATGTTCCAAAGAAAGATTGGAACAAATATCATGCGCCTTATAAAGATTCTATTAGTCATATTCCTGCTGCAGCTACTGAAGTTTGTACTGTTGATAGCATTGTGCCTGAACCTTATTTTGAGAAGGCACCTTTCCCTGCTAAGGTAAAAAAGTATTCTACTTTGGTAAGTGTGTCTAATAAAAGTACTAAGAAAGCTGCAGAATCTGATGAGCAAATTACTATTAAGTCCCCTGTAGCTATATTGAAGGATCTTGTTACTAAAGATGTAGGGGATGAATATATTCTTTTTTGTGAAGATGCTTCTAACATTCTTTCACATCCTAAAAAGCACAGGAAAGCAAGTGTTCCTGTTATTTCTGTCAGGATTGGAGATCATTGCTATTATGGTTTATGTGATATTGGTGCTAGTGCAAGTGCTATTCCCTTAGAGCTTTACAAAGAAATCATGCACGAGATTGGCGCTTGTGAACTTGAAGATATTGATGTGGTTGTTCAGCTTGCTAATAGAGAGACTGTGTGGCCTCTTGGTATTGTTCGAGATGCGGAAGTTCTTTGCGGTAAGACTAAATACCCTACTGATTTTCTAGTACTTGGTAAGGAGGCTAGTAAAACTTGTCCTATTATTTTTGGTAGACCCTTTTTGAACACTTGTGGCGCCGTGATAGATTGTAAGAAGGAGAATTTTTTTACTAAGTTTAATGGAGAGTCTTATGAGTTTAATTTTTCCAAGTTTGCTAAGACTTCTTATGAAAATGAAACGCCTAATGAAAATTTTCGAGTTGAGCAGCTTGCTTCTATTGCTCTTGCCCCTAATAATGCCTTGCATCAATTCATGGAAGATCACGAAAATGATGTTTTTAGCAAGGAAAGAGAAGAGATTGACGACATTCTTCTTCGTCAACCACCGTTACTCAAGCATAATCTACCTGTGGAGGATCTTGGTACCACTTTGCCGCCTAAAGAAGATCCTGTGTTTGAATTAAAGCCTTTGCCTGATGACCTCAAATATGCTTATATTGATGATAAGAAAATATATCCTGTTATTATTAGTTCTAAACTTTTAGGAAAGGAAGAAGAAAGATTATTGGAGATATTGAGGAAACACCGAGGAGCTATGGGATATACTCTGGATGATTTAAAAGGGATTTCTCCTACTTTATGTCAGCATGCCATTAATATGGAGAAAGATGCGAAGCCAGTTGTGGAGCATCAGCGCCGCCTAATTCCGAAGATGAAGGATGTGGTAAGAAATGAGGTATTAAAGCTTCTTGACGCTGGTATTATTTATCCTATTGCTGATAGTAGATGGGTTAGTCCTGTTCATTGTGTTCCTAAGAAAGGAGGTATGACTGTTGTACCTAATGAGAATAACGAGCTTATTCCTCAAAGGGTAGTTGTTGGTTATAGAATGTGCATTGATTATAGGAAGGTAAACAAAGTTACTAAGAAAGATCATTACCCTTTACTATTTATAGATCAAATGCTAGAAAGGTTGTCTAAGAAGACTCATTTTTGTTTCCTTGATGGTTATTCTGGTTTTTCTCAAATTGCTGTTAAGAAGGATGACCAAGAGAAAACCACTTTTACTTGTCCTTATGGAACTTATGCTTATAGACGTATGCCATTTGGTTTATGCAATGCTCCTGCTACTTTTCAAAGATGTATGTCTGCTATTTTTCATGGCTTTTGTGAAGAAATTGTGGAGGTCTTCATGGACGATTTCTCCGTCTATGGAACTTCTTTTGATAATTGTTTGCACAACCCTGATAAAGTTTTGCAGAGGTGCGAAGAAACTAACCTTGTTCTTAATTGGGAGAAATGCCACTTTATGGTAAATGAAGGAATTGTTCTTGGACATAAAATTTCCGAAAGGGGTATTGAAGTTGACAGAGCAAAAGTGGAGGCAATTGAGAAAATGCCTTGTCCAAGAGATGTTAAAGGTATTTGTAGTATTCTTGGTCATGCTGGTTTCTATAGGAGGTTTATTAAGGATTTCTCTAAGATTTCAAAGCCTCTTACCAATCTTGTTCAAAAGGATGTACCATTTGTCTTTGATGATGATTGTAAGGAAGCTTTTGAAACTCTTAAGAAGGCTTTAACTACTGCTCCTATTGTCCAACCACCTGATTGGAATTTACCTTTTGAAATTATGTGTGATGCTAGTGATTTTGCTGTTGGTGCTATTCTTGGACAGCGCGTTGATAATAAGTTGAATGTTATTCATTATGCTAGTAAGACTCTTGATGCTGCTCAGAAAAATTATGCTACTACTGAGAAAGAGTTTCTCGCTGTTGTTTTTGCTTGTGATAAGTTTAGATCCTATATTGTTGATTCTAAAGTTACTATTCATACTGATCACGCTGCTATTAGATATCTTATGACTAAGAAGGATGCTAAGCCTAGGCTTATTAGATGGGTGTTACTTTTACAAGAGTTTGATTTGCATATCGTAGATAGGAAAGGTGCTGAAAATCCTGTGGCTAACAACTTGTCAAGATTGGAAAACATTTCTTTTGATCCTATTCCTGTTAATGATAGTTTTCCAAATGAGCAGTTGGCTGCAATTAATGTAACTTCACGAGACCTTCCTTGGTATGCTGATTATGCTAACTTTATTGTTTCCAAGTATTTGCCTCCGACCTTTACAGCTCAGCAAAGAAGAAAATTCTTCTACGATTTGAGGCATTATTTTTGGGATGACCCACATTTATATAAAGAAGGAGTTGATGGTATAATGAGAAGATGCATACCAGAATATGAGCAACAAGAGATATTAAGAAAATGCCATAGCAGTGCTTATGGAGGGCATCATGCTGGAGATAGAACCGCGCAGAAGGTTCTACAATCAGGTTTTTATTGGCCAACCCTCTTTAAGGATGCCAGAAGGTATGTTTTATCTTGTGATGAATGTCAAAGAGTTGGAAATATTTCTAGACGAAATGAAATGCCTATGAATTACACTCTAGTTATTGAACCGTTTGATTGTTGGGGATTTGACTTTATGGGTCCTTTTCCTCCTTCAAAAGGCTATACCCATATACTTGTTGCTATTGATTATGTTACTAAATGGGTAGAAGCCATACCCACAAAGAGTGCCGATGGTGAGACTTCGTTAAAAATGCTTAAGGATGTTATTTTTCCGAGGTTCGGAGTGCCTAGATATCTTATGACTGACGGAGGTTCTCATTTTATTCACGGTAGTTTTAGAAAGACTCTTGCTAAGTATGATGTCAATCATAGAATTGCTTCTGCTTATCATCCCCAAACTAGTGGGCAGGTAGAGCTTTCAAATAGGGAGATCAAGTCTACCTTGCAGAAGACTGTTAATAAATCTAGGAAAAACTGGGCTAGTAAGTTAAACGACACTTTATGGGCTTATAGAACTGCTTATAAGAATCCCATGGGTATGTCTCCTTATAAGATGGTTTACGGAAAAGCGTGTCACTTGCCTTTAGAATTAGAACACAAAGCTTTTTGGGCAGTGAGAGAGCTTAACAGAGATTTTAAACTAGCCGGTAAGAAGAGGTTGTTAGATTTGAGTTCTCTAGATGAGTGGAGAAACGAAGCGTATGAGAATGCCAGACTTTTCAAAGAGAAAGTCAAGCAATGGCATGATAAGAGAATTCTTAAGAGAGAGTTCCATGTTGGTGAGAAAGTTCTTTTGTATAGGTCTCGTCTCAGATTTTTTGCAGGAAAATTACTTTCTAAATGGGAAGGACCATATGTTATTGTGGAAGTGTACCGCTCAGGTGCTATTAAGATTGCTTCATTGAAAGATGATTCTACACAAGTGGTGAATGGGCAAAGACTCAAGCATTATATTTCTGGAGATTCTTATAATGAAGATGTTGATGTTATTGAAACAGTTTCTCTGGAAGATTACATCCAAGACAAACTGCAGGAACCTGCAGAGTTCGCTTTCGAATAGGTAACAGTTCTAGTCACAAAAGTTTCGCGAAAAGTTCTTCTTTTAATATTTTTGCTGTTTTTACTAAATATGAAAAATCACGAGATGAAAAAGGGCAGGAAAAAGAGTCCGTGTGTGTCTCACACACGGGTGGCGCGGGCCTACCCCTGGCCGCGCCACCCCTGTGTGAGAACACACCGGAACTCGTTTCCGTCCCGTTTTCCTCCTGTGACTTCGTTTCGATGTATAATTTTCGCCTATTTAACCCCCCGGAGTCCCCGAGGTCTGTATATCGTTTTCTCGTCGTGTTTTGTTTCGAGTTGTTTCTGTCAGGAATTGTCCTCGGCTTTGAAGTTATAATGTCTTCGTCTGGTTCATCCAAAGAGAACCCTCCTGCGGATTCCATCAATCCGTATATGAGGGAACTGAAGATGCATCTGAAGGAGTTGTCACTCAAGGATGGGGAGTTGCAGATTAAGGAGGTTCAAGGACCAAAGGGAGAAGGGAGTCTCGAAGCAAGGATGGAAGCACTAGAACAGGAAGTTTTCAAATACAGGAAGATGGCGGAACGCGAGGTGGACATTATCTATAGGATTAATCAAGATCTTGTCGCCAAGTACAAGAAAGAAACTACAGAGCTTTGGAAGGATGTCCTCTCACTCCAAGAGACCACTAGCCAATTACAAGCACAACTCTACGACGTGCATAACCAAAATTGTGAGTATGAAGCTAGATTTCAACAAATGAGTGCTACTGCAAGTTTCAGGATTTTGGAGACCAAGACATCCTTCTTTGATGGAGGACCTCTGCCTTGGAAGTACGACAATGATGAAGTCCCACCGCCACTGCCAAAGGAGTAATTCATCATCGGTATAGGCATCCCCTTGGCTTGTTCCAAGCTTGGGGGAGTGCCTCGGTATCACATCATTACCTTTCGCTCATTTACTTTTCAAGTAGAGTCTTATCATGAATAGAGAAGTTATCATATAGAATAGTTTGCAGTTGGAAGTATCCTCCTTAGTTAGTTATCTATGTATCCCTTGGTGTGAGTTGCGGTAATGAAATATTAATGAGAAGTTTTATCGTTTACTTTTCGCACACTTTATGTTAGTCTGCAATCTCTCTTGTATGACTAGTCTTGTTGATTGGTATTGGTATCACATTGGGAGCATGAGTAGATTTAGTTGGTTTTGGCAAACCTAGCTTGGTCAGTAGCAACTTTACCTTGAAGTTTGAGTAGAAAAGAATAAAGAAGTGCTTGCAGTTACATCGCTTCAGTTTTCCCTTATGTTTGGCTTACAAGCATTGTTATTCTTAAAGTTAAAATCGTTGTACCTTCAAGGGAGTTTGCATGATTGTTCTTATTATATGTATGTTTGTTTGTTTCATGCAACTCTTATGCTTGCTACCCAGCCTTGCTAGCCAAAAACCTGTACTGAGAGGAAACACTTCTCGTGCATCCAAATCCCAAAAACCAAGTTACTTCCAAAGAGTCCACTATAAATTCCTATGCATGGTATTTTAAGCCATTCCAAGCAAATTTTCATGTGCTACCTTTCAAAAATCTTCAAACATTTCTCATTTTGTGCCACTATTTTTAGCTCATGAGGACGTAGTGGATGGGTTTGTTATCTTCCATATTAAATTAAGTACCCTTCGACTAGGTAGCTTCATCTGCTCGTCATTAATTTTGCAAGGGAGCTGGTCAGACCATTATAATCTTAAAAAGAAAAAGAAAGAAAAAGGCACTCCTCCAATGGAATGTGAAAGTTGGTCGGCACCCGATGGAATCGGTTAGCCATGGTTTGAGAAAGGAAAAAGGTGGGGAGGAGTGCAAAGCTATAAAAGAGCACCAAAGTGCCAATTAATCAAACATCTCGGAACCGCTCTCACTTGTTTAGTATGGAAGATATCAAGAACTCCGTTGCTAGTCGTTGACAAAAGCAACCACCTCGCAAAATAACTTTTACCTCTGTTTTACAAATGAAAAGCTCTAGCACATGTTTAATCCCTGCTTCCCTCTGTGAAGGGCCTATCTTTTACTTTTATGTTGAGTCAACCTATTTCCCTCTGTCTCAAGCAAGCATTTGAGTTGTTATGTTTCACTCATCCATATGTTGATCCGTTTAATCATGTTTACTATCTTCCTTGTTTTGTATAATGCTTTTGTCTGAAGGAATATATCTTTGAAAGTTTTCTTTGAATGCAAAAGTTTATTTTGTTGAGCATATAGTCTTTGCTATATTAGCTCTGTTTTAAAAGGCTCCGTTTAAAAGAGAGAATAGTTTGTTCTCCATTCTTTGACCAAGAACTAAGGTTTGCCATTGCCAATTATTATTTACCTTGTGCATCTTTACATGTGATTCCCTTTTACTTATTGCAAGTCTATATCTTATAAAGGGAAGTTGCTGTCTATTATAATTTGTGCCTTAGTGAATGTGATGCTTCTTGTCCGTACTTTGATTGTCGACACTTCACTCCATAAACCTGTGGTCATGTTTACCGAGTTTAGTTTTCGCTTGGGGACAAGCGAGGTCTAAGCTTGGGGGGGTTGATACGTCCAATTTGCATCACTATTTTATATCATAATTTGCTGTTATTCATTGATATATTTCATATGTAGACATGATACTTATGTTGTTTTCTTTGTTTTCACATGTTTGATGATCATTGGGGGAGTTGCTGCCGGAGTCAGGATTCTGCTGGAAAAAGGACCATCAGGAGACCATATTTTGAAGATCAGGAAAATTCCAGAAAAATACCCAGAAATTATATTTTACCAGAAGACTCACGAAGCCAGAAGTAGGAGTTGAGAGGAGCCAGGGGGGCCCTACACGCCAGGGTGGCACGGCCAGCCCCCTGGCCGCGTGGGCCCCACGTGAGGCCACCCTGGCCCACCTCTGGTCTATCCCCTTCGCGTACATGATCGTCCCCGAAAACCTAAGTCAGGAGGGGGGTTCAGAGTTAGACACAGCCGCCTCTGCGGGGCGGAGAACACCAGAGAGAGAAAGCTCTCCGGCAGGGAGAAATCTGCCGGGGAAATTCCTTCCCAGAGAGGGGAGATCGTCGCCATCGTCATCACCATCGCACTAGACTTCATTGGGATCATCATCATCATCATCTCCATCACCAGCACCTTCATCTCCACCATCACCACGCCATCCCGCTGTAACATCTTGAGTTGGATCTTGTTATATTCATAGGGGAAACTTTCCCGGTGTTGATTACTCTTGTAGTTGATGCTATTGGGTGGAACCGTTGAATTAAGGTTTATGTTCAGATTGTTATTTACCATTATTTCACCTCTGATCATGATCCATATGATGTCTTGTGAGTAGTTCGTTTAGTTCTTGAGGACATGGGAGAAGTCAAGATGTTAGTAGTGAATTATTGTTGAGAAATATTTAATGGTTTGATATTGTTGTGGTGCTATTTCACTAGTGGTGTCATGTGAACGTCGACTACATGATACTTCACCATTTATGGGCCTAGTGAGATGCATTGTGTATTTGGCTACCGATTGTGGGGTTGCTGGAGTGACAGAAACCTAAACCTCCGTTGGGAAACCATTGCACCAGGGAGCGTAGGATCCTAGAGTTTAAGGCTATGGTTAGATTTATCTTAATTACTTTCTTGTATTTGCGGATGCTTGCAAGGGGTATAATCACAAGTGTGTATTTATCCTAGTAAGGGTAGTGCGCTAGCACAGGTTCACCCCCATAACACTTACCAAACCAATAAATACTATTGGCTCTATGAAGCGAAAGCTCTTGACAGAAAACTCCAGTGTGTCCTCGAGAACGTTTGGTTATTATAAGAACACAACCGGCTTGTCCTTTGCTGAATAAAGGATTGGGCCACTTGCTGCAATTGTTACTACTGTCTTTTATTTACTCGCACTTTATTTACTCGTATTACCAAATACCCCTGAATACCTGTTTGCTAGTATTTACAGTGATTCCTTGATCAAAACTGCTCATCAACACCTTCTTCTCCTCGTTGGGTTCGACACTCTTATTTATCGAAAGTACTACGATACACCCCCTATACTCGTGGGTCATCACCGGGGTATCCTCGTCGTCCTTGCAACCGGGCGATGATCATCTGATGACCGCGGTTAACCTACTCGAGGCAAACTGGATATCTATCCAGGAGACTTTTGAGTTGGTTAGCCGCGTTCTGTCACGGCTGTTTGTCGGGTTGTGGCCGAAGAAAAAGGCAGAGGTTCCGAAGGACAACTTGGAGAAACTTGCCAAGGCCTTTGATACAACTGAAGACCCCACCCTCCAGCTGAAAGGGCTTTCTCTGAAGCGTGGTGCTGAGGGTGCTATTGCACTTTCTTATGCACACGGTGCGGACTTCGACTGGGAGAAGGTGAGCTCCCCCCATGGCCGCACCCGCGATGAGATAAAGGCTTTCTTTGAGAAGGCGAAGAAGTTGGTGCCTGCACTGGTGGCGACTATTTCTCCTTCGGCAGCCTCCGCGACATCTACTGCGCCACCTCCAGCGGCGGAAGATCCTGCGCCTTCATTAACTATTGGCGAGGCGTTTATCATGCCTACTTCTACCACGGAGCAAAATGCTGAGGTGGCGTAGACTCGGCTGCTTTGTAGCTTTCAATTTCTCCTTTTGAATGTAAAAACTTTTAGTCGCGTGCAACCCGAGAACCTTAGTCAAAGGGTTTTGCACTTATGTAAATATGTTTCCCTCTTATGAAGTCTTATGCTCTCTCTCTCTGAAATGTTTCTCCTTTCTTTTCTTTTGACTTCTAGTCGATGCACATCAATGATCCTTTGACTTGCGGGCCTGCTCCTTCCTCTGCCCGCACGTTCGGCTCGACGATTTCATCGCCTCCTAGTCAATGCAGTCAATGCGCAGAGTATTCTTCAAGGATTTCTGATCTTGAGGCTCGCTTGACTTTAGCCAAACGCCAAGCTCAGATGGCTTTTGATAAAGCTAGCAAAACTTCTGGTTTGATGAAGCAGGTATCTATTCTTGATGATAAGGTATCTAGTCTGATGGCGAAGATTGTACATCATGAAGAGTGCGACTCTTTTGTCATTGGTATTATCGAATCTGCCTGCGAGATGCTGCGATGTAAGGTTCTTTGCGACTCCTCTTTCTTTTCCTTTTAATCCACTGCTTTTTTGTGATATCATTTGCTATCATAGGCACTTGTTTGGATTTCGCTGCTGAAGACCGTCGGGTTACCGAGTGAAATGCGGCTCTAGAAAGAATGTCCGCCGGTGTTGAAACTTTGTGGTCTGATCCTCGACGCCGGAGTGCTATTGTATTGCTTCAGGACCGCGCCCAGCACATTGGCGAGGCAGTTGATGGCTGCAGAAGAGCTCTCGTAACTGTGCACTCTGTTATGCTTCCTCGCAATCCTCTGCCTGCAACTTTCCCACTGCTTCTTGATACTTTTAGATCCAGCCAGCGAATTCATCGATTGATAGAACTGAACTTAGTGGCAGGTGCCAATTTTGCTCTTGGATGGATACGCAAGTGGCAGCCAAGACTTAATTATAGTTCTATGTCGCTGAGCTATCCTCCAGGTGGAGCTAGCCTTTGAGTACACTTGGAGAGTACCTTGTAGCCTGCCCAACGAATTATAGCCAGGCTGTTGCAAGAAGATGCCGTGTTTTTCCGCGAGTATCACTACTTAGACCCTTTAGGTGTAGATGATTCGGACAACCCGATGTTGTAATACTTATGTGGAACGCGAGAGT
Source organism: Dactylis glomerata (assembly GCA_007115705.1). Taxonomy (NCBI): domain Eukaryota; kingdom Viridiplantae; phylum Streptophyta; class Magnoliopsida; order Poales; family Poaceae; genus Dactylis; species Dactylis glomerata. Next base: position 209,432 of record QXEO01000371.1, on the reverse strand, counting down.
TTCTTATTTCGCGACTGTATGTCTGAATTTTATTCTCAGAGCATTTTTTTGTATGATTCGTGCGTTTGCCGCATTTTCCCTTTGAAAGACTCGTAAACTCGAATATGAGGAATGTTTTGTCTTTATTATACTTGTAATGTAAGATACATGGGGTAACCCAAGAGATCCGGCCTATGACCTGTGTTCTGGATCTAGAGGGCATTGCCCCTGGTATAACTCGTGGCTTTTACAGCCTTATTCTTCTACTCTGCTTTGTTGTTTTTGATGTTTATGCCGTCATGGCATTCTCTTCTTCTCCTGTATCTTTGTCTTCTCCTGATGCTCCTACTCGTGGTTTCTTCATCTCAGGCTCTGCAACGCGTCCTTCGAGTAACTTGACGCCTTCTGTAGTCGTGCTTTTTGCCTTCTCTTCATAGTTGGCTGTCATGCCAAAGTTTTACGCCATCTTGTGGAACTCCCTGTCGCAGAGATCTGAGACTTCAAAACTTCCTTTTACTGTAATTATTCCTCTTGGTCCTGGCATTTTGAGTACCAGATATGTATAGTGAGGCACTGCCATGAATCGCGAAAACGCGGGTCGTCCGAGGATCGCATGATACTGAGATGGCCAGTCCATGACTTCGAAGTCTAGCTTTTCTCTTCTGTAGTTTTGCCGGTTGCCGAAGCAAACGTTGAGTGCTATTCGACCTAGTGGATAATTAGCACTTCCTGGGACAATCCCATGGAAGGAACAATCTGTTGGCTTCAGGAACTCTAGTGATATATGCATTGCTTTGAGTGTTTTCGCATATATCAGATTGATTCCACTTCCTGCATCCATGAATATTCTGTCGACATCGTATGCGCCGATTTGAGCTTTGAGTACCAAAGGCGCGTTTCCCGGCCGAGGTACTGTAATAGGGTGATCTTCCATGTTGAACTTGATGGGTTGTTCTGACCAGTGTAGATATTCTGTTGTAGCTGGAGGTGAAGTGACTGCTAGATTGACTTGTCGAGTAATACTCTTTTCCTCTTTGTTCGACTTAGGCACAAGTTGTATCATTGCTGTGATGTGTCCCTTAGATGGAACGTACCCTTCGTTGTCATCGTGTCCCTAGTTTGGCTGGTCTTGTCCTTGAGGTGCTCCACTGTTCTCTTGCTAATTTGTGGGAGGTTTGTTGCTTCCTTCATATCCTTGTTGTGCCTTGCTTCGGTTTGTTTGTTTAATGCTGCCTCTTGTAGCTTCAAGAATGTTGTCCAATCTTTCATTGCATGCCTGGATACTCGCTTTCCATCGACGAACGCTGAGTGTATATGACAAGGTCCATTTAGCATGTCTTCTGGCGACGGGTTGTACTCTCTGGATTCTCTCGTGGGAAACTTTTTATAGTCCTCTTTTCCGTAGCTTCGATATCCCGAGCTTCTGCGATCACTTCCTTGATAGATGTTGTCCTTGTACCCTGCGGCTACTTGGCTATGGGAGCCGTAATTGTCGTAATTGCGGGACCGTCTCCTTTGACTTCCATATCTGTTTCTCCTATCATCTTCTGGAGATCGCGTACGCTTGTTGTTGCATGCGTCTTCTCCGTCTGCGAATCTATTTGCTACATCCATGAGGTCTGATACTGTTTTCGGCTTAATTCTTCCCATCTCTTCGATGAGGTCTCTTCGCCTTAATCCAATGATGAACGCATCTATTGCTCTTTCGTCTGAAACTTTGACTGCTGAGTTTTTGATAAGACTCCATCTTTGGATGTATGCTCGGAGTGTTTCGTCGCGTTGTTGCACACACGCTTTGACTTCTTCTATTGATTCTGGCCACTTGTATGTCGACCTAAAGTTGCTTGTAAATTGCTTTGTGAGGTCTTCCCAGCTTCCAATAGTTTCTTTCTCTAGTTTGCTCAACCATGACCTTGCTGCGCCGGTGAGGTGTAGCTGCAAACTTTGCATCGTTGTTTCTTTGGTTCCTCCCAATATTTGTACTGCTTGTAGATAGTCTGAGAGCCATGACTGTGGTTCCTGTGATCCGTTGTACTTTTGTTGATCGTGAGGTAATTTGAATCCCTTGGGTACTGGTGTGGTGCGAACCCTGCGGGTAAAGCACGATGCTCCCATTTCCTTTTCGTCGTCTTCATAGTCGCGCTTTCCATTTGGAGATCGAGATCTTCGGGTTCCTCCATGTTGTCTTGGTGATGGCAATTGAGATCGTTGATTACTACTTCTGTGCCGAGGACTGTTGTGACGGCGAGGTGACCTTGGCTTGTGCGCTTCCTTGTGTTGATATACTTCCTCTCCTTTTGCTGATAGCTTGTGGCCCACCATGTTGAGTCCGTTTAATGCTGCTCTATGCATATGTTCCCTAGGATCCTCTGGGCTTGGTCGAGTTGTAAGCAGATATGCTTGTGCTGCTACTAGTGCTGCTTCAGGGGTTTTTGGTACTATGTTCCCCTGCTCGTCGACCGATAGGAAGGACGAGTCGAGGTTTTTGGAGATGCTCTGCCTTTCTGAGTACTCGAGGTTTTCGTACCTTGAACCATGTCGACGATTTCTCCTTGCGTTAGTGTGTGATGCATCGCTTCGTGCTCTGCGAGCGGCATTGCTAGCTGCAATGGCTGATTCTTTTCTTTGTTGTATCTCTATTTTCTCCTTTGCTAGTTGTTTTGCCTGCTGCCTTAGGGCGTAATTATACCCCAAAAGCATGTCTTTGCTGGAATTTGATGGTATTGGCGTGCCGTGTTCTACGGCTTCTCTTATTATTCTCCATTCGTCGACTGATAGTCAAATTTTTTCCCTGGCTGTGAGGGATTCTGCTGTTTGCCCTTCTGCTAGATGATTTGCTCCTCTGTCAATATTTCCTGGGTTTAGCACTGGATTGTTGTTTTCGTCGAATTCTTCTGAATTGTCTCCTACGATGGCAAGCACCTGGCATTGTTTGCCGATGTTACTATTAAAGCTTGAGAAGATCGAGTCCCCATCTTCAGAAAGCTCTAACCCTGTCTTCCATGTATCTGTTTACTTGTCTGAGATATCGTCGAGGCAGATCATGGGATCTTCGAGTTGGACCCCTGCGTTGAAATTTTCCATTGCTTCATTGTCTTCTGCGATTTTTCCTTTTTGCACTTCTTCTAAGCTGACCGGCGAGTTTACCTCGCTGGAAGAGCCTTCAGAATATTCCATCATTGCTACTGTTTCAGGCTCACTTGCCGACGGATCTTGTTTCGTCGGATCTGAAAGGCGAGATGAACCCGATGGCCCGATGAAGATGCTTAAACTTCCGATTGTCAACTCCATCTCTTGGTTTTCGTCGACTTCTGTATTGTTGTTGGCTAAAAGCGAAAAAGCCGTTGAATTCATGATTCCAACGCCCAAGGTCCCCACGGTTGGCGCCAATTGACGAGGGTTAACTCGACAAATGTCTAGATGAAGGACTTAGGATCGGGGGAAGAGGGTGTCGGATGAACTCGAAGGTAAGGTTAATCGAAATAAGTGTGTATCGAAAGTAAACTTGGGTGTTCAACCTGGCTTGCTTTCAATCTGGCCTACACCGTCCCCTCCTGGCCCCTATATATAGGTGGCCAGGTCTCGAGGATCGGGTAGGGTCCGATACAGATTACAATATCGACATACGGTAAGAACTCGTATCTCGACTATCATTACAATTGGGCCTAGCTTAACGGGCCTCAGGGGTACTCAACTAACAGGCTCTATTAACTATGCCCTTATCACTGGGTAAACAAATTACAGTTGGGCAATTGATAGAATAAAACAAGCATACAAATGTCATGAGGATCACTATGAGATTCACTTGGGCATTACAACATAATACATAGACCGTAATCCAACTGCATCTATGACTAATAATCCACCCGCCGGATGTCGTCCGAGCAACCGTTGGGTATTAAGTTGCAAGCAACAGATTATCGCGTTAAGCAAAGTGTGTACTGTAAACAATACAAATGTCCTTGAACACAAGATTGTTGTTTTCTCCCTAGTAGCAATAGCACATCTACAACCTTAGAGGTTTCTGTCACTCCCCCAGATTACTAGAGGCATGAACCCACTATCGAGCATAAATACTCCCTCTTGAGCGGGCACCTCGGGATGACGTGTGTGTGGCCATGGCGCCGATCACGAAGCGTTGTGTCCTTCTCCTCCACCTTGCATGTCTTCATCCTCGGTGCAATGATCTGGCTAGTTGGTGCTGCCTCGCGTCGGCTTCTTTGCGGAGAATCACTAGGCTCGTGCAGTGCGGCGGTCCACGGTGAGGAGGAGATGGTGGTCCAGCCTCTAAAGTGGGTGAGAATGCCATCATCGACGGCGGTGCTTGTGGGTGTCGTTTTGCTCATTGGAGGTGACGGTGGGGGCATCTCTCGCTCCATTGTTTCGGGGGGAAACCATAGATCTAGGGGAGGCCACTATCGACGTTGGCGCATGTGGACATCATAGACCTCGTTGGAGGTGTTATGGGGACCTCCTGGATCAGATGATGACGATGTTGGCGTCTTCAACCTTGTGGGGGCATCATCTTTGGAGACTCCTCGGCTGGACGGATGCATGGAAGGCTTGGTGGCTAGGCATCGGTCTTCGCGTGTTTCTCACATGGAGACCAAGGTGGAGCGGCATGTCATCACCATCTACAATGATGAGGCTCGACGGCATGGTGCAGCAGAGGCTTGGCAGCCGACGTGTGACGATAGGAGCGTGCAGGGAGTTGGCGTTGTTTGACGTCGTGGTGGTGTTGATGGCAGGAACAACGAAGTTTGTGACGGCTACTGTAGCGTGTGCATGAGTTACTCGCTAAGAGTCCACTAGACCGAATGAGCGCTCCCGTTTCACTTACTGCGTGTATCGGGGTATGTAATGTTCCCGGTTCCTAGTTGATAAGGGGTTTTCGTGTTTTCCAGGGCACAAGGCCTTGTTGGTATGATTTTCACTCATTGTCGGGTGTGTAGGTGTTGCGTGGTGGATTGGGGTTTTTTTAAGTATGATCTTTTCTCAGAACTTTGTGAAATAAAATAATAAAGAAGACCATATGCATCTTTCGATGCAGAGGTTAGGGCGTAGCCTCCATTTCAAAAAATAAATCATCATTTGGAACGAGCGTGGAATAGTGTTGGACTATGGCTTTTACGGTTTGATGGGCCAACCGGTGCGGCTACAATGGAGGCGAGATCGTATCGCCCACTTTCTTGACTCCTATGATGACATTCGAGATGCCAAAGTGCATGACGATCTTCAAAAGGATCTCGTGGAGGAGTGGTGATCATGGTTTGGCAAACAAATAAACCCGCTAGTATGTGAGATGAACTCCGTGTTGTATGTCATGAACTATGAATGTGTAAGTGTGTCGATTTGTGTGCTACGTATTTGATGGACTATTTGTGCAATAACCAATAAACTATTTTTGTGATGTAAAAATTAAGTACTATTTATTTTTTAGTTGTGTTTAGAATTATTTCAATGATATTTGTGTCATATATGTTTGCAATTCCGAATGAGAAACAATTTGAAGTGCCCTATTTCACATCATCTGAAAGTTTGCTCATGCAGCCCTATTTTACATCATTTTTTGTGCTCTAAAACCCAAAAAAAATGCTGCCCAAGAACAGTTTTTTTTACCGTGAACGGCAGAAGCTCCGTTTTTGTATTATAGAAGAGGGAAAATAATCCAGTTAATAAGAGAAATCGGATCCAAAAACCATACTGCCCAAGAACAGTTTTCACGTGCTTAATTTTACATCATCAATTGGAGATGCTCTAATGACGAATCAAACAAAGATACTGCACATAATTGATAGTAGCTGCATGATACCCTATCATACACTTGTAAAATATACTCGCGAAAATGCGCGTCCCCTTCAGTAGACGACAGTGTCCAGCACCACGCACGGTTCCTACGCGCAAACCGCGACGAGCATTACCATGCCACTGGCTTAGCTTGTCCGAACAGGGACTCGGCAACCACCGAATGCATGGGCCGGACTCCAAGATTGTATCTATCAAATCGCTCACCATGGCCATGCAGCTTAAATAGCGACGCGCGCCATTGCCGGAGTCACGTCTCCGATACGACGCCGGCCGTAGTATCTATCAGTACGCGCGATGAGGCCATGGTTGGCATTGGTGCTGGTCGCGCTGTGCGTTGCAGCTGCTTCGGCGGATGCCGCGCCGGCGGCGGCGTCCTACATTGTGCACATGGACAAGTCGGCCATGCCGACGGGGTTCGGGAGCCACCAGAGCTGGTACGAGTCCACGCTCGCCGCCGCCGCCCCGGGGGCAGACATGTTCTACGTCTACGACCACGCGATGCACGGCTTCGCGGCGCGGCTCGCGGCGGCGGAGCTCGACACGCTCCGCCGCTCCCGCGGGTTCGTGTCGTGCTACCCCGACGACGCCAGGGTGGTGCGCGACACCACGCACACGCCCGAGTTCCTCGGCCTCAGCGCGGCGGGGGGCCTCTGGGAGAAGGCGTCGGAGCACGGCGAGGACGTGATCGTGGGCGTGGTGGACACGGGCGTGTGGCCTGAGAGCGCCAGCTTCCGCGACGACGGGCTCCCGCCGGTGCCGGCGCGGTGGAAGGGCTTCTGCGAGTCCGGCACGTCCTTCGACGCCGCCAAGGCGTGCAACCGGAAGCTCGTCGGCGCGCGCAAGTTCAACAAGGGCGTCTTCGCCAACTCCAACGTCACCATCGCCGTCAACTCTCCCCGGGACACCGACGGCCACGGCACGCACACGTCCTCCACGGCCGCCGGCTCGCCCGCCACCGGCGCGTCCTTCTTCGGGTACGCGAGAGGCACGGCGCGCGGCATGGCGCCGCGCGCAAGGGTCGCGGTGTACAAGGCCCTGTGGGAGGAAGGCACGTACGCTTCCGACATACTCGCCGCCATAGACCAGGCCATCGCCGACGGCGTCGACGTGCTCTCCCTCTCCCTCGGCCTCAACGGCAAACCGTTCTACGAGGACCCCATCGCCATCGGCGCGTTCGCGGCGATGCAGCGTGGCGTGTTCGTGTCGACCTCGGCCGGCAACGACGGCCCGGACCTCAGGTTCCTCCACAACGGCACGCCGTGGGTGCTCACCGTCGCGTCGGGAACGGTGGACCGGGAGTTCTCCGGCGTCGTCCGGCTCGGCGACGGCACGACCGTCATCGGCGAGTCTCTATACCCAGGAACCCCGACCAGCATCGGAAACGCCGGGCTGGCATTCCTCGGCGCGTGCGACAACTCCACCGCGCTCTCCATGAACCGCGACAAGGTCGTGCTCTGCAACGCCACGTCCACCGACTCCCTCGGCTCCGCGATATACGAAGCGCAGCAGGCGAAGGTGCTCGCCGGGCTGTTCCTGACGAACGACCCGTTCAGGGAGCTGTCGGAGAACTTCGAGTTCCCCGGCGTGATCCTGAGCCCGCAGGACGGACCTGCGCTCCAGCACTACATCCAGGGGAGCCGCGCGCCCAAGGCCTCGATCAAGTTCGTGGTGACCGTGGTGGACACGAAGCCCGCGCCGGTGGTGGCCACGTACTCATCGCGCGGCCCGTCGGCGAGCTGCCCGACGGTGCTGAAGCCGGATGTGCTCGCGCCGGGCTCGCTCATCCTCGCCTCATGGGCGGAGAACGTCAGCATCCAGGACGTCGGGCAGCAGACGCTGTTCGGGAAGTTCAACATCATCTCCGGCACGTCCATGTCGTGCCCGCACGCGTCAGGGGTGGCGGCTCTCCTGAGGGCCGTGCACCCGGAGTGGAGCCCCGCGGCGGTGCGGTCGGCGATGATGACGACGGCCAGCGCGGTGGACAACACCTTGGCTCCCATCAAGGACATGAACGGCCGGGGAAACTTGGCCGCGACGCCGCTGGCGATCGGGTCCGGCCACATCGACCCGAACCGCGCCGTGGACCCGGGCCTGGTCTACGACGCGGCGCCGGCCGACTACATCAACCTCATGTGCGCCATGAACTACACCAAGGCGCAGATCAGGACCGTGGCGCAGTCCTCGTCGGCCGCCGTGGACTGCGCCGGCGCGTCGCTGGACCTCAATTACCCGTCCTTCATCGCGTTCTTCGATCCGGACGGCGCCGCCGGGGGGAGGAGGTTCGCTCGGGAGGTGACAAACGTGGGCGACGGGCCGGCGAGGTACAGCGCCAAGGTGACGGGCCTCAAGGGGCTGGCGGTGAGCGTCGTGCCGAGCAGGCTGGTGTTCGGAGGGAAGCACGAGAAGCAGAGGTACACGGTCGTGGTCCGGGGGCAGCTGAAGAACAAGGCCCCCGACGCCGACGTGATCCTGCATGGGTCGTTGACGTGGGTGGACGACGCCGGCAAGTACACCGTGAGGAGCCCCATCGTGGCGACCACGGCGAGCTCCGCTCAGCTTTAGGAGTACTGCGCATGCAGTACGTCCATCAATTTGTTCAAGCAAACGGTATACGGAATTACGGACAGAGCAGTATACAAGCAAACCAATAATGCTAGACATACGGCTGTGCATGTCACGGAGAACCTACGGACTGACGTGTAGTAAGGGTGTGTTTGGTAGGCCTGCCCAACTCAGATTTTCCTATCTCAGCTAAGAATTTATTGTTTGGTAGACCGGTTGTCTCATCTGGGCAGTGCCGGACTCACCCCGAAAAAGCCTTCTAGCCCTGCCCGAGTGAGAAGCTCAAATCGAGCTTCTCTACTCGGCAGTGCCGGACTCAGCCCGAAAACTTGCCCCCCGTCTCCCGGCTCGGCCCAAAATCCGTAGGGGTCACGAGACCCCAACCTCATTTCCCCCCTCCCCACCAACACGCTCTCCCTCCGCAAGTCGACCGCCCCTGCCGCCGCCTCCTTGACCTCGGCCGCCGCCCCGGGCTCCTCAACGCCGGCCACCCCCGCCTCGACGCGGGACACCACCTCGAAGCTGGCCGCCGCTGCCTCGACGCCGGCCTCCGCCTGGAAGCGGGTCGCCGCCGCTGTACCAACTACCAAGACCGAGCGCCGCCCGTCCCTCGCGCCGCTCCTAGATGAAATCGACGCTGGCCCCGCCCCAATCTACACGGCAGCACGCCTCCCGGCTGGCGCCGCCACGGCCCCGCCCCGACGCTGACCCTGCTCCGACGCTGGCCTCGCCCCGACGCTGGCCCCGCCCCGACGCTGACCTCAATGTCCAGCGCCGCCAGAGACAACTACGCCATGGCCAGCGCGACGACCTGCCCGGCCGGCGCCGCCACGACCCTCGCCGGAGGGACCTCACCGGAGCTCATCCGCCCCAAACTCGACCAGGGACTTGATTGCTTTTTACAGGGACCCGATTGCATTTTTACAAGGAGTTGACTACTTTTTATTTTATGTATAGGGGTTCAATTGCTTTATATTTGGTATATAAGGACTTGATTGCGTTTCCTTTTTATATTCAGGTGTCTTTGTGTAAATTTTAGGCCTTCATACCAATTCTCGGCCCATACGACCTACAAAACAACAAATATATTCAGCCTGTCTCAACTAACACGAGCTAACAAACACGTGAGAATTTCTGAGCTCAGCTTGGCTAGAGTTAGCTTGGCTCACTAGAGATAGTAATTCTGAGGTGACCCGGGCTACCAAACACACCCTAAGTGTGTTGGTTGAAATTTTGATCCCTTGCTGAAATCACGGGCCACGTTCTCAATTGCTCACCTGGGTCTTCAGTCCGTAAGAGATTTTTGTAAAATCCGTCCGTAGATGTAGCATTATTGCAAGCAAACGGTATACCCTGCGTGCTGTGAGTCCGTAAGTAAATTTTGTAAAACTGGTCCGTAGGTGTAGCATTGTTGAGGAACTAAATTGGCGGTTACTATTATATGGTTTTGACCCCAATACCTCGCCCATGATTTACTATACTTTATTTGGATATTTAAAAAGCGGATTTTACGCCTGATTTCTAACTAGAGATCAGTCATCTTCTTCTTTCAGCCTTCTTCCACCTTCACCTCTAGATATGCTATGACGACCTCGCCGGAGATGGAGACGACGCGGCTGGCCGCAGCGTCGCCGGTGAAGACGAGGAAAGGATCTCGCCGGAGCCAGGGACGACGCGGCTGGCCGCGGCGTCGCCGCCGGAGGCGAGGAAAGGAACTTAGGGTTTAGGGTGTTGTGGGTCTTAGGGTTGAGGGTGCGGAGGCTCACCGGAGTTAGGTGGGTTTAGAGGAAGGTCGGGTGTGGAGGCTCGCCGGGTTTGAGACGGGGGTGGAGGAGGAAGACGACTGATCTATAGTTAGAGATCAGTCGCCTGAGCTCCAGATGCCCCCTATAAAAATAAATATACAAACGGTACTGTTTGAAATGCTTGAAATGATTTTTCTTCGTAGATAGCTTCAAATCATGCCCTTGTCGCGTCGTCCATGAGGCTAAGATCGGCCGTCATCACACGCATCTCTTCCAAGAACAACTCGAGATCAATCTCTTTCTCCCTTGAAGTTGCATCTAACATGGCAGGCGCAGTAATTTTCAGCCTCAATGTGAAGCTTCTTAGCGGTTGTGGCGACATCATGGCGGTGCTTCTCTTGAAGGACATCCATAAAACCCTCGTAGTGCTCATCCTTTTTCAATTCTCGGATCTCCCCTCTCTTTTGACTTAAGGTATCTCTAACCGATATCATATCCTTGAAACATTCTTGCAAGGCAATAGTGGACTCCTCACGCTTAAAGCTCTATTTTGAAAGCCGCGCCAATGTCGTTCACCGTCTGACACCGAATTCCATCATATGCACTAGTTAACTTGTTGCATTCTCCTTGGATGATTCCCCATCTATGTTGCAATGAATTGGCATTGCGATCATCACTAGTAGGAAAAAGCTCACTAGTGGCGTTCGCAAAAGGAGGTTGGTGGCGTTCAAGCGGCACGCCACCAATCTGGTGCCACTGGTAACAGGTAGTGCTCGCGTGCCAAGGGAACGCCATCAGTACTGTACACGATACCGGTGGCGTTCAAATGGAACACCACCAATATGGGAGACACGGGTGGCATTTGGTGTGAACGCCACCTGTACGGGAGTCATTAGTGGCGTTCAGTCTACACGCTGTTGTACTCTATTTTACCAGTGGCGTTCGATTTTAATTGCATGCCTCTAGTATAAATTCCAGGTGATTTTTGTTGTTGCCATAGGAACATTTTGAATCTAATACATCGATAGATCATTGTTAAACATAGAAGATGATATCGCCTCACATACAACACGAGTGTCTTACATATGCCAGCTAGTTAGGTCAACTACTTATAGATAATCTAAATGGCAACTCATAGAAGATGATATCGCCTCACATATTATAGAAACACTAGGAGATGTTATACATACTAGTTGAATGCCCGTGCGTTGCCACGGGAAAATAAGATCTAAAAAAGAGTGATCGTATTTGCTAGGATATCCACGCACGATGACTTATAGTCTTTTATTTATAGCGTTTATATACCTCACATATTTACCAATCTTTCCACAAGCTAGCATTGATGCGGAAGAGAAAGACTGTCCCCAAGTATATGCCGTACTTTTATGAATGGGGCTATGTAAGCCTTTGCAAACCACATCAGAGAAAATATTGAAGTGTAATCACCACAAAGTTAATATAGGTTATTATTTCATTTATTTCCACTTGTATACATATGTCCCAAAGTACATAAGGTTTCTTATTTTCCTTAAAATGTACAATTTTCTAAAATTGCAAACCAATACTATTACAATCCAATCACAATTTGGCATATCCCTCTTAGAAAACAAATTCACTTAAAAGGTCCACCAAACATCACCATTCAGTAAGCAAGCGGCAGGAAATGGTGTGCACCAAGTGGCCACGGGTGCACAAACATAAATACTGTCAAAAAAGTATTTTTTTTCTCTCTAATTTTACACGTGAAAAATATCACTTGACCAAGTCAAGAACTCATCTTGGATCATGTGGCATTTCCACGTAAATTTTGATATCTCCATGGCTCCCTCCCATTTCCCCTTGTTGGAGTTCCTTCTGAGTAGGCACAATGAGATAATCATCGGTAGCATCGTTTATCTCCATATAAGAATTGCAAACGAATCACAAAAATACATAATATTATCTGAAGTCCACACATAAAATATATTGAAGCTAACATGGTTTTTTCCTACAGTCAAGCTGAGCAAAACATAAATAAAACATCAGATATGTTGCATACTAAATTAAGTTTGGCTTTAGTAGATGGTCTTAAATACAAAACATCATATTACCAATCAAAGGTTAGTTAAGAAACTGGACACCTTTAACTGGGGCAGAGCTTTGATGATACCAAAAATTTAGATTCATGGCATCAATGAAATAGTGGTCAAATTAATAAAACTAACCATGGACCAGAAGATATACAATGAGTCTCGAGTGAACTCCAATCAGGAGAAAATAGAAGTATTTTGGGTTCATCAACAAAGAACCACACGTTATTGCATGATCAGATACCCTCCAATATGACAACATAATAAGGAACGGAAATGTGAGTGTGCAACTTGCCAAACTGGCTGGAGGCGACGAATTAAAGGTCTTGTCTGAATATAAAAAGCGTAATTCCAAGTTTTGTAGGCCCCAATATAGTTCAGCCTGCAGAAAAGCACAAAGAAACTTCAGCATATGTCAAATAACATCATGGTGTGAGCACAACATGATTTGAGGGCAGACCGGCAGACCGAACATCATGGTGTGCAATGTAGGTATGCGAAATAACGTAGTTGCATATTCCTTGTGAGTATTTTACTGAACCTGGACAGAAATCTAGCACCAAATACACCTGATCTTTCATACCTATCTAATATCAGACCGGAAGAAGAAATGTGTTGCCACAAAAATTTTCCACACCTGAAATCTAATGCGAGTATATATATGCCAGAGTGCTTGTCCGATGCTATGATTTCATATATTAATATATTGTCCTATGCGTTCGGAAGAGCTTACCTCATCTTTTAACTGTGAGCATTATGTAAATAAGTTTACTCACTGCATTCACTCCGACATAGATTACCAGGTGTCAGCTCTAATTTTCATGGATTTATTGGCCTAACATAGCCCGATGTTTGTTGATCTTTTCTTCATGCTCCATGATAATCACTTCTCTATTCAAAATCGCAGAGTAAGACAAAGCATGCTTATTTCAGAATATATGATTTCTCCAAGTGAATAAGCGACTTTACTCCATAAGAGCCCTGCAGAAGTTCATTTCAAAATCGTTCAAAAGAAAAAAGACATTGTTTAAAAAATAATAAAAACTGTTGGAAAGATACATTTTCATCTAGCACGGTACCAAGTGCCAACTATCAAACAAGGGTTGGTTACCATGGATAAATCATGTGAAAAATACTTCTAACAATAATATCATGTGTAAAAACATTTTAGGATTTCTACAATTCATCCAAGTTTGCTCACTATGTAAAGCAGCTATCATGGAAAATGTGGACAATAAATTTACCTTGCGCCTTTGATTACGAGCTATCATGGAAAAGTTTCAATTCTTTACATGTACTCGCGTCTCATCTCATGTAAATCAGCAATGCACATGTTGCAACTCTGTGAGCCTCCCTCCCCTCCATCGAGCTTGGCTTCTATCTTTTCTCAGATTTATTTATTTTGACAGAAATAATCACATTACTGTGCAAACTTGAGTATTGAAATAATTTTACATGCATAGGTTACTTAAAATTTAATAATATGAAAAAACAGCAGATTACCATTAAAAGATTGTACTGCCAAAACAATAAGATAACAGAAATTTCATTTGATATGGAGAAATATGGCTCAAGCTTCAGGTCTCTATTTCTCTTGTTGAATACTGCTATATGCATAGTTTGTTACTTTGGAAAGCCATCCGCATTTTTTGCTTTCAGTAGAGGTAGTCAAGAACTGTGGATCATCCATCCCTTACACTATTATTTTTAGCTCCAAAAGTTTCTAAGGAAGGTAGAAAAGTCTGCACAATAATAGATATTAATATGGCTCGTACTGCACTATGCTCACACCAGGAAAAAATAAAGTTGCGGTAGTAGTACACCCTGTTGGTGAGAAGGTAAGAAACATTTACAGCAAGTTTAGCTACAAGAGCAGTAAGTACAGAAAAATTTACACATATGCAATGATTCAGAATATTAGAAATTCCCAACCACACCTCTTAAGTGAATTTGGACGGTGTATAGGCACAACTCTTGTGGGGTTCACGCCAGCCTTAGATTTCCCCTTATTCAGAGACTTAAATTTTTCTTCAAGATCAGTTTGGAGAAAATAATAAACATGTCAGCAGAAATAAAAACTAAGAGAAAAGATAGAAGCCTGCCATGAAAAACTCAAATAAAAATGTAATTCAGAGAAAGTAGTGATAAGTAACAATATATAGGACACCATTGCCGTTGACACATCCTCTATGCACAGAGATGAACACTAAAGGAAACAAGGAGTAAGAGAAATAGGCCGATGAATGCTCAACAACTTTAAATAAATCGAACCTAATTACCGATTTATATTCACATGAAGTTTGGGCTGGTTATTGGGTCATGTACTCGTGGTCACCTACTTCAACAGATCTGATACTGTGGAATATATGAAGATGTGGAACGAGTACCTTATCCCTGCTTGCGGGTTCCAATGTACACTAAAGGATCAGATCTATGAATATTTAGAGAGCTCAACGATTGGCGTCCTAGTGGTGCGAGGCAGCGGCAGCGACAGCAGAACCTGCAGCGACAGCAAAACAACCAATGAAACTCAACAAGCACGAGAATGTTACAGTGCCTACACCAATCCGAACCTGAAATCAGGATGGCCGAGGGGATGCAGGGGACGCCGTGCCCGTGGACACAAAGCAAGACATGTTTCATAGCCGGCTCGGCGTGGGCCGGAAGCTCCACTTCCTCAGTGCCGCGCCGCGCACGCCCGTGGCCGGCGGCGACAGCGCCGCCGGACCAGCTCACGGTTCCTCGTTGGCACGCGCGCCGGCGCCCTGCCACTTCCAACGCTCGCTCTGCACGACTGCCGCCACGGCGCCTCGGCCGTCTGCGCGCCTGCGCAATCTTGCTCCGGTCGCCTAAATCGAACGGCGGCTCCGGTATCCATGCCTAGGTCCTGCTCGAGCCGGTGGTTATCCGATCAGGAGGAGGCGCTCCACGGTGGTCAAGAATCCATCATCTCGGAGGTCCAAGGATGCGGCTGCGGAAGGGCGGCTGGGGCGTGGGGAATTTTTCTGTCGGGCGGCTGATTAGGGTTTGTTTTTTCAGTACACTGATAGTTTGGCGGTGGTAGATGTTGTGATATCTCTTGGCTTGTAGGGGGTAAAATTGAAAATCAAATGATGTATAGTAAAAGTGCCTTCACCAACTCAAAACCAATAGTAAAGATAAGATAGAATAAGACCAAGAATACAATGATGATAAATTGGCCGATGATTATGTAGGTCTTAACCCTACTAGACCCAGAGTTTTTCATTCCAACTACATAGTCATTGTTGTTTCTCTCTTCTCCTAAGGAGTTGAAGTACTCTTCCTCCACCTCTTCTTTAGTCGGAAATCCTTTGAAGGAGTTGTTAGGATAGCCTAACACTTGTTTACTACACTCACTCCATGAACCATAGACTCCCAGAACATACCAAATATGTGGAAGAAGAGGAGGCCGCAATGGAATATTGATTTCTAGCCATCTTCGATCTATAAAGATATATGTGCATAGAAATTTTTGTAAGTTATCTAGCATACAAGCACACACATATAGATAAATTGATATAGATATAGCAAGCAAAATTGATCAAATTCATGCATTTAGGGTGTGTTTGGTAGGTTGGGCCAACTCAGAGAATCCCAGCTCATCCAAGAATTCCACCCCTTTTGTTGTTTGGTAGGTCGGCTCGGTCCAACTGAGATATTCCCACCTTATGCAAAAAAGGCCCCTCAGCCGGGCTGAGGAGAGAAGCCCGAATCGAGCTTCTCAACTCGTCCAGGCTGAGTCCATACCCACATAACACTATAGAGGCCCTGCGGCAACCCTAGACCCTCACCTGCACCTCTCTCTCCCTCATTTCCCCCCTCTCTTTCTCCCTCCCCGAGCACTCTCCTCTCCCGACGGTTGCCGTCGATTCCTCTCCCAAGATCCCTTCTCTCCTCTCCCGAGCCCCCTCCACTCCTCCTGGCCGCCTTCAACTCCTCTCTCGAGCTCCCAGTGCGGCGGCGGCAGTGCGGCCCATGGAGGCAGCGCACGGGGGCTGGCGGCTCCACCCCAAAACCCGACGCAGGCCTACTGCTCGCTCGGCCTCCTCCTGGTGGCGCCTGGAGGCAGCGCACATGCAGGCACCACGGCACACGGCGGCGCATGTCGGACCGCCCTTGGCCTCCTCCTGGCTGCGCACGGGAACGCGTGGAGTCCGGACCTCGCTCTCCTCCTGGCAGCGCACAGCTGCACGTGGAGGCGGCGCACAGCGGCGGCATGGAGGCGGCTCTCCTCGCCGGCGCCGGCGTCTGGCCGGTCGGCGAGCCATAAGGACCCGACTGCTTTTTCCATTTTTGTTTTGGACCCGATTGCTTATTATTTTCTGTTTAGGGACTTGATTGTTTTTCTATTTTCTGTTTTGGTACATGATTGCTTTTCTATTTTATCCAAGGATCTATCTATAATTTTTTTGATTCTCAAGTCAGATAAGCAACCAAACAACATCTCACCTCAACTTATTTGAACCAACACGGGCTACCAAACATGCAAGCATATCTCCCCTCAGCTTGTCTAGAGGTAGCATGTATGAGAATAGATAGTGATTCTCAAGTGAACTGGGCTACCAGACACACCCTTAGTTGTTAATAACCTACAAACACATGCAAGTTAATGTGGCAACGCCACTATGTTTTGGTCGCTGATAACCCCCAAATGCACGGAATCAATGTAACACCTCTCAATATAGAAGTATTAGGTATTAAACCGTAGGAGCAAGGGATGCGGCTTGCCTGCGCCCCACTTGTTTGACCATCCGTGCGCTGCTCCGTTAATTTACCATCGCACGGTCCAGCTATGTCACCTTTCCGCATCTTTTTTTTTGGCTGAACTTAAACACTAACTAATTCCGTATTTCTTCAACTTAATACTCGTTCTAAACCAAAACCGCAACAGTCAGCGTCTGCAGCATCGCAGAAGATCGATTGCAGGCTACAGAAATCAACTGAACAAGTGTATATATGAATTCCTACACAGACATCTCTTGCCGCTAACTCTACAATGATTTATCTATCTAATGTGGCGAATCAACAAAGAGAGGACGGAGAGCAGCTGGTACCCAAACGAGAGAGGAGAGAGATTAGCATGAAGAAGTCGAGGTTGGGCTTGGGCAGCGACGCTCGTGTGTGCCGGCTACTTGCGAGTTCTGCCACTCAGGCGCGGGATAGCGTTCGCCGGAAACGGGGCCAACAATGCAGCAGCTTGCGAGTTCTGCGGTGGTGATGCGGCAAGACACGGAGTCTGCCTCGCATGAGCCAGTGACCGGCATCGGGTCGCATGATTCCGGCGAGAGAAGGCATATGAACGACGGGAGGTGGCCGATTGCGAGAGAAAGGGGCCAGAAAGATTGGGGCGTGGGGGAGGATATCAGAGACTTCATCTTCTCCGTGCTCCTTCTGACCCAGTTCGTAGAGGAGAGAACGGAGAGTATAACGATACGTATTTTCAATTTAATTTGGAAGGAAAAGAACCAGAATTGGGGTCGATCTGCTTGGACCGTACGATGGTGAATTAACGAAAGGGCGCACGGATGGTCGCATTAGTTGGGCGCAGGCAAGCCGCGTCCACGAGCAAGAAGGTAAAGCTATTTACTCTTTCAAATTAGAGTGTCATAATTCTAGTTATCTATGCACTGCAAAAAAAACAAAGAAACAAGTAGAATTAATCTTGTGATTACAAGAAATAAAGTAACAAGGCAAGGAAAATAAAAAACTCCCAATCCTTAACAATGGAGAGGACAGGACTACGGTTGTGTTCTTAAAAGAACAAAGGACCCCGGGTTTATGCGTTCTCTTGATCTACCTCTCTCCTTCTGTCTCTCCCTCAACAGCGGTAATTATAAAAAAACAGGTAAACACAATTATCATGCTATTATGATAACTTTCACATGGACAACACATCCGAAGACATGAAGTAACGAACGTGGGCGACGGGCCAGCGAGGTATAGCGCCACAATGATGGGCCTGAAGGGGCTGGCGGTGAGCGTTGTGCCGAGTAGGCTGGTGTTCGGCGGGAAGCACGAGAAGCAGAGGTACACGGTCGTGGTCCGGGGACAGTTGAAGAACAAGGACCATAACGCCGACGTGGTATTGCATGGGTCGTTGACGTGGGTGGATGACGCCGGCAAGTACAGGGTTAGGAGCCCCATCGTGGTGACCACGGCAAGCTCCGCTCAGCTATAGAAGTATTGTGCATGCATTATGTATATATGTCCATCAGTTTGTTGAAGCAACGGTATACAGAATTACTGACAGGGTAGTAGAGTTTCTGATCGAGGAACTAAACTAGTGGTTATTTTATGGTTTTGGCCCTTTTACGTAGGCCAATACCTCATGCATGGTTTACTATACTTTATTTGGATATTTAAAAAGTTATATACAAATAGTACTGTTTGAAATGCTTCAAATGATTTTTCTTCGTAGCTTCAAATCATGCCCTTGTCGCATTGTACATGAGGCTAAGATCGGCCGTCATCACACGCATCTATTCCAAGAACAACTCGAGATCAATCTCTTTCTCCCTTGAAGTTGCATCTAACAGGATAGGCGCAACAATTTCAGCTTCAATGTGAAGCTTCTCGGTGGTCGTGGCGACATCGTGGCGGTGCTTCTCTTGAAGGACATGCATCAAATCCTCGTAGCACTCATGCTTCTTTAATTCTCGGATCTCCCCTCTCTTTCGGCTTAAGTTCTCTCTCACAGATATCATATCCTTAAAAGATTCTTGCAAGGCAACACTAGACTCCTCGCGCTCAAAGTTCTCTTTTGAAAGCCACGCCAATGCCGCTCACCGTCCGACGCTGAATTCCATCATATGTACCAGTTGACTTGTTGCATCCTCCTTGGATGATTCCCCATCTATATTGCAATGAATTGGCATCAACTGCGATCACCACTAGTAGGAAAAAGCTCATTAGTGGCGTTCGCAAAAGGAGGTCGGTGGCATTCAGGCAGCACGCCACCAATCTAGCGTAGTGGTGGCGTGCCAAGGGAACGTCACTAGTATACACGATACCTGTGGCGTTCAAATGGAACGCCACCAATATAGGAGACATTGGTGGCGTTCGGTGCAAACGCCACCAATACCGGAGTCATTGGTGGCATTCAGTGTACACGCCGGTGTACTCTATTTTACCAGTGGCGTTTAATTTTAATGGCATGCCTCTACTGTAAATTCCAGGTGAAAAAATTGTTGCAATAGGAACGTTTTGAATCAAATACATCGATACATCATTGTTACACATAGAAGATGATATCGCCTCACATATAGCAAGATTGTCTTACATATGCCAACTAGTTAGGTCAACTACTTATAGATAATATAAATGGCAACTCATAGAAGATGATATCAACTCAGATATGATAGAAACACTAGGAGATGCTATATCATATAAGATAGAATAAGACCAAGAATACAATGATGAAAAATTGGCCAATGATTATGTAGGTCTTAACCCTACTAGACATGGAGTTTTCCTTTCCAACTACATAGTCATTGTTGCTTTTCCCTTCTCCTAAGGAGTTGAAGTACTCTTTCTCTGCCTCTTCTTTAGTCTGAAATCTTTAAAGGAGTTGTTAGGATAACCTAACACTTGTTTACTACACTCACTCCATGAACCATAGACTCCCAGAACATACCAAATATGTGGAAGAAGAGGAGGCTGCATTGGAATATTGTTTTCTGGCCATCTTCAATCTATTAAGATATATGTGCATAGCAATTTTTGTAAGTTATCTAGCATACAAGCACACACATATATATAGACTGGTATAGATATAGCAAGAAAAATTTATAAAATTCATGCAAATAGTTGTTAATAACCTACAAACACATGCAAGTTAATGTGGTGGTGCCGCTATATTTTGGTTGCTGATAATCCCCAAGTGTAGGGGATTGATGTAACATCTCTCAATATGGAAGTATTGGGTATCGAACCACATGAGCAAGAAGGTAAGGCTATTTACTCTCTAAAACTAGAGTGTCATAATTCTAGTTATTAATGCATTGCACAAAACAAAGAAACAAGTGAGATCGATTTGGTGATTCCAAGAAACAAAGTAACAAGGCAAGGAAAATAAAAAATGTCCCATTCCTCACCAACGGAGAGGACGGGACTACGGTTGTGCTCTTAAAGTCACAAAGGGCCACGGTTTCGTGGGTTCTCTTAATCTCCCTCTCTCCTTCTCTCTCTCGCTCAACACTAGTAATCACTGAAAAAATAGGTAAACACAATAGTCATGCTATCATATAACTTTCATATGGGTAACACATCCGAATACATGAAGTTGAGAACAATGTACCTTAAAGGTGTTTGTCACCTAGATGCCATTATTATCACTTGGCCCCAAGTACACGTTTCCCTTAACCCCTAGACATGCGGAGGTGGACATCGTGGAGGATAAAGGCATCGTGAAGATGGTAGGTGCGGGTGTGTGTGATGTGGGTGGTGTGAGGAAGAAGTAGGGAGGATGCAGGTTTTGCTAGATCTACTTTTTAGTGGTGGTGTTCGGTTTTAGTGAGATGCCCTTGCTAGTCCATCTTCATCAGCGTTTAGTTTTACGGGGACGCCGCTGCTAGTGCATAGCAGCGGCGTTCGCTTTTGCTTGGACGCCACCAGTATGTTTACCTATATTTCATGTCACCCTTTCTTATAGTATATGTATAGCGTTTTGGAACATGTACATATGCATGGTGGTCTCGGTTTATGGCATCAACCCTATAACTAGTGGGAGGGTCATGGGGCCTCCACAAAAATTAGATTTTACTACCCGGTAGATCATGTGCCTCGAGTGATTTTTAGCCATTTATTCTTTTTACCGCGTCATATAAAAGGGGCAGCCCAGGTCTAAAACCCTAGCCGCCACCTAGCAATCGTGTGTCTGCTCATCCCCAATCCCCTCGCGTCCTCCTTCCCCGGTTCTGATTCTTCCCTTCCACTCTCGTGCCCAGCGGCACCGCTCTGTCTTCCTGGCTGCCACCCGCCCTTCTTCTCCTCCTAGATCCATCTCCCCTCCATGTAAATCCCCTCCCATCTTCCCGCTCAGCCCTCTTCTTCGCGACCACCAGCTCTCTGTTTATGGCATTTGTATCAAACTCCCTCTAAGCATCTGAGTCAAGTAATGAACAACCATCCTAGTTTCTTAAAGAATTTAATAGATGTGTGCATAAAGATAGATCAATGGAACAATTATCACTTACAATGTGACATCCGTTCACTTCAAGAATGATTGAAAAATCCATAGTTTTCTAATATATTACTTTGGAGATTTTTTGCTCCCTCACTTCTTAATACAACAATCTATGGATTTACCTTATGAAATTATTCAAATGTTATAGGCATATTGTGCAAGAATACTCATAATGTTTTTCACATTGATACATGTTTCATATCATCATTGTTGGACCATATTGTTTGAGTTTAGGTTGTTATTTGGCATGATCTTGAGTTATTTGCCCTCTTGTAGATGATTTACATGATCCTCTTCCAAAGCCCCTATGTTTTGGTATTTTTGGGAGGCGCCAAAAAGACCTCTGACGAGGTTCTACCCCGGCAATGCCCATGTTTAGGGCTTTCGATCCATGGAGAGAGAGTGAGTGCTGACGGATTCGACGGCTTCAGACAGAAACAGGATGCACACGAGAATTTACCCAGGTTCGGCCCCCCGGAGGGTAAAGACCTACATCATGCTTGTCTGATCTTGTATTGCTGGTATATTTGGAGCTGTTACAATGGTGCGCAGATGCAATCTGGCGGAGGTGGAAGAAGATGGCGTGGCTAGCCTATGTATGTGGGATTTATGCAAGATCAGGTGTCTATGCGAGATTAGAGATCGATCCTTCTTGGTCGCCCCTCCTCGCCCTTATATGGGGGGCAAGGTCTCAGGATCCGGTCCAAATCGGTTACAGGTGTTTGCATACCCTAACTAGTCTTGGGCTTCTTGGGCTTCGAGTGTCTTCTTGTTCTTGGGTCGTGGCAGGTATGCCAAAGATGAGGACCCGAGGGGCCGTTCCCTCGTCAACATCCTTTATGCATTTTTATGCTTTAGGGATCTGAAGGATCTCAATTAATTTGAGGAAAAGTCCACAGAAAGTTTTTTATCAGGATGAGAACTTCCATCTTTGGAGGACCATGAGGGGCTGGAGACCCCATGGAACATCCCAGAGTCCTGGCATCATCATGGTGGACCTAGACACCTTGAGTGTCTCCTCATCTCCTCCACTTGACTTAACTCTCTGTCACGTAAAAGAAACTACGCCACAAATTTGCGAGATTTATCTGAGGTTGCAGTGTAGGCGGAGGTGAAAGCCTTCTTCTTCGAGAAGGGTAGATCCGACTATCCCACGGCCGTAAACAAGGGGAAATCGATGTCTCTATCACCACCAACTCCTCCTTGGCGTAGGAGAGCTCCATCAACATCTTCATCAGCACCATCTTCCAGATCTATGTCATCCCCCTCATAGTTTGCGTAGATCAGAACTCGGAAATTGTGTGTCTCTCCTTCTCCAAGAGGCCTCCTTATATAAGGGGGAGGGGTGATACGTCTCAAACGTATCTATAATTTTTGATGCTCCATGCTTGTTTTTACACCATTTGCCTATTGTTTCGTTACACTTAGTGGCACTTTTATGCATTTTCCGGAACTAACCTATTAACAAGCGCCACAGTGCCAGTTTCCTGTTTTCTGCTGTTTTTGTGTTTCAGAAGTGATACACAGGAAATATTCTCGGAATTGGACGAAACAAGTTCCTGAAGTCTTATTTTACCCGGAAGCTTCCAGAGATCCGAAGAAGTGTCGGAGGGGGCCACCAGGGCCCCACACGCATGGGTGGCGCGGCCAGGCCCCTGGCCACGCCGGGCCCACATGAGGGCGCCTGGCCCCTCCTCTGACATCGTCCCTTCGCCTATAAAGACCCCCCGACGGAAAAAACCTAAGGACCCGATCAGATTTCCAGAACACATCGCGATCCGCCGCCGCCGTCGACCCAAAGATCGGGAGGGTCCAGAAGCTCTTCCCGGCACCCTGCCAGAGAGGGGAATCGCCAGCGGAGGTCTTCTTCATCGCCATGCTTGCCTCCGGAGCGATGAGTGAGTAGTCTACCTTGGACTATGGGTCCATAGCAGTAGCTAGATGGTTGTCTTCTCCACCATGTGCTTCATGTTTAGATCTCATGATCTGCCCTACATGATTGAGATCACCGTTATGTAATTCTATGATGTTGGTTTGTTGGGATCCGATGAATATTGGTGTTTATGATTAAGTTGTTGTACTGAATTATATCTTTTGTTATCTCTATGTTGTTTATGATCTTGCATGCTCTCCGTTGTTAGTAGCTATCTTGGCCGAGTAGTTGCTAGTGACTCCAAGAGGGGGTATTTATGCTCGATAGTGGGTTCATGTCTCTATTTCACCTGGGGGAGTGACAGAAACCTCTAAGGTGGTAGATGTGTTGTTGCTACTAGGGAGAAAACAACATTCATATGCATATGCTTTGTTTACATTACACACTTTGCTTAATGCAATTATCTATTATTCGCAACTTAATACTACTGAGGTGTTCGGATTGATATCCCCGGGAGTGGATTATTAGTCATAGATGCAGTTGGATGGCGGTCTATGTATTTTGTTGTAATGCCCAGAGTAAATCTCATAGTGATCTTCTTGACATATCACGTTTATCTTTATTCTATCAATTGCCCAACTGTAATTTGTTTACCCAGCATGTTTTATCTATGGAGAGACACCACTAGTGAACTGTGGACCCTGGTCCTATTTCCATCATATTGCTATCACCTGTTTACTTTACTCGCACTGTTTACTTTACTCGCATACTATATTGTTTTCCACTAGATACGCTCATAATCTTTGTTTCAAGCAAACCGGTGAGATTGACAACCTCATCGCAAGTTGGGAACAAAGTACTTGGTTGTGTATGTGCAGGTTCCATATCACCTTCAGTCGTCGCCATCTCTCCTCTCCTGATCGATAAACCTTGGTATCTTAACTGAGGGAAAACTAGCCGCTACACTCATCATACCTTCCTCTTGGGGTTCCCAACGGGCTGGTCGTTCACCACGCACAAGGACTTACTGCTCCACGTCAACTACACGCCACCAGCTCTTTTCTGGCGCCATCACCGAGTAGCAGCTTCTTTTCTGGCGCCGTTGCCGGGGAGGAAAGAAGACTTCTGCGAGGGGAGTTTTCGCACACACATTCTTTACTTTGTTATTGCTTTGCTTTACTTTATTTATTTTACCTGCATCGTTTTATATCAAAAACCCAAAAAAATTAGAATCCTTTGTAGTTGTTATTTCTTTACTTTAGTTTATCATCATGTTGATCCCTAAGTACGTTCTGGAGGATCTCTCAGTAGGTAGTGGTTCGATTATTGGCAAAAGTAACATTGAGGAGTTCTTTAATCACATTAGTATGCATAAGGAAGTTGAGGAAAAGTCTTGGGTTGAGCTTGCTCCTAGTATTGAAGTTGCTTCTGTTTATTTAATTGACATGTTGGAAACTAGGTTTGCTAGTCTTAATCCTTTTATGCAATATATGTTCCTTAAGCTTCATAAAATTGAGGATCCCGAAAAGAAAGCTTTTATCTTGGAAACTTTGCGCCTAGAATTTAAGGATGTCGTTATTGAAGCTAGGAAGGTTCTTAAACATTTTAATAAACTCGGTTCACCTATAACGGTTATTAATACAAATGATGAGGAGGCCGAGATACCTATACCTTGCAAGCTTTTGGGATTGAATGAAGCTTTCGAAAATAATTTTGACTGGATTTGTCCTGAAAATCTTTTTGATGAGAATAGTGTACCAAAGCATGATCACAAAGGGTCTTCCAAAACTTATGTGGATGAAATACAATGCCTTATTGACAAGACCTCTGCTGTTGATCTTAATGCTTCATCTCTTGATATTACTTGATTCGCAATTTTCTGTGCCTAGCTCAAAGGCGTTAAAGAAAAGCACTCTTGGGAGATAACCCAATGTTTTTTTTCAGTACTTTTTCTTTTATTTGAGTCTTGGAAGTCATTACTACTATAATAACTGCTCCTTATCTTGTTTATTTCGTTTTTGTGCCAAGAGAAGCCTCTAATTTGAGCGAGGTAAAGATTTGGGGATGTTGCTGTCCTGAAACTGTTTTCGGTGCTGCACCGTAAAAATTCGTGAAAATTCTCTGTTTATCTTTTGGACCTGCGATTTCTTGTGCATATGCCCCAGGTTATATCCAAACTTTTGTTAGTTGAATACTTTTTGATTTGAGCAACAGAAAATCCCTCAAAAATTCGACCTTTGTCAGCTGTTCAGTTTTGACAGATTTCTGCCAATATTTGTGTTTGCCACTTTATCGCTTTCTTTTTAGTTCTTTTGATCATGGAACCTTTTGGGAAGTTGCTACAGTAGTATTTACTTTATATGTGGTGGTTTTGAGTTGAAACCTGAAGCAAATAGAGGGTTGAATATATTTTATGCTTACACTAATGTTGCTAATAGAATTGTGTTTAGTTTTGTATGAAGGAAGTTTTCAAGTGTAGGGATTGGAGAATGATGAGATGAGTTGAAGAATGGACAAAAGCTCAAGTTTGGGGATGCCCACGCATCACCCCAAGAAATATCCAAGAAGTACAAGCATCAAAGCTTGGGGATGCCCCCGAGGCACCCCTTCTTCATCGGCAAAAATCAGGTCACCTTTCAAGACACTATATTTTTATTGCTTCATGCACTATGCATTTTTCTTGGAGCGTCAGTTGTTTTAGTTTTCTTAGTTGGTTAGGTTTGTTTGTTTGCTGCAATAAATAGTTGGACCCCAACAAATTTGCTTTGGAGGAGATGTACTCGTTTTCATTTGCAAAGAACGCTCTAGTTTTCACTCTTATCGTTCATCGAGCGTTCTACTTTTTCTGCTGCTGCTTTTGGTTTTCGTTTTCGTCTTGATTTGCGTTCAGATCTTGTCATATCTTTTCATCAAGGTGTATTTTTGCCTCTGATCTTTATTGGTTTTCATCAAAAGAGGTGTTTATAAAAATTTCAAATGGTGTTGGAAAAGAGAAAAAGCTTTGTGCAAAATAGTGGTACAAGAAGGAGCTTGTGTAGACTGCGGCTTAGGCTTTTTCATGTCATGCTTGATGTCTTTTTGATAGTATGCTTAGTGGTTTTGCTGTAGCATGACTTGTCTCAAATAACTGAGATTGCTTAATGAGCCTTTGAAAAAATCATGCGTTGTTTTTATTGTATGGAAGCATTATTTTGGTTTTCTCCTTGATGCTTTATTTGGGTTGACTTGGCGCATGCTCACACATGTTAGACTCTTACAAAGTTGCCAATAGCCTCTATGATCATTTAGTTTTTGACTTTTGATGCCATCTTATGTTTCTTTTAATGTCGCTTTGTCGCTTTGCATGATTATGACCATTATTGCTCTCTTAGTTGGTCGCTCCCAGTCTTTTGCTAGCCCTCGCCTGGTACTGAGTATGAGCTCTACTCGTGCATCCAACTCCTAAAAGCCAAAGTTTTCCATTGTGTCCACTATAAACTCCTATGCATGGTATTTGTAAGCCATTCCAAAGTAAATTTTCATGTGCTACCTTTCAAAAACCTTCAAAACACTTCTCGTTTTGTGACACTGTTTTCAGCTCATGGGGACGTAGTGGTCGGATTTGCTATCTTCCATATTGCTTATTCCAAAAAGAAAAAAAAGAAAAAAGAAAGAAAAAAAAGGCACTCCTCCAAAGAATGTGAATGTTGGTGGGCACCCGATGGAATCGGTTAGCCATGGTATGTGAAAGGAAAAATGTGGGGAGGAGTGCCAAGCTTTATAAAAAGAGCACAAAAGTGCCAATCTCTCTCTCAAAAACTTGCTTCATTTTTGTATGGAAGATAGTAAGAACCCCATTGCCAGTCTTCGACAAAGACAACCACTTCTCAAAACCAATTTTTATCTCTCTGTTTTACAAATGAAAAGCTCTAGCACATGCTCAATCAATGCTTCCCTCTGCGAAGGGCCTTTCTTTTACTTTTATGTTGAGTCACCACCTTCTTTCTTTATGCACCATTAAGAGAGCTTAGTTGTCATTCTTAGTGTGATATGCATTGTCCCAAAGTTCATTGATTGACTCATATTGTTGGTTTCACTTGTTCTTAAATTATTTGTATCTAGTCGCCCTCTTAAACTTTGAGGTGTCCTATGCATTTATGTTTTGCTCTCTTTGAAGGACAAGCTGAAAACCTTTTGTATGTTTTTTCTTATGATTTGAACACACGTTTGACTTTCACTGTTTCATTATCATGATCTTTTGTTTGTGTTCATTTGTATGTTTACAACATGGTTGCTAAGTTCTTATTGTCATGATTATATCTTCATGCCCATGTTTTAAGTTCTTATGATCCCAGCTCACAATGCTTACATATATGATCAAGATTGTGTAGGTGCATGTCACCTCAAAAATTATTCTTTTGTTATCACTTACCTACTCGAGGACGAGCAGGAGTTAAGCTTGGGGATGCTTGATACGTCTCAAACGTATCTATAATTTTTGATGCTCCATGCTTGTTTTTACACCATTTGCCTATTGTTTCGTTACACTTAGTGGCACTTTTATGCATTTTCCGGAACTAACCTATTAACAAGCGCCACAGTGCCAGTTTCCTGTTTTCTGCTGTTTTCTGCTGTATCACTTCTGAAACACAAAAACAGCAGAAAACAGGAAACTGGCACTGTGGCGCTTGTTAATAGGTTAGTTCCGGAAAATGCATAAAAGTGCCACTAAGTGTAACGAAACAATAGGCAAATGGTGTAAAAACAAGCACGGAGCAACAAAAATTATAGATACGTTTGAGACGTATCAAGCATCACCAAGCTTAACTCCTCCTCGTCCTCGAGTAGGTAAGTGACGAGGTTCTACCCCGGCAATGCCCATGTTTCGGGGCTTTCGATTCATGAGAGGAGAGAGTGGGATCCGGCGAACTCGACGGCGGTCGATAAACGACGAGGGGCACACGAAGTTTTACCCAGGTTCGGCCCCCCGGAGGGTAAAGACCTACATCCTGCTTGTCTGATCTTGTATTGCTTGTATAGTTGGAGGTGTTACAATGGTGCGCAGATGCAATCTGGTGGAGGTGGAAGGAGATGGCGTGGCTAGCCTATGCGTGTTCGCTTGTCTATGCGAGATTGTATTATGGCCTATGCGAATTAGGTTGTCTAGGGGGCGCCCTTGGTGGCCTTATATATGCAGCCAGTTAGGGTTTACAGGTAGTTTTTGCCTTCTACTCCAAGTCGAAGTGCTGGGCCTTGCGGGCTTCATGTATCCTTCGAGCGGGCTTCTTCCTTGGCAGGAACCGGGTAGGCAAATATCGAGGACCGAGGGGTCATACCCTCGTCAGTAGCCCCCGAGTGCCTGGGATAGTCGAAGACTATGGCAGGGACTCTAATCCGAGATTCTCCTTGACGTCGTAGTCATGTATGTCGCGTGTGAGGGCACCAAATAAAGCTCTTGCACGTCGTGTTCGGTGGAGTCGCACGGTGGCCGAATCATGGTGATGATGTTGTCGAAGGCTTGCTGTAGGCGATGTCATTGTCGAATGCTTGCTGTAGGCGATGTCATGGTCGAATGCTTGCTGTAGGCGATGTCGATGGCGAACTCGAAGATCATGTCGGCGGCGGCGTCGAAGACCATGTCGGCGGCGGCATCGAAGACCATGTCGTCAGCGGCGTCGAAGACCATGTCAGCGGAGTCGAAGACCATGTCAATGCGTATTGTCAACGCCGGGATGGATGGATGCCAATTCGAGGCGCAGCCCCCAAGCGTGTGGCCAATGCCGAGTGCTAAAGGAGTGAATGCTAAGGTTAGCATGTAAGCGTAGCCCCCGAGCGTTGCTAGCATCGGGTTGTAAGGCGCAGCCCCCGAGCGTGTTGCCAACGCCGAACGAATAGATGTTAATTCGAGTAGTACTCATTCCGAGCCTCGAAAAATGTTTAGCTTGGTTTGCAGAGGGATGCGCATAACCGGCCTGAGACTCACGCCGGGTCTCAGTTAATTGCATAGCCGCAAAGACATTCGGTTAGCTTACTCAGATTCAAGTCCCCCGACTCGAACCCGCGTGGGCTGGCGCTACCCCGACCCGAGCCGCGTTGGACTTACCAGGTCGAAGCCCAGTTCATTGTGAGGCACCCGATGCGTCCATCGGTGCAAACTTCATACCGTAGGTATGGAAAATTTCCGGCAGAGCGCGTTTGATACGAATACCGGGCCATCGGGTGTTGCAAACCGTGGACTTACCTTCGTATTTGACATACGGCATCCGAACTGGTATATTGCCACCAAGATTCGGGCATGTTGAATGAGGAGCGTTGATAGCCCGAAAGAGAGGTTCGAAAGGGCATCAGCCCGTATTCGAACAAAATGAGGGCACCAGCGGCATGGAGATGCGTTTCGAGGGTTCGGACATCCCAACCCGAATAGTGTAGAGGCGCTGCCGGCTCGAAGAAAGAGATTCGAGGGACTGAAGCCCGAACTCAAATGTTTCGAAGGCACTGCTGGCCTGGAAAATTGCACCCGAATCTTTCGAAAGCACTGCCGGCTCGAAGAAAGGGTTCTAAGGGACCGAAGCCCATGCTCAAGTAGTTCAGAGGCACTGCTGGCCCACAGAAAATAACTCGAGGGACCGAAGCCCGCAGTCGAATAACGTAGAGGCGCTGCTGGCCTAGAGAGAATAATTCGAGGGACCAAAGCCCGCACTCGAATAACATAGAGGCGCTGCTGGCCGAAGAGAATAATTCGAGGGACCGAAGCCCGCACTCGAATAACGCAGAGGCGCTGCTGGCCTAGAGAGAATAATTCGAGGGACCAAAGCCCGCACTCGAATAACATAGAGGCGCTGCTGGCCTAGAGAGAATAATTCGAGGGACCAAAGCCCGCACTCGAATAACATAGAGGCGCTGCTGGCCGAAGAGAATAATTCGAGGGACCGAAGCCCGCACTCGAATAACGCAGAGGCACTGCTGGCCCGAAGAAAGCGATTCGAGGGACAAGAACGCCCGCACTCGAATAATATAAGTAGTACGCTTCGAGGGGCAAAATAGCCCGCACTCAAAGAATATGCAAACGATGTTGTCGATTGACAGATGTTATCTCCCCCAGTAGCCCCCGAGGGTGAGTCGAAGTGCTCGCACTTGGGCTTGCCCTCAAAATTTTAGCTATTTGTTGTCGATTGCCATAGCCCTTTGTCAAAACTCCAGAGTATGAGTAAATGCATATCTTTAAGGCGAAGCTCCCGAGTATCGGGTGATGCAAAAGTAAATAATAATTGACTCTTGGTAGAGGAAAACTTAGCTTTATCGGGTGCGACGTGGTCGAGGTTGATGCAGATGTGGTCGATGACGGGGTCGAAGATCGTGGTGATAAAGGGTCGAATATCACGGCGATGCAGGGGTCGAATTTCTTGCAGTGTCGAATTTCTTCATGATGCTGGGGTCGAATTTCTTGCAATATCAAATTTCTTCATGATGCTGGGGTCGAATTTCTTGCAATATCAAATTTCTTCATAATGCAGGGTCAAATTTCTTCATAATGCAGGGTCGAATTTCTTGACAATGGTCTCGAAGGTCATGGCGGTGAACTCGAAGATCTTGATGGCGAAGTCGAAGATCTTCAGCGTGAGCTTCCGCACACAGAGGTGAGGCGATGACGTGCCCCTGAGCGGTGCTGAATGTGCAAGTGCGCGACGGTGAGTCCCCGGGCGTGGCAAGCTGCAGTCGACGCGGACCAGGCGCAGCGGAGTCGATGTGGATGTAGTCTGTGCGGACGAAGGCGCTGCGGAGCCGTCAAAGTTTAGCCGGAAGAAATCGACGATGTTGAGGATTGTGCTCGATGCGGCAGACCGAAATCGACGCGACGGAGGATTGCACTACACGGTGGACCGGAGTCGAGGCAGCGTGCTTGGTCGGATGATGTTGCGACGAGCTTGACCAGAAACGGAGTTGCACGAAGAATCGATGCATGCAATCAGCATCCTTGCCGCAAAATTTATGCATGAAAGAGCAGATGAAGACATAGCTTGAGTGGCCAAAAGATCCATGCAGCTAATGGATGCACCTTGCCGCAAAATCAATGCGCGTAGATGTATCTGAAGCACGACGTAGCTTGTTTTCTTCTCCCACGAGCTTTGATCGATTTCTTGAATGTTTGATTGATATTGTTTCTTGAAGGCGCTCGGAGCATGGCTCCTGCCTCGGGTCTCGATTCACGGTGCTTCGATACTAAGCTGAATTTTTCGAACTTGCCCATACTGAAACCGGTGTAGCCTATGTCGGAGAGCTGGATACTGAATTCTGATTGGATCTTGTGCTTCCTGCAATGACGCAGTCGCAAGACGTACCTCGCGCGGACTGCGGAGGACATGACCGCCGCAGCGGACCTCACACCGGCGACTTCGGCGACCGGCGCTGCCGTAACAGAGTTAACGAATGGCGACGATATAGCCATAGTTTTGGGTTGATCTAGGACTGGGTGGAGTCTTCTCTGGATGTGCTGATGACGCCATAACTCCACGCCATGCAAATCGCGAGCTGGAGGTTGAACAGTTTCCAGGACTTTAACGGAGATCGATCCGACCCGATTTCGATCGATTCCATGGAAATTGCTGCCGCTTGCTGCCGGTCTCAATGAGATAATTTTGTGGTTGTAAACGGAAACAACCTGCTGCCTGCAACGGGCATGCACGAAAGAGTTGATCTCGTAACTTGAAGATGATTGCCGGGTTCTGACAACTTTGTCTGCCTTTTAGGGAATTGAAATTAGCTGTGACGAAGACGTTGCGCCTCCTGTAGATGATTTGACGGATCTGGTGACCGGCGCTCATGGAAACCATCGACAACTTCAACTCTTGTTTCTTGCAGATCGATTTTTGTGCCGCGATGAGGCCGTGTTGCGACGGGTTGATTTTGTACTCCGTCTCGGTAATTCGGCGGTTTCATGGGATCGCTGAGGGACATGTTCTCCCGAATCTCTTGTTCCATGAACGCTTAGCAGCGAAGTCGCTCGTCGTTGAAGCCGTGCGACGCAGTCGAAATTAGATGCGACGGAACTGTACGTTGATGGCGAAGACGAGCTAGACCAGATGCGATCTGGATATTGTCGAAGGTGATGAAGGAGCCGGCGAGCCCGTAGATCCAGATCCCGTCGTCCCCACGGTCGGCGCCAATTCACGAGGTTCTACCCCGGCAATGCCCATGTTTCGGGGCTTTCGATTCATGAGAGGAGAGAGTGGGATCCGGCGAACTCGACGGCGGTTGATAAACGACGAGGGGCACACGAAGTTTTACCCAGGTTCGGCCCCCCGGAGGGTAAAGACCTACATCCTGCTTGTCTGATCTTGTATTGCTTCTATAGTTGGAGGTGTTACAATGGTGCGCAGATGCAATCTGGTGGAGGTGGAAGGAGATGGCATGGCTAGCCTATGCGTGTTCGCTTGTCTATGCGAGATTGTATTATGGCCTATGCGAATTAGGTTGTCTAGGGGGCGCCCTTGGTGGCCTTATATATGCAGCCAGTTAGGGTTTACAGGTAGTTTTTGCCTTCTACTCCAAGTCGAAGTGCTGGGCCTTGCGGGCTTCATGTATCCTTCGAGCGGGCTTCTTCCTTGGCAGGAACCGGGTAGGCAAATATCGAGGACCGAGGGGTCATACCCTCGTCAGTAGCCCCCGAGTGCCTGGGATAGTCGAAGACTATGGCAGGGACTCTAATCCGAGATTCTCCTTGACGTCGTAGTCATGTATGTCGCGTGTGAGGGCACCAAATAAAGCTCTTGCACGTCGTGGTCGGTGGAGTCGCACGGTGGCCGAATCATGGTGATGATGTTGTCGAAGGCTTGCTGTAGGCGATGTCATTGTCGAATGCTTGCTGTAGGCGATGTCATGGTCGAATGCTTGCTGTAGGCGATGTCGATGGCGAACTCAAAGATCATGTCGGCGGCGGCGTCGAAGACCATGTCGGCGGCGGCATCGAAGACCATGTCGTCAGCGGCGTCGAAGACCATGTCAGCGGCGTCGAAGACCATGTCAGCGGAGTCGAAGACCATGTCAATGCGTATTGTCAACGCCGGGATGGATGGATGCCAATTCGAGGCGCAGCCCCCAAGCGTGTGGCCAACGCCGAGTGCTAAAGGAGTGAATGCTAAGGTTAGCATGTAAGCGTAGCCCCCGAGCGTTGCTAGCATCGGGTTGTAAGGCGCAGCCCCCGAGCGTGTTGCCAACGCCGAACGAATAGATGTTAATTCGAGTAGTACTCATTCCGAGCCTCGAAAAATGTTTAGCTTGGTTTGCAGAGGGATGCGCATAACCGGCCTGAGACTCACGCCGGGTCTCAGTTAATTGCATAGCCGCAAAGACATTCGGTTAGCTTACTCAGATTCAAGTCCCCCGACTCGAACCCGCGTGGGCTGGCGCTACCCCGACCCGAGCCGCGTTGGACTTACCAGGTCGAAGCCCAGTTCATTGTGAGGCACCCGATGCGTCCATCGGTGCAAACTTCATACCGTAGGTATGGAAAATTTCTGGCAGAGCGCGTTTGATACGAATACCGGGCCATCGGGTGTTGCAAACCGTGGACTTACCTTCGTATTTGACATACGGCATCCGAACTGGTATATTGCCACCAAGATTCGGGCATGTTGAATGAGGAGCGTTGATAGCCCGAAAGAGAGGTTCGAAAGGGCATCAGCCCGTATTCGAACAAAATGAGGGCACCAGCGGCATGGAGATGCGTTTCGAGGGTTCGGACATCCCAACCCGAATAGTGTAGAGGCGCTGCCGGCTCGAAGAAAGAGATTCGAGGGACTGAAGCCCGAACTCAAATGTTTCGAAGGCACTGCTGGCCTGGAAAATTGCACCCGAATCTTTCGAAAGCACTGCCGGCTCGAAGAAAGGGTTCTAAGGGACCGAAGCCCATGCTCAAGTAGTTCAGAGGCACTGCTGGCCCACAGAAAATAACTCGAGGGACCGAAGCCCGCAGTCGAATAACGTAGAGGCGCTGCTGGCCTAGAGAGAATAATTCGAGGGACCAAAGCCCGCACTCGAATAACATAGAGGCGCTGCTGGCCGAGGAGAATAATTCGAGGGACCGAAGCCCGCACTCGAATAACGCAGAGGCGCTGCTGGCCTAGAGAGAATAATTCGAGGGACCAAAGCCCGCACTCGAATAACATAGAGGCGCTGCTGGCCTAGAGAGAATAATTCGAGGGACCAAAGCCCGCACTCGAATAACATAGAGGCGCTGCTGGCCGAAGAGAATAATTCGAGGGACCGAAGCCCGCACTCGAATAACGCAGAGGCACTGCTGGCCCGAAGAAAGCGATTCGAGGGACAAGAACGCCCGCACTCGAATAATATAAGTAGTACGCTTCGAGGGGCAAAATAGCCCGCACTCAAAGAATATGCAAACGATGTTGTCGATTGACAGATGTTATCTCCCCCAGTAGCCCCCGAGGGTGAGTCGAAGTGCTCGCACTTGGGCTTGCCCTCAAAATTTTAGCTATTTGTTGTCGATTGCCATAGCCCTTTGTCAAAACTCCAGAGTATGAGTAAATGCATATCTTTAAGGCGAAGCTCCCGAGTATCGGGTGATGCAAAAGTAAATAATAATTGACTCTTGGTAGAGGAAAACTTAGCTTTATCGGGTGCGACGTGGTCGAGGTTGATGCAGATGTGGTCGATGACGGGGTCGAAGATCGTGGTGATAAAGGGTCGAATATCACGGCGATGCAGGGGTCGAATTTCTTGCAGTGTCGAATTTCTTCATGATGCTGGGGTCGAATTTCTTGCAATATCAAATTTCTTCATGATGCTGGGGTCGAATTTCTTGCAATATCAAATTTCTTCATAATGCAGGGTCAAATTTCTTCATAATGCAGGGTCGAATTTCTTGATAATGGTCTCGAAGGTCATGGCGGTGAACTCGAAGATCTTGATGGCGAAGTCGAAGATCTTCAGCGTGAGCTTCCGCACATAGAGGTGAGGCGATGACGTGCCCCTGAGCGGTGCTGAATGTGCAAGTGCGCGACGGTGAGTCCCCGGGCGTGGCAAGCTGCAGTCGACGCGGACCAGGCGCAGCGGAGTCGATGTGGATGTAGTCTGTGCGGACGAAGGCGCTGCGGAGCCGTCAAAGTTTAGCCGGAAGAAATCGACGATGTTGAGGATTGTGCTCGATGCGGCAGACCGAAATCGACGCGACGGAGGATTGCACTACACGGTGGACCGGAGTCGAGGCAGCGTGCTTGGTCGGATGATGTTGCGACGAGCTTGACCAGAAACGGAGTTGCACGAAGAATCGATGCATGCAATCAGCATCCTTGCCGCAAAATTTATGCATGAAAGAGCAGATGAAGACATAGCTTGAGTGGCCAAAAGATCCATGCAGCTAATGGATGCACCTTGCCGCAAAATCAATGCGCGTAGATGTATCTGAAGCACGACGTAGCTTGTTTTCTTCTCCCACGAGCTTTGATCGATTTCTTGAATGTTTGATTGATATTGTTTCTTGAAGGCGCTCGGAGCATGGCTCCTGCCTCGGGTCTCGATTCACGGTGCTTCGATACTAAGCTGAATTTTTCGAACTTGCCCATACTGAAACCGGTGTAGCCTATGTCGGAGAGCTGGATACTGAATTCTGATTGGATCTTGTGCTTCCTGCAATGACGCAGTCGCAAGACGTACCTCGCGCGGACTGCGGAGGACATGACCGCCGCAGCGGACCTCACACCGGCGACTTCGGCGACCGGCGCTGCCGTAACAGAGTTAACGAATGGCGACGATATAGCCATAGTTTTGGGTTGATCTAGGACTGGGTGGAGTCTTCTCTGGATGTGCTGATGACGCCATAACTCCACGCCATGCAAATCGCGAGCTGGAGGTTGAACAGTTTCCAGGACTTTAACGGAGATCGATCCGACCCGATTTCGATCGATTCCATGGAAATTGCTGCCGCTTGCTGCCGGTCTCAATGAGATAATTTTGTGGTTGTAAACGGAAACAACCTGCTGCCTGCAACGGGCATGCACGAAAGAGTTGATCTCGTAACTTGAAGATGATTGCCGGGTTCTGACAACTTTGTCTGCCTTTTAGGGAATTGAAATTAGCTGTGACGAAGACGTTGCGCCTCCTGTAGATGATTTGACGGATCTGGTGACCGGCGCTCATGGAAACCATCGACAACTTCAACTCTTGTTTCTTGCAGATCGATTTTTGTGCCGCGATGAGGCCGTGTTGCGACGGGTTGATTTTGTACTCCGTCTCGGTAATTCGGCGGTTTCATGGGATCGCTGAGGGACATGTTCTCCCGAATCTCTTGTTCCATGAACGCTTAGCAGCGAAGTCGCTCGTCGTTGAAGCCGTGCGACGCAGTCGAAATTAGATGCGACGGAACTGTACGTTGATGGCGAAGACGAGCTAGACCAGATGCGATCTGGATATTGTCGAAGGTGATGAAGGAGCCGGCGAGCCCGTAGATCCAGATCCCGTCGTCCCCACGGTCGGCGCCAATTCACGAGGTTCTACCCCGGCAATGCCCATGTTTCGGGGCTTTCGATTCATGAGAGGAGAGAGTGGGATCCGGCGAACTCGACGGCGGTTGATAAACGACGAGGGGCACACGAAGTTTTACCCAGGTTCGGCCCCCCGGAGGGTAAAGACCTACATCCTGCTTGTCTGATCTTGTATTGCTTGTATAGTTGGAGGTGTTACAATGGTGCGCAGATGCAATCTGGTGGAGGTGGAAGGAGATGGCATGGCTAGCCTATGCGTGTTCGCTTGTCTATGCGAGATTGTATTATGGCCTATGCGAATTAGGTTGTCTAGGGGGCGCCCTTGGTGGCCTTATATATGCAGCCAGTTAGGGTTTACAGGTAGTTTTTGCCTTCTACTCCAAGTCGAAGTGCTGGGCCTTGCGGGCTTCATGTATCCTTCGAGCGGGCTTCTTCCTTGGCAGGAACCGGGTAGGCAAATATCGAGGACCGAGGGGTCATACCCTCGTCAGTAGCCCCCGAGTGCCTGGGATAGTCGAAGACTATGGCAGGGACTCTAATCCGAGATTCTCCTTGACGTCGTAGTCATGTATGTCGCGTGTGAGGGCACCAAATAAAGCTCTTGCACGTCGTGGTCGGTGGAGTCGCACGGTGGCCGAATCATGGTGATGATGTTGTCGAAGGCTTGCTGTAGGCGATGTCATTGTCGAATGCTTGCTGTAGGCGATGTCATGGTCGAATGCTTGCTGTAGGCGATGTCGATGGCGAACTCAAAGATCATGTCGGCGGCGGCGTCGAAGACCATGTCGGCGGCGGCATCGAAGACCATGTCGTCAGCGGCGTCGAAGACCATGTCAGCGGCGTCGAAGACCATGTCAGCGGAGTCGAAGACCATGTCAATGCGTATTGTCAACGCCGGGATGGATGGATGCCAATTCGAGGCGCAGCCCCCAAGCGTGTGGCCAACGCCGAGTGCTAAAGGAGTGAATGCTAAGGTTAGCATGTAAGCGTAGCCCCCGAGCGTTGCTAGCATCGGGTTGTAAGGCGCAGCCCCCGAGCGTGTTGCCAACGCCGAACGAATAGATGTTAATTCGAGTAGTACTCATTCCGAGCCTCGAAAAATGTTTAGCTTG
The DNA here is from genome assembly GCA_007115705.1 of Dactylis glomerata. NCBI lineage: Eukaryota > Viridiplantae > Streptophyta > Magnoliopsida > Poales > Poaceae > Dactylis > Dactylis glomerata. The sequence continues at coordinate 171,601 of QXEO01000371.1, read as the reverse complement.
GTTTGCAGAGGGATGCGCATAACCGGCCTGAGACTCACGCCGGGTCTCAGTTAATTGCATAGCCGCAAAGACATTCGGTTAGCTTACTCAGATTCAAGTCCCCCGACTCGAACCCGCGTGGGCTGGCGCTACCCCGACCCGAGCCGCGTTGGACTTACCAGGTCGAAGCCCAGTTCATTGTGAGGCACCCGATGCGTCCATCGGTGCAAACTTCATACCGTAGGTATGGAAAATTTCTGGCAGAGCGCGTTTGATACGAATACCGGGCCATCGGGTGTTGCAAACCGTGGACTTACCTTCGTATTTGACATACGGCATCCGAACTGGTATATTGCCACCAAGATTCGGGCATGTTGAATGAGGAGCGTTGATAGCCCGAAAGAGAGGTTCGAAAGGGCATCAGCCCGTATTCGAACAAAATGAGGGCACCAGCGGCATGGAGATGCGTTTCGAGGGTTCGGACATCCCAACCCGAATAGTGTAGAGGCGCTGCCGGCTCGAAGAAAGAGATTCGAGGGACTGAAGCCCGAACTCAAATGTTTCGAAGGCACTGCTGGCCTGGAAAATTGCACCCGAATCTTTCGAAAGCACTGCCGGCTCGAAGAAAGGGTTCTAAAGGACCGAAGCCCATGCTCAAGTAGTTCAGAGGCACTGCTGGCCCACAGAAAATAACTCGAGGGACCGAAGCCCGCAGTCGAATAACGTAGAGGCGCTGCTGGCCTAGAGAGAATAATTCGAGGGACCAAAGCCCGCACTCGAATAACATAGAGGCGCTGCTGGCCGAGGAGAATAATTCGAGGGACCGAAGCCCGCACTCGAATAACGCAGAGGCGCTGCTGGCCTAGAGAGAATAATTCGAGGGACCAAAGCCCGCACTCGAATAACATAGAGGCGCTGCTGGCCTAGAGAGAATAATTCGAGGGACCAAAGCCCGCACTCGAATAACATAGAGGCGCTGCTGGCCGAAGAGAATAATTCGAGGGACCGAAGCCCGCACTCGAATAACGCAGAGGCACTGCTGGCCCGAAGAAAGCGATTCGAGGGACAAGAACGCCCGCACTCGAATAATATAAGTAGTACGCTTCGAGGGGCAAAATAGCCCGCACTCAAAGAATATGCAAACGATGTTGTCGATTGACAGATGTTATCTCCCCCAGTAGCCCCCGAGGGTGAGTCGAAGTGCTCGCACTTGGGCTTGCCCTCAAAATTTTAGCTATTTGTTGTCGATTGCCATAGCCCTTTGTCAAAACTCCAGAGTATGAGTAAATGCATATCTTTAAGGCGAAGCTCCCGAGTATCGGGTGATGCAAAAGTAAATAATAATTGACTCTTGGTAGAGGAAAACTTAGCTTTATCGGGTGCGACGTGGTCGAGGTTGATGCAGATGTGGTCGATGACGGGGTCGAAGATCGTGGTGATAAAGGGTCGAATATCACGGCGATGCAGGGGTCGAATTTCTTGCAGTGTCGAATTTCTTCATGATGCTGGGGTCGAATTTCTTGCAATATCAAATTTCTTCATGATGCTGGGGTCGAATTTCTTGCAATATCAAATTTCTTCATAATGCAGGGTCAAATTTCTTCATAATGCAGGGTCGAATTTCTTGACAATGGTCTCGAAGGTCATGGCGGTGAACTCGAAGATCTTGATGGCGAAGTCGAAGATCTTCAGCGTGAGCTTCCGCACATAGAGGTGAGGCGATGACGTGCCCCTGAGCGGTGCTGAATGTGCAAGTGCGCGACGGTGAGTCCCCGGGCGTGGCAAGCTGCAGTCGACGCGGACCAGGCGCAGCGGAGTCGACGTGGATGTAGTCTGTGCGGACGAAGGCGCTGCGGAGCCGTCAAAGTTTAGCCGGAAGAAATCGACGATGTTGAGGATTGTGCTCGATGCGGCAGACCGAAATCGACGCGACGGAGGATTGCACTACACGGTGGACCGGAGTCGAGGCAGCGTGCTTGGTCGGATGATGTTGCGACGAGCTTGACCAGAAATGGAGTTGCACGAAGAATCGATGCATGCAATCAGCATCCTTGCCGCAAAATTTATGCATGAAAGAGCAGATGAAGACATAGCTTGAGTGGCCAAAAGATCCATGCAGCTAATGGATGCACCTTGCCGCAAAATCAATGCGCGTAGATGTATCTGAAGCACGACGTAGCTTGTTTTCTTCTCCCACGAGCTTTGATCGATTTCTTGAATGTTTGATTGATATTGTTTCTTGAAGGCGCTCGGAGCATGGCTCCTGCCTCGGGTCTCGATTCACGGTGCTTCGATACTAAGCTGAATTTTTCGAACTTGCCCATACTGAAACCGGTGTAGCCTATGTCGGAGAGCTGGATACTGAATTCTGATTGGATCTTGTGCTTCCTGCAATGACGCAGTCGCAAGACGTACCTCGCGCGGACTGCGGAGGACATGACCGCCGCAGCGGACCTCACACCGGCGACTTCGGCGACCGGCGCTGCCGTAACAGAGTTAACGAATGGCGACGATATAGCCATAGTTTTGGGTTGATCTAGGACTGGGTGGAGTCTTCTCTGGATGTGCTGATGACGCCATAACTCCACGCCATGCAAAACGCGAGTTGGAGGTTGAACAGTTTCCAGGACTTTAACGGAGATCGATCCGACCCGATTTCGATCGATTCCATGGAAATTGCTGCCGCTTGCTGCCGGTCTCAATGAGATAATTTTGTGGTTGTAAACGGAAACAACCTGCTGCCTGCAACGGGCATGCACGAAAGAGTTGATCTCGTAACTTGAAGATGATTGCCGGGTTCTGACAACTCTGTCTGCCTTTTAGGGAATTGAAATTAGCTGTGACGAAGACGTTGCGCCTCCTGTAGATGATTTGACGGATCTGGTGACCGGCGCTCATGGAAACCGTCGACAACTTCAACTCTTGTTTCTTGCAGATCGATTTTTGTGCCGCGATGAGGCCGTGTTGCGACGGGTTGATTTTGTACTCCGTCTCGGTAATTCGGCGGTTTCATGGGATCGCTGAGGGACATGTTCTCCCGAATCTCTTGTTCCATGAACGCTTAGCAGCGAAGTCGCTCGTCGTTGAAGCCGTGCGACGCAGTCGAAATTAGATGCGACGGAACTGTACGTTGATGGCGAAGACGAGCTAGACCAGATGCGAACTGGATATTGTCGAAGGTGATGAAGGAGCCAGCGAGCCCGTAGATCCAGATCCCGTCGTCCCCACGGTCGGCGCCAATTCACGAGGTTCTACCCCGGCAATGCCCATGTTTCGGGGCTTTCGATTCATGAGAGGAGAGAGTGGGATCCGGCGAACTCGACGGCGGTCGATAAACGACGAGGGGCACACGAAGTTTTACCCAGGTTCGGCCCCCCGGAGGGTAAAGACCTACATCCTGCTTGTCTGATCTTGTATTGCTTGTATAGTTGGAGGTGTTACAATGGTGCGCAGATGCAATCTGGTGGAGGTGGAAGGAGATGGCGTGGCTAGCCTATGCGTGTTCGCTTGTCTATGCGAGATTGTATTATGGCCTATGCGAATTAGGTTGTCTAGGGGGCGCCCTTGGTGGCCTTATATATGCAGCCAGTTAGGGTTTACAGGTAGTTTTTGCCTTCTACTCCAAGTCGAAGTGCTGGGCCTTGCGGGCTTCATGTATCCTTCGAGCGGGCTTCTTCCTTGGCAGGAACCGGGTAGGCAAATATCGAGGACCGAGGGGTCATACCCTCGTCAGTAAGTGATAACAAAAGAATAATTTTTGAGGTGACATGCACCTACACAATCTTGATCATATATGTAAGCATTTGTGAGCTGGGATCATAAGAACTTAAAACATGGGCATGAAGATATAATCATGACAATAAGAACTTAGCAACCATGTTGTAAACATGCAAATGAACACAAACAAAAGATCATGATAATGAAACAATGAAAGTCAAACGTGTGTTCAAATCATAAGGAAAAACATACAAAAGGTTTTCAGCTTGTCCTTCAAAGAGAGCAAAACATAAATGCATAGGACACCTCAAAGTTTAAGAGGGCGACTAGATACAAATAATTTAAGAACAAGTGAAACCAATCATCATGAATCAATCAATGAACTTTGGGACAATGCATATCACACTAAGAATGACAACTATGCTCTCTTAATGGTGCATAAAGGAAGAAGGTGGTGACTCAACATAAAAGTAAAAGAAAGGCCCTTCGCAGAGGGAAGCAGTGATTGCAAGTTTTATAACCTTCAAAAATTATGGTACTTACCGGCTTTGAGCTCTCATTGCCCCCATCATAAGCATCTTGAATGGTTAAAGTTAATGCGAGAACAATTATGATGCATATGCTTGACAAATCATAAGTTGAAAACCTCGTGCCCCGTGAATACGAGTACCCAAACCTCATGCTACTTTACTTAGAGTCCCAAGCAAGGCTCTTGTCATTGTAAGTATATGCGTATCATTGAGAACCGCCAATGGGGTACCTCCGTGCCCGATGACATGGAACAAGCCCACACCAAAATGACAGGACAAGCAGACAATGAACACCTCGACATCTCTTTTATTTGCCTTTTGTTTAGCTTTTTATTGTGAGATGTGTCATCGAATGTTCACCATGGGTATGCTGCAAATTTCCACCATGAATTATGCATGGCTTAGATTGGCGGCCCGGCGTTTCCCTAACACATATACAAACTCCATGATCCTCACAAGATTCCCAATTCATTTCACACCGCGGGCATCCATAAACAAAATATCACGATATCAACTCAATTAAGATGTGCAATGTTGAAAGCTTGCCCCATGACAGCATGGCTGGGCTAGAATCCAACTTACAACTTGCAAGCATAACAACTCAACATAAGAGACCACAATGTCAAATTTTTAAGAACAGGAAAAAGTAAAGTGTGCCTTCCGGTTCGTGAGAGCTTTACTGACCGAATTTCGCATAACACTGGTAAGAGTTTAATTTGAAGAGAAAATAAAAGCAAGTCAAATTTACTTGGAATAGCAAATTGCTAGTAGGTATGTATGGTGGACACTTTGGAAAACTTTGGCTTTTAGGAGTTGGATGCACGAGTAGAGCTCATACTCAGTACAAGGCGAGGGCTTGCAAAGCGACAAAGCGACATTAAAAGAAGCATAAGATGGCATCAAAAGTCAAAAACTAAATGATCATGAAGGCTATTGGCGACTTTGTAAGAGTCTAACATGTGTGAGCATGCGCCAAGTCAACCCAAATAAAGCATCAAGGAGAAAACCAAAATAATGCTTCCATACAATAAAAACAACGCATGATTTTTTCAAAGGCTCGTTAAGCAATCTCAGTTATTTGAGACAAGTCATGCTACAGCAAAACCACTAAGCATACTATCAAAAAGACATCAAGCATAACATGAAAAAGCCTAAGCCGCAGTCTACACAAGCTCCTTCTTGTACCACTATTTTGCACAAAGCTTTTTCTCTTTTCCAACACCATTTGAAATTTTTATAAACACCTCTTTTGATGAAAACCAATAAAGATCAGAGGCAAAAATACACCTTGATGAAAAGATATGACAAGGTCTGAATGCAAATCAAGGCAAAAACGAAAACCAAAAGCAGTAGCAGAAAAAGTAGAACACTCGATGAACGATAAGAGTGAAAAACTGAGTGTTCTTGGCAAATGAAAACGAGTACATCTCCTCCAAAGGAAATTTGTTGGGGTCCAACCATTTATTGCAGAAAACAAACAACCTAAACCAACTAAGAAAACTAAAATAACTGACGCTCCAAGAAAAACACATAGTGCATGAAGCAATAAAAATATAGTGTTTTGAAAGGTGACCTGATTTTTGCCGATGAAGAAGGGGTGCCTCGGGGGCATCCCCAAGCTTTGACGCTTGTACTTCTTGGATATTTCTTGGGGTGATGCATGGGCATCCCCAAGCTTGAGCTTTTGTCCATTTTTCAACTCATCTCATCATTCTCCAATCCCTACACTTAAAAACTTCCTTCATACAAAACTAAACACAATTCTATCAGCAACATTAGTGCAAGCATAACATATAATCAACCCTCTATTTGCTTCAGGTTTCAACTCAAAACCACCACATATATAGCACATACTACTGTAGCAACCTCCCCAAAAGTTCCGTGATCAAAAGAACTCAAAAGAAAGCGATAAAGTGGTAAACACAAATATTGGCAGAAATCTGTCAAAACTGAACAGCTGACAAAGGTCGAATTTTTGAGGGATTTTCTGTTGCTCAAATCAAAAAGTGTTCAACTAACAAAAGTTTGGATATAACCTGGGGCATATGCACAAGAAATCGCAGGTCCAAAAGATAAACAGAGAATTTATACAAATTTTTACAGTGCAGCACCGAAAACAGTTTCAGGACAGCAACATCCCCAAATCTTTACCTCACTCAAATTAGAGGTTTCTCTTGGCACAAAAACGAAATAAACAAGATAAGGAGCGGTCATTACAGTAGTAATGACTTCCAAGACTCAAATAAAAGAAAAAGTACTGAAAAGAAAACATTGGGTTATCTCCCAAGAGTGCTTTTCTTTAACGCCTTTGAGCTAGGCGCAGAAAATTGCGAATCAAGTAATTTCAGCAGAAGCATTAAGATCAACAGCAGAGGTCTTGTCAATAAGGCATTGTATTTCATCCACATAAGTTTTAGAAGACCCTTTGTGATCATGCTTTGGTACACTATTCTCATCAAAAAGATTTTCAGGACAAATCCAGTCAAAATTATTTTCGAAAGCTTCATTCAATCCCAAAAGCTTGCAAGGTATAGGTATGTCGGCCCCTTCATCATTTGTACTAATAACCGTTATAGGTGAACCGAGTTTATTAAAACGTTTAAGAACCTTCCTAGCTTCAATAACGACATCCTTAAATTCTAGGCGCAAAGTTTCCAAGATAAAAGCTTTCTTTTCGGGATCCTCAATTTCATGAAGCTTAAGGAACATGTATTGCATAAAAGGATTAAGACTAGCAAACCTAGTTTCCAACATGTCAATTAAATAAACAGAAGCAACTTTGATACTAGGAGCAAGCTCATCCCAAGACTTTTCCTTAACTTCCTTATGCATACTAATGTGATTAAAGAACTCCTCAATGATTACTTTTGCCAATAATCGAACCACTACCTACTGAGAGGTCCTCCAGAACGAACTTAGGGAACAGCATGATAAACTAAAGTAAAGAAATAACAACTACCAAGGATTCTAATTTTTTTGGGTTTTTGATATAAAAATGATGCAGGTAAAATAAATAAAGTAAAGCAAAACAATAACAAAGTAAAGGATGTGTGTGCGAAAAACTCCCCTCGCAGAAGTCTTCTCTTCCTCCCAGGCAACGGCGCCAGAAAAGAAGCTGCTACTTGGTGATGGCGCCAGAAAAGAGGCTGCTGGCGTGTAGTTGTAAGTCCTTGTGCGTGGTGAATGACCAGCCCGTTGGGAACCCTAAGAGGAAGGTATGATGAGTGCAGCGGCTAGTTTTCCCTCAGTTAAGATACCAAGGTTTATCGATCAGGAGAGGAGAGACGGCGACGACTGAAGGTGATGTGGAACCTGCACACACACAACAAATACTTTGCTCCCAACTTACGATGAGGTTGTCAATCTCACCGGTTTGCTTGAAACAAAGATTATGAGCGTATCGAGTGGAAAACAATATAGTATGCGAGTAAAGTAAACAGTGCGAGTAAAATAAACAGGTGATAGCAATATGATGTAAATAGGACCGGGGTCCACAGTTCACTAGTGGTGTCTCTCCATAGATAAAATAGCACATGCTGGGTAAACAAATTACAGTTGGGCAACTGATAGAATAAAGATAAACGTGATATGTCAAGAAGATCACTATGAGATTTACTCTGGGCATTACAACAAAATACATAGACCGCCATCCAACTGCATCTATGACTAATAATCCACTCCCGGGGATATCAATCCGAACACCCCAATAGTATTAAGTTGCGAACAACAGATAATTGCATTAAGCAAAGTGTGTAATGTAAACAAAGCATATGCCCTTGAGCATATGAATGTTGTTTTCTCCCTAGTAGCAACAGCACATCTACCACCTTAGAGGTTTCTGTCACTCCCCCAGGTGAAATAGAGGCATGAACCCACTATCGAGCATAAATACCCCCTCTTGGAGTCACTAGCAACTACTCGGCCAAGATAGCTACTAACAACGGAGAGCATGCAAGATCATAAACAACATAGAGATAACAAAAGATAATATTCAGTACAACAACTTAATCATAAACACCAATATTCATCGGATCCCAACAAACCAAACATGTAGAATTACATAACGGTGATCTCAATCATGTAGGGCAGCTCATGAGATCTAAACATGAAGCACATGGTGGAGGAGACAACCATCTAGCTACTGCTATGGACCCATAGTCTAAGGTAGACTACTCACTCATCGCTCCGGAGGCAAGCATGGCGATGAAGAAGACCTCCGGTGGCGATTTCCCTCTCCGGCAGGGTGCCGGGAAGAGCTTCTGGACCCTCCCGATCTTCGGGTCGATGGTGGCAGCGGATCGCGATGTGTTCTAGAAATCTGATCGGGTACTTAGGTTTTTTCCGTCGGGGGGTCTTTATAGGCGAAGGGACGATGTCAGAGGTGGAGCCAGGCTCCCACACACATGGGTGGCGCGGCCAGGGGCCTGGCCGCGCCAGCCCTATGTGTGGGGCCCTGGTGGCCCCTCTCCGTCTCTCCTTCGGATCTCTGGAAGCTTCCGGGAAAAATAAGATTTTAGGAACTTGTTTCGTCCAATTCCGAGAATATTTCCTGTGTATCACTTCTGAAACACAAAAATAGCAGAAAACAGGAAACTGGCACTGTGGCGCTTGTTAATAGGTTAGTTCTGGAAAATGCATAAAAGCGCCACTAAGTGTAACGAAACAATAGGCAAATGGTGTAAAAACAAGCATGGAGCATCAAAAATTATAGATACGTTTGAGACGTATCAATGTGCAACTATAATTTTATTTTATATTGTTTACCTAACTAGTTATAAATGAATCTGTATGCTATTCTTCATCTTGTGATAGATAGATGACCTTGTTGGATGAAGGTAATGTATTTGTTTTCAACATCATGTAAAAGTTCTGAAGGCAATACTCTATTGCTAATTAATCTTAGTTTGTCGAGTTTTGTTTTACTAAGGGAGTATTTGTGAGATTTGTTGCATCATCTCTATGCTAGGACCTAATGTCCAAATAAATGTTTATCTTGCACTACATGAAGTTTCATCGCATGTAACTTGTTAGGTGAAGCTAAATTTGTGCCACCATATTTATGAGAGTGGGGTCAACTGAAACCATGATACTCGTCCTGTTTCCACATGAGAATCACATGTTTCTTTACGTTGCATGCTCTCTTATTTTTAGTTATATTTAATACTGAAATACAAAAATATCTTGCATTAGTTTTTATTATATTTGCATTGGTATTTTTTTAAACTAAAACATCATGTGTGTCTGACAAACAACAAAGTGGAGTTGGGGACACAATACTTATACTTTATTATTTTAGATTGTTGGGAGAGGAAAAGGAAGGAAACCACATATTCCATGAGAGCTCGATATAAATCATCGAGTCACCCTTGTGGGAAAAACTATATTTCCTGCATCACTCTATGCTTAGAGGCCTAAGGAGTTGGTATACACATGTAGTTTTGTTGCCATCACATGTCATGAGCACCATAATTATTTGTCATTCTGCATAAAGTAACGCTCCTCTACAAATTGTAAAAACTGTGCCTTGTCACTCCAAGTATTGGCTGGAAATGCAGACGCCGTAGGAATACAGACCATCAGGGACTCCAATAGAATGTGATAAAGGGATCATAGTGCTTCACATAAAATTGTACACTCTTATCTTAAAAATGCTTTATGTTTAGAACACCTATCGATAGTGCATTAAACACCATCTCATATTAATTCCTTGACTTGTTGAGTACCCCCGTGTACTCATCTCTTTTACAATTTAGGTTGTGAGTCAACTTCAGGTGAAGAAGTGGTCTGTTTAGAGGTCAAAGGAGAAGTCATCCAAGAGAAGACTCTAGCAAAGAATGAGGATGGCGGGGATTAGTACGTCGAGTACCATCACGAGGACAGTGATGTCTAGAGTTAAGTAAGGATGCAAGAAGAGATTGTAGATTATGACTTTTCTGTACCAAATAGAAACAGTTTTAAATTCACCGTACTCTAGGGAATTTGGTTTGTAAGACTTTATGTTGGCACTTCAATTTTAGTTTTTACTAGTTTATATAAGTTTAAATAATGGACTGCGGCAATTCTACTATTATGCATGCTATTGTTGTGCCACTTTGTTCACTATGTTGATGTTGAGAAGATACTTTATCTTGAATGTGTAGAAGACCAACATAATACTAGAAAGGGTAATATGTTGGTTGACCGAAGAAGCTCGAGAATCTACTTTAAGATTGACTTCGAGAAGGCATATGACCCATTAAATAAGGATTGCCTTCGTGTCTTTCTGCTTAGGAAAGGCTTTGAGCCATAAGTGGTGCATAGATTGATGCAGTTGAATTTCCATAAATAGTATTAGTACGATCACTTTGGATAAGCTAACTCATCTATTCACACTTACATGTACATTTGTATTTTCGAACCGTAAGTAGTATTAATACTAAAATTTTATACTTCTCTATAATTATCAAAATACAATCTTAACTAGCATAATTTTCTTCCCTTAGTTGATAAATACTAATCATGACATTATTTCTTAGGTCGTTGTATCGTCTGGCCTTAAGGAGAATATACTTGTGCTCTGATAAATATAAATCATATTTCGCAACCTAAGTTCCTTTTTGCAGGCATATCCCCTAAAAATATCTTTATACAAATAATTTGAAGTTTAACGGAATAAAATTGAACAAAATTCGTGTGTACACCTAAGTTCTTCAAACTATTATAAATTGTAATGCATATATATCTATGTGTGTGTTCTGACATCTCCTTTATAATATCTTAATAGACATCTCCAAAGTACACATTCTAAAGATTATCTTGATTTCAGCTTGTAGTGAAGACTGCATGCAAGCAAACGAAATTTCTGGAATGTATAGGACCCCAAAGTGCAAAGAAACACGAACATACTATTACATTTTGTGCAACATTCTGTTTTATGAAATTTGTAGATTCATTTAAGTGGCAATACCTTCCTACAAGCTATGTCCGGTAAGCAGCCAGAAAAAATATTCACTGATCCATGCGGTGCCATTATAAAGGTCATTGGAGAGGTATTACTGCACATGAGATCTTGTATTTGTTTATGGCAATTTACCAAATGCCTCTAAGCACCTGAGTCAAGTAATGAACGACCATCATGGTATCTTGAAGAATTCAATAGATGTGTGTATAAATAATTAAAGGTTAGATCAATGGCACAATTTTAGAACTTCAATGTGACATCCATTCAGTTCAAAAAATATTGAACCATACTCTTTTTCAATAAATTACTTTGGAGATTTCTTGCCCCCTCACTTTCTTATATGAAAATCTTTGGATTTACCTTATGAATTGTTCTATGCCTTATACATATATTACGCATGCATACTCATGATGTTTTCATGGTGATACGTGTACTCATATCATCATTACTGGACCATATTATTCGAGTTTAGGTTATTATTTGCCATGATCTTGAGTTATTTTTCCTCCTTTAGATAATTTACATGATTTTCTTCCAAAGTCACTGCGTTTTGGTATTTAATTCTCAGAGGCAGAAAACCTCTTTCTCATTTTTTGTTGTTCAAGGACCTTACATAGTTCAATTAAATCGAGGAAAATCCCCAACAAGTTTCTATATAAAAAAGACTACTAGCTTTCGAGGCATATGACAAGCCAGGAAGGGCTAGGGAGACCCCATGGCATGGCCCATAGGCATGGACGCGCCATGGAAGCCCCAGCCATCACGAGCGTCCACCATCCTCCTCTTTTTAATGTAACTCTCCGTATCAGAAAAAACGTACGCCACAATTTACGATATTTTTCTAAGGTAGTACTGGAGGCGAAAGTTTTCTTCAGGAGAGGGAAGATTATGCTATCGTGTGGCTTCCCCCAAGGGGAAATTAAATTAATCATTGCACAAACTCCTCCTATGCGGAGGGAGGAGTGTCTCCATCAACATCTTCACTTTCACTGTCATCATCACCGTCAACATCTTCGATATTGATGTCACCCCCCTCACAGTTTATGTAAATTAGAACCTCAGAATAAATTTTCTAGTGCTGTATGCATGATTGCACTAGGCATCGTGATATTATTTTATGGAAAAGTTATACTTTCAAATTGTGAGTAATTCCCCATGTTCCTAAAGGTATATGATGACTTAGCCATGATTTCAAGATAACCTGCTATGAATATTTGGTCAGGTTTTATGCTTTGTGGTGGTTATAATGGTAATATATGAGCGTAAACAATATGTTACTTCACCTTTATTTCCTCGCAGAGCTAAACCTAGTGTGGAAAAGGGGGGGGGGGGGGTTGGCTAGAGATGACAGAAACCACATCTCAATTATTAGAATAGCATAGGGGGTTCTTGATCAGGACCCTAAACATAAATTAGTGATTGTACATTTTATCTTAATAATCGCTGTGATTGCTCACATGTGTGGCCTTAGGATCAATAACTAGAGGGGTTTGATTGCTCATTCTTATTGCTGCACCTATTTTAGGCTCTATCCAGTAGGATAAAACTTAAACTAGTCAACATGTTCATCTAAAAATCTGTGTGCTAAGTTAATCAATGTTGCCCTTGGAAACGTTTGTCTCACATAAGCGTGCTTCAAACTTGTCCTATAGCTTCGTAGAGGATTGAATTTTCACTTAAGAGATCTAGTTACAATTTTACTTTATAGGCGTTTACTTCACTGTATCTTATACAACAAAACACCAAAAACAATTACATATTTTTATTCTTTAATTTTCATGTGTTGTGAACTAATTCCTTCAAATTCTCATGGGTTTGACACTCATTAATTAGAGAATGGTACTATAATTGATCCTCTGTAATTTTGGTTTATCAAGATGGTTTTTGGTAGAGTTGCATAAAAGATGTCTTTACTTTTTTTCTTTTTATATTTTAGTTACTACGGCTGCTGCTCAAGTCACTATTTCTTTGATTTTAAATTTTTTTCATGTGACAAAGGAGGGTGCAAGACCTAGTAAGTCGGATAGTGAGTTCTTTCCTCCTCGTTTTGTGGAAGATAATTTCAGCAAAATCATTTGCATGGTCTTTTTAAGAATATTATATTGACAAACTTATAAGTGAGGTTTCCTCAAGCCAAAAGAACTTCTCTAGATAATTCTTGTGGAGGAAGTTCTACGCATAGTCGATGAAGCATGGAATTTATTGGAGACGATATCTAAGAACACTGATAACTAGGATCAAGATAATGGTAATGAACCATGTTTAAACTTTGAATACTCAGGTGTTGAAAATTTCTTCACTTCTAACTATATTTGATGAAGTGAGTAGAAGGTTGAATCAAGATATTATAATAGAAGTTGCTAAAGCATTTAATGCACATATTTCTCTTCCTAGGGTAGCATTTCTATGGATATGTGGAACCTAAAAAAACTCCCGAGGTGTCACCTATTTGTCATCATCCCGTTGAAGTTGTTGCATCTCTTGGGACTAATGGGTATTTTCTCAATTTTCTATTTTTTTTAAAAGCAGCCTAAAAGGCCTACACGGACCGGACCATTTAGTAACTAGGTCGCCATCGCAAGCCATCAAGCCGGAACTACACGACCCGTCTATGTAAAGGCCTTCACGAACCGTGCTCGGCTAGTCATACATTGGGTAGTTCTGTGAAATCCTGTAAACTCAAGATTTCGAGGGGAATCCCTATCTAATGCTTGTTGCGTCCATTATCGATGCAACACATACATCTCCCATCACAATCTCTTTTAGATGGGTATTTTTGTAGTTTTCTACTGTAATTTTTTAAAAGCAGCCCAAAAGGCCTACACGGCCCACCCATTTGGTAACTGCTCTGCCATCGTAAGCTGTAATGCCGGGACTGCACGACCTATCTATGTAGGGGCCTCTGTAAACAATGCTCGGCCAGCCGTTAACTAGGTCTACCAAATCCCGTAAACCTGAGATTTTGAGGGCAATCCTTATTTAACGCTTGTTGCTAACATTATCGACGCAACGCGTACTCCTCCCATCGCTCTCTCTTTTAATTAAATGAGCTGGCCTAGTAGGAATCCCACGTGTCTCGGTTTCCCAGTTTTAGGAAACAAAAAAAGAAAAGGAAGAGAGAAGAAAGAAAAAAAATAAAAAATATGAACATTTTCAAATTTAAAATCAACGAACAATTATTCAAATATATAATTTTTTAAAAATCTGAATATTTTCTAAATTTGAATAATTTCAAAATCTGGAAACATTTTAATCTGAAATTTTTCGAATCACTTCTTTTTAAATCTGAAACAAATTTTCAACATGGGAACATTTTTTAAAGAAAAACAAAAAACAGGTGAAAGAGAAAGCAAACAAAAAAGAAGAAAAAGCAACAGCAGTTTACCTGGGCTGGCCCATCACACAGCAGTTTCAGGCGTCGTCCCGCGAGGCGACGCTGAGAGCGTCAAATACCGAAATACGGCTCCCCGACAGCTCTCCAGAAATCTCTTCGCTCTTCTCCCTTTCTCCAGAACCAGAACGAACATTCAGAACACAGATCAAAATCAACACCTTCCCATCAATCCCCGACCCATTCGATCCGAATCAGATCGAACCGAGAGACATCCTCAAATCGGGACCAACACGAAAGGCGCGCGCGACGATGTTCTTCTTCTTCGTGGGCGGCGTGGAGCAGGGGGCGGGGCGGGTCCTCAAGGAGGCGGCGGGCCGGTGCCTGCGCTGCGGCGGCGCGGCCGACCTGGTGGAGACCGAGAAGGTGCTGAAGCTCTTCTTCGTCCCGGCGTGGCGGTGGAAGGGCAAGGACCCCGCCTACCTCTGCCGCGAGTGCGGCCTCCTCGCGCCGGGATCCCTCGGCGGCGGCGGCGGCGAGCCGGGCCCGCTCCTCCCCCGCGGGGAGCGGTGCGGCGCCTGCAGCCGCGCCGTCGACCCGCAGTTCCGGTTCTGCCCCTTCTGCGGCTCCGCGCTGTGAAGTGACCGATGCGTTGCCGGCGGCGACCGCCTACTAGAGGTGATTTCTTTTCAGACAGTAGAATTGTACAGGTTGTGTGAAATCTTTGCCTTGTGTAGTGTGTTGATGCAATTGTAATCACAGATCGTTGTAAACGAAATAAAGTAAATTAGTGGCATCGTGTTGGTGCAGAAAATCTGAAAAATCAAACACGCCAAGATTGCAGAACCAAAACACTTCAGAACAGAACCGAAAATCGTTTTACACAACCGGAACAAATTGCAGTTGTGTGGCCTGTGCGATTTACAGTTGAATAAGGGAATCAAGCAAACACAAACGCAAGAACACATTAGATAGTTATGGTAAATGAAGAATCAAGGCTCGATGCCGCACATCCCAGGCCTTTCCCCATATCCCAGGCCATTTCCCGATGATCTATGCTACACTGCTGGTGCGTGTTGTTGAGCGGGAGCAGCAGGAGGGAAGTGCCCGTATCCTTGAGCAGTTGGAGGAGGGTAGTGTCCATATCCTTGACCTGGAGGGGGAGGGTAGTGTCCGTACGGCGCCTGCCCGTACACCGGAGCAACGGGGTGACCCATCGCGATGCCGTCGGGTTTGTGCTCGCCGGCCGACGACGGCCCCGCCACGGCCCCCGGGGCAGCCGCCGCGCGAAGCATGAGGTAGGACTTGATCCCGAGCACGGTTGCGGCGATGCTCAGGAAGGCCGCCCTCCTGAAGACGCCGTCCTTGGCGTAGTAGCAGCCCTCGGAGGCCTCGCGCGTCACGGGGGCGTTCCAGGACACGCCCTGCAGGTAGAATATCTCCGCGAGCACCGCCGCTACCCTGCACACACATACAACACATGCATGGATCCGATTCAATCGGCGATCAGCTCGATCGTTGACTCAAAATTGAAGTTGAAGACTTCGATCTATTGGAGACTCACCATGAGAGGACAGCGAGGACGACGCTAATGGTTCCCCTGGACCCAGGAAATCCGGCGTTCCGAGGCTTGCAGCAGCCGCAGCAGCCGGTGACGCTGGAGACGATGATCTGAGCCACGAGGAGCAGGAGGGCCGCCACTAAACCCAGCGCAAACGCCGGGTTAGCAGGGTAGACGCACTCCGTCCTGAACACCTCGATGTCATATTTCTGCCACAAGTATCCCGAGCGCGCCGGTCAGGATTTAGAGTAGAAAGAAAAGAAACCAGAACTGTACTGTAAGCCTGTAGTTCTGAATGGAGTATTACTTACGGTTAGCTTGGTGCCCTCGGCAATGAAGCCGAGGACGGCGCTTCCGATCCCGAAGAATCCCACCACGACGGACAAGACGAGCACGCTCGTCTCCATTTCAGCCGATGCCTCCTCTTAGTGCTGTGGTTTTGGTCCAAGATGAGATGAGCTCGAGAAGAAGATGATATAAAGGACACCATCACTTGTGTTAGTATATACATACTTACATAGACGATGCAGCGTATATTCCAATGCCTAAAAGATCAATTCTCGACAGGCCTGCTAACATAGTTAATCGGGACTGAAAAGGACTGGCGAGTATCTTTTTTTTTTTGAGTATGACGGGGGGGGGGGATTACTCCCCACCGCTTGTATTATATAACTCATAAGGGGACTTTGGCAGTCAGTTCGTTACAACATAATCAAGATGGGAGAAAAACAGGGTGGAAGAGGAGATTACAAGGCGCAATTACAAATTTGAGGTGAGGAGAAAGGTGCATAGGGAGTCGAGGAGGGGGCGATCGTCGATGCAAAAACGCCATCTCCAAATGGCGATGTCAGCACAAGCACGGTGGATGATGGTGTGCCGTGTGCAGGCGATGCCGTTGAAGACCCTGTCGTTCCTCGCCTTCCACAGAGCCCACAACAGCGCAGCGATGCCAACATGCCAGACGTGGGTGGCAACCGCTGGTGGGGAGGGAAGGCTCCAAATCGAGAAGCTCGCAGCGGGAATGGAGACGCCGATAACATCCCAAACACTAGCGGCAAGCGCGCAGTCGAAGAAGATGTGTCGCCCCGTCTCGTTCGCGGAGCAGGCGGAGCAGCAGGCGGAGGGGGCGCAGTTCTTGGAGAACAAGTTGGCCCGAGTGCTTAGCCGATCAATGTCGGCAAGGTAGGTGAAGATCTTCAGCTTGGCGGGGAGCCGCGAACCCCACGCAGTACATGCGGAGGCGTCCTCAGGAAACGAGGGCGACAGCATGCGGTAGGCCGCCTGAGAGCTAAAGGGCGTAGAGGTGGACGAGTCGATGAAGCGCGTGTCGTAGCCGCCCCGAAGCGTAGAGGGGTCAAGGTGCTGCGTGACCCAGCCGAGCTGAGTCGAGGCAGCAGTCGTCAGGCGGGGCTGCAGGTGGAGGCCGGTGGAGACCGCTGCCGCGACCGAGATGTTGGGTCGCAAGCAGTGGGAGAACAGAGCGGGAAACCTGTCGGCGAGGCATGGCCCCGGGAGCCACTTGTCCTTCCAGAAGGCAGTAGACGACCCGTCGCCGATGGAGACCCTGGTAATAGCACGGTAGAGCGGGAGACATTCTGCAACAATTTTATCCATAAAGGACGGGGAAGTCGCAGTATCCCCAAGATCCCGTGGAGAGTGTCGATGGTACCACTCCTTCCAGGGAAGACTCTCATGTTGGTGTAGTTTGTGGATGAAGTTCAGCAGCAGACACCTGTTTTGTCGGTGGAGATCCTTAATGCCGAAGCCGCCCTCCTGCTTAGACAACAAAAAACCTTATCCCAAGCGATTAGACAACGAGCACCCGAGCAAGAATCCTTGCCGGTCCAGAAAAAAGCACGGCGCCTTTTATCTATACTCTCTATCACACCACGAGGTAGCAAGAACGAACACATGAAATAGGTAGCGAGGTTATTGAGAACTGCATTACACAACACAAGCCGCCCCCCCCGAGGAGAGAAGAAGCGCGCGCCAGCCAGAGAGTCTCCTATCGAAGGAAAGAAGAAGTGGGGCGTAAGCCGAGATCGGAAGTTTGGTAGGGGAGAGAGGTAGGCCGAGGTAGGGTTGGGGAAAGGAGGAGACCGGGCATCCGAGGGCCGAGGCCATCTCGGTGGCATCTTCCGGGGGAACATGCATGGGGATGAAACACGATTTGTGGAAGTTAATGGCAAGGCCTGTAGCGGAGGCAAAATCGTCAAGCACCACTTTGAGGTGGGAAACAGCCTGAAGATCGGCCCTGCAGAGAATCAGTGTGTCATCAGCGTATTGGAGAACGGGGCAAGGAAGATCAGGGGAAAGAGGGTGGTGCATCTTTCTGTCGACCCAAGCCTGGCGGACGAGACGTTGGAGAACGTCAGCCACAATGATAAAGAGGTAGGGGGGTAGAGGGTCACCCTGCCGGAGGCCGTTACGGCATCGGATCCAATCCCCCGGGACCCCATTAAGGAGGATGGCGGTATGGCCGGTAGAAAGAATGAGGCGGAGCCAACCACACCAACGGTCATCGAAACCTCTCACCCTGAGGATAGCCAGGAGGCTGTCCCAGTTGACCGAGTCGAAGGCCTTCCTAAAATCAAGCTTGAGGACCACAGAGGGAGCTTTCTCGAGGTGGCAACAGCGGACGAGGTCAGCGGCGTAGACTATGTTTTCAGAGATACGACGACCGGAAAGGAAACCAGTTTGGTCAGCATCCACAAGCGAGTGGATGGCAGATTGGAGGCGTGAGGTGAGCACTTTGGTGATCGCTTTCATGATGCAGTTTTGGAGAGAAATGGGCCGGAATAAGGATGGGTGATTGGCGGCATCTGTCTTCGGCAGGAGGACAAGGAAGGCCCTGTTGATCCGGGAGAGGTCTATGGAACCATCATAGAAGGAATCGAACACCGAAAAAACATCATCCGAAAGAAGCTCCCAGAAGGTAGAGTAGAAGGCAGGGCCGAAACCATCGGGGCCCGGGCCGAAACCAGGCGAGTATCTTTTCATATCTGTATGCCAGCTTGAGAGTTGACGTTGGGGATATACGCTTGGAAACTCTTAACGACCATGAATTGATTTGCATCGCTTGATGATATCTATTTTTCTTAAGGATTTCGTAATGTTTGGTCTAACTTCCGCCGATATGCAGGTGGCTCTTACAAAGTACCGTGCACCCAGATTGCTTCATCAAAGGAGACCTAACTCTAGCTGACTGCACCTGCATTTGTCAAGTTTAAGCATGTTGACATTTGCTTGCGAGTGATTTTGCAAGTTGCAAGTTCAGATTGCGAGTCGAGTTGCAAATACTTAACTTGAGCAGTACAAGACGAACCTTCCCACGAACACGAAGAGCATGTTTGGTACTTCCTCCGATCGGAAATAAGTGTCGGTGATTTTGTACTAACTTAGTACAAAGTTTGTACTAAGTCACCGGCACTTATTTTCGATCAGAGGGAATAGCTCGCATTAAGTCTAGCAAGGCCTTGTGAGCAGAGAGTGGGCTGGGCTGATTAGATGTCTCTCCGTCCAACACGTTGTGGTCAGCATGATTAAGCAATCGTTGCTGAGCCCGTGAGCACATAACACCCAAGAACGCAACACATATTCGTAGGTAGCCAGATACATTTACACGCACAAAACCAAGAAGCACGGAATATAGAACAATCGAATGGTTCGACTTGCGAGTGATATACCAGATCAGTATACAAGAGGCACGGCGCGTGCTACACCTGCTCATGCCCATGCCCTTGTGGAGGCGGATAGTACTGCTGGTTCTGCAGTTCTGCACCTGTGCTTCGTAGCCTTGAGCAGGAGGAGCAGAGGGGAACTGCTGCTGCTGGCTAGGTGCTTGCGCTCCGTAGCCGCCTTGAGCAACACATATGATGAGTTCATGCAACAAATGAATCTGTCATAGCACAAGGATATGAAACCAATTCCACACCCAAGCCCATTTTGAACTTAATAACATGAAACAAGTGGTCCAACCCGACCGAGATAAAACACTATGGAGAAGTCAAGAGTAGCTCACAAACTTGAACAAAACCAAGCCATTGTTCACGATGCTGAGTATTTAGTGAAGAAATGACATCTTGCGGATCTAAAAATAATTTCTTTGAATGTAGCCCCTTCGGCATGTTGCTCACTACACGCTTGCTCACCATCTAGCTCGTCACCTTGATCGCCACCGAGGTCACCTTGCATACTGCCTGGATCATCACCTTGCATATCATGTACAACACCTCTCTACCTTGATTTTGTCCTTCATTGATCATTTCTTCCATGATATCGTTGTTGAGGTATGCGGAAATGGGCAGCGACAATCCAAAAATATATCTCTGAATGGTGCCACAACGTAACAAGAGGTGATATGCGTATCCCAGATGGTCTATTATTTATGTAAGATGTTGTGCCCAGCTTTCAATTCGCGTTTCGGTAGCCGCTTCACAAAAATTCCGATTTGGCACTCTGAAAATGGAAAAAGCACTTTTCATGGGACAAAACGGAAATTGGTCTTCGTGGCGTTCCTCGCCATCCCAATATCAATAAGTTCAATTTTTTTATCTTTTTGAAAATTTTGATTTTTATTTTCTTTGATTTTTTTGAAATTCTGATTTTTTTGATTTTTTTTCAAAATTTTAACAAACACATATACATACACATACATACCTACAGACATGCATATACGTATATACACACATACTTACACTACACACACATGGCTTAAGAGGATTGATATGATACTAATATCAATAAGGACTTAGTAGCGTAAGTGTAGCTTATTCAAATAGAACTTAGAAGTTAAGCGTCCTTAGCCTGTAGCAATCTAAGGATGGGTGACCGAGTGGGAAGTCATCGTTTCGAAGACATTAGAGGGATTTCAAAAAAAATTCAAAGAAAATAAAAAATTACAATTTGTTTTTTATTTTTTTTAGAAATTCATTTTTTAAACTGAAATTACATGTACCAACGGCTGAACTGTAGTCTGTGCCAATGGCCATATATCATGTGCCGACGCGCGTCTAGGCCGATAAAGTACCGACGGTTACTGTCGATACAGACTATGCCGACGACATTTTTAGGTGTGCCGACGGGCCGGTTGCGTGCCGTAGTGAGAGGCTCAGCTCCGTGTTGTGAGACATCACAAGCCAAGGCACAAGCGGAAGTAGAGTTGCAACTTTTTATATTCCGTGTGACCATGCATTCACCGTTAAGATATTGCTACCAATGACACATAATCCTACCATATAAGAAATATTGCACGACATATTGGCATGTGCTCCCCCGTCTTCGTGGATATGCGCGTGGAGGTGAGAGGAATATGCACCGATTTGCTAGCAACGGCCAAGTGTGAGAGGTGACTGCTCACAACTCATTTTTTATTCTGTTTTACGTTCAGAATATTGCTCCGAAAATTACTCTAGTTGTCATTAGTAGAAAATGGGTCTTTGGTCCAGCACCCAAATGCCATCTGTTCCGGTTTCGCTGGCCAATGGGGACCAATGACAAGCCTCGGTCCCAGTTCGTGCCGCCTGGATGTCGGTCCCGGTTCATTTCGGAGCATCGGTCCCGGTTTGTGGCATCAACCGGGACCAATGCCCCCCCCCCCCGCGCGTGGCACGTGGCGCTCTGCGGAGCATTGGTCTCGGTTCATGCCACGAACCGGGATCAAAGACCCTCCCCTGGTTATAAATAAGTCCAACCCTTTGCCACCAAATTTTGCTGGATTGTGTGTGAGGTGTGAGTGCTAGCTTTTTTTTCCTTTGATTGCACACAAGGTGTTCGACGAAATGTCTGAGCCACACTTAAGTTCGCACAACACGGTATCCTCGGCCGACGTTAGCAACCTTATCTTCTTCATCTGTAACTGATACAAAAATATTGCATGTGTCCATATAGGATGGTCATTTCACTATTCACGATGTTATTGTAATGGTTAATTATTATGACGCGGATCGATGCGCGGATGCGATGGATGTACGGCGACCGACGCGATTCTGATTTTATTGCAGGCCTGCATAAATTTATCGATGTGGCTAAGGCAAACAAAGTGGATAATTTTATGCCTTGTCCCTGCGTCGACTGTCGAATGTGACGGAGCACTCTGCCCTGAGAATCCTTCAAAGCTATCTGCTTCGGAGAGGTTTCATGCCCGGATATTATTGTTGGGCCATGCACGGAGAAACAGGGGTTAAGCTAGAAGAAAATGAAGAAGAGGAGGATGATGACAACTATCCTATGTCCCCTGAAGAATACGGTGATACTGTAATGGAAGACAATGAAGAAGAGGGAGGCGGCAATGAAGAAGAACAATGGGCATCGGATGAGCCCGCTGATGGTCTTGGTCGGGTCATTTCTGATGCAAAGCAACAATGCGATATAGAAAGGGAGAAGCTGAAGTTGGAGGCCATGCAAAAAGATCACAAAAAGTTGTTGTACCCAAATTGCGAAGATGGCAGCACAAAGCTCGGTACCACACTTGAACTGCTGAAATGGAAGGCAGAGGCTGGTTTATCTGACAAGGGATTTGAGAAGTTACTGAGAATAATGAAGCTGAAGCTTCCAAAGGATAACGAGCTTCCCGAGACAACGTACGAAGCAAAGAAGACTATCTGCCCTCTAGGATTAGATGTGGAGAAGATACATGCATGCATTAATGATTGCATCCCGTACCGCAGTGAGAAGTACGAGAATATGGATAAATGTCCTGTATGTACTGCATGTCGGTACAAGATCAGACAAGATGACCCTGGTGATGTTGAGGGCGATGACGAGCCCCCCAGGAAGAGGGTTCCTGCTAAGGTTATGTGGTATGCTCCTATAATACCACGGTTGAAATGTCTGTTCAGAAACAAAGAGCATGCCAAGTTGTTGTGATGGCACAAACAAGAGCGTAAGAAAGACGGGAAACTGAGACACCCCGCCGATGGGTCGCAGTGGAGAAACATCGAGAGAAAGTACTCGAACTTTGCAGGTGACGCGAGAAACTTATGGTTTGGTCTAAGTACAGACGGCATGAATCCTTTTGGGGAGCAGAGCTGCAGTCACAGCACCTGGCCCGTGACTCTATGTATCCACAACCTTCCTCCTTGGTTGTGCATGAAGCGGAAGTTTATTATGATGCCAGTGCTCATCCAAGGACCGAAGCAACCAGGCAACGACATTGATGTGTACCTAAGGCCATTAGTCGATGAACTTTGCAGCTGTGGGCAGAACTAGGTGTAAAGGTGTGGGATGAGCACAAACAGGAGCCATTTGACCTACGAGCGTTGCTGTTCATAACCATCAATGATTGGCCTGCTCTTAGTAACATTTCAGGACAGTCAAACAAGGGATACAATGCATGCACGCATTGTTTAGATAAGACTAAAGGTACATATTTGGATAAATGTAAGAAGGTTGTGTACCTAGAGTGTCATAAATTTCTTCCGACCAATCATCAAGTAAGAAAGAAAGGCAAGCATTTCAACAGTGAGGCAGATCACCGGAAGAAGCCTAAGCTCCCTAAAGGTGCTGATGTATTTGGTATGGTGAAGGACCTAGAGGTAATCTTTGGAAAGGGTCCTGGCGGTCAATCTGTTCCGAAAGACCCCATTACCGGACACACGGCCATGTGGAAGAAGAAATCTATATTTTGGGAGCTTGAGTATTGGAAAGACCTAGAGGTCCGTTCTTCAATCGACGTGATGCACGTGACGAAGAATCTTTGCGTGAACCTGCTAGGCTTCCTGGGCGTGTATGGGAAGACAAAAGATACACCAGAATCACGGGAGGACCAGCAACGTATCAAAGACCCATACAACAAGCATACTGATAAAGGCCGTCAATACTTAAGCAGCTACGCTCTTACCAAAGCAGAGAAGGAAATCTTTTTTGAATGCCTGAGCAGTATCAAGGTCCCGGCTGGCTTCTCATCAAATATAAAGGGAATAATAAATATGGCAAAGAAAAAATTCCAGAACCTGAAGTCTCATGATTATCACGTGATTATGACGCAGTTGCTTCCGGTTGCATTGAGGGGGCTTCTACCGGAAAATGTTCGAGTACCCATTGTGAAGCTATGTGCATTCCTCAATGCAATATCTCAGAAGGTGATTGATCGAGAAAGTCTGGAAAGGCTACAAAAGGATGTGGTCCAATGTCTTGTCAGTTTTGAGTTGGCGTTCCCCTCGTCCTTCTTCAATATTCTGACGCATCTCTTAGTTCACCTAGTCGAAGAGATTTCCATTCTCGGTCCTGTATTTCTGCACAATATGTTCCCCTTCGAGAGGTTCATGGGAGTCTTAAAGAAATATGATCGTAACCGTGCTAGGCCAGAAGAAAGCATCTCCAAGGGCTATGGAACAGAGGAGGTCATTGGGTTCTGTGTTGACTTTCTTCCTGACCTTAAGCCGATTGGTGTTCCTGAATCACGGTATGAGGGGAGACTGAGTGGAAAAGGCACGCTAGGAAAGAAAGCAATGATATTTAGGGACGGGCATTCTTTGAATCAAGCACATTACATAGTTCTACAAAGTTCTACCTTCGTGGCTCTGTATATCGAGGAACAAATGAATGTTGTACGCTCCAAGTTCCCGGGGAAGGATGACTACTGGATTAAAGAAAATCACATGGAGACTTTCGGCACTTGGTTGCAATTACATCTCATGAATGACACCACTATTGGAGATCAGCTCTACTTGTTGGCCGCGACACCATCTGCGACTGTATTGACTTTCCAAGGGTACGAGATAAATGTGAATATATTTTATATGATCGCCCAAGATAAAAAGAGCACCAACTAAAACAGTGGCGTCCGCTTTGATGCAACATGCGAGAATGGGAAAAAGAACACATACTATGGTTACATAGAGGAGATATGGGAACTTGACTATGGACCTACTTTTAAGGTCCCTTTGTTTCGGTGCAGTTGGGTCAACATGAATGGAGAAGGGGTAAAGGTAGACCAGCTGTACGGAATGACAACAGTGGATCTCAAGAATCTTAGTTACAGAGACGAACCATTCGTCCTAGCCAATGACGTGGCTCGGGTTTTCTATGTGAAGGACATATCCTCCAGACCGAAAAAAAGAAAAAAAATAAGGAAATAAATACATCAGACGATGAGCCCAGGCGTCACATAGTTCTTTCAGGGAAAAGAAACATCGCGGGAGTCGAGGACAAGACATACATGTCAGCAGATTATGATAAGTTTGAAGAAATTCCGCCCTTCACCGTGAAAACTGACCCAAGCATCCCGTTAAATAATGAAGATGCTCCATGGTTACGGCCTAAGAAGTGATCATAGGCAAGTGATCGACATACGCGACAAATGATTCATACCCTAAACCCTAAACCCTATGTAAATCTATGTAAAGTATGAAAACTATGACACATCATTTTGTGAAGGATTTTTTATGATGTTTGCAATTTTCCAAGTTCAATATTTTTCCTTGCAACTATGACACATAATATGACACCACGCGAAGGTTTCACATGGTTTGGATCATTTTTGAATTTCTTATGCTTGTTTCAAATGCGTTAGTGCATTTTTAATTGAAAATGGTAATTTTTTAATAGTTTGTATAGTTAGAATAAATAATTTTGAAAACAGAAAATGGTTTTGGATTAGTTATTTAAATTGAAGCACTTTTCCTGTTGAAAGTTTTTTCAAATTCCAAATTATGCAATACATATATGTTAATGCATTTTTAATTCAAATAGTAAAATTGTTTAGTGACAATAAATATTTTTGAAAATAGAAAATGGTTTTGGATTAGTTATTTAAATTGAAGCACTTTTCATGTTAAAAGTTTTTTCAAATTCCAAATAAATAATCATTTCAAATTGAAACACCTAATTAATTAAAGAAGAAAACAAATTTGAAAAGGGCGGGAAGACAAAAAGTTTGGAAACAACCTAAAAACTGGGTCAACGGTCCCGTTCATCCCACCAACCGGGACTGATGGATCAACGGTCCTGGTTGGTGGGATGAACAAGGACCGATGACCCTGATGTATATAGGCCCAGCCTTCTTCCTCCCCACTCCCTCCCCCAAACTCGCGAAACTGCTAAGGAAAAGCGCGGAAATCAGAGAACGACGCCGGCAGGCTGCCCGCCAACGCTGTCCCCTGTCTTCGGTGACTTCTCTCTCCCGCCGCCACCGCCTCGCCCTTCCTCCTCTCCCGCCGCCGCCGCTCACCCTAGCTCTTCTCCCCTGTAGGTCTCCGTCATCGCGCTCATCGCTCCACCACCGCCCGTCGATCGTCGCTCCGCCGCCGCCATGCCGGAGGACCTCCCCTGCAGCCCCCGTCTGTCGCGCCGTCGCCCCTACAGCCCCCGTCTGTCGCGCCGTCCCGGAGGAGCTCCGCCGCCGCCACCGCTCTCGGTGAGCTCCTCGGGAGCTCTCTCCCCCGGCCGGCCCTTGGCCAATTTTTTTTTTGTATTACAATAATCAAATCTGCATAATTG
This sequence comes from Dactylis glomerata, assembly GCA_007115705.1. Lineage (NCBI taxonomy): Eukaryota > Viridiplantae > Streptophyta > Magnoliopsida > Poales > Poaceae > Dactylis > Dactylis glomerata. Next base: position 145,103 of record QXEO01000371.1, on the reverse strand, counting down.
ATTTAGCTTTAAAATATTACAATTCTTGAAGAAATGTTTGTTAATCCTACAATGGTCAATCAAATTCTCAATTATTTTAAAAAATAAAAATTACAAATGGTAGGATGAAAAATAAATAAATAATCAAAATGAAGTGTGGAAAATATAACAAGATGATATTGAAACATCAACTTGAAAAAGATAACAAAAGCGCAGCGATAAAGTTGCTTAATTGTTGGTACAAAGAAAGAGCGATGGGTTTAGTAGCATCAACCACATTAAGGGCTTGTTGTCCTTATGTTAATAATAATAGTGATTCAGTGGCATGTTAACTTGGGCCCCAAATTTAACAGGCAATGTAAGTATTACACTAATAAAACTCATTTGGTAACCAAAACCTTGGCCAGCACTCATGCAAATGTATGCGTGTGATTTGTATGGAACTGGAAAAGCATAGTACCATGGTCAGCTGGTCATAATTTGGCACATATTTATTACTGTAGCTTTCCAACTTGACCTCAGGTAGAATTTTAGGGGCTACAGATTGTTTTTAGGATTTATTTTGTACTTCTAGTAATATTTGAGGTTAGGAAAATCATTAAAAATCAACCCTAACCTATGTCGGACTGATTCCAATTGGGTTGCCTTGATGAGCTTGTTAGCTATCTGTTGCTGTGTTGAGTGAAGTTTGTGGTAAAGTTTGATGCCTGCAAGGTGTTGGTGTCGAGAATAGGGTTAATTACTATTAGGAGTTGGTTTTCCTATTAATAAAATGGTTTACCTTTATAGTAGAAAAATCTTGATTATTTGCATTATAATAACTTGCAATTCTTAATTTGCAGATACTATGGATCCAGCACATGGCACAACTCAAGATGATGAATACTTCCTCCGAGGAATGATCCGCGAAAATGAAGAGATCCATGTCACCAGGACGTTTCTGAACGATTCCGGTGAGGGAGATGAATCTCTCAACCGAGGAGACGGCTCCGGTGAGGTAGAAGCCAAAGCCTGGGACGGGGGAGAAGCCGGTGAGGGAGAAGCCGATAAGGAAGAAGCCGACAAGGGAGAAGGCGACGGCTCCGGCGAAACCTTAAATCTCGGAAACTCCGGCGAGGTGTATATATGTATTTTTGTAATGCTGCTGTCTATATATATACATGCATATATTAACACTCTTTCTTCTTTTAGCCCTCCGGATCAAGCACTTCTTCCGTAAGAACGAAACGAGGCCCAATAAAAAGTTGGATAACACTGTGAGGTATAGGATCGAAGTGGTCGGTGTAGACGGCGAACCGCAAGCTCCCGACGATGTCGCAAAAAAATTGTCAAGCAATGTGGAGTTCTTGTGAGGGACTACATCCCGATCACCGTTCAAGAATGGAATCGGCCAAGCTGCGGTGGAGTCCCGTATGTCGGCGACGTTGCCAAAGATAAGCTTTTTGATAGGCTCATGATTAATTTCCTCCTACCGAGGCCAGATGTGAATCCAGATGAGGAGGAGAGAGCAAAAGAGGAGCTACTGCAAAGAGTCAAGAAGTTTGCTCTCATCAAGATGGCCAAGGCATTCAAGAACTGGAAGAAGAAACTGTACCTTAACTTTGTCAAGTTAGACAAGACTCCGTATTTCAATCAAGCCGGCTATGCTAAGTTAAGACACCAGTGGGCTGATTTTGTGAAGTACAAGACATCGGAGAAAGCTTTGGAAAGGTCTAGAATAAATAAGAAGAACGCTGCTAAGAAAGTGTACCACCATAATATGGGGTCTGCTGGCTACACCGGTTGCATGCCTAAGTGGGATGCACTTGAGGTCAAGTATATTGCTGCCGGAATCAGACCAGAGCCCACAACATGGACACCACGGGCGAGAAACTGGTTTACGGCCATGGGGGCACGTTGGACGAAGAAGGGAGGGCAATATATACCCAGAAACACAAAGATCATCCCCTACTGCCCATCAAAGATATTAGAAGTGCAGTACATGATGTTGCAGCGGGACGGTTCATTCCCGATAGAGAGAATGACGAGCTCACAGGCGCCCTTAAAAATGATGAACACACCGGACGAGCACGAGGCACACCAGGCTCCAAGCCGTGGAATGTTGCCTTCCCCGCGGAAATGAAGAAATATCCCGATAAAAGTCATCAGATGAGAAAGGAAAGGGAGGCAGCTGAGAAAGCGGCTGCTACAGACCGGCTGCATAATGTAGAAGAAGCATTAAAGCGGCAGCAGGATCAACTCGACAGACTTAGCCAATAAGGTATTAGCGGCCAATCTCAGCGGCACATGGTAGAAGCTGCATTCGATGGTACCGGCACCCTATCGAATAAGAAAAGCAGCGTCGCCTCCACCCAGCTCCAGGATGGTGATGATGATGCACTGACGACGGCTCCTCCTAAACGCTACCCAGTGGATGATATCACGGAGAGCATAGCTTGTGAGCTAAAGGTGCAAGTTATGAACTTAAGGGTGACGGCGGCAGTCAGCATGGCCGTACCAATTGCGCCTAACCCAACTTGGCATTGCAGACCGGTTCCAAAAGGGTACGCTGTCGTCACGGTGGATGATGTGAAGTAAGATTTTGAGGAGCTGAAGCTGGACCACCCTGTAGGGGAGGTTAGGGACCTAACTGAACTAGGAGAAGCCAAAGGGGGGACTATTGTATGGCCAAAGGAGCACATCGTGCTTCCAAATTATGTGCCGCCAAGGCCACCCACTCCTCAGAGCAGCAATCCACCTTCGCCGCCACCTCACCATTCTCCAGCGCAACCGTTGCCTTCACCGCCTCACCACTCAGCGCAGCCATCTCCACCACCGCCTCAGCCGTCTCTGCCACCGCGTCAGCTGTCTCCGCCGCCGCGTCAGCCGTCTCCATCCCCTGAGCCTCAGAGACTAATGTGGAAGTATACTAAGAGGGGCAGCACCACCAGCAACAGCAAGAGCACGTTTCGATCACCGAAACATAAGCTATCGCCCCTCCCAAGAGTACCTCATCAAAATATGAAGAAGCTACCTTACGAGAAGAAAGATGAGGAAATGGCTGCGGTCGCAGATGCCCATTATGAAAAGTGGAAAATTGACATGGCTAACAAGAAAAAGCCAAAGCCGACAGAGCCATTCTTCCCGGTCACCGCAGAAGATAAAGCCAAAGCAGCCGCTCTTAAGATTCAACTTCACCAACCCATTGCGCTAACACCAGACTATAATCGCTCTATTATCAAGTCGGCTGAGTCAAAAGAGCGGAGAGTCGGGAAAGAAGTTGCCCAGCTCGGACAACAGAAAAATCAATCGATCGAACCACTCAAAGTGTGAAAGATCATGTGCCCCCATGTGTGGTTTTGGTAATTAATAACAATCCCTGTGGACTAACGTTTGCATTGAGTTATATTTATAGGATTTGTCCGTAGACAATGCTTGAGCCATATGTTGGTTTCAAGGTTGTAAGAAGATGAAGATAAAGAATATTATTCAATGACCAAGGTGTTATTCAAGGAGTGATCCGAAGATTGGTCTAAGGGAGTTGAGCCTATAGAAGACATCATCATTATGAAGAAAGAAGATAGTGCAATGTTGATCAAGTCGAAGCGCAAGTTCAAGATAGGCATCTAGAAGATATCTTTTGCTTGAAGCTCGGTGTCCATTTGTTGGTAATGGACATGTGAAGATATTTCTACTAGTGTCTCTCCCATAGTGAAGTATGGGGGAGCAATCCGCAAGACTTCACCGAGCAAGCACAATCAAGAAAGGTAGTCCAACTTGAGAAGATCAAGATCATCACCATCTAGCTCAAGTGGAATGTGCAAGGCAAAGATATGATCTTGATAGGGTCTCTTTCTTACCGGTCTCATAGTGTTTGGGAGACCGGGTTTTAGGTTCGATAGCCGTACTATCAAGAGGGGCTCTCGAGTGAGTAACTTAATCGTATCGTTCAGAGAGAGCTCAAACCTTTGCATACTTAGCATTATCTTTCTTGGTTCTTATTTAGCTTTTATCCATGTGAGGTTCTAGAGCTTGCAGTTATTTCCATGACAAGCTCTAGCTCATCAAAAACGGATTTCGTATGGAACTCTAATTGCGTTTTTGGTGTTTAGAGGTTTTATCGGTTCTTCTTTATAGCTAAGTCAAACCTTTTATCATTTGGTTTCATCCTCCTTTGTTGTACTATGATGTTTATATGGATGATGTTGTAGAGCTAATTGTGGTGATTTCAACGAGCCCAAGATCATTGAAAACGGAGTCCGGATGCAAAAGTTATCGTTGTTTTCGTGTTGCTCGCTCTTCCTGGGCAGAATATCCGGCCCAGTTTTGAAATATCCAGCCAAAATATCCACCCTTGAATCTGAGTGACGCGAGCTATGGTCCTTAGCCAATTTTAGGGGTGGCCGGAATATCCGGCCAAAATATTCGGCCCCAAATCTGGACGACGCGCGCGAAGTCCTTAGCAGTTTTTCGTGGGGGGCGAAATATCCGGTCCAAACTTGGACCAGAATATCCGGCCCTGTAGTTCAGCAATGGCTACAATCCTGGGAGGGGTATAAATACCCCTCCCCTTCTTCAAGCTTGGGTTAGCTCGTTTTCCCCTCTCTCTCCCTCCATTGTTGACCTTGGAAAGCTTGCCTATCTCTCAATTCCTCCCATGATTCTTGCAGATCTTTGAGGGAAAAGAGAGAAGAGATCTAGATCTACATTTCCACCAATCACTTTCTCCTCTTTGTGAGGGGAACCCATTGGATCTAGATCTTGGAGTTCTTTGTGGATTTCTTCCTTTGTTCTTCCTCTCATATCCCTCCATAGCATTTGTTGCTTTGGTAGGATTTGGGAGAGAAGGATTTGAGCACTTTGTGTGTTCTTGCCATTGCATTTCGTGCATCGGTTTGAGTTCTCCTCAGAGATTCGGTAGTGAAAGTTCGTTGAGCTTTTTACTCTTGCGTTCTTGGAACCCTAGACGGCTTAGTGGCTTAGTGGTTACTTGGGGACCTCCAATTGAGTTGTGGAGATCTTCCCAAGCTTTGTGGTGCCTCCGTGGTGATTTCTTGGGGACCTCCAATTAAGTTGTGGAGATCTTCCTAAGCTTTGTGGTGCCTCATTGGCGATTTTTTGGGAGCCTCCAATTGAGTTGTGGAGATTGCCCCAAGCTTGTACGGGTTCGGTGACCGCCCTCAAGTGTCCCATAGTGGTCGGGTCTTTGTAACACCCTGACCACCCCGTGGCTCGGGCCTATTACCCCTGGCAGCTCTCTAGGATTTTTAGTCTGGCCCCACAGACCAACACTAGTCTTTTCTACGCACTTTGTCCTCACTCGTGCGCACTCGGGATCAACTTCCCGGTTGGTCACCCATCGTCAAATCGCTCTAGGCCAAGCACGCTTAACCTAGAGTTCTTTTCAGATGAGCTTCCGGAAAAGAAGGTATACCTTGTTGATATGAGTATCCTATCAATCCTATTAAGCCCTGGGCCAGGATATCACACTCATCCCCCCTTAGAAGACCGACGTCCTTGTCGGTCAACCCCAGTCCAAGAACTTCCCGTATTGGACACGTCTATGCGTCCAGTGCCGACCCATGTGCCACGACGGGCCACATGTCCGCACACCTGACCCGCACACGCCCGTGTTACCGCAAGGGTCGGCTCTGATACCAAATGTAACACCCTGACCACCCCGTGGCTCGGGCCTATTACCCCTGGCAGCTCTCTAGGATTTTTAGACTGGCCCCACAGACCAACACTAGTCTTTTCTGCGCACTTTGTCCTCACTCGTGCGCACTCGGGATCAACTTCCCGGTTGGTCACCCATCGTCAAATCGCTCTAGGCCAAGCACGCTTAACCTGGAGTTCTTTTCAGATGAGCTTCCGGAAAAGAAGGTATACCTTGTTGATATGAGTATCCTATCAATCCTATTAAGCCCTGGGCCAGGATATCACAGTCTTCCATCTTGGTGGGAGGGCTCGAGGAGATTATGGTGAGCCTCCGTGGCGTTTGGGGAGCCTTGTGCCTCCACACCGCTCCAACGGAGATTAGCACTCACAAGGGTGTGAACTTCGGGATACATCGTTGTCTCCACGTGCCTCGGTTATTTCTATACCTGAGCTCCTTTACTTATGCAATTTACTTTGTGATAGCCTTCGTGCTTGAAGTTTATATATCTTGCTATCACATAGTTGCTTATCTTGTCTAGCATAAGTTGTTGGTGCACATAGGTGAACCTAGTTTGTTTAGGTTTTATATGCTTGGCAAATTAAACGTTAGTTTTATTCCGCATTTGTCAAGCCACTCGTAAAAGTTTTAAATCGCCTATTCACCTCCCCCCTCTAGGCAACATCCTTATCCTTTCAATTGGTATCAGAGCGAGGTCTCTCATTTTAGGCTTCACCGCCTTGAGAGCAAAGATGTTGGCTAGGGAATTAGTGCACAATCACACTTTTATATTTGATGGCACAAACTATGATGTTTGGAAAATTAGCATGCTTAATCATTTTTGTGATATGGACCCAAATATAGAGAGAATTTTAGATATGGGTTTCTCTCCTCCTAAGGATTCCCAAAGTCTATCTTTAGAGGAGAAGAGAAACTCTTATCTTAATTCTCGAGCTACTAATGTGCTTGTTGATTTTGTGAGCGATGCAGTTATTCTTGCAATCATGCCTTTCCATAGCGCTCATGAGTTTTGGAAAAACATTCAAGACAAATATGATATGTCCAACAAGATTGAGGATGATTGTATTCCCTCCACTTCCGGTCGTGATGAACTCTCCTCCACTTCACCAAAGTGTAGCAAGACACAAGGTAACTCTATGGTGAGTGGTGATGGAAATTGCAATGTTGATAGTGAGCTTACTTGTGATGATCATTCATCTCTATATCATTGCCATGCTTCATCTTTGGACTTAAACACTTCTAGCACCATAAATGCTTTACATGCTTGTGTTGATAGTCCTTGCATATCATGTGTATGCTCCTTGAACACATCTCATAATGATATTCTTACTTCGTCTTGTTGCCATGATATAAATGCCTCTAGTTCCTCTAGTTGTTGTGTGTCTAACAATGTAAAGGGAACTGGAAATTCTATTGGCCAAGACATGGTCTCACTTGGAGCTTCAAGTATTTATTCATCATCATCTATTGCTTCCCACATTTTCCTTATGGCTAGGGCTTCAAAGGTAACTCCTACTTTGGAACCCAATATACCTAGTGATGATGAGAATGCGGATAATGAAGAAGAAGATGACGACCTTTCATCTTTATTTGAGAAGAGTGAAATGTTTTTTCATGCTATTCGTAAGAATAAAATTGCTTGCTCTTACTTCTATAAGATTTTGGCTATTGCCACCAAGAGCAGTAAAATTATTGAGGAGCATGAGAGTACCATTTTTAAAATGCAAGGTCATGCCCGTGATTAAGCGGATGAGATCGTGGATCTAAAAGAAGCTCTAGAAGAAGAACAAACCACCAAGGAATCTCTTGAGGAGACCTTTACTTTAGAGTTATCTAAAATAAAGAAATCCTATGATAGAACTCTTGTGGTGGCAAATGATTTTGAAACTAAATATGAAGAGCTTGTAGTTACTTATGCTAAACTCCTTGAGAATGTTGTGCTTCTTAAAAATGACTCTAGGGTCATTTTGTGTGAGCACATCATTCTCACCGAGTTGCATGAGCAACTTAAAGCTTCAAATTCAAATGAGCTTACTAAATTGCCTTCTCCGCTTTCCGTTAGTGATGATGCTTGTGCTACTAACTCTACTTCTTGTGAAGCATCCATCTTTAAGGAGAATGTTGAGCTAAGGGCTCAACTTGCTTTGCTAACTAGCAATTATGGGAAATTGTAAGAAAGTCATGGGAACCTCTCTTGCTCCCATGAGGATCTCCTAGCTTCCCATGATAGGCTAAAGTTAGCTCACGAGGCTATTATGTCAAAGGTAACATCTAGTGAGCCTCATGTGGACATTTGCACTTCTTCTACAAATGCCATATTGCCATGTGCTAGTCCTAGTAATTCATCCACTCATAATATTGCTACATCTTGTGATGAATTACTTTCCTTTCCTTATTGCTCTAACAATGAAGCTTCTATTTCCTCTAGTACTTGTGTTGTTACTAACCATGTAGAGGAAATCGAAGAGCTCAAGGCCCAAGTCTCTTCTTTGAAGAAAGACTTGGTAAAGAGTCATGAAGGGAAATCCAAACTCAACAATATGTTGAGTGTGCAAAAATCCCCCAATGACAAGAGTGGACTTGGGTTTATCTCCAACAACAACAAGAAGTCCATGGTTAACAAGAAGAATAAGGGCAAAGGACAAGTCAAAGATCCGGCCAAGATTGTTTGCTTCAAGTGCAAAATTGAAGGGCACCATGTGAGATCTTGCCCTTTGAAGAAGAAGGCACTAGTTGAGAAGCAACAAGGGAAGTAGCCTCAAGGTCAAGGTCATGCTCAACCTCGGTTTGAAGAAAGGCCACTTCCCAAGAAGAATCAAGCTAATGCTCCCATTGTGGAGAAATCAAGTGAGAAGAAGGAGAAGAAAAGAACATGCTACACATGCCGTGAGAAGGGCCACCTATCTTCTTCATGAACTATGGGTAACTCATCCAACCCTATCATAATTGATGATGTTTATTCACTTTGCAAGGATATGGTTGACAATGTGTTTGACAAATATGTTGGTGCTCAAAGTGGCATCAAGAAAAGAACCATTTGGGTGGCCAAGCCTATTGTGACTAACCTCTTAGGACCCAACTTGGTTGGGGACCAACACACCAAAACTTGATCAATAGGTGTTTGTTGGAGGGCATTGGAGACTTGGCTATATTATGAAGAATTAAGGGATCTTCATCAATATATTGTCTCAAGTCAAGTCAATTGGATTATCTTGTTTATATCATATATCCAATATTCCTCTTTGCGGTAACATGTACTCAACTTATCTACATTGAAAGTTACTCGCCCCTTTTGCATGTGTTGGTTGTGTTCCATTACATGTGTTGGTATATGTTGTGCTACCTACTTGTTTTATTTTGAGTAATCAAGTATGTACTTGTAGATTTGCACACCATGTATGTGTGTTTGTGTTTGAGCCTATGTTGCATCTTGTTTTATCTTGTTGGCTCTTGTGAGATATTAATGGATCATCCCATCTTGGGGGAGTGATATGCTTTGGCATTTCACAACCCTAAAAATGTGTGTACATGAGGAATACCACTTAGTGTTCATATATTAAATTATCTAGTCTCTATGTGGTGTGTCATGCTCATGAGAAATTCAAATTCTATAATGTCCATTAATCATCTCATGTTGGATTTTATTTGACTCTTGTGAAAATAAATGTTTTATCACATTATGGGGGAGTAATATGCTTTGTGCATACTATAAACCAATAAAATGTGTATATTTGAGGTTGTGTCACATAGTGTTGATATTACAAATTATCTTTCTTCTATGTGACATGTTTGCTCAAACAAGTTTCAATTTGCCAAATTGTTTTATTGCTCTTGTTTCTGAGATACATTTTTGTTAGGGTTTTCCTAAAATGTAGAATTCTACATCAAAGTTGGAAAACTATTTGCTTCAAGTTATCCTAACCATTGCTTTGCGTGATTGTTTAACTATTTGAGTCTATCAAGAATATCTTCTTTAACATGGTGTTTAATTCTTATCCTTTTCTTATACTTCTTGTTGTGAAGATGATCTTGGATTTATGTGTAAAATACCACCGGGAAATTAATAACTCCAAATACCTCTTGTCCTTGGACAATTGGTACTTTATCATGTGGTATATATATATTGATCATCTTTACATTGGCTATTGCTTTTAATTACCTTATCTCTTGCCAAGAAATGTATTTGTTTTATTTCCCATTGTCTTCCTTGACTCTTGTGAGTCCATTTGATTTTGTTGAACTTGTTTTGTGTTATTTTTAATGTAGGTAGAGATGATGATCCCATTTGTGTGCATTTTGTATTCAAATGTAAAATCATAAATAATGCACTAATCTTGGGGGAGCTCTCCTATATTTTCTATAACATACTCTTGCGGCTTATTTTAATTGGTATTGGTTATTGTTGGAAGACAAATCTTTTTGTTTTTGGTACTTAGTGTGCCATCATAAAAGAGTGGAGAGTTTGGTTTGTTTGTTGGAACCTTGCTCTCTTTGGGAGAATGGCTATCTCTTTTCTTGATTTTGCTCTATATTCTTAAAATGAGATAAGTCACTGGGCTTGTGTGTTTTAGTGATTCTTTATGCTCATTGGCGTTTGCTTTGTTCACTTGGTGGACTTTGAAGTCAATCTTGTGTTGAGTTGGTTCTTTGATATAATTTGGACAACCTTTAGTTCTTCACACCTTTGTGTGAGTTCTTGGTCTTCTTGGTGTTTTGTCCAAAGTGTATCTCTTTTGGCTCTTGAAAGTCTTGTGCATGCATATTTAATAAATGTATACTCTATGGCATGCTTTGCTTTCTTTGATCCAATATATAGGGTAAACTCCAATAAATCCTAAATTGGCTAAGATGTGCATGAAATTCAAGTTCATATCTATATGCACATATTTATGTGGAGCTTGTCCTATATATTGTAGTGTCTATAACTACTTCGGACCCAATGAGTTTGGGGACCATATTGTACTTGAATTTTTTTTAGGTACATGAGAGATATATTGGTGCTTGTCTCAATAATAAGCATGAAGCGGTGACTAGTTGATAATTTGTGGCAAGCTAGGATTATTGAAGAACTCCTATCTACTACATCCTCCCAATGGTATCTCGGTAACAAGTATCTTATTAATGCATACCTTTCTAGCATCTAACCTTGTGTGGGTCATTTCATGGCATAAAAATCTTTATTTGCAAAGATCTTAATGAAACCTCTCTATTGAAAATGTGATTAATTTGAGATGAGTGCATATTTTGGGGAATATATAAAATCATGCTCATGATTCACCCTTCCCAAATATGTCTATCTAGGAATTTTATTGCATATCATTTCCTCAAGTTCCTCACATGTGCAATATTGATGAAAGTGCAAATTTAGTTCTTTCTTTTGGTATACTTATTCATGATACTTGTTGCTTTTCTCAAAACATCCCAACTATCTTCTTTCCCTTGTTGATATTTGTGATGTCTTTGACATGTTTGTGGTTGAAGTTCTTCAATATGCAATAAGATAAATTGAGCCTTCGGCCATGGTTTAAAAGCAAAAATCTCATTGGTATATTGCATGAACTTGTTTAGATATCATGTTCTATTTTTTGTATCTATTTTATGTATATATGTTTCTTTGTGATAATTATCTTTGTGATGTTGTCTACTTAGAAACTTATACACATGAGAGATGATATCTCCTTAATTGATATCTTATTTTTTCCTTGTGTGTTGGGATGGAATACTAAGCAATATCATTCATTGAGGACTATGTGGATACTCTATGTTCATCTTTGTACTAGTCTTATAGTATGCTTTGTCATTCCTATCACACATTCCTTTGGTTGAGACGTTTAATATGTTGGTTCCTTATTTGTTGCTCAACCATTTCCTTGATGCAAGTGTTAAGCTTGATTTATTTTCTATGGTCTCTTGCTAATGGTTCTTTTTAAATGGTATTGAGGGAGTGAGGACTCCATGTTGTGCAAATTGTATTCAAATACAAACATTCTATCTTGTGCACGTACCTTGGGGAGCTTCCTTATTTCATTTTAAAGCATCATTTTGTAGCTATCATAGTATTTGATTTCACTTGGTATCATTTTGTTTTGAATAATATTGAGGGAGTGATGATTCCATGTTTGTGCACCTTATACTTTAATCAAATAGAATATTTTGTGCACAAACCTTGGGGAGCTTCTTCATATTATTTAGAGCATTATTTTGGTCTTCTCATAATATCTTTATTTGATTCGCTATTTGGATCTTTTGATTGCTATCTTCATTTGTTAGAAGTTTAACCATCTTGTCATCTTATTTTGTTTGCAATCTTTGATCCTCAATATAGTTTGATTTCCTCCAAAATTTTGTCTTTGGATTTGTGCATGTGTTTTCACTCTTTTTGGGTCATGCACACCTTGAGGAGGAACTCTCACTATTGGCCTTCTAAGCATTTCCGCCCATTTTGGCAATGGATGCCAATGGGGGAGAAGTTTCGAGGGTTTGAAGGGAATTGGGCTTCATGCTTTGGTTTTGTTCTTAAGCATTTGCCTTGCATGCTTTGCATGGTTGAGTATATATAGTGGAAACTCCACCAACAACATTGGTTGGCAATATATGCAATGAAATTCAAGTTCATTCACACATGCATAGATTGTGGGGGAGTTTGCTCTATATATGATGGTTCTACTAGCATCACTTACTTTTGTAGTAATTGATGTTAGTGTAACCATTTTAGTTCTTTAAATTTATTATATAAACCCTCTCAAAGAGATTGTTATCAATTACCAAAATGGGGGAGATTGAAAGAGCATGTGCCCCCATATGTGGTTTTGGTAATTAATGACAATCCCTATGAACTAACATTTGCATTGAGTTATATTTATAGGACTTGTCCGTAGACAATGCTTGAGCCATATGTTGGTTTCAAGGTTGTAAAAAGATGAAGATAAAGAAGATTATTCAATGACCAAGGTGTTATTCAAGGAGTGATCCGGAGATTGGTCTAAGGGAGTTGAGCCTATAGAAGACATCATCATTATGAAGGAAGAAGATAGTGCAATGTTGATCAAGTCAAAGCGCAAGTTCAAGATAGGAATCTACAAGATATCTTTTGCTTGAAGCTCGGTGTTCATTTGTTGGTAATGGACATGTGAAGATATTTCTACTAGTGTCTCTCCCATAGTGAAGTATGGGGGAGCAATCCGCAATACTTCACCGAGTAAGCGCAATCAAGAAAGGTAGTCCAACTTGAGAAGATCAAGATCATCACCATCTAGCTCAAGTGGAATGCGCAAGGCAAAGGTATGATCTTGATAGGGTCTCTTTCTTACCGGTCTCATAGTGTTTGGGAGACCGGGTTTTAGGTTCGATAGCCGTACTATCAAGAGGGGCTCTCGAGTGAGTAACTTAATCGTATCGTTCGGAGAGAGCTCAAACCTTTGCATACTTGGCATTATCTTTCTTGGTTCTTATTTGGCTTTTATCCATGAGAGGTTCTAGAGCTTGTGGTTATTTCCATAACAAGCTCTAGCTCATCAAAAACGGATTTCGTATGGAACTCTAATTGCATTTTTGGTGTTTGGAGGTTTTACCGGTTCTTCTTTATAGCTAAGTCAAACCTTTTATCATTTGGTTTCATCCTCCTTTGTTGGACTATGATGTTTCTATGGATGATGTTGTAGAGCTCATTGTGGTGATTCCAACGAGCCCAAGATCATTGAAAACGGAGTCCGGATGCAAAAGTTATCGCTGTTTTCGTGTTGCTCGCTCTTCCTATGCGGAATATCCGGCCCAGTTTTGAAATATCCGACCGAAATATCCGCCCTTGAATATGAGTGACGCGCGCTCTGGTCCTTAGCCGATTTCAGGGGTGGCCGGAATATCCGGCCCAGTTTTGAAATATCCAGCCGAAATATCCGACCCCAAATCTGGACGACGCGCGTGAAGTCCTTAGCAATTTTTTGTGGGGGGCGAAATATCCGGTCCAAACTTGGACCGGAATATCCGGCCCTGCAGTTCAGCAACGGCTACAATCCGGGAGGGGTATAAATACCCCTCCCCTTCTTCAAGCTTGGGTTAGCTCGTTTCCCCCTCTCTCTCCCTCCATTGTTGACCTTGGAAAGCTTGCCCATCTCTCAATTCCTCCCATGATTCTTGCATATCTTTGAGGGAAAAGAGAGAGGAGATCGAGATCTATATTTCCACCAATCACTTTCTCCTCTTTGTGAGGGGAACCCATTGGATCTAGATCTTGGAGTTCTTTGTGGATTTCTTCCTTTGTTCTTCCTCTCATATCCCTCCATAGCATTTGTTGCTTTGGTAGGATTTGGGAGAAAAGGATTTGAGCACTTCGTGTGTTCTTGCCATTGCATTTGGTGCATCGGTTTGAGTTCTCCTCGGAGATTCGGTAGTGAAAGTTTGTTGAGCTTTTTACTCTTGGGTTCTTGGAACCCTAGACGGCTTAGTGGCTTAGTGGTTACTTGGGGACCTCCAATTGAGTTGTGGAGATCTTCCCAAGCTTTGTGGTGCCTCCGTGGCAATTTCTTGGGGACCTCCAATTAAGTTGTGGAGATCTTCCCAAGCTTTGTGGTGCCTCAGTGGCGATTTCTTGGGAGCCTCCAATTGAGTTGTGGAGATTGCCCCAAGCTTGTACGGGTTCGGTGACCGCCCTCAAGTGTCTCATAGTGGTCGGGTCTTCCATCTTGGTGGGAGGGCTCGAGGAGATTACGGTGAGCCTCCGTGGCGTTTGGGGAGCCTTGTTCCTCCACACCGCTCCAACGGAGATTAGCACTCGCAAGGGTGTGAACTTTGGGATACATCATTGTCTCCGCGTGCCTCGGTTATTTCTATACCCGAGCTCCTTTACTTATGCAATTTACTTTGTGATAGCCTTCGTGCTTGAAGTTTATATATCTTACTATCACATAGTTGCTTATCTTGTCTAGCATAAGTTGTTGGTACACATAGGTGAACCTAGTTTGTTTAGGTTTTGTATGCTTGGCAAATTAAACGTTAGTTTTATTTCGCATTTGTCAAGCCACTCGTAAAAGTTTTAAATCGCCTATTCACCCCCCCTCTAGGCGACATCCTTATCCTTTCAAAGTGTACGATACCAATGCGTGGAGAGCCCAGGAGCGGCATGATCCGAACATTGATCCAGAGTTTATTCAACTGTATGGAGAAAAGACCAAATTATATGGACTGTCTATTGCTGAGTATATGAGTCGTCTGGATGAGTTCGAGGGGTACCAACAAATAGCATACATATACCGGCATGGGACTCCTCTCGTCAAACCCGAGTTAGTCAAAGATCTACCAACAAAAATGTGGAGATTGCATAAGTGGTACATGCAAGCCTCTGCTGAATCAACAAACTGGATCTACGCTGGATATAAACACCACCATTACGGTCATAGAGATGGCTTCTTACTGATTGAATTTTAAGAATTATTTCAGTTTTACCAACAAGACGCCCTCGACAAAACTATCGTCAGTGCCTATTGTCTGTAAGTATTATTAAGTCTTTCTAGCTCAACTCATTCGTTGCTTGTATAATCTTACTCATCACTATACTAATTATATATGCAGAATGAAGATTCTCAAATGCAACAAAGGAGGAATCTATGACCTTGGGTTCGTTGACTGCAATTTCGCTCATGAAACAACTCTAAAAAAAAACCCAAAGACACAGAGGATAACTTGTTACAATCGTTGACGTATTTCAACAACAGAAGGGAAATAATATTTCCTTACAACTTCGAGTGAGTGTTACTGTCTTGTACACATTCTGTTTTCGCTTACTCGATGTTAAGCGTATAATTGACTCATTATGTGTGTGTGCAGCTTCCGCTTTATTCTGTTAATCATTATTATTAACGAAGGAGTAGTCAAAGTCATAGACTCAAAACGCACACCTTTAGAAAAGTGGGCGAACATGCAGGAGTAAATAGCACCGGCAGTCACTAAAGTTGTCCCGCATGTGCAATTAAGTCACACTATTTGCAAAACGGACTAACCGGTCATAAAACTTGTGAAACATGTGCACCGCAGGTCGCAAATCAGTTTACCTCCCGGTTTTTTGAAAAAACCAGACACGTGCTTATCACGTGCGATCAACAGGGCGTGTTTTCTTGCAATTAGCCCCCTAACCAGAAAATAGGAGGACTCTTGTGCAAAATAGCCTCGTTTAAGTAGTAGCAGTTGACGATTGCCCACTCCACTCGAACTCTAATCCCCTTCGACAAACAATGAGTGGCGGCGGCTATGGTGTTGTGCCCAGCGGCGGCGTGCCTGGCGGCGGTGCTCTGAGCGGCGGCGCACCCACTCCTGTTCCCTGGTCGCGCATCCGCGACGGCGCGTACTGGCTCCAGGGGGTCGTGAAGCGCGGCGAGCCGGCCTTGGGGCCGGACGTTGGCCACATCGTGCTGGCGCGCACGGCTGGGATACTAGTGTACGTACTTGTTTTGATTTCTTCTTCGTGGAGGCAAGAAAACATCCAGGACACTAGTACTAGTACTGGACGAGGCAATAAATTATAAGACCATGACATCAATCGTGAGTAGCGGAGCAGCCTAGAACAGAAATTGGGGTGCGGCGGCGGCGGCACACTCCTACATCTACTCCAACCAGCGGGCAGCGGTGGCACCCTACAACGACGGCAGCTGCGGCGATGCGCTATCCTTAATAGAAATTGGGAGAAAATTAACCGTGCATCGGCGTCTCCTGCCATTCCAGCCTGAGACGAGGGCCATCTTCCGGCGCCGTCTTCCCAACATGGGGCGTCGACGACGAGCTCACCGGACCATCAGCTCCGCCGCCGCCGGGCGCCTCCTCCATCGCAAAACACGAGAACGAGACGGTTCCAGTCACCGGTTCGATCGGCAGGGCACCAGGGTCTAATTGGAAGAAAGCACGCTCTGTTGACCTCATGTGAGAAGCACGTCTCGGCTTTTTTTTTCAAAAACCGGGAGGCAACCCGATTTGTGACCTATGGTGCACACGTTTCACAAGTTTTGTGATCGATTAGTCTATTTTACAAATAGTGTGACTTAACTGCACATGCGGGACAACTTTAGTGACTGCCGGTGGGAATGCCTCCAGAAGACTTGGAAACGGTTCACCGCCAACACTAGGGGTGTTTGGAAGCCAGAGCTTACATTTCAACCATTGATTGTAAATACTACTTGCTAGATCCGCGCATCTCTTTGATTCTAGTTTCAATACCATTATCATGCTTGATTATTATTTTGATTGAACTCCGTTCTCGTAAAGTGCTTGAGGCAGGAAGCCGGAAATAATTTATGTGGATACTATGTCTGCGAGTTCATTTGCCAGACGACCAAAGAGAAGGGCGCAGACCGGAACTTCAAAAAAATTGAAGTACGATAAACAATAATCACAACTTTATTTTATTACTATCAATTGTGTTTAGTTTCATTTATATATATTGATCCCCTTCTTTAAATTAGATCAAACGGATGCGGGACGGTCTTCTACCACAAGAACGCGTGCAAGCAATTCAAGAGAAAATTACCGGATTCTTATTAGAACATGTCATAGATCCGAAAGGAGAATACTATTATCCGGTTCATTTAGAAGGGTAAAGTGTAAAAAAGAAGATGTAAATTAGATCAAATTCGTGTGAGTACCATTTGTAATATGTTTCGACCAAGCACGACGGATGAGACGGTGTATAATATATTCGTGACCATAATGTGTAATATATATATAGTGTGGTTCCTTCATATTTTTGTATATATGTAGTACCATTAAATTGAATACAAAACACCAAATAAATAAATAGAAAAAAAACATAAAACCCTGCCGCTATACAAAAATAGTCTGAAATGCAGAGACCAACGATCCCGGTTCGTGCCACGAACTGAGACCAATGAGCCACCTACCCCCCCCCCCCCCCCTCGCTACGTCCGCGCCCACGTGGAGACCCATCGGTCCTGATTCGTGCTGGAACCGAGACCGGCATTGGTCCCGAGTAATCGATCCCGGTTCGGCAACCGGGACCAATGGCCCGCACGAACCGGGACCATAGGGGTTTTTTCCACTAGTGTGTCTAAAACAAGCAAGAAAGCTCCATGCGGATTTGCAATAATAAAGATACAAAAGCTCCTTGCAAAGAACCAAACAAATACAAGGTGGAAATGTGTGTCGCTACAGACACAGAGTCAAACAAATCGGAATGCAAGTTTCTATACTGACTACTGTCCTGGAATCTTTTCCGCCGAAGAACAAGGGAGTTTGCCGACGGTAACAGGATATACCGCGTGAAGTCCGACGACCACAGCTGTCGTCTATCACTCTCTATCCTGTCAAGTTGCTTCAAAACAAAACAAAAATCCAGGGACATCAACCTCCATAAGTATGAATTCAATCAACCAACTGCGGAGGAATTACGGCGAATGCGCACAGGGCCGGGAGAAGTCAGAAGTCTTCCCTTTCCTAGCGACCTATAGCTTTCCGCCGATAGAAGTAGGTCAGCCGGCCGGCCAGCGATACACCATACAAGATACTCCCTCCGTTTAGAAATATAAGATGTTTTAGCTTTGTGAAGTGAGTGTATCTAGACATCTTTTAGTGTATAGATACAAGCGAATTTATACACTAAAAGATGTCTAAATACACTCACTTCACAAATCTAAAACATCTTATATTTCTGAACGGAGGGAGTATATCATATATACTACATGCGCGATACGATCGAGAGCTCTCTCTATATAAACAGGCGCGTATGCCAGACTGCTAGTCAGACTAGAAGGCAGAAGCTACTACAACCCGGAAGAGATCAAGATTTGAGAAAAAAATGGATCAGACGATGATCATCGTGTCCGCGGTGGTGGGTTCCCTCGGGGTGCTGAGTGCCATCCTGGGCTTCTCAGCCGAAGGCACAAAGCTCACTGTAAGATATTTAGGGTATCTCCTTAGAACTGTGGTAGATCTGGTTGGGATTATAATTCTTGGGTTTGCCTATGTGTCAGTCATCTGAGAAATTGTTATTTCTCAGTCACTCAGAAAAGTGCAACCATAGTTTGAAGAAAAGTGCAACTGCAACGAGTTGCACTTTTCTAACGTAAAAGTGCAATTGCACTTTTTTACGAGAAAAGTACAACTAATACGTATTTTTTAGGGTGACTGAGAAATAAGAATTTCTCAGACGCCTGCTACTTAGCAAATCCGATAATTCTTAGTTTGTACGCGCGTCTGTACTACATATGTGTGACTGTGTATTTCTTACTTGGAGTCTACGTGGTGTCTCGCTCGCAGCTTCGGGACTTGCTGGAGACTGAAGACGGGGTGTGCATTTACCCGGAGAACTCAGCCCTTGGGCTCGGAATCTGTGCGGCCATCTTCCTGATAATCGCCCAGGTTACCGTCGCGGTCGTCGGCGGCTGCTACGGCTGCTGCAAGTCCCGCGCCATCCCCTCCCAGTCCAAGCGGATCATCGGGGTCGTCTGCGCCGTCTTCTCATGGTGACAGCCGAACCAGACACTTGTTTACATTCTACTGTGTGAAAAAAGGAAACGATGTGACTGACGGATGAATCCATTGACGGGCTGCAGGATAGCGGCGGTTGTGGCGTTCGCGCTGTTCGTGGACGGCGCGGCGTGGAACGCGAACGTGGTTCGGGACGCGTCGGCGTACGGGTTCTGCTACGTGCTCAAGGACGGCATATTCGCCGGCGCGGCCGTGCTCGCGCTCGTCGCAACGGCGCTCGGGCTCGCCTCCTACGTCATGCTCCGTGGGCAGCCCGCCTCCGCCGCAGCGGCGGCCAAGGCGGGTGTCGAGCAGCCGGCGGCGGACGGGATCTGCATGGGGCAGTCGCAGTTGCCCCACGCGGCTACGGCTACTCCTCCATCCGGTGAAGCGCCCACACGCATGCCCCCTCCTGCTCAAGGCGGCTACGGAGCGCAAGCACCTAGCCAGCAGCAGCAGTTCCCCTCTGCTCCTCCTGCTCAGGGCTACGAAGCACAGGTGCAGTACTACCCGCCTCCACAAGGGCATGAGCAGGTGTAGCACGCGGCGTGCCTCTAGTATACTGATCTGGTATATCACTCGCAAGTCAAACCATTGGATTGATCATATATTCCGTGCTTCTGATTTTTTCATCTAATGTATCTTGCTACCTACGGATATGCGTTATGTTCTTGTGTTTTATGTGTTCAGAGGATCAGCAACGATTTGCTTACTGCGTTCAGATTGCGAGTCGAGTTGCAAATACTTAAATTGAGCAGTACAAGACGAACCTTCCCACGAACACCAAGAGTGTGTTTGGTACTTTCTCCGATGGGAAATAAGTGTCGGTTACTTAATATAAACTTTGTACAAAGTTTATATTAAGTAACCGACACTTATTTCCCATCGGAGGAAGAAAGTAGCTCGCATTAAGTCTAGCAAAGCCTTGTGAGCAGAGAGTTGGGCTGATTAGATGCCTCTCCGTTCAACACATTGTGGTCAGCATGATTAAACCACCTCCAGGCCAGGCCCGCTAGAATGGCCGAATCAGTCATTTTTTGGAGCCACCATCGTCTTGCCTTGACCGATGCAAAAGTTATAAATGTGTTCTCTATATAAAATTGTTAGATTGAGCACTGAACATCCCACTTTTACCTACCAAGTGCATATCTTTTTCCTATTAGATGATGAAATTATGTTACTCCCTCCGACCCATATTATCCTTTGTAAATATGGATGTATCTAGACACATTTTAGCGATAGATACATTCATATTTACGAAAGGTAATATGGGTCGGAGGGAATATCATGCATTGGAAACTTAAACTATTCATGCAGAAAGGATTGTTGAACGGATCCGGCACAAGACCCTGCAATTTTGCAACAAATATTCATGCCGTCCTAACAATAAATATCGAAAAGGGAAGGGCATCGTGGGTGGCTCCTAGTGGATATGGTATTGCAGAAGCCGCATGCCCGCATGGCACGGCGAAGGCGGCGACCGGTGAGGGGCCGAGCACGTGTTGCGAAGACCAGACTGAACAACGAATCGACGGGACTACTGTGTCACCTTCCTGGCTTGGTACATTCACCTTCACTTTCCTGATTGAGTACATAGTACCCTCGAATCTGGAGGATCCCGAAACCCTAGCCTAGCCCCCTCGAATCCCGACTTCCTTGGCCGCTGCCGCCGCCAGTGCCGGTGGCGGCGCCCATCTTGCCAAACGGTGGAGGGCAGAGGCAGCATGTGGGCTGGCTTCGTGTCTCTGTGTGGAGGAGCATGACAATGGCGTTCCCGCGAGGAGGATGACCGGGTGAATGGAGAGGTGGCGGTGCTCGGCGATGCAGGCGTGGTGACGGTCTTCGGCGGTGCACTCCAGAGCACAGATGTTGTGGCACCTGGGCGGTGGCGGTTCGGGCCTGTCCATCCTAGGCGTGATCCGGTCTGACGGATTCCCGAGCACGCTTCCTCCGAACGAGTGGTGGCGCTCGTTATGGTGCACATCTTCCTTCTGAATGTGATTTCTTCAGGCGCAACGCGCTCCGAAGCATAGACGTTTCCTGCAGGCGTTGTATCTGGAGTGGCCATGCAGATGTGTTCTGGAGGCGGCGGCGTGAGCCTAGTTTGGATCTATTCTGGACTCCATAGGCAGTGGATGTCTCATGCGCCTCCTCGTACATTGCCGAAAGGGACCAATGGTCAGCACCTGGTCGTTCTTTCTCTGCTTCTGGCTGGTGGCATGGGGGCTACTGGCTTGATCTAAATAAAGGTGGTCCGGCTCTACTGGTTTTCTTGCGCCAAGTTGCCGATCTACTTATGTTGGCCTCCTCGATCTGGCCGTCGACGAGTTCCGGTCTTTCAGTTGGAGATCTCTGATGATTGGTGCATGGTGGCACCACTAGACATCTAGATTGGAATCGATCTGGTCGTGCACACCCGTAACATCAGCCAGTGAGGCTGAATGAGGGCGTGGCGTGAAGCTTCGTTGTCATGTCGGTATCATGGGACATGTCTAATTATAGATTTCCATGACATTGATAGAGGTGGAGAAAGTCATGGTGGCTGCGATCGGAGTTTGCAAATGGCGGAGAGGTGTAATGGTTGTATTGAAGACTTACTACATAGGTTCTTCCTGTGGGTCGGGTGTTTGATGACTTGCAACAACATCCTTCACAAGAGGGGGTGACATCACAAATGGTCTTCATTTCTGGTGGTGCTTTTGAGTACCAAGTCACGATTTCCAGGGTGAAAGCCCAAGGTCTGGCAATGGCTTTTCTGAAGTTATTGTTTCGTGCAATCGGACTTTCTCTAGGGTGAAAACCCAAGATCATCGATAGGGCGACGACAACGCTTGTGCATTGTTTCCTTGTTGGAGGTGTTGCTTTGGGAGAACCTCATTTGTAGTCCGGGTGCTATTTTCGGTGGTGGTTAGAGTGTTGTGGTTGTGTGTTTCATCACCGCAACGGGTCATTGTTTTCTTTTTCTCTCTTTTTTATTTTTTTCTTTGTTGTGTGCATCCTTGATGTCTTCGTACATGGTGTTGCTACAGAGGCTGGGTGTATTTGATATCTTTGCGATATTAATATAATCCCTTTATCAAAAAACATAGTACCAACAGGTACCTAGACGTCCTGGACAGCAGAGAAACTTTCCAAGCACAGTAGAATCCCTCATACATTTATACATAGATGAGCATGTGAACAGAAATATCTCTCACTTTGTGAACCCTTGAGTTGTCGACCGGTTTGAGTCCATTGAAGTATGCCTCAAAAAAATCTGCATCGACGACAAAGCAAAGATTGCCCAAAGCTTGAACTGGCTATGTTGCAGTACAAGAAAGTAAATGTGGATACATAGAACCTATAAGAGCACTCGTTGTATGATCTCAAGGGGTAAGAATCACCCATCTTGGCTGGTATCCTTCTTGTTTGGCTTGTTTCTCCTGCACAAATTTTTCGATAATCGGATTTTATTACTTAAAAGGTTTTAAGTATTATATCTGGCCTCTGCATTACGAAGATGCACACAGCCAACATACACAAGGTTTACACAAGTGCTATGAAATAAATTAGGCGAATTACATAACAGAATGAGAAAAAAAGACGCCTAAGCTGGCGGAGGGCCAGTCCGCAGATTATGCTGCCATCCATGCCGCGAGAAAAGGTCCCTCGCCATATCATCAAGAGAGAAGATGATTTATTATAAAAAACTAGGAAATATGCCCGTGCGTTGCACCGGGAGAGAAAACTCATATCACGACTCGGCGCAATGCATATTCTATCATTTTTTTGCCTCATTCAGTAATCCTTTTTGGTACTTGTATTTCAAAGCACTTTTGTCCGTAATTTATTTTAGCAAATCAAGATCCAAAATTCAGGAACAAATCAATATAATATCAGAGATCTATCTAGCCTATAGTGTCATATTCACTCGTCAAGATTTAAGAAGTAATAGACACGTTCTTCAATTGTACATGGATTTAGAAAAAAATGAAACAAATAACAATATAACCATGTATAAGAACAATGTATATGGCTTGGGTCGTGTTATTTCTATACTACTTCTGTTCTATTGATAGAGAGAGAGGTGAAAATTGATTAAAGAAGAGACCAAAAGAGGAGAGACCACGACAGGGGAAAATAGATCGGAGAAGAGACAGAGAGAACAAAGAGGGATGCAAAAATTGACCTGAGGTGCTGCAGCTGCACAAGCACGAGGAGCACGTCTTTGTGAGCAGGGGCCCCTCGTCAATCTGCCCCACTGTGCTCGCTCGATGTGACGAGCCGGCTCCTCTGCGGATGCACACACATGGCCTTCGGCCGGACATGCATGACGCGTACTTCTATGCTCTGACAGAGACATGGAACGGCTCTGGGCGTGGATCCAGGCATCCAGCCCCGCCGAGGATGAAGAAGTGGCGGGCCGAGCCACCGAGGGACCAACCAGAAGCAAAGAATCACGCGTCCTACTCACTGGCCGAGCGGAGGCAGGAGACGGCGGGAGCTCGGCCGGCCGCCATGGCTGAGCTCCGCCTGCTGTACGTCCTTGTGACGCGCTCGAGGCGGCGCCCCCAGGAGATGGCGGGGGGGGGGGGGGGGGGGGGGGGAGCTCGGCCAGCCGCCATGGCCGAGCACTCGCCGAGCTCGCGCTCGAGGCGAGGCGACGCCTCCATGCTTTCCCGTATCTGGCCGAGCGGAGGCACGAGAAGGCAGCGGGAGCTCGGCCGGCCGCGATGTCCGAGCGCTCATGGAGCTCGTGCTCGAGGCGGCGTCTACCGTGCGTCCCCGCGTCCGGCCGAGCGAAGGCAGTAGACGGCAGCAGGAGCTCGGCTGGCCGCCATGGCCGAGAGCTCCTAGACACTCCTGCGAGCCTCCCGCGAGCGGCAGAACGACACATCCATGGGGTAGTCGCAGTTGCCCCACGCGGCTACGGCTACTCCTCCATCCGGTGAAGCGCCCACACGCATGCCCCCTCCTGCTCCTCCTGCTCAAGGCGGCTACGGAGCGCAAGCACCTAGCCAGCAGCAGCAGTTCCCCTCTGCTCCTCCTGCTCAGGGCTACGAAGCACAGGTGCAGTACTACCCGCCTCCACAAGGGCATGAGCAGGTGTAGCACGCGGCGTGCCTCTAGTATACTGATCTGGTATATCACTCGCAAGTCAAACCATTGGATTGATCATATATTCCGTGCTTCTGATTTTTTCATCTAATGTATCTTGCTACCTACGGATATGCGTTATGTTCTTGTGTTTTATGTGTTCAGAGGATCAGCAACGATTTGCTTACTGCGTTCAGATTGCGAGTCGAGTTGCAAATACTTAAATTGAGCAGTACAAGACGAACCTTCCCACGAACACCAAGAGTGTGTTTGGTACTTTCTCCGATGGGAAATAAGTGTCGGTTACTTAATATAAACTTTGTACAAAGTTTATATTAAGTAACCGACACTTATTTCCCATCGGAGGAAGAAAGTAGCTCGCATTAAGTCTAGCAAAGCCTTGTGAGCAGAGAGTTGGGCTGATTAGATGCCTCTCCGTTCAACACATTGTGGTCAGCATGATTAAACCACCTCCAGGCCAGGCCCGCTAGAATGGCCGAATCAGTCATTTTTTGGAGCCACCATCGTCTTGCCTTGACCGATGCAAAAGTTATAAATGTGTTCTCTATATAAAATTGTTAGATTGAGCACTGAACATCCCACTTTTACCTACCAAGTGCATATCTTTTTCCTATTAGATGATGAAATTATGTTACTCCCTCCGACCCATATTATCCTTTGTAAATATGGATGTATCTAGACACATTTTAGCGATAGATACATTCATATTTACGAAAGGTAATATGGGTCGGAGGGAATATCATGCATTGGAAACTTAAACTATTCATGCAGAAAGGATTGTTGAACGGATCCGGCACAAGACCCTGCAATTTTGCAACAAATATTCATGCCGTCCTAACAATAAATATCGAAAAGGGAAGGGCATCGTGGGTGGCTCCTAGTGGATATGGTATTGCAGAAGCCGCATGCCCGCATGGCACGGCGAAGGCGGCGACCGGTGAGGGGCCGAGCACGTGTTGCGAAGACCAGACTGAACAACGAATCGACGGGACTACTATGTCACCTTCCTGGCTTGGTACATTCACCTTCACTTTCCTGATTGAGTACATAGTACCCTCGAATCTGGAGGATCCCGAAACCCTAGCCTAGCCCCCTCGAATCCCGACTTCCTTGGCCGCTGCCGCCGCCAGTGCCGGTGGCGGCGCCCATCTTGCCAAACGGTGGAGGGCAGAGGCAGCATGTGGGCTGGCTTCGTGTCTCTGTGTGGAGGAGCATGACAATGGCGTTCCCGCGAGGAGGATGACCGGGTGAATGGAGAGGTGGCGGTGCTCGGCGATGCAGGCGTGGTGACGGTCTTCGGCGGTGCACTCCAGAGCACAGATGTTGTGGCACCTGGGCGGTGGCGGTTCGGGCCTGTCCATCCTAGGCGTGATCCGGTCTGACGGATTCCCGAGCACGCTTCCTCCGAACGAGTGGTGGCGCTCGTTATGGTGCACATCTTCCTTCTGAATGTGATTTCTTCAGGCGCAACGCGCTCCGAAGCACAGACGTTTCCTGCAGGCGTTGTATCTGGAGTGGCCATGCAGATGTGTTCTGGAGGCGGCGGCGTGAGCCTAGTTTGGATCTATTCTGGACTCCATAGGCAGTGGATGTCTCATGCGCCTCCTCGTACATTGCCGAAAGGGACCAATGGTCAGCACCTGGTCGTTCTTTCTCTGCTTCTGGCTGGTGGCATGGGGGCTACTGGCTTGATCTAAATAAAGGTGGTCCGGCTCTACTGGTTTTCTTGCGCCAAGTTGCCGATCTACTTATGTTGGCCTCCTCGATCTGGCCGTCGACGAGTTCCGGTCTTTCAGTTGGAGATCTCTGATGATTGGTGCATGGTGGCACCACTAGACATCTAGATTGGAATCGATCTGGTCGTGCACACCCGTAACATCAGCCAGTGAGGCTGAATGAGGGCGTGGCGTGAAGCTTCGTTGTCATGTCGGTATCATGGGACATGTCTAATTATAGATTTCCATGACATTGATAGAGGTGGAGAAAGTCATGGTGGCTGCGATCGGAGTTTGCAAATGGCGGAGAGGTGTAATGGTTGTATTGAAGACTTACTACATAGGTTCTTCCTGTGGGTCGGGTGTTTGATGACTTGCAACAACATCCTTCACAAGAGGGGGTGACATCACAAATGGTCTTCATTTCTGGTGGTGCTTTTGAGTACCAAGTCACGATTTCCAGGGTGAAAGCCCAAGGTCTGGCAATGGCTTTTCTGAAGTTATTGTTTCGTGCAATCGGACTTTCTCTAGGGTGAAAACCCAAGATCATCGATAGGGCGACGACAACGCTTGTGCATTGTTTCCTTGTTGGAGGTGTTGCTTTGGGAGAACCTCATTTGTAGTCCGGGTGCTATTTTCGGTGGTGGTTAGAGTGTTGTGGTTGTGTGTTTCATCACCGCAACGGGTCATTGTTTTCTTTTTCTCTCTTTTTTATTTTTTTCTTTGTTGTGTGCATCCTTGATGTCTTCGTACATGGTGTTGCTACAGAGGCTGGGTGTATTTGATATCTTTGCGATATTAATATAATCCCTTTATCAAAAAACATAGTACCAACAGGTACCTAGACGTCCTGGACAGCAGAGAAACTTTCCAAGCACAGTAGAATCCCTCATACATTTATACATAGATGAGCATGTGAACAGAAATATCTCTCACTTTGTGAACCCTTGAGTTGTCGACCGGTTTGAGTCCATTGAAGTATGCCTCAAAAAAATCTGCATCGACGACAAAGCAAAGATTGCCCAAAGCTTGAACTGGCTATGTTGCAGTACAAGAAAGTAAATGTGGATACATAGAACCTATAAGAGCACTCGTTGTATGATCTCAAGGGGTAAGAATCACCCATCTTGGCTGGTATCCTTCTTGTTTGGCTTGTTTCTCCTGCACAAATTTTTCGATAATCGGATTTTATTACTTAAAAGGTTTTAAGTATTATATCTGGCCTCTGCATTACGAAGATGCACACAGCCAACATACACAAGGTTTACACAAGTGCTATGAAATAAATTAGGCGAATTACATAACAGAATGAGAAAAAAAGACGCCTAAGCTGGCGGAGGGCCAGTCCGCAGATTATGCTGCCATCCATGCCGCGAGAAAAGGTCCCTCGCCATATCATCAAGAGAGAAGATGATTTATTATAAAAAACTAGGAAATATGCCCGTGCGTTGCACCGGGAGAGAAAACTCATATCACGACTCGGCGCAATGCATATTCTATCATTTTTTTGCCTCATTCAGTAATCCTTTTTGGTACTTGTATTTCAAAGCACTTTTGTCCGTAATTTATTTTAGCAAATCAAGATCCAAAATTCAGGAACAAATCAATATAATATCAGAGATCTATCTAGCCTATAGTGTCATATTCACTCGTCAAGATTTAAGAAGTAATAGACACGTTCTTCAATTGTACATGGATTTAGAAAAAAATGAAACAAATAACAATATAACCATGTATAAGAACAATGTATATGGCTTGGGTCGTGTTATTTCTATACTACTTCTGTTCTATTGATAGAGAGAGAGGTGAAAATTGATTAAAGAAGAGACCAAAAGAGGAGAGACCACGACAGGGGAAAATAGATCGGAGAAGAGACAGAGAGAACAAAGAGGGATGCAAAAATTGACCTGAGGTGCTGCAGCTGCACAAGCACGAGGAGCACGTCTTTGTGAGCAGGGGCCCCTCGTCAATCTGCCCCACTGTGCTCGCTCGATGTGACGAGCCGGCTCCTCTGCGGATGCACACACATGGCCTTCGGCCGGACATGCATGACGCGTACTTCTATGCTCTGACAGAGACATGGAACGGCTCTGGGCGTGGATCCAGGCATCCAGCCCCGCCGAGGATGAAGAAGTGGCGGGCCGAGCCACCGAGGGACCAACCAGAAGCAAAGAATCACGCGTCCTACTCACTGGCCGAGCGGAGGCAGGAGACGGCGGGAGCTCGGCCGGCCGCCATGGCTGAGCTCCGCCTGCTGTACGTCCTTGTGACGCGCTCGAGGCGGCGCCCCCAGGAGATGGCGGGGGGGGGGGGGGGGGGGGGGGGGGGAGCTCGGCCAGCCGCCATGGCCGAGCACTCGCCGAGCTCGCGCTCGAGGCGAGGCGACGCCTCCATGCTTTCCCGTATCTGGCCGAGCGGAGGCACGAGAAGGCAGCGGGAGCTCGGCCGGCCGCGATGTCCGAGCGCTCATGGAGCTCGTGCTCGAGGCGGCGTCTACCGTGCGTCCCCGCGTCCGGCCGAGCGAAGGCAGTAGACGGCAGCAGGAGCTCGGCTGGCCGCCATGGCCGAGAGCTCCTAGACACTCCTGCGAGCCTCCCGCGAGCGGCAGAACGACACATCCATGGGGTAGTCGCAGTTGCCCCACGCGGCTACGGCTACTCCTCCATCCGGTGAAGCGCCCACACGCATGCCCCCTCCTGCTCCTCCTGCTCAAGGCGGCTACGGAGCGCAAGCACCTAGCCAGCAGCAGCAGTTCCCCTCTGCTCCTCCTGCTCAGGGCTACGAAGCACAGGTGCAGTACTACCCGCCTCCACAAGGGCATGAGCAGGTGTAGCACGCGGCGTGCCTCTAGTATACTGATCTGGTATATCACTCGCAAGTCAAACCATTGGATTGATCATATATTCCGTGCTTCTGATTTTTTCATCTAATGTATCTTGCTACCTACGGATATGCGTTATGTTCTTGTGTTTTATGTGTTCAGAGGATCAGCAACGATTTGCTTACTGCGTTCAGATTGCGAGTCGAGTTGCAAATACTTAAATTGAGCAGTACAAGACGAACCTTCCCACGAACACCAAGAGTGTGTTTGGTACTTTCTCCGATGGGAAATAAGTGTCGGTTACTTAATATAAACTTTGTACAAAGTTTATATTAAGTAACCGACACTTATTTCCCATCGGAGGAAGAAAGTAGCTCGCATTAAGTCTAGCAAAGCCTTGTGAGCAGAGAGTTGGGCTGATTAGATGCCTCTCCGTTCAACACATTGTGGTCAGCATGATTAAACCACCTCCAGGCCAGGCCCGCTAGAATGGCCGAATCAGTCATTTTTTGGAGCCACCATCGTCTTGCCTTGACCGATGCAAAAGTTATAAATGTGTTCTCTATATAAAATTGTTAGATTGAGCACTGAACATCCCACTTTTACCTACCAAGTGCATATCTTTTTCCTATTAGATGATGAAATTATGTTACTCCCTCCGACCCATATTATCCTTTGTAAATATGGATGTATCTAGACACATTTTAGCGATAGATACATTCATATTTACGAAAGGTAATATGGGTCGGAGGGAATATCATGCATTGGAAACTTAAACTATTCATGCAGAAAGGATTGTTGAACGGATCCGGCACAAGACCCTGCAATTTTGCAACAAATATTCATGCCGTCCTAACAATAAATATCGAAAAGGGAAGGGCATCGTGGGTGGCTCCTAGTGGATATGGTATTGCAGAAGCCGCATGCCCGCATGGCACGGCGAAGGCGGCGACCGGTGAGGGGCCGAGCACGTGTTGCGAAGACCAGACTGAACAACGAATCGACGGGACTACTATGTCACCTTCCTGGCTTGGTACATTCACCTTCACTTTCCTGATTGAGTACATAGTACCCTCGAATCTGGAGGATCCCGAAACCCTAGCCTAGCCCCCTCGAATCCCGACTTCCTTGGCCGCTGCCGCCGCCAGTGCCGGTGGCGGCGCCCATCTTGCCAAACGGTGGAGGGCAGAGGCAGCATGTGGGCTGGCTTCGTGTCTCTGTGTGGAGGAGCATGACAATGGCGTTCCCGCGAGGAGGATGACCGGGTGAATGGAGAGGTGGCGGTGCTCGGCGATGCAGGCGTGGTGACGGTCTTCGGCGGTGCACTCCAGAGCACAGATGTTGTGGCACCTGGGCGGTGGCGGTTCGGGCCTGTCCATCCTAGGCGTGATCCGGTCTGACGGATTCCCGAGCACGCTTCCTCCGAACGAGTGGTGGCGCTCGTTATGGTGCACATCTTCCTTCTGAATGTGATTTCTTCAGGCGCAACGCGCTCCGAAGCACAGACGTTTCCTGCAGGCGTTGTATCTGGAGTGGCCATGCAGATGTGTTCTGGAGGCGGCGGCGTGAGCCTAGTTTGGATCTATTCTGGACTCCATAGGCAGTGGATGTCTCATGCGCCTCCTCGTACATTGCCGAAAGGGACCAATGGTCAGCACCTGGTCGTTCTTTCTCTGCTTCTGGCTGGTGGCATGGGGGCTACTGGCTTGATCTAAATAAAGGTGGTCCGGCTCTACTGGTTTTCTTGCGCCAAGTTGCCGATCTACTTATGTTGGCCTCCTCGATCTGGCCGTCGACGAGTTCCGGTCTTTCAGTTGGAGATCTCTGATGATTGGTGCATGGTGGCACCACTAGACATCTAGATTGGAATCGATCTGGTCGTGCACACCCGTAACATCAGCCAGTGAGGCTGAATGAGGGCGTGGCGTGAAGCTTCGTTGTCATGTCGGTATCATGGGACATGTCTAATTATAGATTTCCATGACATTGATAGAGGTGGAGAAAGTCATGGTGGCTGCGATCGGAGTTTGCAAATGGCGGAGAGGTGTAATGGTTGTATTGAAGACTTACTACATAGGTTCTTCCTGTGGGTCGGGTGTTTGATGACTTGCAACAACATCCTTCACAAGAGGGGGTGACATCACAAATGGTCTTCATTTCTGGTGGTGCTTTTGAGTACCAAGTCACGATTTCCAGGGTGAAAGCCCAAGGTCTGGCAATGGCTTTTCTGAAGTTATTGTTTCGTGCAATCGGACTTTCTCTAGGGTGAAAACCCAAGATCATCGATAGGGCGACGACAACGCTTGTGCATTGTTTCCTTGTTGGAGGTGTTGCTTTGGGAGAACCTCATTTGTAGTCCGGGTGCTATTTTCGGTGGTGGTTAGAGTGTTGTGGTTGTGTGTTTCATCACCGCAACGGGTCATTGTTTTCTTTTTCTCTCTTTTTTATTTTTTTCTTTGTTGTGTGCATCCTTGATGTCTTCGTACATGGTGTTGCTACAGAGGCTGGGTGTATTTGATATCTTTGCGATATTAATATAATCCCTTTATCAAAAAACATAGTACCAACAGGTACCTAGACGTCCTGGACAGCAGAGAAACTTTCCAAGCACAGTAGAATCCCTCATACATTTATACATAGATGAGCATGTGAACAGAAATATCTCTCACTTTGTGAACCCTTGAGTTGTCGACCGGTTTGAGTCCATTGAAGTATGCCTCAAAAAAATCTGCATCGACGACAAAGCAAAGATTGCCCAAAGCTTGAACTGGCTATGTTGCAGTACAAGAAAGTAAATGTGGATACATAGAACCTATAAGAGCACTCGTTGTATGATCTCAAGGGGTAAGAATCACCCATCTTGGCTGGTATCCTTCTTGTTTGGCTTGTTTCTCCTGCACAAATTTTTCGATAATCGGATTTTATTACTTAAAAGGTTTTAAGTATTATATCTGGCCTCTGCATTACGAAGATGCACACAGCCAACATACACAAGGTTTACACAAGTGCTATGAAATAAATTAGGCGAATTACATAACAGAATGAGAAAAAAGACGCCTAAGCTGGCGGAGGGCCAGTCCGCAGATTATGCTGCCATCCATGCCGCGAGAAAAGGTCCCTCGCCATATCATCAAGAGAGAAGATGATTTATTATAAAAAACTAGGAAATATGCCCGTGCGTTGCACCGGGAGAGAAAACTCATATCACGACTCGGCGCAATGCATATTCTATCATTTTTTTGCCTCATTCAGTAATCCTTTTTGGTACTTGTATTTCAAAGCACTTTTGTCCGTAATTTATTTTAGCAAATCAAGATCCAAAATTCAGGAACAAATCAATATAATATCAGAGATCTATCTAGCCTATAGTGTCATATTCACTCGTCAAGATTTAAGAAGTAATAGACACGTTCTTCAATTGTACATGGATTTAGAAAAAAATGAAACAAATAACAATATAACCATGTATAAGAACAATGTATATGGCTTGGGTCGTGTTATTTCTATACTACTTCTGTTCTATTGACAGAGAGAGAGAGGTGAAAATTGATTAAAGAAGAGACCAAAAGAGGAGAGACCACGACAGGGGAAAATAGATCGGAGAAGAGACAGAGAGAACAAAGAGGGATGCAAAAATTGACCTGAGGTGCTGCAGCTGCACAAGCACGAGGAGCACGTCTTTGTGAGCAGGGGCCCCTCGTCAATCTGCCCCACTGTGCTCGCTCGATGTGACGAGCCGGCTCCTCTGCGGATGCACACACATGGCCTTCGGCCGGACATGCATGACGCGTACTTCTATGCTCTGACAGAGACATGGAACGGCTCTGGGCGTGGATCCAGGCATCCAGCCCCGCCGAGGATGAAGAAGTGGCGGGCCGAGCCACCGAGGGACCAACCAGAAGCAAAGAACCACGCGTCCTACTCACCGGCCGAGCGGAGGCAGGAGACGGCGGGAGCTCGGCCGGCCGCCATGGCTGAGCTCCGCCTGCTGTACGTCCTTGTGACGCGCTCGAGGCGGCGCCCCCAGGAGATGGCGGGGGGGGGGGGGGGGGGAGCTCGGCCAGCCGCCATGGCCGAGCACTCGCCGAGCTCGCGCTCGAGGCGAGGCGACGCCTCCATGCTTTCCCGTATCTGGCCGAGCGGAGGCATGAGAAGGCAGCGGGAGCTCGGCCGGCCGCGATGTCCGAGCGCTCATGGAGCTCGTGCTCGAGGCGGCGTCTACCGTGCGTCCCCGCGTCCGGCCGAGCGAAGGCAGTAGACGGCAGCAGGAGCTCGGCTGGCCGCCATGGCCGAGAGCTCCTAGACACTCCTGCGAGCCTCCCGCGAGCGGCAGAACGACACATCCATGGGGTAGTCGCAGTTGCCCCACGCGGCTACGGCTACTCCTCCATCCGGTGAAGCGCCCACACGCATGCCCCCTCCTGCTCCTCCTGCTCAAGGCGGCTACGGAGCGCAAGCACCTAGCCAGCAGCAGCAGTTCCCCTCTGCTCCTCCTGCTCAGGGCTACCAAGGACAGGTGCAGTATTACCCGCCACCACAAGTGCATGAGCAGGTGTAGCACGCGCCGTGCCTCTAGTATAATGATCTGGTATTCACTCGCAAGTCAAACCATTGGATTGATCATATATTTCGTGCTTCTGGTTTTTTCATCTAATGTATCTTGCTACCTACGGATATGCGTTATGTTCTTGTGTTTTATGTGTTCAGAGGATCAACAACGATTGCTTACTGCGTTCTGATTGCGAGTCGAGTTGCAAATACTTAACTTGAGCAGTACAAGACGAACCTTCCCACGAACACGAAGAGCGTGTTTGGTACTTCTTCCGATCGGAAATAAGTGTCGGTAATTTTGTATAAAGTTTGTACTAAGTTACAGACACTTATTTCCGATCGGAGAGAGTAGCTTGCATTAAGTCTAGCAAGGCCTTGTGAGCAGAGAGTGGGCTGGGCTGATTAGATGCCGTTGTAGTCAGCATGATTAAATCACCTCCAAGCCAGGCCCGCTAGAATGGATGAATCAGTTGTTTTTTGGAGCGACCCTCATCTCGCCTCGACCAATGCAGAAGTTATGAATGTGTTCTCCACATAAAATTGTCAGATTGAGCACTGAACAACCCTCTTTTACCTACCAAGTGCATATATTTTTCCTATTAGATGATGAAATTATGTTACTCCCTCCGACCCATATCTTTCGTAAATATGGATGTGTCTAGACACATTTTAGTGCTAGATACATTCATATTTACGAAAGGTAACATGGGTCGGAGGGAGGATCATGTATTAGAAACTTAAACTATTCATGCAGAAAGGATTGTTGAACGGATCCGGCACAAGACCCTGCAATCTTGCAGCAAATATTCATGCCATCGTACCGATCCATATCGAAAAGGGAAGGGTATCGTGGGTGGCTCCTGGTGGAGATGGTAGTGTGGAAGCCGCATGCGCGCATGGCACGGCGAAGGCGGCGATCGGCGAGGGGCCGAGCACGTGTTGGGAAGACCAGACTGCAATGTCGAACGACGAGTCGATAGGACTACTGTGTTATCTTCCTGGCTCAGTACCTTCACCTTTAGTTTCCTGATTGAATACATATACCCTCGAATCCCGGCTTCCCTGGCCACTACCGCCGTCGGTGCCGGCGGCGGTGGCGGTGCCCATCTTGCCAAACGGCGGAGGACAGAGGCGGTGTGCGGGTTCGTTGTGTCTCTGTGTGGAGGAGCATGGCGATGGCATTCCCATGAGGAGGACGACCGGGTGAATGGAGAGGTGGCGGCGCTCGCTGATGCAGGCGTGGCGACGGTCTTTGGTGGCGCGCTCCGGAGCACAGATGTTGTGGCGCCCGGGCGGCGGCGGTTCGGGCCCGTCCGTCCTAGGCCAGATCTGGTCCGACGGATCCCCAATCATGCTTCCTCTGGAGTCCGGACGAGTGGTGGACTTCGTTACGGTGCAGAGCTTCCTTTTGAAGATGATTTCTTTAGGCGCGGCGCGCTCTGGAACACTGAAATTTTCTACAGGCGTTGTATCTGAAGTGGCCACGCAGATGCGTTCTGGAGGCGACGGCGCAAGCCTAGTTTGGATCTATTCTGGACTCCATAGGAAGTGGCTGTCTCACGCGCCTCCTCGTACAGTGCCGAAAGGGACCACTAGTCGGCACCTAGTCGTTCTTTCTCCGCTTCCGTCTGCTGGCATGGGGGCTACTGGCTTGATCTGAATAAAGGTGGTCGGCTCTCAGGATGCAGGTGGACAGTCCGCTGGCGCATCCGCTCTGGCCGCTCCGTCCGTGAAGGCTTAATAGCAGGATTAGCGGAGGCCGCATCCGCTAATTGAAATGCCCGCCGTGGCCGCTGGACACGGGCGGACAAGCCGCCGCCGCTATGCAGCTAACACACCTAGCTGGGCGGCCACATGCTCGACAGTCGACACTGATCACGCGGATCCAATCCCTGGCAAATGCTTTCTCACAGCTAGCTTTAGGATTTAATTAGCAGATCTACTATTCCGTACAAAAGGCCTAGTTAAACAAGTATAAATAAAACTTGGGCATGGATTCATTACCGAAGTAAAGAACTGCATAACACAACGCAGAGTCTACAATCCATTGCTGTTACAAGAAGAATCTTTGTACTGGCCTAGTTATCACATGAATATCAACAGTAAACATAATTCTAGTACTAAAAAATTGATATTACAAGAATGATTGTCAAATGAGAATATTCAGATTACACATTCAACAATTTTTCTTACGACTGCACCCTCTTCTTGTGCCACCCTGTTCTGCATATAAACTTCAGCATAAATCTACAGCCGTGCAATATTGTACTACAGCAAGTTCCCTGTTGGTCCTTTATCTCTCATGGCTACATCTGACGTTCAGGCTTATAGTGGCAGCACACCATTTTCAGAATAAACATAGCAAGTTCAGTAAACTACAGCAAGTTCCCTGTTGGTCCTTTATCTCTCATGGCTACATCTGACGTTCAGGCTTATAGTGGCAGCACACCATTTTCAGAATAAACATAGCAAGTTCAGTAAACTACAGCAAGTTCCCTGTTGGTCCTTTATCTCTCATGGCTACATCTGACGTTCAGGCTTATAGTGGCAGCACACCATTTTCAGAATAAACATAGCAAGTTCAGTAAACTACAGCAAGTTCCCTGTTGGTCCTTTATCTCTCATGGCTACATCTGACGTTCAGGCTTATAGTGGCAGCACACCATTTTCAGAATAAACATAGCAAGTTCAGTAAACTACAGCAAGTTCCCTGTTGGTCCTTTATCTCTCATGGCTACATCTGACGTTCAGGCTTATAGTGGCAGCACACCATTTTCAGAATAAACATAGCAAGTTCAGTAAACTACAGCAAGTTCCCTGTTGGTCCTTTATCTCTCATGGCTACATCTGACGTTCAGGCTTATAGTGGCAGCACACCATTTTCAGAATAAACATAGCAAGTTCAGTAAACTACAGCAAGTTCCCTGTTGGTCCTTTATCTCTCATGGCTACATCTCTGTCAAATTCTGCGAAATTTAGATGAAGACAACAGATTACTTGTTGATTAAACTAAAAATAGAAAGATTGCATTGTTTGATTCACTAACCAGACCTCTAACACTGCATATCAATATTAGTTAATAAGTACAACTACTTTCAGGCATATACTGAACCTGATGATACACTGAATTTTAACAAGGTAAAAAGCTTCAATGCTCAAGGCATATACTGAAATAAATGACTTTGCCCAGTAACATACTACTTGACCAACATCTCTAATATGATTTGAGGAAAGAAATCTCATGAAGAAATCGCATTGGTACTTCACTAATCACTCCCATTGGTCAAATCAGACGGGCTTGCCATCTGCACACCCCCTTCAATTCCTAGTAGACGATACCAAATTACACTGAACAAACATGCTAGTTTCAGTCACACAATAAGGGGAAAGAAGGAATCGACCTGCTCCGTCACTTCCTTGCCTTCTGGATTGATACTGCATAGTGTGGTATAGTACTAATTAGCACGCAGTGCATCACCAAATTAACTAAGTCAACCAATACTACATACTGCAGTATACTAATTAGCACGGCCAGTGCATCACCAAATCAACTAGGATAAGTGCGTGGCTTACCAATCCGTTGGAGAAAGATTGGGGCTACCAGCAGCAGCCCTGTCCCACCAAATGTGCACGACGGCGGAGTCAGATCCGGCACACTCCGGCAGTGGGGAGGAAACATGGGCATGGGAGATGAAGAAGCACATCCACGCATGCCCGTTGGGTGCGGATGGGTGCGAATTTATGGCACTGGGAGAGGAGGGCTTGGGGAGGACGAAGAATTTCGCGCGGGGACAAAGAATTTCGAAGCAAAGAATTGCATCGAGGGAGGAAGAGAAGAATCAAAGAAATACAGATCTGTCCCGACGGTGACGAGCGGGCTCAAGGCAGCGACGAGCGGGCTCAGGGCGGCGACGAGCGCGGCACTGTCCCGACGGTGGCGAACAGCGCGGCGGCGTGCCTTATCGTTGCGTTTCTGCGGGCTGCCAGTTTTTCTTAGCGGGATGGACGACCTGGCGGGCTAAGTAGACATTGTCCATGAGGCCGCCTCGCTTACGCGGCCTGGCCGCCACGCCGTTTGGGCCCTTTAAGCGGCGCGGACGAAGCGGCTGAGCGGACGTCCGCCGCCGCCTGCATCCGGCTCTACTGATTTTCTTGTGCCAAATCAGCGATCTGCTCGATGTTGGCCTTCTCGATCTGGCCGTTGACGAGTTCCGGTCTTTCAGTTGGAGATCTCTGACAATTAGTGCATGGTACCACTGGACATCTAGATTGGAATCGATCCGGTCGTGCACACCCTTAACTTCAGCCAGTGAGGCTGAATGAGGGCGTGGCGTGAAGCTTCATTGTCATGTCGGTATCATGGGACATGTATAATTCTAGATTTCCATCACATTGATAGAGGTGGAGAAAGTGATGGTGGCTGCGATCGAAGTTTGCAAATGGCGGAGAGGTGTACTGGTTGTATTGAAGACTTACTACATAGGTTCTTCCTGTGGGTCGGGTGTTTGATGACTTGCAATAAAAGCCTTGACAATAGGGGGTGACATCACAAATGGTCTGCATTTCTGGGGGTGCTTTTGAGTACCAAATCACGATTTCCAGGGTGAAAGCCCAAGGTCTAGCCTTTATTGGTTGTACCTGGCAATGGCATTTCTGAAGTTATTGTTTTGTGCAATCAGACTTTCTCTAGGGTGAAAACCCAAGATCATCGATCGGGCGATGACAACGCTTGTGCATTGTTTCCGTGTTGGAGGCGTTGCTTTGGGAGAACCTCATTTGTAGTCTGGGTGCTATCTTCGGTGGTGGTTAGAGTGTTGTTGTTGCGTGTTTCATCACCGCGACGGGTCGTTGTTTTCTTTTTCTCTCTTTTTTATTTTTTCTTTGTTGTGTGCATTCTTGATGTCTTCGTACAACGTGTTGGTGCAGAGGTTGGGTGACAAGGTTTATCCCCGGCAATGTCCATGTTTGAGGGCTTTCGATTCATGGTGAGCTTAGGGGATCCGGCGAACTCGACGGCAATCAGACAAGGCGAGGCCACATAGGATTTACCCAGGTTCGGCCCCCTTGATGGATAACGACCTACGTCGTGCTTTTCTGACTTTATTGTTGGGTGTTACAATGGTGGTGTTTACAGTGGTGGCGTAGATTGGATCTAGCCGGGGTCGAGGAGCTCTCAAAGATTCGAGCGCTAAGGTGGAAAGATAGAAAAGTGTCTAGAGAGGTTCTTGGATCTCCCTCTCAACCTTTTGTAAGCGAAGGTTGGGTCTCAGAATTGCTCTCCAAGTTAACTACAAATAAGGGTGGTTTGAATAAACCCTAGACAAGTCCTAATCCGACTAGGTCTTGTTCTTCGAGTCCTTGCAGTACATGCCAAGTCTTGCTCCTAGGCCGCGCCAGTCGACCGTGCTTGTGGGCCTTGATTGTCCCTTCGCTGGACTCTCCTCTGGGCAAGAAACCAGGTAGGACAATGTCGAGGACCCGAGGGGTCATTCCTTCGTCAGTAGCCCCTGAGTGCCTGGGGTAGTCGAAGACTAGGGCAGGGACTCTAACTTCATCGACTCGATCTTTCATCAAGCTGTTGCCAAGTGATACGTCTCCAACGTATCCATAATTTTTGATGCTCCATGCTTGTTTTTACACCATTTGCTTAGTGTTTCGTTACACTTTGTGGCATTTTTATGCATTTTCCAAAACTAACCTATTAACGAGATGCCACAGTGCCAGTTCCCTGTTTTCTACTATTTTTGTGTTTCAGAAAAGTTACACAGGAAATATTCTCGGAATTGGACGAAACAAAAGCCAGAAGTCCAGATATTTACCGGAGCTTTCAGAAGACCGAAGAGGAGACGGAGAGGAGCCACCGGTGGGCCACACCACCAGGGGGTGTGGCCCAGGGCTGGCCCGCGCCCACCTGTGGTGAGCCCCACCAGGTCCACTTCTGATGCCTCCCCTTCGCCTATAAAGACCCCCCGACGAAAAAACCTAAACACCCGATCACTTTTCTAGAAACACATCATGATCCGTCGCCGTCGTCGACCCGAGATCGGGAGGGTCCAGAAGCTGTTCCCAGCACCCTGCCGGAGAGGGCAATCGCCACCGGAGGTCTTCTTCATCGCCATGCTTGCCTTCGGCGCGATGAGTCAGTAGTCTACCTTGGACTATAGGTCCATAGCAATAGCTAGATGGTTGTCTTCTCCATCATGTGCTTCATGTTTAGATCTCGTGAGCTGCCTTACATGATCGAGATCACCGTTATGTAATTCTACATGTTGTGTTTGTTGGGATCCGATGAATATTGGTGTTATGACTGAGTTGATGTACTAAATTTTATCTTATGTTATCTCTATGTTATTTATGATCTTGCATGCTCTCCGTTGTTAGTAGCTATCTTGGCCGAGTAGTTGCTAGTGACTCCAAGAGGGGGTATTTATGCTCGATAGTGGGTTCATGCCTCTATTTAATCTGGGGGAGTGACAGAAACCTCTAAGGTTGTAGATGTGCTGTTGCTACTAGAGGGAAAACAACATTCATATGCTCGAGGGCATATGCTTTGTTTACATTACACACTTTGCTTAATGCAGTTATCTGTTGTTCGCAACTTAATACTTGTGGAGTTCTCGGATTAATTTGCCACAAGTGGATTATTAGTCATAGATGCAGTTGGATGGCGGTCTATGTATCTTGTTGTAATGCCCAGAGTAAATCTCATAGTGATCCTCTTGACATATCACGTTGTCTTTATTCTATCAATTGCCCAACTGTAATTTGTTTACCCATCATGTGTTATTTTATCTTATGGAGAGACACCACTAGTGAACTGTGGACCCCGGTCCTATTTCCTTTATATTGATATCACCTGTTTACTTTACTCGCACTGTTTACTTTACTCGCATACTATTACTATTTTCCACTCGATACGCTCATTCCTTTGTTTACATCAAACCGGTGAGATTGACAACCTCATCGTAAGTTGGGAGCAAAGTATTTGGTTGTGTTGTGTGCAGGTCCCACGTTGCTACTAGTTGAAGACGCGCTAACTCGTTTATCGTAAACGGCGCCCTTGTTGGAGTGTCACTAGACTAGCAAGCATCACCTTCTGGAGTATTGGCTTCTTCCTCTCCTGATCGACAAACCTTGGTTTCTTACTGAGGGAAAACCTTGCTGCTATATTCATCATACCTTACTCTTGGGGTTCCCAACTGGACGGTGCTTTATATCTTCAACACCGTGCCGCATCAAGCTCTTTTCTGGCGCTGTTGCCGGGGAGGAAAAAGAAGACTTCTGCAAGGGGAGTTTCGCACGCACATCCTTTACTTTGTTTTAAGTTTTGCTTTACCTTATTTTTACTTGTTTTGTTTTATCAAAAATACAAAAAAAATAGTTCCTTCTATAGTTGTTATTTTTGTTGGTCTGTTATTGTCTTGATTTATCATGCTTTCTATCAATGGTTGGTTTCTTTGAAACTAAATCTTTTTGGCAAGGTGGGTTCACGGAAGAGCAACAAAAATATTACGAGGAACACCGCTTGTCACAAAAGGGAAACACTTATGGGAACAAATTGATAAATTGTATATCATTGCTAGAAATGTGTGCTCTACTTATAATGTTACTTATTGCTTTGATAAATCTTGTTGCTGTAGGAGGTATAAACACCTCCCTTTTCAATGTGAGTATAATGATGATGTTACCATATCTTCTTATATTAATGGAAATTATGACTTTTATGATGTGGAACAAATTGAAGAATTTATTGCTTGGAAGGGTGCATTCGAACTTGCTTATTTGCTTGAAAGTACTGATGATGCACCTTATAAATATGAGGTTTGTGATATACTTAAATTTTGCTTTGATAATTACAAGGAAGAAAATGGCTATATTCTTAAATATCTTAATAGATGCTCTCCAATGGAAGAGACTAATGCCTTGAAAGAGCCTATGGAAGAAGAAATTGCTGAAACTAGAAGCTCATTGGATGAAAAAGAGGAGGAGAGTGATGATCAAGAGGAGGAAGAATGGAGCTACCCATGTCTACCTCCCAATAAGAGTAACTCTTTAACTAATATCTTATTTGATCGCCCTCCATGCTTAACAAAGGAGGGTGAGTGTGATATTTATATTGTTGAGTTTGTTCATGATGCTACTGAAAATTATTATGAGAGAGGAAAATATGGTTGCTGGAATTCTCATGTTACTAAAACACCACTCTTTATGTTGAAAGTTCCAAAGTTGCTCTTGTTTTATCTACCCATACTTGCTACTATGTGCTTCTTTGATTTATTTTCTTACAAGATTCCTATGCATAGGAAGTGGGTTAGACTTAAATATGTTTTATATTTGCTCCTTGATGCTCTCTTTTGCTTCAATCCATATTTCTTATGTGAGCATCTTCTCAAATTACTGAGCCTAGCTCAAAGGCGTTAAAGAAAAGTACTCTTGGGAGATAACCCAATATTTTTACATTCAGTTCTTTTTCTTTTATTTGACTCTTGGAAGTTATTACTACTGTAATGACCTCTCCTTATCCTTTTTATTTCGTTTTGGTGCCAAGAGAAGCCTCTAATTTAAGCAAGGTAAGATTTGGGGATGTTGCTGTCCTGAAACAGTTTTCGGTGCTGCACCGTAAAAATTCGTGAAAATTTTCTGTATATATTTTTGACCTACGATTTCTTGTGCATATGCCCCAGGTTATATCCAAACTTTCTTTAGTTGAACACTTTTTGATTTGAGCAACAGAAAACCCTCTAAAAATTCGACCTTTGTCAGTTGTTCTGTTTTGACAGATTTCTGCCAATATTTGTGTTTGCCGCTTTATCGCTTTCTTTTTGAGTTCTTTTGATCACGGAACTTTTGGGAAAGTTGCTACAGTAGTATATACTTTATATGTGGTGGTTTTGAGTTGAAACCTGAAGCAAAAAGGGGTTGATTCTATGCTATGCTTACACAAATGTTACTAATAGATTTGTGTTTAGTTTTGTTTGAAGGAAGTTTTCAAGGGTAGGGATTGGAGAATGATGAGATGAGTTGAAGAATGGACAAAAGCTCAAGATTGGGGATGCCCACGCACCCCAAGAAATATCCAAGAGGTACAAGCGTCAAAGCTTGGGGATGCCCCCGAGGCACCCCTTCTTCATCGGCAAAAATCAGGTCACCTTTCAACACACTATATTTTTATTGCTTCATGCATCATGCGTTTTTCTTGGAGCGTCAGTTGTTTTAGTTTTCAGTTTTGTTTAGTTTTGTTTGCTGCAATAAATGGTTGGACCCCAATAAATTTCTTTTGGAGAAGTTGCCTTGCTTTTCATTTGCCAAGAACACTCCGTTTTTCACTCTATTCGTTTCAACGAGTGTTCTCTTTTTCTAGAACTGCATTTAGCTTTCGTTTTTTGCCTTGATTTGTGTTCAGAACTTGTTATATCTTTGCATCAAGGTGTATTTTTGCCTCTGGTTCATATTGGTTTTCATCAAAAGAGTTATTTATAAAAAGTTTGAATGGTGTTGGAAAAGAGAAAAAGCTTTATGCAAAAAAGTGGTACAAGAAGGAGCTTGTGTAGACTGCGGCCTAGGCTTTTGCATGTCGTGCTTGATGTCTTTTTGATAGTATGCTTAGTGGTTTTGCTGTAGCATAACTTGTCTCAAATGACTGAGATTGCTTAATGAGCCTTTGAAAAAATCATACGTTGTTTTAATTATTTGGAAGCATTATTTTGGTTTTCTCCTTGATGCTTTATTTGGGTTGACTTGGCGCATGCT
The DNA here is from genome assembly GCA_007115705.1 of Dactylis glomerata. Classification (NCBI taxonomy): domain Eukaryota; kingdom Viridiplantae; phylum Streptophyta; class Magnoliopsida; order Poales; family Poaceae; genus Dactylis; species Dactylis glomerata. The sequence goes on along the minus strand of QXEO01000371.1, from coordinate 102,067 downwards.
CACACATGTTAGACTCATACAAAGTCGCCATTGCCTCTATGATCAATTAGTTTTTGACTTTTGATGCCATCTTATGTTTCTTTTAATGTCGCTTTGTCGCTTTGCATGATTATGGCTGTTATTGCTCTCTTAGTTGGTCGCTCCCAGTCTTTTGTTAGACCTCATTTTATACTGAGTATGAGCTCTACTCGTGCATCCAACTCCTAAAAACCAAGTTTTTCCAAAGTGTCCACCATACATACCTATTAGCAATTTGCTATTCCAAAGTACATTTGACTTGCTTTTATCTATCCTTCAAATTAAACTCTTTTTGGTGTTATGCGAAAATTGGTCAGTAAAGCTCTCATGAACCTGATGGCACACTTTACTTTTCTCGCTTTAAAATTTTGACATTGTGTCTCTCTTATGTTGAGTTGTTATGCTTGCAAGTTGTAAGTTAGAAATTAGCCCAACCATGCCGTCATGGGGCAAGCTTTCAACATTGCACTATCTTTCATTTGAGTTGATATCGTGATCTTTTGTTTATGGATACTCGCGATGTGAAATAAGTTGGGAATCTTGCGGGATCATGGAGTTTTTATATGTGTTAGGGAAACGCCTGGGCCGCTAATCTAAGCCATCCATCATTCATGGTGGAAATTTACAGCATGCCCATAGTGGACATTCGACGACGCATCTCACAATAAAAAGCTATACCAATGGTAAATAAAAGAGATATCGAGGTGTTCATTGTTTGTTTGTCTTGTCATTTTGATGTGGGCTTGTTCCATGTCATCGGGCAGGAGGTACCCCATTGGCAGTTCTCGATGATACACATATATTTACAATGACAAGAGCTTGCTTGGGACTCTAAGTCGAGTAGCATGAGGTTTGGGTATTCGTACTTCACGGGACACGAGGTTTTCAACTTATGATTTGTCAAGCATATGCACCATAAGTGTTTTCACATTAACTTTAACCATTCAAGATGCCTATGATGGGGGCAATGAGAGCTCAAAGCCGGTAAGTACCATAATTTTTGAAGGTTTATAAAACTTGCAATCACTGCTTCCCTCCGCGAAGGGCCTTTCTTTTACTTTTATGTTGAGTCTCCACCTTCTATCTTTATGCACCGTCTAAGAGAGCATAGTTATCATTCTGAGTATAATGTGCATTGTCCCAAAGTTTTCATTGATTGATTCATGATGATGGTTTCACTTGTTCTCAAATTACTTGTATCTAGTCGCCCTCTTAAACTTGAAGGTGTCCTATGCATTTATGTTTTGCTCTCTCATTAAGGACAAGCTGAAAACCATTTTCTATGTTTTTCCATATGATTTGAACACACGTTTGACTTTCATTGTTTCATTTTCATGATCTTTTGTTTGTGTTCTTTTTCATGTTATAACATCATTTCTAAGTTTCTTCTATCAAGATTATATCTTTCATGCCCATGTTTTAAGTTCTTTGATCCCAGCGCACAACGCTTACATATATGATCAAGATTGTGTAGGTGCATGTCACCTCAAAAATTATTTCTTTTGTTATCACTTACCTACTCGAGGACGAGCAGGAGTTAAGCTTGGGGATGCTGATACGTCTCTAACGTATCCATAATTTTTGATGCTCCATGCTTGTTTTTACACCATTTGCTTAGTGTTTCGTTACACTTTGTGGCATTTTTATGCATTTTCCGGAACTAACCTATTAATGAGATGCCACAGTGCCAGTTCCCTGTTTTCTACTATTTTTGTGTTTCAAAAAAGTTACACAGGAAATATTCTTGGAATTGGACGAAACAAAAGCCAGAAGTCCAGATATTTACCGGAACTTCCAGAAGACCGAAGAGGAGACGGAGAGGAGCCACTGGTGGGCCACATCACCATGGGGCACGGCCTAGGGCTGGCCCGCGCCCACCTGTGGTGAGCCCCACCAGGTCCACTTCTGACGCCGCCCCTTCGCCTAGAAAGACCCCCCGACGGGAAAAACCTAAACACCCGATCACTTTTCCAGAAACACATCGTGATCCGCCGCCGTCGTCGACCCGAGATCGGGAGGGTCCAGAAGCTGTTCCCGGCACCCTACCCGAGAGCGGAATCGCCACTAGAGGTCTTCTTCATCGCCATGCTTGCCTCCGGCGCGATGAGTGAGTAGTCTTCCTTAGACTATGGGCTTCATGTTTAGATCTCGTGAGCTGCCTTACATGATTGAGATCACTGATACGTCTCCAACGTATCTATAATTTTGATGCTCCATGCTTGTTTTTACACCATTTTCCTACTGTTTCATTACACTTCGTGGCACTTTTATGCATTTTCCGGAACTAACCTATTAACAAGTCGCCATAGTGCCAGTTCCCTGTTTTCTGCTGTTTTTGTGTTTCAGAAGTGATACACAAGAAATATTCTCGGAATTGGACGAAACAATCCTGAAGTCTTATTTTTCCCGGAAGCTTCCAGAGATCCGAAGAGGAGTTGGAGGGGGGCCACGAGGGCCCCACACACCAGGGCGGCACGGCCAGGGGCCTGGCCGTGCCCCCTATGTGTCAGAGCCCCTCGGGCCACCTCTGACGATGCCCCTTCGCCTATAAAGACCCCCCGACGGAAAAAACCTAAGTACCCGATCAATTTCTCAGAACACATCGCGATCCGCCGCCGCCGTCAACCCGAAGATCGGGAGGGTCCAGAAGCTCTTTGCTACTCCAAGTTGATGTGGGAGCAAACTGTCCTTGTGCGTGGTGAATGACCAGCCCGTTGGGAACCCCAAGAGGAAGGTATGATGAGTGTAGCAGCAAGTTTTCCCTCAATTAAGAAACCAAGGTTTATCGAACAGGAGAAGGGAGACGATGACGACTGAAGGTGTTGTGGAACCTGCACACACACAAACAAGTACTTTGTTCCCAACTTGCGATGAGGTTGTCAATCTCACCGGTTTGCTTGAAACAAAGGTTATGAGTGTATCGAATGGAAAACAGTAGTAATGTGCGAGTAAAGTAAACAGTGCGGGAAAAGTAAACAGGTGATTGCAATATGATTAAAATAGGACCGGGGTCCACAGTTCACTAGTGGTGTCTCTCCATAGATAAAATAACATGCTGGGTAAACAAATTACAGTTGGGCAATTGATAGAATAAAGATAACGTGATATGTCAAGAAGATCACTATGAGATTTACTCTGGGCATTACAACAAAATACATAGACCGCCATCCAACTGCATCTATGACTAATAATCCACTCCCGGGGATATCATCCGAACACCCTAGAAGTATTAAGTTGCGAACAACAGATAATTGCATTAAGCAAAGTGTGTAATGTAAACAAAGCATATGCCCTTGAGCATATGAATGTTGTTTTCTCCCTAGTAGCAACAGCACATCTACCACCTTAGAGGTTTCTGTCACTCCCCCAGGTGAAATAGAGACATGAACCCACCATCGAGCATAAATAGCCCCTCTTGGAGTCACTAGCAACTACTCGGCCAAGATAGCTACTAACAACGGAGAGCATGCAAGATCATAAACAACATAGAGATAACAAAAGATATAATTCAGTACAGCAACTTAATCATAAACACCAATATTCATCGGATCCCAACAAACCAACATCATAGAATTACATAACGGTGATCTCAATCATGTATGGCAGCTCATGAGATCTAAACATGAAGCACATGGTGGAGAAGACAACCATCTAGCTACTGCTATGGACCCATAGTCCAAGGTAGACTACTCACTCATCGCTCCGGAGGCAAGCATGGCGATGAACAAGACCTCCGGTGGCGATTCCCCTCTCCGGCAGGGTGCCGGGAAGAGCTTCTGGACCCTCCCGATCTTCGGGTCGACGGCGGCGGCGGATCGCGATGTATTCTGGAAAACTGATCGGGCCCTTAGGTTTTTCTCATTGGGGGGTCTTTATAGGCGAAGGGGCGATATCAGAGGTGGAGCCAGGCTCCCTCACACAGGGGTGGCGCGGCCAGGGGCCAGGCCGCGCCGCCCCCTTGTGTGGGGCCCTGGTGGCCCCTCTCCGTCTCTCCTTCGGATGTCTGGAAGCTTCCGGGTAAAATATGACTTCAGGAACTTGTTTTGTCCAATTCCGAGAATATTTCCTGTGTATCACTTCTGAAACACATAAACAGCAGAAAACAGGAAACTGGCACTGTGGCACTTCGTTAATAGGTTAGTTCCAGAAAATGTATAAAAGTGTCACTAAGTGTAACGAAACAATAGGCAAATGGTGTAAAAACAAGCATGGAGCATCAAAAATTATAGATACGTTTGAGACGTATCAAGCATCCCCAAGCTTAACTCCTGCTCGTCCTCGAGTAGGTAAGTGATAACAAAGAATAATTTTTGAGGTGACATGCACCTACACAATCTTGATCATATATGCAAGCATTGGTGAGCTGGGATCAATAGAACTTAAAACATGGGCATGAAAGATATAATCATGACAATAAGAACTTAGCAACCATGTTGTAAACATGTAAATGAACACAAACAAAAGATCATGATAATGAAACAATGAAAGTCAAACGTGTGTTCAAATCATAAGGAAAAACATACAAATGGTTTTCATCTTGTCCTTCAAAGAGAGCAAAACATAAATGCATAGGACACCTCAAAGTTTAAGAGGGCGACTAGATACAAATAATTTAAGAACAAGTGAGACCAACAATATGAATCAATCAATGAACTTTGGGACAATGCATATCACACTAAGAATGACAACTATGCTCTCTTAATGGTGCATAAAGAAAGAAGGTGGTGACTCAACATAAAAGTAAAAGAAAGGCCCTTCGCAGAGGGAAGCAGTGATTGCAAGTTTTATAACCTTCAAAAATTATGGTACTTACCGGCTTTGAGCTCTCATTGCCCCCATCATAAGCATCTTGAATGGTTAAAGTTAATGCGAGAACAATTATGATGCATATGCTTGACAAATCATAAGTTGAAAACCTCGTGTCCCGTGAATACGAGTACCCAAACCTCATGCTACTTTACTTAGAGTCCCAAGCAAGGCTCTTGTCATTGTAAGTATATGCATATCATTGAGAACCGCCAATGGGGTACCTCCGTGCCCGATGACATGGAACAAGCCCACACCAAAATGACAGGACAAGCAGACAATGAACACCTCGACATCTCTTTTATTTGCTATATTGTTTAGCTTTTTATTATGAGATGCCTCGTCGAATGTTCACCATGGGTATGCTGCAAATTTCCACCATGAATTATGCATGGCTTAGATTGGCGGCCCGGCGTTTCCCTAACACATATAAAAACTCCATGATCCTCACAAGATTCCCAATTCATTTCACACCGCGGGCATCCATAAACAAAAGATCACGATATCAACTCAAATAAGGAGTGCAATGTTGAAAGCTTGCCCATGACTGCATGGCTGGGCTAGAATCCAACTTACAACTTGCAAGCATAACAACTCAACATAAAAGACCACAATGTCAAATTTTTAAGAACAGGAAAAAGTAAAGTGTGCCTTCCGGTTCGTGAGAGCTTTACTGACCGAATTTCGCATAACACTGGTAAGAGTTTAATTTGAAGAGAAAATAAAAGCAAGTCAAATTTACTTGGAATAGCAAATTGCTAGTAGGTATGTATGGTGGACACTTTGAAAAACTTTGGCTTTTAGGAGTTGGATGCACGAGTAGAGCTCATACTCAGTACAAGGCGAGGGCTAGCAAAAGACTGGGAGCGACCAACTAAGAGAGCAATAATGGCCATAATCATGCAAAGCGACAAAGCGACATTAAAAGAAGCATAAGATGGCATCAAAAGTCAAAAACTAAATGATCATGAAGGCTTATGGCGACTTTGTAAGAGTCTAACATGTGTGAGCATGCGCCAAGTCAATCCAAATAAAGCATCAAGGAGAAAACCAAAATAATGCTTCCATACAATAAAAACAACGCATGATTTTTTCAAAGGCTCATTAAGCAATCTCAGTTATTTGAGACAAGTCATGCTACAGCAAAACCACTAAGCATACTATCAAAAAGACATCAAGCATGACATGAAAAAGCCTAAGCCGCAGTCTACACAAGCTCCTTCTTGTACCACTATTTTGCACAAAGCTTTTTCTCTTTTCCAACACCATTTGAAATTTTTAAAGACACCTCTTTTGATGAAAACCAATAAAGATCAGAGGCAAAAATACACCTTGATGAAAAGATATGACAAGATCTGAACGCAAATCAAGGCGAAAACGAAAACCAAAAGCAGTAGCAGAAAAAGTAGAGCGCTCGATTTTTGATAAGAGTGAAAACTAGAGCATTCTTTGCAAATGAAAACGAGTACATCTCCTCCAAAGGAAATTTGTTGGGGTCCAACCATTTATTGCAGCAAACAAACAAACTAAACCAACTAAGAAAACTAAAACAACTGACGCTCCAAGAAAAACACATAGTGCATGAAGCAATAAAAATATAGTGTCTTGAAAGGTGACCTGATTTTTGCCGATGAAGAAGGGGTGCCTCGGGGGCATCCCCAAGCTTTGACGCTTGTACTTCTTGGATATTTCTTGGGGCGATGCATGGGCATCCCCAAGCTTGAGCTTTTGTCCATTCTTCAACTCATCTCATCATTCTCCAATCCCTACACTTGAAAACTTCCTTCATACAAAACTAAACACAATTCTATTAGCAACATTAGTGTAAGCATAAAATATATTCAACCCTCTATTTGCTTCAGGTTTCAACTCAAAACCACCACATATAAAGTAAATACTACTGTAGCAACTTCCCAAAAGGTTCCATGATCAAAAAGAACTAAAAAGAAAGCGATAAAGTGGCAAACACAAATATTGGCAGAAATCTGTCAAAACTGAACAGCTGACAAAGGTCGAATTTTTGAGGGATTTTCTGTTGCTCAAATCAAAAAGTATTCAACTAACAAAAGTTTGGATATAACCTGGGGCATATGCACAAGAAATCGCAGGTCCAAAAGATAAACAGAGAATTTTCACGAATTTTTACGGTGCAGCACCGAAAACAGTTTCAGGACAGCAACATCCCCAAATCTTTACCTCGCTCAAATTAGAGGCTTCTCTTGGCACAAAAACGAAATAAACAAGATAAGGAGCGGTCATTACAGTAGTAAAGACTTCCAAGACTCAAATAAAAGAAAAACTACTGAAAAGTAAACAATGGGTTATCTCCCAAGAGTGTTTTTGTTTAACGCCTTTGAGCTAGGCGCAGAAAATTGCGAATCAAGTAATATCAAGTGATGAAGCATCAAGCTCATAATTTGCTCTAAGAATAGAGTCAAAAAGTAATTTCTTTCTTTTCCTAGGGAAGTGTTCCATACCTTTCTTTAATGGGAATTGATACTTGATAGTGCCTTCCCTCATATCAATGATAGCACCTACAGTTCGAAGAAAGGGTCTTCCCAAAATAATAGGACATGAAGCATGGCATTCAACGTCCATAACAAGAAAATCAACGGGAACAAGGTTATTGTTAACCACAATAAGAACATTATTAATCCTTCCCAAAGGTTTCTTCTTAGCAACATCAGCAATAGGAACATCAAAATAACATTTTTCAAGCGGTGGTAAATCAAGCATGTCATAAATCTTTCTAGGCATGATAGAAATACTAGCACCTAGATCACATAAAGCATGGCAATCATAACCATTAACATGCATATCAATGATGGGTTCCCAACCATCTTCTAACTTCTTGGGAACAGCGGCTTTTTGCTTCAACTTTTCATCCCTAATCTTTATAAGAGCATTGGTAATATGCTTAGTAAAAGCAATATTTAAAGAACTAGCATTGGGAGTCAAAGCAAGCTTTTGCAAGAACAAAATTACTTCAGATATATTGCAGCCATCAACATCAAAATCATTAAAAGAAATAGAGCTATCATCTCCCACACTCCGAAAAATTTCAGCACTCTTTTGAGAAAAAGTTTTGGCAGTTTTAGGCTTTTTAACACAAGGAGTGGGAGTTTTCTCTACACCAATCAAAGTAAGAGGGTTGCTATCAGTAGGAGCAACATCATTAGAGGTAGTAATAGTACATACCTTCATCTCTCTAGCCATCTCATCTTCTCTTTCCCACCTGGCATGCAATTCCGCTAACAATCTAATATTTTCATCAATTCCAACTTGGGTAGCATTAGCGGCAGCAACAACATTGCTCACATTCACATCATTAGGAAACACTTTTAATTTCAGAAGTTCAACATCATGAGCAAGGCTATCAACTTTAGAAGCAAGAATATCAATTTTGCCTAACTTTTCCTCAATAGACTTGTTAAAAGCAGTTTGTTTACCGATGAAGTCCTTGAGCATTACCTCAAGCTCGGAGGGCGCGGCCCTAGTGTTGTTGTAGGAATTACCATAAGAGTTACCATAACCATTACCATTGGTAGAAGGATACGGCCTATAATTGTTACTAGCAAAATTGTTCCTATAAGCATTGTTATTAAAATTGTTATTTCTAATGAAATTCACATCAACTTGCTCTTCTTGGGCAACCAGAGAGGCCAAAGGAACATTATTAGGATCAACATGAGTCCTATCATTAGCAAGCATAGCCATAATGGTATCAATCTTATCACTTAAGGAAGAGGTTTCCTCAACAGAATTTACCTTCTTACCTTGTGGAGCTCTCTCGGTGTGCCATTCGGAATAATTTACCATCATGTTGTCGAGTAGCTTTGATGCGGCGCCCAAGGTAAGGGACATAAAAGTGCCTCCAGCAGCTGAATCAAGTAGGTTCCTTGAAGAAAAATTCAGTCCTGCATAAAAAGTTTGGATAATCATCCAAGTAGTCAGTCCATGAGTGGGGCAATTCTTTACCATAGATTTCATTCTTTCCCAAGCTTGAGCAACATGTTCATTATCAAACTGAGTAAACTTCATAATATTGCTGCGCAAAGCTATAATCTTAGCAGGAGGATAGTATCTACCAATAAAAGCATCCTTACACTTAGCCCATGAATCAATACTATTCTTATTCAAAGACAACAACCAATCTTTAGCCTTTCCTCTTAAAGAAAAAGGAAACAACTTGAGCTTAATAATATCACTATCAACATCCTTATATTTCTGCATCTCACATAGCTCAACAAAATTGTTGAGATGAGCTGCAGCATCTTCAGTACTAGCACCAGAAAATTGCTCTTTCATAACAAGGTTCAATAAAGCAGGCTTGATCTCATAAAAGGTGGTAGCAGGAACAGGTGGTGCAATAGGAGTGCAGATAAAATCACTATTGTTCGTGCCAGCAAAGTCACACAACTTGGTGTTTTTAGGAGTACCCATTTCAGCAAAATGAAAGTAAACAAGTAAAAACAGCTACCAAGGATTCTAATTTTATTGGGTTTTTGATATAAAGCAGTGCAGGTAAAATAAAATAAAGTAAAGCAAAACAAATAACAAAGTAAAGAATGTGTGTGCGAAGAACTCCCCTCGCAGAAGTCTTCTCTCTTCCCCGGCAACGGCGCCAGAAAAATAGCTGCTACTCCAAGTTGATGTGGGAGCAAACTGTCCTTGTGCGTGGTGAATAACCAGCCCGTTGGGAACCCCAAGAGGAAGGTATGATGAGTGTAGCAGCAAGTTTTTCCTCAATTAAGAAACCAAGGTTTATCGAACAGGAGAAGGGAGACGATGACGACTGAAGGTGTTGTGGAACCTGCACACACACAAACAAGTACTTTGTTCCCAACTTGCGATGAGGTTGTCAATCTCACCGGTTTGCTTGAAACAAAGGTTATGAGTGTATCGAATGGAAAACAGTAGTAATGTGCGAGTAAAGTAAACAGTGCGGGAAAAGTAAACAGGTGATTGCAATATGATTAAAATAGGACCGGGGTCCATAGTTCACTAGTGGTGTCTCTCCATAGATAAAATAACATGCTGGGTAAACAAATTACAGTTGGGCAATTGATAGAATAAAGATAACGTGATATGTCAAGAAGATCACTATGAGATTTACTCTGGGCATTACAACAAAATACATAGACCGCCATCCAACTGCATCTATGACTAATAATCCACTCCCGGGGATATCATCCGAACACCCTAGAAGTATTAAGTTGCGAACAACAGATAATTGCATTAAGCAAAGTGTGTAATGTAAACAAAGCATATGCCCTTGAGCATATGAATGTTGTTTTCTCCCTAGTAGCAACAGCACATCTACCACCTTAGAGGTTTCTGTCACTCCCCCAGGTGAAATAGAGACATGAACCCACTATCGAGCATAAATACCCCCTCTTGGAGTCACTAGCAACTACTCGGCCAAGATAGCTACTAACAACGGAGAGCATGCAAGATCATAAACAACATAGAGATAACAAAAGATATAATTCAGTACAGCAACTTAATCATAAACACCAATATTCATCGGATCCCAACAAACCAACATCATAGAATTACATAACGGTGATCTCAATCATGTATGGCAGCTCATGAGATCTAAACATGAAGCACATGGTGGAGAAGACAACCATCTAGCTACTGCTATGGACCCATAGTCCAAGGTAGACTACTCACTCATCGCTCCGGAGGCAAGCATGGCGATGAAGAAGACCTCCGGTGGCGATTCCCCTCTCCGGCAGGGTGCCGGGAAGAGCTTCTGGACCCTCCCGATCTTTGGGTCGACGGCGGCGGCGGATCGCGATGTATTCTGGAAAACTGATCGGGCCCTTAGGTTTTTCTCGTTGGGGGGTCTTTATAGGCGAAGGGGCGATGTCAGAGGTGGAGCCAGGCTCCCTCACACAGGGGTGGCGCGGCCAGGGGCCAGGCCGCGCCGCCCCCTTGTGTGGGGCCCTGGTGGCCCCTCTGCGTCTCTCCTTTGGATGTCTGGAAGTTTCCGGGTAAAATATGACTTCAGGAACTTGTTTCGTCCAATTCCGAGAATATTTCCTGTGTATCACTTCTGAAACACAAAAACAGCAGAAAACAGGAAACTGGCACTGTGGCACTTCGTTAATAGGTTAGTTCCGGAAAATGTATAAAAGTGCCACTAAGTGTAACGAAACAATAGGCAAATGGTGTAAAAACAAGCATGGAGCATCAAAAATTATAGATACGTTTGAGACGTATCACTCTTCCCGGCACCCTGCCGGAGAGGGGAATCACCACCGGAGGTCTTGTTCATCGCCATGCTTGCCTCCGGAGTGATGAGTGAGTAGTCTACCTTGGACTATGGGTCCATAGCAGTAGCTAGACGGTTGTCTCCTCCACCATGTGCTTCATGTTTAGATCTCATGAGCTGCCCTACATGATTGAGATCACCGTTATGTAATTCTACATGTTTGGTTTGTTGGGATCCGATGAATATTGGTGTTATGATTGAGTTGCTATACTGAAATATATCTTTTGTTATCTCTATGTTGTTTATGATCTTGCATGCTCTCTGTTGTTAGTAGCTATCTTGGCCGAGTAGTTGCTAGTGACTCCAAGAAGGGGTATTTATGCTCGATAGTGGGTTCATGCCTCTATTTAACCTGGGTGAGTGACAGAAACCTCTAAGGTTGTAGATGTGCTGTTGCTACTAGGGAGAAAACAACATTCATATGCTCGAGGGCATATGCTTTGTTTATATTACACACTTTGCTTAATGCAATTATCTGTTGTTCGCAACTTAATACTTGTGGAGTTCTCGGATTGATTCGCCACAAGTGGATTATTAGTCATAGATGCAGTTGGATGGCGGTCTATGTATTTTGTTGTAATGCCCAGAGTAAATCGCATAGTGATCTTCTTGACATATCACGTTTATCTTTATTCTATCAATTGCCCAACTATAATTTGTTTACCCAGCATGTGTTATTTATCTTATGGAGAGACACCACTAGTGAACTGTGGACCCCGGTCCTATTTCCATCATATTGCTATCACCTGTTTACTTTACTCGCACTGTTTACTGTACTCACATACTTCTACTGTTTTCCACTCGATACGCTCATAACCTTTATTTCAAGCAAACCGGTGAGATTGACAACCTCATCGCAAGTTGGGAACAAAGTATTTGGTTGTGTTGTGTGCAGGTTCCGTGTTGCAGCTAGCAAGCAAAGCTTGGACGAGGTGCCATACATAAATTGTCCAAAGCTGTCGCAAACTAGCAAGCATCACCCACAGTCATATTGTCTGCTCTTCTCCTGATCGATAAACTTTGGTTTCTTAACTGAGGGAAAATCTGCTGCTATATTCATCACACCTTCCTCTTGGGGTTCCCAATGGGCTAGTCATTCACCACGCATCAAGCAACAATTTTTCTGGCGCCGTTGCCAGGGATTGAAGAAGAAGAAGCTCCCACATCAACTACACTTTCCCACGTCAACTTGGCACCATCAAAATAGTTTTCTGGCGCCGTTGCCGGGGAAGAGTGGAAGACCTCTGCAAGGGGAGTTTTTCGCACGCACATCCTTTACTTTGTTTTAAGTTTTGCTTTACTTTATTTTTGCTTGCATCGTTTTTATCAAAAATACAAAAAATTAGTTCCTACTATAGTTGTTATTTTTGTTGGTCTGTTATTGTCTTGCTTTATCATGCTTTCTATCAATGGTTGGTTTCTTTGAAACTAAATCTTTTTGGCAAGGTGGGTTCACGGAAGAGCAGCAAAATTATTATGAGGAACACCGCTTGTCACATAAAGGGAAACACTTATGGGAACAAATCAATAGATTGTATATCATTGCTAGAAACGTGTGCTCTACTTATAATGTTACTTATTTCTTTGATAGATCTTGTTGCTGTAGGAGGTATAAACACCTCCCTTTTCAACATGAGTATAATGATGATGTTACCATATCTTCTTATATTAATGGAAATTATGACTTTTATGATGTGGAACAAATTGAAGAATTTATTGCTTGGAAGGGTGCATTCGAACTTGCTTATTTGCTTGAAAATACTGATGATGCACCTTATAAATATGGGGTTTATGATATACTTACATTTTGCTTTGATAATTACAAGGAAGAAAATGGCTATATTCTTAAATATCTTAAAAGATGCTCTCCAACGGAAGAGACTAATGCCTTGAAGGAGCCTATGGAAGAAGAAATTGCTGAAACTGGAAGCTCATTGGATGATCAAGAGGAGGAAGAATGCCCATGTCTACCTCCCAATAAGAGTAACTCTTTAACTAATACCTTATTTGATAGCCCTCCATGCTTAACAAAGGAGGATGAGTGTGATATTTATATTGTTGAGTTTGTTCATGATGCTACTGAAAATTATTATGAGAGAGGAAAATATGGTTGTTGGAATTCTCATGTTACTAAAACACCTCTCTTTATATTAAAAGTTCCAAAGTTGCTCTTGTTTTATCTACCCATACTTGTTACTATGTGCTTCTTTGATTTATTTTCTTACAAGATTCCTATGCATAGGAAGTGGGTTAGACTTAAATGTGTTTTATATTTGCTCCTTGATGCTCTCTTTTGCTCCAATTCATATTTCTTATGTGTGCATTTTCTCAAATTACTGAGCCTAGCTCAAAGGCGTTAAAGAAAAGCACTCTTGGGAGATAACCCAATATTTTTACTTTCAGTTCTTTTTCTTTTATTTGAGTCTTGGAAGTTATTACTACTGTAATGACCTCTCCTTATCCTTTTTATTTCGTTTTTGTGCCAAGAGAAGCCTCTAATTTGAGTGAGGTAAGATTTGGGGATGTTGCTGTCCTGAAACTGTTTTCGGTGCTGCACCGTAATAATTTATATAAATTCTCTGTATATCTTTTGGACCTGCGATTTCTTGTGCATATGCCCCAGGTTATATCCAAACTTTCGTTAGTTGAACACTTTTTGATTTGAGCAACAGAAAACCCCTAAAAAATTCGGCCTTTGTCAGCTGTTCTGTTTTGACAGATTTCTGCCAATATTTGTGTTTGCCGCTTTATCGCTTTCTTTTGAGTTCTTTTGATCACGGAACTTTTGGAGAAGTTGATACAGTAGTATATGCTTTATATGTGGTGGTTTTGGGTTGAAACCTGAAGCAAAAAGAGGTTGATTATATGTTATGCCTACACTAATGTTGCTAATAGATTTGTGTTTAGTGTTGTATGAAGGAAGTTTTCAAGTGTAGGGATTGGAGAATGATGAGATGAGTTGAAGAATAGACAAAAGCTCAAGCTTGGGGATGCCCATGCATCACCCCAAGAAATATCCAAGAAGTACAAGCGTCAAAGCTTGGGGATGCCCCCGCGGCACCCCTTCTTCATCGGCAAAAATCAGGTCACCTTTCAAGACACTATATTTTTATTGCTTCATGCACTATGTGTTTTTCTTGGAGCGTCAGTTGTTTTAGTTTTCTTAGTTAGCTTAGTTTTGTTTGCTGCAATAAATGGTTGGACCCCAACAAATTTCCTTTGGAGGAGATGTACTCGTTTTCATTTGCCAAGAACACTCCGTTTTTCATTCTTACAATTTCACCGAGTGTTCTTCTTTTCTGCTACTGCTTTTGGTTTTCGTTTTCGCCTTGATTTGCGTTCAGACCTTGTCATATATTTTCATCAAGGTGTATTTTTGCCTCTGATCTTTATTGGTTTTCATCAAAAGAGGTGTCTTTAAAAATTTCAAATGGTGTTGGAAAAGAGAAAAAGCTTTGTGCAAAAAAGTGGTACAAGAAGGAGCTTGTGTCGACTGCGGCTTAGGCTTTTTCATGTCATGCTTGATGTCTTTTTGATAGTATGCTTAGTGGTTTTGCTGTAGCATGACTTGTCTCAAATAATTGAGATTGCTTAATGAGCCTTTGAAAAAATCATGCGTTGTTTTTATTTATTCGGAAGCATTATTTTGGTTTTCTCCTTGATGCTTTATTTGGGTTGACTTGGCGCATGCTCACACATGTTAGACTCTTACAAAGTCGCCAATAGCCTTCATGATCATTTATTTTTTGACTTTTGATGCCATCTTATGCTTCTTTTAATGTCGCTTTGTCGCTTTGCATGATTATGGCCATTATTGCTCTCTTAGTTGGTCGGTCCCAGTCTTTTGCTAGCCCTCGCCTTGTACTGAGTATGATCTCTACTCGTGCATCCAACTCCTAAAAGCCAAAGTTTTCCAAAGTGTCCACCATACATACCTACTAGCAATATGCTATTTCTAGTAAATTTGACTTGCTTTTATCTTCCCTTCAAATTAAACTCTTACCAGTGTTATGCGAAAATTGGTCAGTAAAGCTCTCACGAACTGGAAGGCACACTTTACTTTTTCCTGTTCTTAAAACTTTGACGTTGTGGTCTCTTATGTTGAGTTGTTATGCTTGCAAGTTGTAAGTTGGATTCTAGCCCAACCATGCTGTCATGGGGCAAGCTTTCAATATTGCACTTCTTATTTGAGTTGATATCGTGATCTTTTGTTTATGGATGCCCGCGGTGTGAAATGAATTGGGAATCTTGCGGGGATCATGGAGTTCGTATATGTGTTAGGGAAACGCCTGGGCCGCCAATCTAAGCCATGCATAATTCATGGTGGAAATTTGCAGCATACCCATGGTGGACATTCGACGATGCATCTCACAATAAAAAGCTAAACAAATGGCAAATAAAAGAGATGTCGAGGTGTTCATTGTCTGTTTGTCCTGTCATTTTAATATGGGCTTGTTCCATGTCATCGGGCATGGAGGTACCCCGTTGGCGGTTTTCGATGATACATATATACTTACAATGACAAGAGCCTTGCTTGGGACTCTAAGTTGAGTAGCATGAGGTTTGGGTACTCGTATTCATGGGACACGAGGTTTTCAACTTATGATTTGTCAAGCATATGCATCATAATTGTTCTCGCATTAACTCTAACCATTCAAGATGCTTATGATGGGGGCAATGAGAGCTCAAAGCCGGTAAGTACCATAATTTTTGAAGGTTATAAAACTTGGAATCACTGCTTCCCTCTGGGAAGGGCCATTCTTTTACTTTCATGTTGAGTCACCACCTTCTATCTTTATGCACCATAAGAGAGCATAGTTGTCATTCTTAGTATAATGTGCATTGTCCCAAAGTTTTCATTGATTAATTCATATTGTTGGTTTCACTTGTTCTCAAATTATTTGTATCTAGTCTCCCTTTTAAACTTGAAGGTGTCCTATGCATTTATGTTTTGCTCTCTTGGAAGGACAAGCTAAAAACCATTTGTATGTTTTTCCTTATGATTTGAACACACGTTTGACTTTCATTGTTTAATTTTTATGATCTTTTGTTTGTGTTCATTTTCATGTTTACAACATGGTTGCTAAGTTTTTATTGTCAAGATTATATCTTCATGCCCATGTTTTAAGTTCTTATGATCCTAGCTCACAAATGCTTACATATATGATCAAGATTGTGTAGGTGCATGTCACCTCAAAAATTATTCTTTTATTATCACTTACCTACTCGAGGACGAGCAGGAGTTAAGCTTGAGGATGCTTGATACGTCTCCAACGTATCTAAATTTTTTGATGCTCCATGCTTGTTTTTACACCATTTTGCCTACTGTTTCGTTACACTTCGTGGCACTTTTATGCATTTTCTGGAACTAACCTATTAACAAGTCGCCACAGTGCCAGTTCCCTGTTTTCTGCTGTTTTTGTGTTTCAGAAGTGATACACAGGAAATATTCTCGGAATTGGACGAAACAAGTTCCTGAAGTCTTATTTTTCCCGGAAGCTTCCAGAGATCCAAAGAGGAGTTGGAGGGGGGCTACGAGGGCCCCACACACCAGGGCGGCGCGGCCAGGGGCCTGGCCGCGCCCCCTATGTGTGAGAGCCCCTCGGGCCACCTCTGACGATTCCCCTTCGCCTATAAAGACCCCCCGACGGAAAAAACCTAAGTACCCGATCAATTTTCTAGAAGACATCGCGATCCGCCGCCGCCGTCGACCCGAAGATCGGGAGGGTCCAGAAGCTCTTCCCGGCACCCTGCCAGAGAGGGGAATCGCCACCAGAGGTCTTCTTCATCGCCATGCTTGCCTCCGGAGCGATGAGTGAGTAGTCTACCTTGGACTATGGGTCAATAGCAGTAGCTAGATGGTTGTCTCCTCCACCATGTGCTTCATGTTTAGATCTCATGAGCTACCCTACATGATTGAGATCACCGTTATGCAATTCTACATGTTTGGTTTGTTGGGATCCGATGAATATTGGTGTTATGATTGAGTTGCTATACTGAAATATATCTTTTGTTATCTCTATGTTGTTTATGATCTTGCATGCTCTCCGTTGTTAGTAGCTATCTTGGCCGAGTAGTTGCTAGTGACTCCAAGAGGGGGTATTTATGCTCGATAGTGGGTTCATGCCTCTATTTAACCTGGGGGAGTGACAGAAACCTCTAAGGTTGTAGATGTGCTGTTGCTACTAGGGAGAAAACAACATTCATATGCTCGAGGGCATATGCTTTGTTTACATTACACACTTTGCTTAATGCAATTATCTGTTGTTCGCAACTTAATACTTGTGGAGTTCTCGGATTGATTCGCCACAAGTGGATTATTAGTCATAGATGCAGTTGGATGGCGGTCTATGTATTTTGTTGTAATTCCCAGAGTAAATCGCATAGTGATCTTCTTGACATATCACGTTTATCTTTATTCTATCAATTGCCCAACTGTAATTTGTTTACCCAGCATGTGTTATTTATCTTATGGAGAGACACCACTAGTGAACTGTGGACCCTGGTCCTATTTCCATCATATTGCTATTACCTGTTTACTTTACTCGCACTGTTTACTTTACTCGCATACTTCTACTGTTTTCCACTCGATACGCTCATAACCTTTATTTCAAGCAAATCGGTGAGATTGACAACCTCATCGCAAGTTGGGAACAAAGTATTTGGTTGTGTTGTGTGCAGGTTCCGCGTTGTAGCTAGCAAGCAAAGCTTGGACGAGGCGCCATACATAAATTGTCTGAAGCTATCGCAAACTAGCAAGCATCACCCACAGTCGTATTGTCTGCTCTTCTCCTGATCGATAAACTTTGGTTTCTTAACTGAGGGAAAATCTGCTGATATATTCATCACACCTTCCTCTTGGGGTTCCCAACGGGCTGGTCATTCACCACGCATCAAGCAATCACCGTTATGTAATTCTACATGTTGTGTTTGTTGGGATCCGATGAATATTGGTGTTATGATTGAGTTGATGTACTGAATTGTATTGTATGTTATCTCTATGTTATTTATGATCTTGCATGCTCTCCGTTGTTAGTAGCTATCTTGGCCGAGTAGTTGCTAGTGACTCCAAGAGGGGGTATTTATGCTCGATAGTGGGTTCATGCCTCTATTTAATCTGGGGGAGTGACAGAAACCTCTAAGGTTGTAGATGTGCTATTGCTACTAGAGGGAAAACAACATTCATATGCTCGAGGGCATATGCTTTGTTTACATTACACACTTTGCTTAATGCAGTTATCTGTTGTTCGCAACTTAATACTTGTGGAGTTCTCGGATTGATTCGCCACAAGTGGATTATTAGTCATAGATGCAGTTGGATGACGGTCTATGTATCTTGTTGTAATGCCCAGAGTAAATCTCATAGTGATCCTCTTGACATATCATGTTATCTTTATTCTATCAATTGCCCAACTGTAATTTGTTTACCCAGCATGTGTTATTTTTTCTTATGGAGAGACACCAGTAGTGAACTGTGAACCCCGGTCCTATTTCCTTTATATTGCTATCACCTGTTTACTTTACTCGCACTGTTTACTTTACTCGCATACTATTACTATTTTCCACTCGATACGCTCATTCCTTTGTTTACAGCAAACCGGTGAGATTGACAACCTCATGGTAAGTTGGGAGCAAAGTATTTGGTTGTGTTTTGTGCAGGTCCCACGTTGCTACTAGTTGAAGACGCGCTAACTCGTTTATCGTAAACGGCGCCCTTGTTGGAGTGTCACTAGACTAGCAAGCATCACTTTCTGGAGTATTGGCTTCTTCCTCTCCTGATCGACAAACCTTGGTTTCTTACTGAGGGAAACCTTGCTGCTATATTCATCATACCTTCCTCTTGGGGTTCCCAACTGGACGATGCTTTATATCATCAACACCGTGCCGCATCACCAAGCATTTCTTGAATATCTGCAGAAACATGAATCCAAAAATAGGTATGCGAGCGTGTTGATAGCATTGTTAATACATTCCAATAAGCATTTACAAGGCTTGAAAAGTCATAGAATTATTGCTAGAGGGATCAGCATAACTAGTCTAGAGCACACGCAGGGTCCAGTCAATTGCATGGTCACAAAAACAAAGGTTATGTTACTCAGATTCGAGTCCCCCGACTTGAACCCGCATGGACTAGCGCTACTTCGACCCACGCCGCGTGTGGACTCATCGTGTCGAAGCCCAGTGGTTGTAAGGCATTCGATGCGTCCATCTATGCAATGCTTCATGCCGCAGGCATGGAAAATTTTCTCGGCAGAGCGCGTTTGATGCGAATACCGTGCCATCTAGTGTTGCTAACTGTGGAATTATCGTCGTATTTGACATACGGCATCCGAATTGGTCTATTGCCATCGTATTTCGGGCAAATATGAGAGGATTAATGGCAAGAATAAGATTCAAGAGGAGAAACTCCATAATCGAATAGTACAGAGGCGCTGCTGGCCTGAAGTGAGCGAATCGAGGGACTGAGGCCCGTGAGTGATTAACATGATGGCGCTGCTGGCCTGAAGAAAATAGTTCAAGGGACTGAAAACCACACCCGAACAGTATGGAAGGCACTGCTGACCTGAGAAAATCGATTCGAGGATCTAGAGCCCACGCTTGAATAACACAAAGGCGCTGATGGCCTAAGAAAAGCAATTCGAGGGACCGAAACCCACAACTCAAATATTGCAGAAGCGTCAAAAATCCCAGGAGAATGATTCTAGGGGCAGAAAAGCACAACTCGAAAAAAACCCCAAGAGATCGATTCGAGGGTCTGAAAAACCGTACTGGAATAGAGCAAAGGCATGGCCGGCCCGAAAGAAGTAATTCGAGGGACCGACGCCCACGCTCAAATAAAATAGAGGCACTGCGGGCCCGAAGAATTTAGCATAGAGCATAATGAGGAGTTTCAGTTACACATACCTTGAAAAGGTGTCGTATCGAAAGATTGCTCCCCCCAAATAAAGGAAAAACTTTGCCAACGTTGACATCAGGGACAACGCATCAATTCATCGAGTTGTCATGCCAAGCAATTGCAGGGATAACCTAACATTGACAAGACCAGATGCTTGGTGGGTCCTCCGTAGCGCACGCCGGCCATTGACTCTGTTTGACCACACGTCCCGCGCGTTTGGTGAGAAAAAACCGCCGTGTCTCCTCAATTCTTGTGCGTAGTGGGACCAGACAACTTGTGACGCTGACACATGGAAGGCTAGATCTGCGCTGCCGTTCCATCTTCAGAATAAACGGCTGAGATGATCTAAGAGATTTACAGTGCCACGATAAAGAGGAAAAAAGCCCAACACTTTTCCCCATTCCGCCGCCGTCATCGTCTTCCTCAGAGCCTTCCCCTGCCATTGCCGCGCACTTCAGCTTTCACTTTGCCAGCATTTTTGTTCCCGCATCTTCACCATGGGCAAGAGAGGCTCTTCCGCCGTTGGTGCCACTACGGGTGCCGCGAAGAAGATCAAGAAAACAGCCACAGCGGCCGACTGTGATGCACCCGCTGTGGGCAATTGGAGGCACACCAGGTTCCTGGATCAGGAGCTGCGGAAGATTGCCAAGACCGGCATTTTGAAGGACAAATCCGCGGACGTTCGCGTCGGTGGGCCAGAAATCACCCCTAATCCACCTGCGGGATTTCGGGTACTTTTCCTTGCCTTCATCCTCCGCGGGTTCTTCTTTCCCCCGCATGAATTCCTCCGTGGTCTTATTTTTGCCTACAGGATTCAGCTCCATGATCTGAATCACAACACCACCTTGCACATAGCGTGTTTCATCATGCTGTGTGAGTGTTTCTTCAGGATCAAAACCCATCGGGTGTTGTGGAGGCGGATTTTCGCCGCCACGCGCCCATTGAGCTATGAAACTAGCGGCTTCAACTGCTCAGTGCGTCTCGAGGTTGACTATTTTAACCTGCGAACACCTGAAAACAACCCTGGCTAGAGGACGAAGTGTTTCTATGCCAAGGACCAGCCTTTCGCTAGCCAAAATTTTGGGATCGAAGAGTTTCGCGCCACCAGCGACCTTCGACTGTCTTGGGCGCATACCTTGGCTGCTGAAGAAATGTCGACCACAGAGCCTTTGATGAAGAAAATTGCACAGCTGTGATCTACACCCGGGAAAGAGGTGACCGGCCTCCAACTGATACGCACCTTCATCAAGAGCCAAGTCCAACCCCTCGCCGCACGTGTGCATTGCATGTGGGACTACACGGGGCACCGGGACCCAACCCGAATCACCTTCAACGAGTTGAAGGAGGCCGAGATCGACAATGGAGTGCGCGTCGTCACTTCCTTGACGAAAAGGAACGACATGCCAAAAAACTTTGGGACGGAGGCCTTCAGTAAAACCCACCCGCGCATCGAGGTACGTGCTTTCGCCTACTGTTTAACAGTTGAACGAATTTACTTCTATACTTGTTGAATCTTTCGATCGAGATCAGTAGACTGAATTGAAAAAATCCCTTGTTCAGATCCTTGACGTAGCGCGTTGCTTCCCACCTCAACCAGAGGGTGGCGAATTCCCCGAACGGGAATTTGCTGAAGCACCAGGAGTCAACCTTGGCCTCTCCAACGACATCGCACATCGAGACGAAGCATAAGAAAAAAGCTATCAAACTTGACAGAGTTGAGGATTCAGAAGACCTTGATGGCTACAATTTTTCTTCTGACGGAGATGATGATACAGCTATCCCTGCGAAGCCTCTTGCCAGTCGTCCTCCTCCTCAACCCAGGAAGAAGGGTCTTCCCAATTTTGGCCTTGAAGAATCATAAGTCATTTTTCTATTTGAGCTCAAATATCTCTGACGTATGTCTGCCGCGTTTAATCTTTTTGCATATTTCAGGTATTCGAATGACGAAGTTTCTGGGAGCTTGGATGACCAAGATCGCTTCTGCATTCAACCTTGTGACATCCACCTCGAGCATACGGCTCAATCATAAGAAAAGAATACCGATGATTCAGAGCCGAAGGAGCGCCCGAGATCGTCGCCCGCTCCGAAAAAAACTGATGCCGAAAAAGAGTTTATCCTTGTGTCTTCTTTGGGTGGACCTTCTGAACCCAACCGCCATGTAAGTATGTAGTTCATATTGTCCTGTCTTTCAAGTATCACCCCTCAGTAGCCCCTGAGGGTTAGTCAAAGTGTTAACATTTGGGATTGCCCTCAAGAAAAGAACTTGCTTGCTAAACCCTGTCGAAACTTCCGGTGCAGCTTGTTATCGAGAGCCTCTCCAGTGTATGAAAAAACTATCTTGCGATGGAAAAGGAGAAAAAGCGCTTGGTTGCTGAGCTGGCCGAGGTCCACAGTAAGTATATCTTCCATATTTGTCGATTAAGTATCATGGTCGAAATCTTGTTGTAGAAGCATCGAATTATTTTTAAAAAAATGCAGAGGTTGGTGCCCAAGCTGCTGCAGAAAAATCATTGCTGAGATCCCAAGTCGACAGCCTTGCTATCGACAAATCTTCGCTAAAGGCTCAGGTGGATAGCCTTGCTGCTGAGGTCGGCCATATTAAAGGAGAACAGGCGATAACTCAAGAGCTGCACAATGAGCACCTGGCCGAAGTGGATGCGAGGGAGAAGAAACTCCAAAGCCGCCTTCATGACGCAATCAAGGCGCTGCGCAGTAAGCACTAAATTCTGCATTTTTTGCGATGTGCTAGATCCTGCCTGCTAATGTTTTGACGTCTGTTGCATCGTAGTTGCTGCTGAACTCGATGCTGGAGGCGCGGCGGCGAAAGACGCCGATTTCGACTCTGACGTCAAAGCGGCCGAGCGCATCTGCCCGGAAGTTCGAGGCCTTCTAGCTAAGGCTCATTCGACACTCGAGCATTTGCGGGATATGGCCATCCCGGAGTCGATGAGTGTCACGACTTCTGGCATCATCGAAGCCTTAGCACCGAAGGATGACGGCGAAGACCCGCTGGTTGCCGCTGTGCGTCGATAGGTAACAACTGGCTTTGAGTCCGTCTTCTCTATGATGATGAGGCACGAGGTCGAGTGTGACTTCGAGAAGATCACGGGCACCTACCACAAAGGCAAGGATGGTCGCGACAGATCTCCAAAGGATTTCCTTGAGCCAGCTCGTGACTTGGCTAATCGCGTCGTGTTTTTCTTGGCAGAGAGAAATGCCAAGCGAAAGGCTGCTCGAGAGCAGAAGCACACAGAGAAGGGTACCTCCTCCAGCAAGGCGATGGGCAGCGCCACCTAGAATATTTGAGAGCCTGAGCTTGTAATAGTTAGTGTCCCTCTGGGCGAGAACTTGTTGTGGACGAATGGTCCTTGTTGTGTTGTTTATAATATCGTTTGCTTTCTTCATGAATTATTAGACGACTATGTGCCCCATCTTAGCAGATCTGTGTAACTGTGTATCTCACTGGCAGGGTGCGCGCTTAGGGTCTGATGCCTGGATACCCTCCTATGAAATAGTTGGCGGATCCTTGGCTGGGGGATCATCTGCGGTGGTTACCGAAAGAAGGGCGCCTTCCGCAGGTGAACTGTCGCTTATTCGAGACTTGCGAGACCAGCTGGAAAGAGCCCAACAGGAGGTGAAGAGAATTACTGCACTCGTCGACGTCGCCCATTCGAAAGCTTCTCAGGCCGCTGCCGCCGAGCGGTATCTTCTGAGCGAGATCGATAGCCTTCGAAAATCATGGAAGTGTGAGTACACCTCGATTGCTAGTAGTCCATTTGTCTTATTCGCCCTTACTGATTGCTATCCGATTTTTTGCAGATGTTTGCATGGATGAGAGAGCTGAGTCCCATCGAGTGAATGCTCATCTGAATGCAGCTTAGACGCATGCCAATTCGATACTGGATAACTTCTGGGCTGACCGATTGAAGGCAGAAGCACTATCTTTGCTCCAGGATCACATCTCTCAGGCCAGAGTGCTAGCTGAAATGTGCCGCTCAGCTTTGGCGGTGGTTCACAAAGTGATTTTTCCGCTGAACGATCAACGTGATGGTCTTCCTACTCTGCTGAGGCGGTTCGAGAATGGTGAAGCTATATATCGCTTTGTTTGACGCCACCTCCATTGTGGCGCTCAGGTTGCTTTGTTCTTCGTGCGGGTTCGCTACCCGGAGGTACATATGGAGCTGGTGAAGAGATTACCTCCGACGCCTAGCGGGCGCACCGATATGACTCCTCACTATACTGCTTGTCATCGTGCCGCCAAGTATATTGCGGCGCAGATTATTGAAGAGAGCGATAGGGAGAGAGCCCTTCAAAATCCAAAAGTAGCTTAGGCCATGTATATTTGTAACTGTACGCCGATGTTGCACATACTTTGTAAATATTCATGATGTGCCAAAGTGTTTCCTTCAGTAGATATCACGAAGCATGCATGTAGATCGAGGTCCCCTGACAAGGGTCGAACATTTTTTAAAGCAAAGCCCCCGAGCATGGGTCGAAAATTCTTAAGGCGAAGCCCCCGAGCGTGGGCCAATTTTTTTTTAAGGCGAAGCCCCCGAGCATGGGTCGATTTTTTTTAAGGCGAAGCCCCCGAGCATGGGTCGGAATTAGTTTAAGGCAAAGCCCCCGACCATGGGTCGATAGTTTTTAAGGCGAAGCCCCCGAGCGTGGGTCGAATTTTTTTAAGGCGAAGCCCCCGAGCGTGGGTCGATAGTTTTTAAGGCGAAGCCCCAGAGCATGGGTCAATAATTTTTAAGGCAAAGCTCCCGAGCGTCGGCCGATAATTTTTAAGGCGAAGCCCCCGAGCGTGGGTCAGTGTAAATATTGACTCAGAATTTGAGGAACTTAACTTTATTGATCAGTGCCAAAGACATAGTATTGAGCGCGGACTGCTGCTAGCATCTATTTACAGAGGAAGGAGGAAGAAGGAGAGCCTGATCCGACTATGGGTGGAAGCGGCACAGCTGTGCGGCGTTCCATGGGTTCTTCTCGTCTGCTCCTGTCTTGGGGTTGCATAGTCGATACGCTCCGCCAGGGATGACTTTGTGGATGATATATGGGCCTTCCCATGGCGATTCTAGCTTCATCGTGCTTGTTTGCTTGAGGCAAAGCATGAGATTGCCAGGTTCAAAAGACCGCCCGCGTACCCGTTTGTTGTGGTAATTGCGGAGGCTTTGCTGGTAAACTGCTGAGCGGGCAAGGGCGACGTCTTTAGCCTCGTCCAGCAGATCTTGGCATCTTCAAGTGCTTTCTGCGCATCTTCTTCAATGTATGCCACCACGCGAGGTGTGCAGTAACGAACATCGGTAGGGATTACTACCTCGGCTCCGAAGAGTAGGAAGAATGGCATGTAGCCGGTGGAGGAGTTGGGCGTTGTGCGTAAACTCCACAGCACTGATGGTAGTTCCTCCACCCAGGGGCCCGCCGCGCGTTTGAGTGGTCGAATGAGTCGCTTCTTCAAGCCGATGCAAACAAGCCCGTTTGCTTTTTTTGACCTGCCCGTTGGACTTGGGATGCGCCACCGATGCGTACTTGACCTGGATGCCTAGCTTCTTGGCGAATTCTTGAAACTCTCCAGGGGTGAAGTTAGTGCTGTTATCGGTGATGATGCTATTGGGCACCCCGTACCGACAAGTGATGGACTCGAAGAACTTGACGGTCGTCATCGCTTCCTGATTGGTTACAGATATTTCTTTGATCCACTTGGAAAACTTGTTGACTGCGACCTGTAGGTAGGTATGCCCGCCTCGTGATGACTTGGGCAGAGGTACCACTTGGTCGAGCCCCCATTGTGCAAAGGGCCAAGCCAAGGGGATGGTTCGCAGCTCTGATGCAGGTGCATGGGGCTTCATGGCGAAGTGCTGGCACACGTCACACTGCTTGATGATGTTCTTGGCGTCAGGGAGTGCCAATAGCCAGTAGAACCCCGACCGAAGGGCCTTGGTGATGAGGATTCGACTGCTGGCATGGTGCCCATAGGTTCCTTCGTGAATGTCCCAAAGAAGAGCGATGTCGTCCTCGGGTGCGATGCATCTTTGGAGGACTCCTGTTGTGCTGCATTTGTAGAGTTCCCCCTGGATTATGGTGAAGGCCTTGGAGCGGTGCATGACTTGACAATGGTGGATGGCGTCTTCTGGCAACTCTCCTCTCAGCAGGTAGGCGAGGTACGGCTTCGTCCATAACGCTTTGATTAGCATGACTTGGGCCGCTTGCTTGGTCAAGTCTTCATGCTCTAATGCTGGCGAGTCTTCGGCTTCTCCAGCCCTCGAGCGTGTTGCTAACGCTGGGTCAACTGCGGATGGCTTGATCTTGACGGATCGCTCGAATATCTCCTAAAAAAAGACCCTTGGTTGGATCGGTAGGCACTTGGACCCGACGTTTGCCAGGGAGTCTGCCTGTTCATTGCTCTCTCGGGCAATGTGTGTCACCTCGCAGCCCTAGAAGTTGCCTTCGAGTTTGTCATACATTCCTTGGTACGCGATCATGTTTGCACAGTTCGCGTCGCAATCCTTCATGACCTGCTGGGCAATGAGGTTCGAATCACCGTGGATCCTGATGCAAGTGGCGCCGCACTCTTTTGCCATGCGCACGCCGTGCAGGATAGCTTCGTACTCAGCTTCATTGTTGGAGGGTTTGGCGAATCGCATATGAAGGATGTAGCGCATCTTGTCTCCTTGCGGGGACACGAGGATTACTCCTGCTCCTGCCACCGAAACATGTTTGGAGCCATCAACGTAGATCGTACAAGTGTTTGACAGGTCCGGAAGTTCCGGCATCTATGCTTCAGTCCACTCAGCGATGAAATCTGGAAGGACTTGTGACTTGATTAATGATTGCCACTAGTATGTGATCTCCCATGGACCAAGGGTGATGCCCCATAGAGAGACGCGTCCCGTGGCATCGGGGTTGTTGAGTATGCTCGAGACCGGGGTCGAAGCCACTACCATGATTGAGTGGCATTCGAAATAGTGTGGCAGCTTCTTCCCTGTCATGTATATGGCGTATGCTAGCTTCTGGTAGTGGGGGTACCTTTTGCTTGGTTGGTGAGAGCACCTCGCTAAGGTAGTAGACCAGCCATTGTACCCCGTGCACTTTGCCTTCTTCTGCACGTTCGATGACGAGCATAGAACTGACCACTTGGTTGGTCGCAGCTATGTATAGCAGCATTGGTTCCTTCTCGCACGGTGTGACCAACATTGGGGACATCAAAAGGCGATGCTTGAGGTCGTCGAAGGCGGCCTGCACTTCTGCTGTCCAAGTGAACTTGTTTGTCTTCCTGAGCAACTGACAGAAGGGGAGAGCTTTTTCGCCTAGCTTGGTGATGAAGCGACTGAGTGCCACTAAACGACCTGTCAACTGCGGGACATGTCGAAGCGTCTGCGGCGACTGCATATTGATGATTGCCCGAATTTTCTCTGGGTTGCCCTCAATTCTACTTTCAGAGATGAGGTACCCTAAGAGTTGGCATGTTGGTACTCCGAAGGAGCACTTTTTCGGGTTGAGCTTGATGTTGTAGCGATCGAGGTTGGCGAAAGTTTCACGCACATCATCAGGAAAGCTGTCTTCTTTCAAGGTCTTGATGACAATATCATCGACGTAGACTTCGACATTGCGGCCGATCTGCTCCTTTAGGCAAGCTTGCATGCAGCGTTGATAGGTGGCTCCTGTGTTCTTCATGTCGAAGGGCATCGTCATGTAGCAGTACACCCCATGTGGGGTGATGAATGCAGTCTTGTCCGCGTCTTCGACCTTCAGCCTTATCTGATTGTATCCTGAGTAGGCGTCAAGGAATGAGAGACATTCGCAGCCAGCAGTGAAATCGATGATCTAATCGATTCGAGGGAGCGGGAAGTAGTCCTTCGGGCAATGCTTGTTGAGCACGGTGAAGTTGATACACATCCTGTAGATCTTGGTATCTTTCTTGTCCACCATGACTGGGGGTGATAGCCATGTTGCTTCCTTTATCTCCCTGATGAATTTGGCGTCGAGCAGTCGATTTATTTCTTCCCCATCGACCAGGATTTCTCTGGAGAGTAACGAAGCATTGACTGTTTGATGGGCTTTGCATTGGGGAAAATATTCAACTCGTGCTCAGTAAGTTCCCTGCGGATGCCTAGCATATCTGCTGGACACCAGGCAAACATCCTCCAGTGCTCACGGAGGAACTTGACGAGCACGCTTTCCTATGCTAGGAGAGGGAATTCGACACCCGCGCGGTCTTAGTGGGATCCGTTGGGTGGATCTGATGCTCACGCGTGTCCTTGCTGGCGTTGCATGATAGCTCCGGGGTGTTCTGCTGCGCCCTTGGGGTTATGTCCATGTTGGTGCCCTCCCTGATGTGATGGGGTTCCTCATGGATCCCGAACGTCTGGGACAGGGTGTTGAAATCCTTGTCGCAGTTTTCGGAGCCTGCGAAGCTACCACTGATCGTGAGTGGTCCTCTATTGCCAGGCATCCGTAGCATGAGGTATGCATAATGGGGAACTACCATGCATCGAGCGAACGCTGGTCTCCCAAGAATGGCATGGTACTGGGAGGGTCAGTTAACTACCTCCAGCTCGATCTTCTCCTTCCTGAAATTTGCCGGGGTGCCAAAGATGACATCCAAGTGTATAACTCCCAAAGGATATGTTGGCTTTCCTGGTACTATGCCGTGGAAGGAGGTCTATGATGACCCACAAGTATAGGGGGTGTATCGTAGTACTTTCGATAAATAAGAGTGTCGAACCCAACGAGGAGCAGAAGGTGTTGATGAGCAGTTTTGATCAAGGAATCACTGTAAATACTAGCAAACAGGTTTTCAGGGGTATTTGGTAATACGAGTAAATAAAGTGCGAGTAAATAAAAGACAGTAGTAACAATTGCAGCAAGTGGCCCAATCCTTTCTTCAGCAAAGGACAAGCCGGTTGTGTACTTATAATAACCAAACGTTCTCGAGGACACACGGGAGTTTCTGTCAAAAGCTTTCGCTTCATAGAGCCAATAGTATTTATTGGTTTGATAAGTGTTATGGGGGTGAACCTGTGCTAGCGCACTACCCTTACTAAGATAAATACACACTTGTGATTATACCCCTTGCAAGCATCCGCAAATACAAGAAAGTAATTAAGATAAATCTAACCACAGCCTTAAACTCTAAGATCCTACGCTCCCTGGTGCAATGGTTTCCCAACAGAGGTTTAGGTTTCTGTCACTCCAGCAAC
Organism: Dactylis glomerata; assembly: GCA_007115705.1. Lineage (NCBI taxonomy): Eukaryota > Viridiplantae > Streptophyta > Magnoliopsida > Poales > Poaceae > Dactylis > Dactylis glomerata. The sequence goes on along the minus strand of QXEO01000371.1, from coordinate 72,867 downwards.
CCCACAATCGGTAGCCAAATACACAATGCATCTCACTAGGCCCATAAATGGTGAAGTATCATGTAGTCGACGTTCACATGACACCACTAGTGAAATAGCACCACAACAATGTCAAACCATTAAATATTTCTCAACAATAATTCACTACTAACATCTTGACTTCTCCCATGTCCTCAAGAACTAAACGAACTACTCACAACACATCATATGGATCATGATCAGAGGTGAAATAAGGGTAAATAACAATCTGAACATAAACCTTAACTCAACGGTTCCACTCAATAGCATCAACTACAAGAGTAATCAACACCGGGAAAGTTTCCCCTATGAATATAACAAGATCCAACTCAAGATGTTACAGCGGGATGGCGTGGTGATGGTGGAGATGAAGGTGCTGGTGATGGAGATGATGATGATGATCCCGATGAAGTCTGGTGTGATGGCGATGACGATGGCGACGATCTCCCCTCTCCGGGAAGGAATTTCCCCGGCAGATTTCTCCCTGCCGGAGAGCTTTCTCTCTCTGGTGTTCTCTGCCCCGCAGAGGCGGCTGTGTCTAACTTTGAGCCCCCCTTGACTTAGGTTTTCGGGGACGATGATGTACGCGGAGGGGCGAGACCAGAGGTGGGCCAGGGTGGCCTCACGCAGGGCCCGCGCGGCCAGGGGGCTGGCCGCGCCACCCTGGCGTGTGGGGCCCCCCTGGCTCCTCTCGACTCCTCCTTCTGGCTTCCTGAGTCTTCTGGGAAAATATAATTTCTGGGTATTTTTATGGAATTTTCCTGATCTTCAAAATATGGTCTCTTGATGGTCCTTTTTCCAGCAGAATCCTGACTCCGGCAGCAACTCCTCCGATGATCATCAAACATGTGAAAGCAAAGGAAATAACATAAGTATCATATCTAAATATGAAATATATCAATGAATACCAGTAAATTATGATACAAAATAGTGATGCAAATTGGACGTATCAACCCCCCAAGCTTAGACCTCGCTTGTCCCCAAGCAAAAACTAAACTCGGTAAACATGACCACAGGTTTATGGAGTGAAGTGTCGATAATCAAAATACGGACAAGAAGCATCACATTCACTAAGGCACAAATTATAATAAACAGCAACTTCCCTTTATAAGATGTAGACTTGCAATAGGTAAAAGGGAATCACATGTCAAGATGCACAAGGTAAACTATAATTGGCAATGGCAAACCTTAGTTCTTGGTCAAAGAATGGAGAACAAACTATTCTCTCTTTTAGACGGAGCCTTTTAAAACGGAGCTAATATAGCAAAGACTATATGCTCAACAAAGTAAACTTTGCATTCATAGAAAGCTTTCAAAGATGTATTCCTTCAGACAAAAGCATTATACAAAACAAGAAAGATAATAAACATGATTAAACGGATCAACATATGGGTGAATGAAACATAACAACTCGAATGCTTGCTTGAGACAGAGGGAAATAGGTTGACTCAACATAAAAGTAAAAGATATGCCCTTCGCAGAGGGAAGCAGGGATTAAACATGTGCTAGAGCTTTTCATTTGTAAAACAGAGGTAAAAATTGTTTTAAGAGGTGGTTGCTTTTGTCAATGACTAGCAACGGAGTTCTTGATATTTTCCATACTAAACAAGTGAGAGCGGTTCCGAGATGTTTGATTAATTGGCACTTTGGTGCTCTTTTAGCCTTGCACTCCTCCCCACCTTTTTCCTTTCTCAAACCATGGCTAACCGATTCCATCGGGTGCCGACCAACTTTCACATTCCATTGGAGGAGTGCCTTTTTTCTTTCTTTTTCTTTTTGAGATTATAATGGTCTGACCAGCTCCCTTGCAAAATTAATGACGAGCAGATGAAGCTGCCTAGTCGAGGGATACTAAATTTAGTATGGAAGATAACAAACCCATCCACTACGTCCTCATGAGCTAAAAACAGTGGCACAAAATGAGAAGTGTTTGAAAGTTTTTGAAAGGTAGCACATGAAAATTTACTTGGAATGGCTTAAAATACCATGCATAGGAATTTATAGTGGACTCTTTGGAAGTGACTTGGCTTTTGGGAATTGGATGCACGAGAAGTATTTCCTCTCAGTACAGGTTTTTGGCTAGCAAGGCTGGGTAGCAAGCATAAGAGTTGCATGAAACAAACAAGCATACATATAATAAGAACAATCATGCAAACTCCCTTGAAGGTACAATGATTTTAACTTTAAGAATAACAATGCTTATAAGCCAAACATAAGGAAAAACTAAAGTGATGTAACTGCAAGCACTTCTTTATTCTTTTCTACTCAAACCTCAAGGTAAAGTTGCTACTGACTAAGCTAGGTTTGCCAAAACCAACTAAATCTACTCATGCTCCCAATGTGATACCAATACCAATCAACAAGACTAGTCATACAAGAGAGATTGCAAACTAACATAAAGTGTGCGAAAAGTAAACGATAAAACTTCTCATTAATATTTTATTACCGCAACTCACACCAAGGGATACATAGATAACTGACTAAGGAGTATACTTCCAAGCTGCAAACTATTCTATATGATAACTTCTCTATTCATGATACGACTCTACTTGGAAAGTAAATGAGCAAAAGATAATGATGTGATACCGCGGCACTCCCCCAAGCTTGGAACAAGACAAGGGGATGCCTAAACCGATGACGAATTACTCCTTTGGTGGTGGCGGTGGATAATCTCTAATAAGCTTCTCAATCAAGTCCTTCAGATCATCAATCTTGTACTCGAGGTTACGAATCATCTCGGAATTGGGCTCAACACGGTTCATGAACGTGTCAGCAAGAGAATCCCAGCTCTTGGAATTGTTTCCCCATCCTTCTTCACTCTTGGAGCTTCCTGTCCCTGCATTGTTAGAACGATCTATATCCCAGCTAGAGGGTAATCGTGATTTGGGCACCTTTTGAAACTGACGTTCATGAATTAGAGTAAGGAAAGGATTTTGGCTTGGCGGAGATGTCCGTGGAGCTAAGGTGTGACGGGGCACACCCCCTCTGGTCCTTATGCGAGCACTCTTCTTGAACTTGTCATGACCTGTCACCACCCCTATGCTGGCAATCACGGTGTTCGGCCTTGGACTTTGATCTTCCTCCTCGTCTTTGCTTTCAACCTCTTCTTTCAGCCGGAAATCTTTGGTGCCATCTTCCGGAGGTGTCTTCTCCTTGTCACCACTTGAAGAGGCCATGACTCCCCGAAGCTTAAGATCGACTCCTGACAGAAACAGCTCGAAACAAAACACGACGAGAAAACGATATACAGACCTCGGGGACTCCAGGGGGTTAAATAGGTGAAAATTATACATCGAAACGAAGCCACAGGAGGAAACCGGGACGGAAATGAGTTCCGGGGTGTTCTCACACCCAGGTGGCGCGGCCAGGGGTGGGCCCGCGCCACCTGTGTGTGAGACACACACGGACTCTTTTTCCTGCCCTTTTTCGCCTTGTGATTTTTCATATTTAGTAAAAACAGCAAAAATATTAAAGGAAGAACTTTTCGCGAAACTTTTCTGACTAGAACTGTTACATATTCGAAAACGAACTGTGCAGGTTTCTGCAGTTTGTCTTGGATAAATTCTTCCGAAGAAACCGTTTCAATAACATCAACATCTTCATTATAAGAATCTCCAGAAATATAATGCTTGAGTCTTTGCCCATTCACCACTTGTGTAGAATCATCTTTCAATGAAGCAATCTTAATAGCACCTGAGCGGTACACTTCCACAATAACATATGGTCCTTCCCATTTCGAAAGTAATTTTCCTGCAAAAAATCTGAGACGAGACCTATACAATAGAACTTTCTCACCAACATGAAACTCTCTCTTAAGAATTCTCTTATCATGCCATTGCTTGACTTTCTCTTTGAAAAGTCTGGCATTCTCATACGCTTCGTTTCTCCACTCATCTAGAGAACTCAAATCTAACAACCTTTTCTTACCGGCTAGTTTAAAATCTCTGTTAAGCTCTCTCACTGCCCAAAAAGCTTTGTGTTCTAATTCTAAGGGCAAGTGACATGCTTTTCCGTAAACCATCTTATAAGGAGACATACCCATGTGATTCTTATAAGCAGTTCTATAAGCCCATAAAGCGTCGTTTAACTTACTAGCCCAGTTTTTCCTAGATCTACTAACAGTCTTCTGCAAGATAGACTTGATCTCCCTATTTGAAAGCTCTACCTGCCCACTAGTTTGGGGATGATAAGCAGAAGCAATTCTATGATTAATATCATATCTAGCAAGAGTTTTTCTAAAACTACCATGAATAAAATGAGAACCTCCGTCAGTCATAAGATATCTAGGCACTCCGAACCTAGGAAAAATAACATCCTTAAGCATTTTCAACGAGGTCTCACCATCGGCACTCTTTGTAGGTATGGCTTCTACCTATTTAGTAACATAATCAACAGCAACAAGTATATGGGTATAGCCTTTTGAAGGAGGAAAAGGACCCATAAAGTCAAATCCCCAACAATCAAACGGTTCAATAACAAGAGTGTAATTCATAGGCATTTCATTGCGTCTAGGAATATTACCAACTCTTTGACATTCATCACAAGATAAAACATACCTTCTGGCGTCCTTAAAGAGGGTTGGCCAATAAAAACCCGATTGTAGAACCTTCTGCGCGGTTCTATCTCCAGCATGATGCCCTCCGTAGGCGCTGCTATGGCATTTTCTTAATATCTCTTGTTGCTCATATTCCGGTACGCATCTTCTCGTAATACCATCAACTCCTTCTTTATATAAATGTGGGTCATCCCAAAAATAATGCCTCAAATCATAGAAGAATTTTCTTCTTTGCTGAGCTGTAAAGGTTGGAGGCAAATACTTGGAAACAATAAAGTTAGCATAATCAGCATACCAAGGAAGGTCTCGCGAAGTTACATTCATTGCAGCCAACTATTCATTTGGAAAACTATCATTAACAGGAATAGGATCAAAAGAAATGTTTTCCAATCTAGACAAATTGTCAGCCACAGGATTTTCAGCACCTTTCCTATCTACTATATGCAAATCAAACTCTTGCAAAAGCAACACCCATCTAATAAGCCTAGGCTTAGCATCCTTCTTAGTCATAAGATATCTAATAGCAGCGTGATTAGTATGAATAGTAACTTTAGAATCAACAATGTAAGATCTAAACTTATCACAAGCCAAAACAACAGCAAGAAACTCTTTCTCAGTAGTAGCATAATTCTTCTGAGCAGCATCAAGAGTCTTACTAGCATAATGAATAACATTCAACTTATTATCTACGCGCTGCCTAAGAACAGCACCAATAGCAAAATCACTAGCATCACAGATAATTTCAAAAGGTAAATTCCAATCAGGTGGTTGAACAATAGGAGCAGTAGTTAAAGCCTTCTTAAGAGTTTCAAAAGCTTCCTTACAATCATCATCAAAGACAAATGGTACATCCTTTTGAAGAAGATTGGTAAGAGGCTTTGAAATCTTAGAGAAATCTTTAATAAACCTCCTATAGAAACCAGCATGACCAAGAATACTACGAATACCTTTAACATCTCTGGGATAGGGCATTTTCTCAATTGCTTCCACTTTTGCTTTGTCAACTTCAAGACCTCTTTCAGAAATTTTATGTCCAAGGACAATTCCTTCATTTACCATAAAGTGGCATTTCTCCCAATTAAGAACAAGGTTAGTTTCTTCGCACCTCTGCAAAACTTTATCAAGGTTGTGCAAACAATTATCAAAAGAAGTTCCATAGACAGAGAAATCGTCCATGAAGACCTCCACAATTTCTTCACAAAAGCCATGAAAAATAGCAGACAGACATCTTTGAAAAGTAGCAGGAGCATTGCATAAACCAAACGGCATACGTCTATAAGCATAAGTTCCATAAGGACAAGTAAAAGTGGTTTTCTCTTGATCATCCTTCTTAACAGCAATTTGAGAAAAACCAGAATAACCATCAAGGAAACAAAAATGAGTCTTCTTAGACAACCTTTCTAGCATTTGATCTATAAACGGTAAAGGGTAATGATCTTTCTTAGTAACTTTGTTTACCTTCCTATAATCAATGCACATTCTATAACCAACTACTACCCTTTGAGGAATAAGCTCGTTATTCTCATTAGGCACAACAGTCATACCTCCTTTCTTAGAAACACAATGAACAGGACTAACCCATCTACTATCAGCAATAGGATAAATAATACCAGCATCAAGGAGTTTTAATACCTCATTTCTTACCACATCCTTCATCTTGGGAATTAGGCGGCGTTGATGCTCCACAACTGGCTTCGCATCTTTCTCCATATTAATGGCATGCTGACATAAAGTGGGAGAAATCCCTTTTAAATCATCAAGAGTATATCCCATAGCTCCTCGGTGTTTCCTCAATATCTCCAATAATCTTTCTTCTTCCTTTCCTGAAAGTTTAGAACTAATAATAATAGGATATATTTTCTTATCATCTATATAAGCATATTTGAGATTATCAGGCAAAGGCTTTAATTCAAACACATGATCTTCTTTAGGCGACAAAGTGGTACCAAGATCCTCCACAGGTAGATTATGCTTGAGTAATGGTGGTTGACGAAGGAGAATATCGTCAATCTCTTATCTTTCCATGCTGAAAACATCACTTTCGTGATCTTCCATGAATTGCTGCAAGGCATTATTAGGAGCAAGAGCAATAGAAGCAAGCTGTTCAACTCGAAAATTTTCATTAGGCGTGTCATTTTCATAAGAAGTCTTAGCAAACTTGGAAAAATTAAACTCATAAGACTCTCCATTAAACTTAGTAAAAATTTTCTCTTTCTTACAATCTATCACGGCGCCACAGGTGTTCAAAAATGGTCTACCAAAAATAATAGGACAAGTTTTACTAGCCTCCTTACCAAGTACGAGAAAATCAGTGGGGTATTTAGTCTTACCGCATAGAACTTCTACATCTCGAACAATACCAAGAGGCCAAACAGTCTCTCTATTAGCAAGCTGAACAACCACATCAATATCTTCAAGTTCACAAGCGCCTATCTCGTGCATAATTTCTTTGTAAAGCTCTAAGGGAATAGCACTTGCACTAGCACCAATATCACATAAAGAATAATAGCAATGATCTCCAATCCTGACAGAAATAACAGGAACACTTGCTTTCCTATGCTTTTTAGGATGTGTAAGAATGTTAGAAGCATCTTCACAAAAAAAGAATATACTCATCCCCTACATCTTTAGTAACAAGATCCTTCAATATAGCTACAGGAGACTTAATAGTAATTTGCTCATCAGGTTCTGCAGCTTTCTTAGTACTTTTATTAGACACACTTACCAAAGTAGAATACTTCTTTACCTTAGCAGGGAAAGGTGTCTTCTCAAAATAAGGTTCAGGCACAATGCTATCAACAGTACAAACTTCAGTAGCTGCAGCAGGAATATGACTAATAGAATCTTTGTAAGGCGCATGATATTTGTTCCAATCTTTCTTTGGAACATCAAGATAAGAGGCAAAAGCCTTAAGACAATTAGCAAGTATTTGTGAATCAAGACCATAAGCAGCGCTAACACTATGAAAGTCATCGGTTCCCATAAAAGATTTAATACATTCATAATCATAGTTTATACCTGACTTCCTACCTTTGTAGTTTTCCCAACCTTCAGCATTCTCTTGTATACGGTCAAGAAGTTTCCACTTAGCATCTTCTTTCATATGAGTAAATGATCCAAAGCAAGAAGCATCCAAATAATCCTTATCAGGAAGAGTAAGCCGCGCATAAAAATTATCAATAACAATATTCTTGGGGAGCTCATGAATGGGGCATTTGAGCATTAGTAACTTCAATCTCCCCCACGCTTGAGCAATACTCTCTCCATCATGAGGCCAAAAATTATATATCCGGTTACGGTCTTTATGAATTTCACTTGGAGGATAAAACTTGGAATAAAAGAGAGGCACAATATCCTCCCATGCCATAGATGGACCATCTTGGAGTAGTCGATGCCACTCTTCAGCTCTGCCTTTCAATGATAATGAGAATAATTTCTTCTTAACCTGGCTTGGTGAAATACCTGCACACCTGAACAACTCGCATAATTCATGTATAAACAATAAGTGATCACCCGGATGGACAGTTCCATCTCCTGAATAGCAGTTATCCATAATACGCCCAACAATTTTCATAGGTATTTTAAAAGGATCAATTTCAGCAGGCGGTGGCGGTGGTGGTTCCTTCGCATGTGCAGCAGTAGTAGTAGATGTGTTTCCAAATAGGAAACCAAATGGAGAGTTCTCCATAGCAGAATAAAATAAAAATAAAAGACAAAATAAATACAATACTCACAGCAACGATTACCTTTACCAATTCCACTCTTCAATAGCGCTACACTCCCCGGCAGCGGCGCCAGAAAATAGTCTTGATGACCCACAAGTATAGGGGTGTATCGTAGTACTTTCGATAAATAAGAGTGTCGAACCCAACGAGGAGCAGAAGGTGTTGATGAGCAGTTTTGATCAAGGAATCACTGTAAATACTAGCAAATAGGTTTTCAGGGGTATTTGGTAATACGAGTAAATAAAGTGCGAGTAAATAAAAGACAGTAGTAACAATTGCAGCAAGTGGCCCAATCCTTTCTTCAGCAAAGGACAAGCCGGTTGTGTACTTATAATAACCAAACGTTCTCGAGGACACACGGGAGTTTCTGTCAAAAGCTTTCGCTTCATAGAGCCAATAGTATTTATTGGTTTGATAGGTGTTATGGGGGTGAACCTGTGCTAGCGCACTACCCTTACTAGGATAAATACACACTTGTGATTATACCCCTTGCAAGCATCCGCAAATACAAGAAAGTAATTAAGATAAATCTAACCACAGCCTTAAACTCTAAGATCCTACGCTCCCTGGTGCAATGGTTTCCCAACGGAGGTTTAGGTTTCTGTCACTCCAGCAACCCCACAATCGGTAGCCAAATACACAATGCATCTCACTAGGCCCATAAATGGTGAAGTATCATGTAGTCGACGTTCACATGACACCACTAGTGAAATAGCACCACAACAATATCAAACCATTAAATATTTCTCAACAATAATTCACTACTAACATCTTGACTTCTCCCATGTCCTCAAGAACTAAACGAACTACTCACAAGACATCATATGGATCATGATCAGAGGTGAAATAATGGTAAATAACAATCTGAACATAAACCTTAACTCAACGGTTCCACTCAATAGCATCAACTACAAGAGTAATCAACACTGGGAAAGTTTCCCCTATGAATATAACAAGATCCAACTCAAGATGTTACAGCAGGATGGCATGGTGATGGTGGAGATGAAGGTGCTGGTGATGGAGATGATGATGATGATGATCCCGATGAAGTCTGGTGCGATGGCGATGACGATGGCGACGATCTCCCCTCTCCGGGAAGGAATTTCCCCGGCAGGTTTCTCCCTGCCGGAGAGCTTTCTCTCTCTGGTGTTCTCCGCCCCGCAGAGGTGGCTATGTCTAACTCTGAGCCCCCCCTTGACTTAGGTTTTCGGGGACGATGATGTACGCGGAGGGGCGAGACCAGAGGTGGGCCAGGGTGGCCTCACGCAGGGCCCGCGCGGCCAGGGGGCTGGCCGCGCCACCCTGGCGTGTGGGGCCCCCCTGGCTCCTCTCGACTCCTCCTTCTGGCTTCCTGAGTCTTCTGGGAAAATATAATTTCTGGGTATTTTTATGGAATTTTCCTGATCTTCAAAATATGGTCTCTTGATGGTCCTTTTTCCAGCAGAATCCTGACTCCGGCAGCAACTCCTCCGATGATCATCAAACATGTGAAAGCAAAGGAAATAACATAAGTATCATATCTAAATATGAAATATATCAATGAATAACAGTAAATTATGATACAAAATAGTGATGCAAATTGGACGTATCAGTCTATGATGGCAAGAGGTCAGCCATCGGGATCTTTGTCTTTTGTAGTGTATCAGCGTAGATGAGGTTCAAGCTGCTCCCTCCGTCCACGAACACCTTTTTCGAGGTGAAACCTCTGATCTGAGCTTCGAGCACCAGTGCGTGATGGCCTGGTCGCGGGATCTTCGGTGGGTGATCTGAACGATCGAAACCAATCGGTTGCTCTGACCAGTTCAGGTATTCGGGAGTGGCTGGTGGGGCATGTTCAGCTTGGAAGACATGTCTGCTTCTCTTCCTCTAAGTGCGATTCATCGGACGACCTCTCTGGATCATAGGCACGTACCGCGTGGTGGCGGGAAAGCTTCTTCCTCGACGGCCTGCTGATGACCCACAAGTATAGGGGGTGTATCGTAGTACTTTCAATAAATAAGAGTGTCAAACCCAACGAGGAGCAGAATGTGTTGACAAGCAGATTTGATCAAGAAATCACTGTAAATACTAGCAAATGGGTTTTTAGGGGTATTTGATAATGTAGATAAATAAAGTACGAGTAAATAAAAGATAGTAATAATAATTGCAGCGAGTGGCCTAATCCTTTCTAGAGCAAAGGACAAGCCGGTTGTGTTACTTATAATTACCAAACGTTCCTGAGGACACATGGGAATTTCGTCAAGTGCTTTCGCTTCATACAGTTGATTAATCTTCATTGGTTTGATAGGTGTTATGGGGGTGAACCTATGCTAATGCACTACCCCAACTTGGACTAATACATACTTGTGATTATACCCCTTGCAACCATCTGCAACTACAAGAAAGTAATTAAGATAAAGCTAACCACAACATTAAACTCTGAGATCCTACACTCCCTGGTGTACTGGTTTCCTAATGGGGGTTTAGGTTTCTGTCACTCCGGCAACCCCACAATTAGTAGCCAAATACACAATGCATTCCACTAGGCCCATAAAGGTGAAGTATCAGTCGACATTCACATGACACCACTAGTAAAATAGCACCACAACATAAATATCAAACCATTAAATATTACTCAACATACTTCCACTACTAACATCTTGACTTCTCCCATGTCCTCAAGAATTAAATGAACTACTCATAAGACATCATATGGATCATGATCAGAGGTGAAATAATGATGAATAACAATCTGAACATAAACCTTAATCCAATGGTTTCACTCAATAGCATCAACTACAATTAGTAATTAACACCAGGAAAGTTTCCCCTATGAACTAGACAAGATTCACCCCAAGATGTTACAGCGAGACGGCGTGATGATGGTGATGAAGGTGCTGGTGATAATGACAATGATGATGATGATCCCGATGAAGCCAGCTCGATGACAGTGACGATGGCGACGATTTCCCCCTTCCGGGAGGGAATTTCCCCGGCAGATTTCTGCCTGCCAGAGAGCTTTCTCTCTCTGTGTGTTTTCCGCCCCGCAGAGGCGGCGGAGACTTTCTGTGACCCCCCAGTATTAGGTTTCCGAGAAGATGATATACGCGAATGGGCACTAGCAGTGGTGGGCCAGGGTAGCCACACCACCTGGTGGCGCGGCCAGGGCTGGCCCGCGCCTGGGGGTGGTGTGGGCCCCTGGTGGCCCACCTCAGCCTCTCCTTCTAGCTACCTCCGTCTTCTGGCAAAATAGGAAATTCTAGGTATTTTCCAAGCATTGCTGATCTTCAGAAATATTGTATCTTGACAGTCCTTTTTCCAGCAGAATTCTGACTCTGGCAGTTAATTCTCCAATAATCATCAATTATGCAAAATAGAAGAAATAACATAAGTATCATCTCTAAATATGAAATATATCAATGAATAATAGTAAATTATGATATAAAATAGTGATGCAAAATGGACGTATCAACTCCCCCCCAAGCTTAGACCTTGCTTGTCCCCAAGCGAAAACTGAACTCAGTAAACATGACCACGGGTTTATGGAGTGAAGTGTCGATAAACAAAATACGAACAAGAAGCATCACATTTATCAATACACAAGTCATAATAGACAGCAACTTCCCCTTATATAACTTAACTTGCATTGAGCAAAGGGAATCACAATAAAGGTGCACAAAGAAAATCATGATTGGTGATGGCAAACTTTTGTTCTTGGTCAGAGAATAATTAACACATTGTACTTATATTTTGATTAGATTCTTTATATTAGAGGTTATATCGCAGAAATCACATGCTCAATCATAATAATCTCTTTACGGTCATTGATAACTTCAAAGATATATTCATTCAGATAAAAGCATTGTACTGAACAAAGAAAGATAAAAGACATGGTTGAATAAATCAACATATGGATGGTTGGATCACAACAACTCAAATGCTTGCTTGAGATAGAGAGGAATAGGTTTACTGACTCAACATAAAAGTAAAAGATAGGCCCTTCGCAGAGGGAAGCAGGGATTTATCATGTGCTAGAGCTTTTCATTTGTAAAATAGAGATAAAATTTGTTTTGGGCAGTGGTTGTTCCTGTCAACGAATGGCACTAGAGTTCTTGTTATCTTCCATACTAAACAAGTTGAGAGCGGTTCCGAATTATTGATAAAGAGCATTTATATGCACTTTTTATAGTTTGGCACTACTCCCAACCTTTCCTTTCACAAACCATGGCTAAACGAATCCTCGGGTGCCTGCCAACAATCTCATACCATGGAGGAGTGCCTTTTTTCTTTCTTTTTTCTTTTTCTTTTTCTTTTTGAAGGTTACAATGGTCTGACCAGCTCTCTTGCAAAATTAGTGACGAGCAGATGAAGCATGCAAGTCAAGGGGTACTTAATTTAGTATGGAAGATAACAAACCCAACCACTACGTCCTCATGAGCTAAAAACAGTGTCACAAAATGAGAAGTATTTGAAGATTTTGAAAGGTAGCACATGAAAATTTACTTGGAATGGCTTGAAATACCATGCATAGGAATTTATAATGGACTCTCTGGAATAACTTGGTTTTTGGGAGTTGGATGCACGAGAAGTATTCCCTCTCAGTACAGGTTTTTGGCTAGTAAGGCTGGGTAGCAAGCATAAGAGTTGAGTGAAACAAACAAACACACATGTGATAGAAAACAATCATGCAATCTTCCTTAGAAGTACAAATGATTTAACTTGAGAATACTAAGCTTATGAGCCAATCAAGAAAGAACGATAATGGAATAATGTATCTATATGTATTTCTCTCTTTTCTACTCAAGCCTCAAAGTATTGTTGCTACTGACCATTGTTAAGTTTGCCAAAACCAACTAGATTTACTTATGCTCCCAAAGTGATACCAATACTAATTACAAGATCAATCATATAACAAAAATTGCAAACTAAAATAAAGTGTGCAGAAAGTAAATGATAAGACTTCTCATTAATATTTCATAACCGCAACTCACACCAAGGGATACATAGATAACCAACTAAAGGAGAGATACTTCCACACTACAAACCATCCTATATGATAACTTCTCTACTCATGATATGATTCTACTAAAAAGTAAAAGAGTAAAAGGTAATGATGTGATACCGCGACACTCCTCCACGCTTGGAACAAGCCAAAGGGATGCCAGTACCAATGACGAATTACTCCTTCGGTGGTGGTGGTGAATTAACATCATCAGACTTCCAAGGTAAAGGCTCCCCATCAACAAATGATGATTTGGTCTCCATTATCCTGAAACTGGGAGCACCACTTATGTGTTTAAACCTAGTCTCGTACTCATAGTTTTGATTTTGCACGTGGTTGAGTTGTGCTTGTAATTTGTTGGTGGTCTCGTGGAGTGATAAGATATCATCCCAAAACTTGGCAGTCTCCTTCTTGTGCTCGGCGATGAGTTCTGCACTTATCCTATGGATAATGTCCACTTCGCGTTCTGCCATCTTTTTGTATCTAAAGACTTCTTGCTCCAGCTCTTCCATCCTAGCTTCTAGACTGCCCTCTCCTTCAGGACCCCGAACATCTTCTATCTGCACCTTCCCATCCTTGAGCAACAACTCCTTGGGATGCATCTTCTGCTCCTTCATATACGGATTAATGATGTCCACAAGGGAGTTCTCCTTGGATGATCCAGAAGAAGACATGGTGGCTCTAGATTTGAGGCTAAAATCTCGCAGAAACAGATTGAAACAAAAACACGACGAAAAAACAATATACAGACCTCGGGGAACCCGGGGGATTATATAGCCAAAAGTTTAACAACAAAAGGAAGGCACAAGATGAAACCGGGTCAGAAACGAGCTCCGAGGCACCCACACCACCTAGTGGCACGGCCAGGAGGGGGCCCACGCCACGAGGTGGTGTGGTGCCCTTGGGCACCGTTTCCTACCCGTTTCCATCTCGTAAATTTTCATATTTAATAAAAACAACAAAAATATAAGCAGAATAGTTTAACGCGAACTTTTTCTTAGTAAAATTGTTACCTATTCGAAAACGGACTCTGTAGTTTCCTGCATTTGTTCTTTGATAAATTCTTCCCGAGTTACCACTTGAATAATATCGATATCTTCATTATAAGAATCTCCAGAAATATTATTTTTGAGTCTTTGCCCATTCACCACTTGAGTAGTGTTATCCTTTAGCGAAGCAATTTTTATTGCACCTGAACGATACACTTCTTCGATAACAAAGGGTCCTTCCCACTTTGAGAGTAATTTTGTTGCAAAAAATCTGAGACGGGACCTATAAAATAGAACTTTCTCACCAACATGCAACTCTCTCTTCAGAATTCTCCTATCATGCCACTTTTTAACTTTCTCTTTAAAGAGTATAGCATTTTCATAAGCTTCACTTCTCCATTCATCTAAAGAACTCAAGTCAAGCAACCTTTTCTTACCAGCAATTGTAAAATCTCTATTAAGTTCTTTCACTGCCCAATAAGCTTTGTGTTCTAATTCTAAAGGCAAGTGACAAGCTTTTCCATAAACCATTTTGTAAGGAGACATACCCATAGGATTTTTGTAACATCCCAAGATTTTATCAAATTTTGGGGAACTTTTTTTGCTTTTGTTTTGCTTCAGATGATTGGAATTTTCACAGGGATTTAAAACTTTTGAGTCTATCTAAAAGCTTTATTAGAAAACTATTTTAAACTTTCTACCATTTTTCTTGAAGAACTTCTTTGAGAAAGATCAAGTATCCAAATACTATTTTCCATGCTTTATTCAAACCTATGCAAGCTTGCTTGCAAAGGAGTGAATCACAAATGTGTTTTATTTAAGATTGTATTTTAAAGAACTAAGTTTGAAAGATAATTTCAAACATTATTTTATAAAGTATTATCTCTGTTTCAAAGGATTCATTTTCAAACCCTATTTAGCTTTATGCAAGCAAACCCCTTTTGTTAAGATTATGAAACCTTTTGAAAATCTTGTTCCAATTCTGAAAACTAGTTTTCTTGCAGTGTTAAATCATTGCATTGATTTTTAGAAAATTTCTATAAAGTTTATTCTCTGAATTTAAAAGATTATTTTAAAATCCTATTTCTACTTTGGTTCATGCAAATAAGCCCTTTGGCTAAGATATATAGTTTTATTTGGAAAATCATGTTTTATTCTGAAAACTTATCTCTTACTGTTTTGTATTGTTTATTTGAATTTTACGAAAATTTAGAAAGTGGTTTGACCTTGTTTGGATTCAATATGCAAAATCTATGAAAGAAATAAGAAAACAGAAAAAGAAAAGAAGAAAAGAAAAGAAAAATATGAAACGGACCCGGGGAAAACGTTTTAGCCCAGCAAAGAAATCGGCCCGCGCCCTGCTAACTCAACCCGAAACGGTATCCCTGCTTCTCTCCTCCCCTCGCTGACGTGTGGGACCCACCTGCCAGGGCCACGTCACCGTCTTCCTCCTCTGGCCAAAATCGACGCCGGAGACCGTTTCCTCCACTCACAGTAACTCCTCCCTCCCCTCTTCAATTCCTTTACTGCCTGACTAATTCGACGCCCCGGCCACACCTATAAATAGCCCCCTCTCTCCTCTCCTATTTCCCCTTCTCTCCATCTCAGATTGCGCCGCCAGGCCGGCAAAAAATCTCTCGCCGGAACCCCGCATTCCTGCAGGTAATCTCCGGTCAAATTCGACCTTGCCAGTAAGCCCCCGTCCTCCCCTTCTCCCCTATCTGCTTCCCCACGACGTGGCGCTCCTCCTCATGCCTTTTGTTCTCTCACACCTGCAGTAGATCGAGCGCAACCTCGATGACCAAAGCGCACCTCCGCCCGCCTCGTCTCCAGCCGCCTCTCCCGGTCACGTCTGGAAGCAATCGAAGAAGCCGATCAAGCTCTCGAGCTCCCCTCATCGAGCTGTTTCCCGTCGTAGCCTCACCGTCGCTCAGAAGTCGCCAGAACGCCGCCGGAACACGCCACCTGCATGCCTCGCCGGCGAACCTCGCCGGAAACCTAACTCAGTCAGGTGAGCCCCCTTCGATTTAACCCCGACCGTCGGATCTCAATCTCACGGATCAGAACATATCACTTACCAAAGGGGTATCCTTCGATCTGGTCCATCAGGGCTACACACCTGGCTATCAACCCAGGATTTGTGTGGTTGTCTTCGCCTGAGGGTTATCCTGGTTTTGTAGAGTAACTACTCAGGGCTACACACCTGGCTATCAACACAGGATTTGTGTGGTTGTCTTCGCCTGAGGGTTATCCTGGATTTGTTGAGTTACTACCCAGGGCCACATACCCTACAAGTGTGTGGTTGTCTTCGCCTAGGGGTTATCTTGACCTTAAAAGTTTTCAATGATAAAAAAAAGTTTTGATTTGAAAATGATAGGATAAATTTTGCTTTGAGCAAATCAGCCATAAGCTCCACCAGCCAAATGCATGTAGATAGCTCTTTCACAACAGCCACCAAATATGTGTCATTTGCCAGTACATCGTTGTACTGACCCCTCTGGGGCTGCATATTCAAACGTGCAGGTTTTTATTCGAGTAAAGAACCAGGAGTAGGATCTCGAGACTACATTCCAACATGTCTGCCTGTGGCACGTGATGAAGAATGGAGGCTCACTGCAACTATGCTTTATGCTGTGTACTCGTAAGGTTGAAGACCTATGTAACTGGATTTACGTTGTAATATTGATGCTATTGCAATGATTACTTATTTTGTACTGTGGTGCTATCTACTGATCCAGGGAATGGCACAGATACACAGGAGTTCTGCCTTTAACAAAAGGCAGGGCGCTACAATTTTTATAAGCAGTTCTATAAGCCCATAAAGCATCATTTAACTTACTAGCCCAATTTTTCCTAGATTTATTAACAGTCTTTTGCAAGATAGACTTAATCTCTCTATTTGATAATTCTACTTGCCCACTTGTTTGGGGATGATAAGATGAAGCAATTCTATGATTAACATCATATATAGCAAGGGTCTTCCTAAAACCAGCATGAATAAAATGAGAACCTCCATCAGTCATAAGATATCTAGGAACACCAAACCTAGGAAAAATAACACCCTTAAGCATTTTTAACGAGGTCTCACCATCAGCACTCTTCGTAGGTATAGCTTCTATGCACGTAGTAACATAATCAACATCAACAAGTATATGAGTATAACCTTGTGAAGGAGGAAAAGGACCCATAAAGTCAAATCCCTAGCTGTCAAATGGTTCAATAATAAGAGAATAATTCATAGGCATTTCATTGCATCTAGAAATATTACCTACTCTTTGGCATTCATCACAAGATAAAATAAACTTTCTTGCATCTTTAAAAAGAGCAGGCCAATAAAAACCTGATTGTAGAACATTTTGTGCAGTTCTATCTTCAGCATGATGTCCTCCATAAGCGCTACCATGATATTTCCTAAATATCTCTCGTTGTTCATATTCCGGAACACATCTTCGCATAATACCATCCACTACTTTATATAAATGTGGGTCATCCCAAAAATAATGTCTCAAGTTATAAAAGAATTTCCTTCTCTGTTGAGCTGTAAAGGTTGGAGGCAAATACTTGAAAACAATAAAGATAGCATAATCAGCATACCAAGGACTCTCTCGCGAGGTTACTTTTATTGCAGCCAATTGTTCATTTGGAAAACTATCATTAACATGAATAGGATCATAAGAAATGTTTTCCAATCTAGACAAATTATTAGCAACAGGATTTTCAGCACCTTTCCTATCTACAATGTGCAAATCAAACTCTTGTCAAAGCAGCACCTATCTAATAAGCCTAGGCTTAGCATCTTTCTTTTCCATAAGTTACCTAATAGCAGTATGATCAGTATGAATAATAACTTTTGAATCAACAATATAAGGTCTAAATTTATCACAAGCAAAGACGACAGCTAGGAACTCCTTTTCAGTAGTAGCATAATTCTTTTGAGCAGCATCAAGAGTCTTACTAGCACAATGAATAACATTCAATTTCTTATCTACTCGCTGTCCAAGAATAGCACCTATAGCAAAATCACTAGCATCACACATAATTTCAAAGGGTAAATTCCAATCAGGTGGTTGGACAATAGGAGCAGTAATCAAAGCCTTCTTAAGAATTTTGAAAGCTTCCTTACAATCAACATCAAAAACAAAAGGTACATCTTTTTGGAGAAGATTAGTAAGAGGCTTTGAAATTTTAGAGAAATCTTTAATAAACCTCCTATAGAAACCAGCATGACCAAGAATACTACGAATACCTTTCACGTCCCTAGGTCAGGGCATTTTCTCAAGTGCTTCAACTTTTGCTTTGTCAACTTCAATACCTCTTTCAGAAATTTTATGTCCAAGAACAATTCCTTCATTAACCATAAAGTGGCATTTCTCCCAATTAAGAACAAGATTAGTTTCCTCACACCTCTGCAAAACTTTATCAAGATTGTGAAAACAGTTATCAAAAGAAGTTCCATAGACAGAGAAATCGTCCATGAATACTTCCACAATTTCTTAACAAAAACCATGAAAGATAGCAGACATGTATCTTTGAAACGTAGCAGAAGCATTACACAAACCAAAAGGCATACGTCTATAAGCATAAGTTCCATAAGGACAATTAAAAGTGGTTTTCTCTTGATCTTGCTTTTTAACAGCAATTTGAGAAAACCCAGAATAACCATCAAGGAAACAAAAATGAGTTTTCTTAGATAATCTTTCAAACATTTGATCTATAAAAGGTAAAGGATAATGATCTTTCTTAGTAACTTTCTTGACCTTTCTAAAATTGATGCACATCCCACTACTAGAAAAAAGCCTACCCGTAGCGCACCTAATATGGTTACCCGTAGCGCATGGCCCTTGTGCTGCGGGTACCACGCCACTGGTAAGTAATTACCCGTAGCGCATGGCTGGTGCGCTACAGGTAATTATTACACGTAGCGCACTAGCCCATGCGCTGCGGGTAACGTATTTAGTGCGCTATGGGTGTTTTTTTTCAAAATTCAAAAAAATCAAATTTTCTTACATACTCGTGGCGTACTTAAGGCTGATGCACTACGGGTATTTTTTTCGAAATTCAAAAAAAAAAGCCTCCACCGCCGCCGGAGAGGTCGCCAGAGAGGAGCTGCCGTGGTTGTCCTTCCATCGAAGAGGAGAATGGGGAGGAGTTCGCCGGAAAGGAGGTCACCAGAGAGGAGGTCGCCGGAGAGGAGGTCACCGGAATGGAGGACGCCGGAGAGGATGTTGTTGGGGGAGGAGGTGGTTGGGGAGGAGCTTGGCCGTGTAGGAGCTCGCCGAAGAGAAAGTCGTTGGGGAGGAGGTCACCGGAGAGGAGCTCGCCGGAGAGAAGTTCGTTGGGGAGGAGGTCGCCGGAGAGGAGCTCGCCGGAGAGAAGGTCGTCAAGGAGGAGGTCGCCGGAGAGGAGCTCGCCGGAGTGCTCGCCGGGGAGGAGCTTCTCATACTCATGTGTGTGTGTGTGAGTGAGAGAGAGAGAAGAGATACGAGGTGAGTGGAGGTGTGTTTGTTTGGAAGAAGCTTCTCATGCTCATGGAGGAAGAAGAGAGAGAGAGGGGAGGTGAGATAAGGACAAAGAGAGATGGATCCACATGACCCCCTCCCGGCCAATCAGAAGCCTCCGTTGAAGATGCCACGGATGTGTGTTTGTTTGGAAACATTGTGAGCCATCGGATGTGTGAGCGGATTCGCACTTACCCGTAGCGCACCACTTCACCCATGCGCTACGGGTAAGATTTTTGAATTTCATAATTTTTTTCACACCAAAAAACTTGAACATCAAAAAATTGCATCTTCCCTTTCAAATTTTGAGATTCTAAAATTTGTCAAAACGACCATAGGTGGTTGAATTTAGATGTAACTTTTCGTTCTGATACTTTTTCATATAAAAAACTTTTTCATCCGACTTCGTATGCAAAAGTTATGCCCATTTTAGAGAAACATAAAGTTTTTTTTGCAAAAAACATCAGAATTCTTGTTTATTATTTTTCCTACTTACTAGATCACATAATATAACTAAATCTCATTTTTTGAATTTTTTTCAAATCTGTTATCATTTTCTAACATTTTATAGAAGACTAGAAAGGCGATCCACACGGGGGGGGGGGGGGGGGGGTTGTGGTGCAGGAAAAGTTTGTAGCGCTTTTACCCGTAGCGCACCTGCCACATGCGCTGCGGGTAAGTCCCAAAATTTGAATTTTTTTGAATTATTTTCCCGCCCAACTTACCCGTAGCATACGGATCTGCATGCGCTACGGGTATTATCACTACCCGTAGCGCATATCAGACCCGTGCGCTACGGGTAAGTTGGGGGAGGGCACCCCCTCCCAGCCTACAAATACCCGTAGCGCACTAAATACGTGGTGCGCTGCGGGTAAGTCACTTACCCGTAGCGCATGTGCACAGGTGCGCTACGGGTAAATACCCGCAGTGCACAACATATTCAGTGCGCTACGGGTAGCTGCGCTACCTATAGATGTTTTCCTAGTAGTGTCCTATAACCAACTACTACTCTTTGAGGAATAAGCTCATTATTTTTATTAGGCACAACAGTAATTCCTCCTTTCTTAGGGATGCAATGCACTGGACTAACCCATCTACTATCAGCAATATGATAAATAATACCAGCATCAAGGAGTTTCAATACCTCATTTCTTACCACTTCCTTCATCTTAGGAATTAAACGGCGTTGATGTTCAACAATTGGCTTTGTATCTGGCTCCATATTAATAGCACGTTGACATATAGTAGGGGAAATCCCTTTTAAATCATCAAGAGTATATCCCATAGCTCCTCGATGTTTCCTCAATATTTCCAATAACCTTTCTTCTTCCTTCCCTAAAAGTTTAGAACTAATAATAACATGATATGTTTTCTTATCATCAATATAAGCATATTTAAGATCATCAGGTAAAGGTTTTAAATCGAAGACAAGATCCTCTTTGGGTGGTAATGTGGTACCCAAGTCTTCCACAGGTAAGTTATGTTTAAGCATCTCAGGTTGACGAAGAAGAATCTCGTCAATCTCATTTCTTTCTTCCATAAAGATCTCACTTTCGTGGTTCTCCATATATTGCTGCAAATCATCGTTAGGAGCAAGAGCAATAGAGGCAAGTTGTTCAACTCTAAACTCTTTATTAGGCAATTCAGTTTCATAAGGAGCTTTGGTAAACTTAGAAAATTTAAACTCATAAGATTCTCCACTCAAATTTAGTTAAAAGATTCTCCTTCCTACAATCTATAATAGCACCACAAGTGTTCAAGAAAGGTCTACCAAAAATGATAGGACAAGTTTTACTAGTAGCTGAACCAAGTACTAGAAAATAAGCAGGATATTTAGTCTTACCGCATAGAACTTCCACATCTCTAACAATACCAATTGGAGAGATAGTTTCTCTGTTAGCAAGCTGAATAACCACATCAATTTCTTCAAGTTCACAAGAACCAATTTTGTGCATGATCTCTCTGTAAAGCACATAAGGAATAGAACTCGAACTTGCACCAATATCACATAAACCATAATAGAAATGATCACCTATCTTGACAGAAAGCACAGGAACACTATTTTTCCTAGATCTACTAGGACGTGAAACAATATTAGAAGCATCTTCACAAAAGATAATGTGTCCCTCTTCTACATTTTTAGTGACAAGGTCCTTCACTATTGCACTTCAGGTTTAACAGTTATTTGTTCATCAGGTTCTATAGCTTTCTTTGTACTTTTGCTAATCACATTATTTATCATAGAATGCTCCTTTACCTTAGCAAGGAAAGGTGTTTTCTCAATATAAGGTTCATGGAAAACACGATCAGCAGTACAAACTTCAATATTTCTAGAAGGAACACAATTAACAGCATCTTTATAAAGTGCATGGTATTGTTACATTCCTTTTTTGGAATATCAAGATAAGAGGCAAAGGCCTTAAAACAGTTTGCAAGTATTTGAGAATCAGGACCATAAACAACACTAATATTATGAAAGTCATTAGTTCCCATAAAAGATTTAATGCATTCATAATCATAATTTATACCTGACTTTCTTCCTTTGTCGTTCTCCCATCCTTCAGTATTTTCCTGAATACGGTCGAGAAGATCCCATTTAGCTTCTTCTTTCGTATGTGTAAATGATCCAGAACAAGAAGCATCCAATAAATCCGGGTCTTCACAACCGGAAATCTCGTGAGACGAGAAATCTCCGGTGCCCACGAAGTGGTAGGCATCGCAGTCGATGCAGTATGCGGTGGTTGGGCGTGGTGGTGGATCTTGAAGATTGTTCAACCCGACTGATGGGGTCGATGATACCAGCGCTAGATCCATTTCTACCGATGTCGGCGGCGATGTTGGCAATGAAGTGCTTTCGATCGCCAGATGTGTGACTATGGCCGATGGAGCCGCCGAATCTGCAGCGGGTGTGACGAAGTCAGTCATGGAGATCAACTCGCTGACGCCAGCATCGTCCATGTAGAAGTTGAACGAGCCAAAGGCCATCTCGAGGCCTCCAATTCTTGTTGAGGCCGATCTCGTCGAACACGGGAAGGGGTCAATGATTGCAGCTATCGAGGTGTTGATGGCGACTGTTGGTGCAGAGTCGACGATGATCGATGAAGCAACATTGATGATGGTCGGTGAAGCAGTGTCGACAATGGTCAGTGAAGAAATGTCGATGATGGTCGATGGAGCAGTGTCGATGATGATCGGTGGAGCAGTGTCGACGATAGGCGGTGAAGCGGCATCGATGATGGTCGATGGAACGGTGTTGATGATGGTCGGTGAAGGAGCCGGCGAATCCGTAGATCCAGATCCCGTCGACCCCACAGACAGCACCAATTGATGAGGTTTATACCCGACAATGCCCATGCTTGAGGGCTTTCAATTCATGGTGCACTTAGGGGATCCGGCAAACTCGACAGCGATCAGACAAGGCGAGGGCACACAGGATTTACCCAGCTTCGGCCCCCTTGATGGGTAACGACCTACGTCCTGCTTGTCTAACATTATTGCTGGGTGTTACAATGGTGGTGTTTATAGTGGCGGCGTATATTGGATCTAGCCGGGGTCGAGGAGCTCTCAAAGATTTGAGCGCTCAGGTGGAAAGATGGATAAGTGTCTAGAGAGGTTCTTGGATCTCCCTCCCAACCTTTTATAAGCAAAGGTTGGGTCTCGGGATTTCTCTCCAAGTTAACTACAGATAAGGGCGGTTTGAATAAACCCTAGACAAGTCCTAATTCGACTAGGTCTTGTTCTTCGAGTCCTTGCAGTACACGCCAAGTCTTGCTCTTGGGCTTGCCAGTCAACCATGCTTGTGGGCCTTGATCTTCCCTTCCCTGGACACTCATCTAGGCCAGAAACCAGGTAGGCCAATGTCGAGGACCCGAGGAGCCATTCCTTCGCCATTGGGTGTATTTGGTATCTTCGCGATATTATCCAGCATGGAATTTTGGAGAAACTCTTTGCTAGATTGAAACTTATCCTTTGCAAAGGAAAATAACCTTGAGAATCTGACATCCAGAATCTCATTCTTCTAGAGATCAGACCAAAAAAGGGTAGAGCTACCATTGCCAATTTTAACAGAAGTGATGGACCTATACTCATCAGAAAGCTTTATTATGTTTTCCACCAGAAGGAGCCAGAGAGAATAACTGCATGAGGAACAGACTTGATAGTATGTGTCCTTAACTAGATGGACCCAAAGAATGTCCTCATTATTGTAAAATTTATCCAAGTGCTTCAAAAGCAATGAAGTGTTCTGAATTTGTAGATTTATTATACCAAGACCTCCTTTATTTTTTGGCTTGCAAACCATCTCCCAAGCAGCCAAAGAGTTTACCTTCTCCTTGTCCTTCCTTTTCCACAAGCAATGCCTTCTTGCTCTATCCACCACATTAATCATACCAGGAGGAAGTCTCAAGGTAAGCATGAAACAAGTTGGCAAGGAGGATAAAACAGAATTTACAAGAACCAATCTATCCCCATATGACAAGAAAGAAGAAACTACAAATAATCTTCTTTCAACTCTGTCAATGAGAGGAGATATATCTCTAATAGTTGGCTTGGTTGTTCCCATTGGCAGACCAAGATAAGTAAAGGGCATGGCCCCTAGTTGACAGTTGAATCCTTGAGCTGGACTTCCAGCTTCCTCTTGAGATAGATTAATTAGAATTAAAAAGGATTTATGATAATTTTCCATCAACCTAGTGAAAGTAGCATATTGCTCTAAAATTCCTTGGAACACTTGCAATTGTGCAGGGTCAGCAGGAAGAATAGTAATTGTATCATCAACATACTGAATTATGGGAAAAATCAGAGCCCACTGGAATAGGCAAAGAAAGCAAGCCATTTTGGTGTGCAATGTTCACCCGGTTTTGTAGCAAATCAGCCCCTTGCACAAAAAGCAGAGGTGAAAGAGGATCACCTTGTCTGACCCTTCTCTTGCAAAGAAAATATTTTCCAGGAACTCCATTAAGTAAGATAGAGGAAGAACTAGAGAGAACTTCTTTAACTCATTGCAAAAACAATTAAGGGAAACCTTTTTCTCTCATCACTTGAATAATTGCATCATGATCAAGGGTATCAAATGCTTTTTCAAAATCAGTTTTAAGCACAACAATTTTCTTTTTGGACTGCTGACATTGAAATAAGTACACAAAGGCCCATGCAAGGCATTCCTGAATTGTTCTCCCTCTAATGAAGCCATATTGATTGGCACGAACAGTAGATGTAATGATTTCTTCCATTCTATTTGTGGCCAATTTTATGAGAAACTTCAGACAAGTATTTGTTAAAGAGATTGGCCTGAAATCATTTACAGTTCTAGGAGAATGCATTTTGGAAACCAGAGTAATGTATGAGCCATTTATACTTTGCAAATGACCCTTTCCTGCATGAAAGTCATTACATAGCTGAATGAATTCATTTTTAACAATATACCAACATTTTTAGGACGATGCCATTGCCTGGTCGGCTGCCACCGATCGCCGATGAAGCAGGCGGCGGGTTTGCTTCGCCACGCTGCATCAGTTGTAGCAGGACACGGGCAGAGGGGAACACGGGAGGTGGCTCCCAAGCAGGAGCTCTGCAGGCTCGGCCACGGACGGCCGTCGACGATGCTGACAAACCAGACCTGCATTCGATAAAACAAGGGAACCGCGATGCAGAGGAGATCAAGGGGAACAGTTCTTCAACTTTAATCGAGAAACGTCTAGGCCTAGAGCTCGCCACGGTCGATGAACCGACAGCGATAGTTTCATCCAAATCGAAGCAGAGCTCCGCCGTTTCATGACTAAAAGGACCAGAGAGGTTCCAAGGGAGGGAGGAGAGATTGAAGAGGCTCCTAGAAGAGAGGTAGACAAGAAAGAATGAGAAAAAACCTTTGAACTGCAGAAATGATTTTTGAATACGAAATTTCAAGGCTATTAAAGTGAGATTGCGAAATATATATGGAAAGCTTAAAATGTCAAACTTTGTCATTTTACCCACACACTTTCAAGTTTAAGTTTAGAACTTAACACCCACATACTTGCATACATCTTGTACGTCACTGGTGGAAAATACGACATTAGCACTGGTTGCTAACTGCCTTTTGCACCGGTTTTGCAACCAGTGCAATGCATCCGAGACTAAAGCCCTAACCCTTTAGCACCGGTTGCATTACGAACCGGTGCAAAAGGGTCTCCACGTGGGCGTGCAGACGAGCTCCTGTCGATGGACCTTTAGCACCAGCTCGTAATATGAACCGGTGCTAAAGGTTGGCGACGTGGCAGCCCCTAAACGCTGCCGCGGCTAAAACCCTAAACCCTAGCCATTTGAAATACGGTTTTTTTGGGTATTTGAAACACGTTGATGCACATATAAAAGAAATTATCATATTACACAATATCGTCATGTATATAGAGATCGAAGCTAGTGTCATCTTCATCGTGCTTGATCGAACATATTACATAATGGTACATCATACATGTTCATGCATATATACAATATAATTTCTATTAGGATTTTCTAAATTCGTATTGCCAATGGTATTCTCCGGTTGGTGCTATGACCACATCAAGTAAGAATCCCGCCACTTCCTCTTGAATTGCTCATACACGCTCGGTTGCTAGAAGACGATCCCGCATCCGTTCGATCTAATGTAAAGAAGGGGATCAATATATATGAATGAAGAAACTCAACATAAATGATGGTAACAAAATGAAATTGTGAATATTGTTTACGTAAATCTAGTTGTTCTATTCTGCTCTTCTCACAGCAAGTCTCTCGAATGAACTCGCAGACATGGAATCCACATAAATTATTCCTGTCTTCTTGCTTCAAGCACTTTACGTGAATAGAGTTCAATCAAAATAACAATCAAGGATGATAATGGTATTGAAACTAGAACCAAAGAGTGCGCGGACCTAGCTAGTAGTACTTATCGGTACTTGTTTAAATTCAAGCTCCTTTTTCCAGGGACCCGGTGCCTTATTCGTGAACCATTTCCAAGCACTGTCCGGCAAACAAAATGAATAAAGAAGTTACTAATTACTTGATATCGGGAAATGAACGAAAGTTGCTGATATAGTGCCATGCATAATGATTTAAATTACCGCTAGAGTGTATCAATCATGTCCCCGAATGTCTCAAGGGGTCTACGTTTCGAGTCTATGACTAGTACTCGTCCTCTATCAAGTTCAATAACTAGCAGAATAAAATGATACCTGTGCACATGTATAACACACACTTAACATCGAGTAACCAAAATAGTAATGTGTATAAGATAGTAACACACTCACTTGAAGTTGTAAGGAAATAGTATTTTCGTCATGGTTTCTTGTTTCCTTAACGCCCGTACCAAGTTATTCTCCGTGTCCTTGATATGGTTATGGAGACTATGCTCGTTCATGATATATGGGTCAATGAACCCAATGTCATAGATTCGTCCTCTTTTGCATTCGAGTTTCTTCAATCTGCATAATATAGTGAGTAAAATTATGCATGCAATGAACGAGATGAGCTAAAGACTTAATTACAAAAATAATATACAAACAATAGGCACTGATCATCGATTTGTCGAGGGCGTCATGATTGTATAACTGAAATAATTCAGCAAATTTGATGTTTATGTCGTCAGTTCCACGAAAGTAATGCTCATCATTAATTCCCAGTATGATCCAGTTCTGCCCATGCTGTGAGGCTTCCATGTACCACTTATGCAATTTTCGCAATCTTGTTGGTAGATTCGGAATCTCCTCGGAATCATTGGCTAGGACGAATGGTTCGTCTCTGTAACCAAGATTGTTGAGATCCACTGTTGTCATTCCATACAGCTGGTCTACCTTTACCCCTACTCCATCCAGCTTGACCCATTTGCACCGAAACAAAGGGACTTTAAAAGAAGGTCCATAGTCAAGTTCCCATATCTCCTCTATGTAACCATAATAGGTGTCCTTTTGCCCGTTGTTGTTTGTTGCATCAATGCGGACACCACTGTTTTAGTTGGTGCTCTTATTTATCTTGGGCGATCGTGAAGAATGTATTCCCATTTATCTCGTACCCTTGGAAAGTCAATATAGTCAAATATGGTGACCCAGCCAACAAGTACAGCTGATCTCCAACAATGTTGTTATTTATGAGATGTGTTCGCAACCAACCGCCAAAAGTAGCCATATGTTTATGTGTAATCCAGGAGTCCGATTGAGCTGGGTGTTGGGAGCGTACAATATTCTTGTGTTCAGTGATATACAGGGCCACCAAGGTGGAACTTTGTAGAACTGTGTAGTATGCTTGAGTGAAAGAAATTCTGTCCATACAATACATTGATTTCTTTCCTAGCGTGCATTTTCCACTTAGTCTTCCCTCATGCCGCGATTCAGGAACACCAATCGACTTAATGTCAGGGATAAAGTCAACACAGAACTCAATGACCTCCTCTGTTCCATAGCCCTTGGAGATGCTTCCTTCTGGCCTAGCACGGTTATGAACATACTTCTTTAAGACTCCTATGAACCTCTCGAAGGGGAACATGTTGTGTAGAAATACAGGACCGAGAATGGCAATCTCTTCGACAAGGTGAACCAAGAGATTGATGGCGCAGTATTGAAGGTGCTAGAGAACTTGATTGCGTTTGTAAATGAAGTAAATGACCGGCCAGTTGGAAACCCCAAGATCAAGGTTTGATGAATATAGCAACAAGTTTTTCCCTCAGTAAGAAACCAAGGTTATCAATCCAGTAGGAAAAAGCCAAACGACCGAAGGTGATGCTTGCTAGCCTAGTGACACTCCAACAAGGGCGCTGTTAACGATAACTTGTTAGTGTGTCTTCAACTAGTAGCAACGTGGAACCTGCACACAACACAACCAAATACTTTGTTCCCAACTTACGATGAGGTTGTCAATCTCACCGGTTTGCTTGAAACAAAGGGTATGAGCGTATCGAGTGGAAAACAGTAGTAGTATGCGAGTAAAGTAAACAATGCGAGTAAAGTAAATTGGTGATAGCAATATATAGGAAATAGGACCAGGGTCCACAGTTCACTAGTGGTGTCTCTCCATAAGATAAAATAACACATGCTGGGTAAACAAATTACAGTTGAGCAATTGATAGAATAAAGACAACGTGCGAGGATCACTATGAGATTTACTCTGGGCATTACAACAAGATACATAGACCGCCATCCAACTGCATCTATGACTAATAATCCACTTGTGGCGAATCAATCTGAGAACTTCACAAGTATTAAGTTGCGAACAATAGATAATTGCATTAAGCAAAGTGTGTAATGTAAACAAAGCATATGCCCTCGAGCATATGAATGTTGTTTTCCCCCTAGTAGCAACAACACATCTACAACCTTAGAGGTTTCTGTCACTCCCCCAGATTAAATAGAGGCATGAACCCACTATCGAGCATAAATACCCCCTCTTGGAGTCACTAGCAACTACTCGGCCAAGATAGCTACTAACAACGGAGAGCATGCAAGATCATAAACAACATAGAGATAACATAAGATAAAATTCAATAC
The DNA here is from genome assembly GCA_007115705.1 of Dactylis glomerata. Lineage (NCBI taxonomy): Eukaryota > Viridiplantae > Streptophyta > Magnoliopsida > Poales > Poaceae > Dactylis > Dactylis glomerata. The sequence continues at coordinate 43,607 of QXEO01000371.1, read as the reverse complement.
TTCAACTCAATCATAACGCCAATATTCATCGGATCCCAACAAATACAACATGTAGAGTTACATAAAGGTAGTCTCCATCATGTAAAGCAGCTGACGAGATCTAAACATGAAGCACATGGTGGAGAATACAACCATCTAGCTACTGCTATGGACCCATAGTCCAAGTTAGACTACTCACTCATCGCGTCGGAGGCAAGCATGGCGATGAAGAAGACCTCCGGTGGCGATTCCCCTCTCCGGCAGGGTGCCGGGAAGAGCTTCTGGACCCTCCCGATCTCGGGTCAACGACGGCGGCGGATCGCGATGTGTTTCTGGAAAAGTGATCGGGTATTTAGGTTTTTCCCGTCGGGGGGTCTTTATAGGCGAAGGGGCAGCATCAGAGGTGGACCAGGGGGCCCACACCACCAGGCGGCGCAGGCCAGCCCTAGGCCGCGCCGCCCCATGGTGTGGCCGCCCTCTGGATCGGCTCCATCTCCTCTTCGGTCTTCTGGAAGCTCCGTGAAATATCTGGACGTCTGGCTTTGGTTTCGTCCAATTCCGAGAATATTTCCCGTGTAACATTTTTTAAACACAAAAATAGCAGAAAACAGGGAACTAGCACTGTGGCATCTCGTTAATAGGTTAGTTCTGGAAAATGCATAAAAATGCCACGAAGTGTAATGAAACACTAAGCAAATGGTGTAAAAACAAGCACGGAGCATCAAAAATTATGGATACGTTGGAGACGTATCAGCATCCCCAAGCTTAACTCCTACTCGTCCTCGAGTAGGTAAGTGATAACAAAAGAAATAATTTTTGAGGTGACATGCACCTACACAATCTAGACCATATATGTAAGCGTTGTGCGCTGGGATCAAAAGAACTTAAACATGGGCATGAAAGACATAATTTTGATAGAAGAAACTTAGCAACCATGTTATAACATGAAAATGAACACAAATAAAAGATCATGAAAATGAAACAATGAAAGTCAAACATGTGTTCAAATCATAAGGAAAAACATACAAATGGTTTTTAGCTTGTCCTTAATAAGAGAGCAAAACATAAATGCATAGGACACCTTCAAGTTTAAGAGGGCGACTAGATACAAGTAATTTAAGAACAAGTGAAACCAACATCATGAATCAATCAATGAAAACTTTGGGACAATGCACATTATACTCAGAATGACAACTATGCTCTCTTAATGGTGCATAAAGATAGAAGGTGGAGACTGAACATAAAAGTAAAAGAAAGGCCCTTCGCGGAGGGAAGCAGTGATTGCAAGTTTTATAAGCCTTCAAAAATTATGGTACTTACCGGCTTTGAGCTCTCATTGCCCCCATCATAAGCATCTTGAATGGTTAAAGTTAATGCGAGAACACTTATGCTGCATATACTTGACAAATCATAAGTGGAAAACCTCGTGTCCCATGAATACGAATACCCAAACCTCATGCTACTCGACTTAGAGTCCCAAGCAAGCTCTTGTCATTGTAAATATATGTGTATCATCAAGAACCGCCAATGGGGTACCTCCGTGCCCGATGACATGGAACAAGCCCACATCAAAATGACAGGACAAACAGACAATGAACACCTCGGCATCTCTTTTATTTACCATTGGTATAGCTTTTTATTGCGAGATGCGTCGTCCAATGTTCACTATGGGCATGCTGTAAATTTCCACCATGAATTATGCATGGCTTACATTAGCGGCCCAGCCATTTCCCTAACACATATAAAAACTCCATGATCCCGCAAGATTCCTAACTTATTTCACATCGCGAGTATCCATAAACAAAAGATCACAATATCAACTCAAATGAAAGATAGTGCAATGTTGAAAGCTTGCCCCATGACGGCATGGATGGGATAATTCCCAACTTACAACTTGCAAGCATAACAACTCAACATAAGAGACCACAATGTCAAAATTTTAAAGCGAGAAAAGTAAAGTGTGCCATCTGGTTCGTGAGAGCTTTACTGACCAATTTTCGCATAACACCAAAAAGAGTTTAATTTGAAGGATAGATAAAAGCAAGTCAAATTTACTTTGGAATAGCAAATTGCTAATAGGTATGTATGGTGGACACTTTGGAACAACTTGGTTTTTAGGAGTTGGATGCATGAGTAGAGCTCATACTCAGTATAAAGTGAGGGCAAGCAAAAGACTGGGAGCGACCAACTAAGAGAGCAATAACGGCCATAATCATGCAAAGTGACAAAGCGACATTAAAAGAAGAATAAGATGGCATCAAAAGTCAAAAACTGAATGATCATAGAGGCAATGGCGACTTTTTATGAGTCTAACATGTGTGAGCATGCGCCAAGTCAACCCAAATAAAGCATCAAAGGAGAAAACCAAAATAATGCTTCCAAATAATTAAAACAACGCATGATTTTTTCAAAGGCTCATTAAGCAATCTCAGTCATTTGAGACAAGTCATTCTATAGAAAAACCACTAAGCATACTATCAAAAAGACATCAAGCACGATATGCAAAAGCCTAGGCCGCAGTCTACACAAGCTCTTTCTTGTACCACTTTTTTGCATAAAGCTTTTTCTCTTTTCCAACACCATTCGAACTTCTTATAACCAACTCTTTTGATGAAAACCAATATAGACCAGAGGCAAAAATACACCTTGATGAAAAGATATAACAAGATCTGAACACAAATCAAGGCGAAAAACAAAAGCTAAATGCAGTTCTAGAAAAGGAGAATACTCGTTGAAACGATAAGAATGAAAAACGGAGTGTTCTTGGCAAATAAAAAGCAAGGCAACTTCTCCAAAAGGAATTTGTTGGGGTCCAACCATTTATTGCAGCAAACAAAACTAAACAAAACTGAAAACTAAAAACAACTGACGCTCCAAGAAAAACACATAATGCATGAAGCAATAAAAATATAGCGTGTTGAAAGGTGACCTGATTTTTGCCGATGAAGAAGGGGTGCCTCGGGGGCATCCCCAAGCTTTGATGCTTGTACTTCTTGGATATTTCGTGGGGTGCTACGGGCATCCCCAAGCTTGAGCTTTTGTCCATTCTTCAACTCATCTCATCATCCTCCGATCCCTACACTTGAAATCTTCCTTCATACAAAACTAAACACAAATCTATTAGCAACATTAGTGTAAGCATAACATAGAATCAACCCCTTTTTGCTTCAGGTTTCAACTCAAAACCACCACATATCAAGCATATACTACTGTAGCAACTTCCCCAAAAGTTCCGTGATCACAAGAACTAAAAAAGAAAGTGATAAAGCGGCAAACACAAATATTGGCAGAAATTTGTCAAAACAGAACAGCTAACAAAGGTCAAATTTTTAGAGGGTTTTCTGTTGCTCAAATCAAAAAGTGTTCAACTAATGAAAGTTTGGATATAACCTGGGGCATATGCACAAGAAATCGCAGGTTCAAAAGATATACAAAGAATTTTCATGAATGTTTACGGTGCAGCACCGAAAACTATTTCAGGACAGCAACATCCCCAAATCTTACCTCACTCAAATTAGAGGCTTCTCTTGGCAAAAAAACGAAATAAAATGATAAGAAGAGGGTATTACCGTAGTAATAACTTCCAAGACTCAAATAAAAGAAAAAGAACTGAATGTAAAAAACATTGGGTTATCTCCCAAGAGTGCTTTTCTTTAACGCCTTTGAGCTAGGCGCAGAAAGTGTGAATCAAGTAATATCAAGTGATGAACCATCAAGCTCATAATTTGCTCTATGAATAGAGTCAAAAAGTAATTTCGTCCTCTTTCTTGGGAAGTGTTCCATATCTTTCTTGAGTGGGAATTGATATTTGATGGTGCCTTCCCTCATATCAATGATGGCACCTACAGTTCGAAGAAAGGTTCTTCCTAAAATAATAGGACATGAAGCATTGCATTCAACATCCATGACAAGAAAATCAACGGGAACAAGGTTATTGTTAACCACAATAAGAACATCATTAATCCTTCCCAAAGGTTTCTTCTTAGCAACATCAGCAATAGGAACATCATAATAACAGTTTTCAAGCGATGGTAAATCAAGCATGTCATAAATCTTTCTAGGCATCATAGAAATACTAGCACCTAGATCACATAAAGCATGGCAATCAAAACCATTAACATGCATATCAATGATGGGTTCCCAACCATCTTCTAACTTCTTGGGAACAGAAGCTTTTTGCTTCAACTTTTCATCCCTAATTTTCATAAGAGCATTGGTAATATGCTTAGTAAAAGCAACATTTAAAGAACTAGAATTGGGAGTCAAAGCAAGCTTTTGCAGGAACAAAATAACTTCAGATATATTGCAGCCATCAACATCAAAATCATTAAAGGAAATAGAGATATCATCTCCTACACTCCGAAAAATTTCAGCACTCTTTTGAGAAAAAGTTTTGGCAGTTTTAGGCTTTTTAACACAAGAAGTGGGAGTTTTCTCTACACCAATCAAAATAAGAGGATTGCTAGCATTAGGAATAACATCATTAGAGGTAGTAATGGTACTTACCTTCATTTCTCTAGCCATCTCATCTTCTCTTTCCCACCTGGCATGCAATTCTGCTAGCATCCTAACATTTTCATCAATTCTAACTTGGATAGCATTAGCAGTGGCAAAAGGATTGCTCTCTTTCACATCATTAGGCAACACTTTTAATTTCAGAAGTTCAACATCATGAGCAAGGCTATCAACTTTAGAAGCAAGAATATCGATTTTGCCTAACTTTTCCTCAACAGACTTGTTAAAAGCATTTTGCTTACCAATGAAGTCCTTGAGCATTACCTCAAGCTCAGAGGGCGCGGCCCTAATGTTGTTGGAGGAATTACCATAAGAGTTACCATAACCATTACCATTGGTAGAAGGATATGGCCTATAATTGTTACCAGCAAAATTGTTCCTATAAGCATTGTTGTTAAAATTATTGTTTCTAATGAAGTTTACATCAACATGCTCTTCTTGAGCAACCAAAGAGGCTAAAGGAACATTATTAGGATCAACATGAGTCCTATCATTTGAAAGCATAAGCATAATAGCATCAATCTTATCACTCAAAGAAGAGGTTTCCTCAACAGAATTTACCTTCTTACCTTGTGGAGCTCTCTCGGTGTGCCATTCAGAGTAATTTACCATCATATTGTCGAGAAGCTTTGTTGCGGCGCCCAAGGTAAGGGACATAAAAGTGCCTCCAGTAGCTGAATCAAGTAGGTTTCTTGAAGAAAAATTCAGTCCTGCATAAAAAGTTTGGACAATCATCCAAGTAGTCAGTCCATGAGTGGGACAATTCTTGATCATAGATTTCATTGTTTCCCAAGCTTGAGCAACATGTTCATTATCAAACTGACTAAACTTCATAATATTGCTACGCAAAGCTATAATCTTAGCAGGAGGATAGTATCTACCAATAAAAGCATCCTTACACTTAGCCCATGAATCAATACTATTTTTAGGCAAAGACAGCAACCAATCCTTAGCTTTTCCTCTCAAAGAAAAAGGAAACAACTTAAGCTTAATAATATCACCTTCCACATCCTTATATTTCTGCATCTCACATAGCTCAACAAAATTGTTGAGATGAGCTGCAGCATCATCAGTACTAGCACCAGAAAATTGCTCTTTCATAACAAGGTTCAACAAAGCAGGCTTAATCTCATAAAAATTTGCAGAAGGAGCAGGTGGCGCAATAGGTGTGCAGATAAAATCACTATTATTAGTGCTAGTAAAATCACACAACTTGGTGCTCTCAGGAGTAGCCATACTAGCAAAACTGAAAGTAGACAAGTAAAAACAACTACAAAGGATTCTAATTTTTTTGTGTTTTTGATAAAACGAAACAAGTAAAAATAAAGTAAAGCAAAACTTAAAACAAAGTAAAGGATGTGCGTGCGAAAATCTCCTTGCAGAAGTCTTCTTTTTCCCCGGCAACGGCGCCAGAAAAACTTGTTGATGGCGCGGTATTGAAGGTGCTAGAGAACTTGATTGCGTTTGTAAGTGAAGTAAATGACCGGCCAGTTGGAAACCCCAAGAGCAAGGTTTGATGAATATAGCAGCAAGTTTTTCCCTCAGTAAGAAACCAAGGTTATCAATCCAGTAGGAAAAAGCCAAACGACCGAAGGTGATGCTTGCTAGCCTAGTGACACTCCAACAAGGGAGCCGTTAATGATAACTTGTTAGCGCGTCTTCAACTAGTAGCAACATGGAACCTGCACACAACACAACCAAATACTTTGTTCCCAACTTACGATGAGGTTGTCAATCTCACCGGTTTGCTTGAAACAAAGGGAATGAGCGTATCGAGTGGAAAATAGTAGTAGTATGCGAGTAAAGTAAACAGTGCGAGTAAAGTAAACAGGTGATAGCAATATATAGGAAATAGGACTGGGGTCCACAGTTCACTAGTGGTGTCTCTCCATAAGATAAAATAACACATGCTGGGTAAACAAATTATAGTTGGGCAATTGATAGAATAAAGACAACGTGCATGTCGAGAGGATCGCTATGAGATTTACTCTGGGCATTACAACAAGATACATAGACTGCCATCCAACTGCATCTATGACTAATAATCCACTTGTGGCGAATCAATCCGAGAACTCCACAAGTATTAAGTTGCGAACAACAGATTATTGCATTAAGCAAAGTGTGTAATGTAAACAAAGCATATACCCTCGAGCATATGAATGTTGTTTTCCCCCTAGTAGCAACAGCACATCTACAACCTTAGAGGTTTCTGTCACTCCCCCAAATTAAATAGAGGCATGAACCCACTATCGAGCATAAATACCCCCTCTTGGAGTCACTAGCAACTACTCGGCCAAGATAGCTACTAACAACGGAGAGCATGCAAGATCATAAACAACATAGAGATAACATAAGATAAAATTTAGTACTTCAACTCAATCATAACACGAATATTCATCGGATCTCAACAAACACAACATGTAGAATTACGTAAAGGTAGTCTCAATCATGTAAAGCAGCTCATGAGATCTAAACATGAAGCACATGGTGGAGAAGACAACCATCTAGCTACTGCTATGGACCTATAGTCCAAGGTAGACTACTCACTCATCACGCCGGAGACAAGCATGGCGATGAAGAAGACCTCCGGTGGTGATTCCCCTATCCGGCAGGGTGCCAGGAAGAGCTTCTGGACCCTCCCGATCTCGGGTCGACGACGGCGGCGGATTGCAATGTGTTTCTAGAAAAGTGATCGGGTATTTAGGTTTTCTCGTCGGGGGGTCTTTATAGGCAAAGGGGCAGCGTCAGAGGTAGACCAGGGGGCCCACACCACTAGGGGGCGCGGGTCAGCCCTAGGCCGCGCCGCCCTATGGTGTGGCCGCCCTCTGGCTCGGCTCCATCTCCTCTTCGGTCTTCTGGAAGCTCCGTAAAATATCTGGACGTCTGGCTTTGGTTTCGTCCAATTCCGAGAATATTTCCTGTGTAACATTTCTGAAATACAAAAACAGCAGAAAATAGGGAACTGGCACTGTGGCATCTCGTTAATAGGTTAGTTCCGGAAAATGCATAAAAATGCCATGAAGTATAATGAAACACTAAGCAAATGGTGTAAAAACAAGCATGGAGCATAAAAAATTATGGATACGTTGGAGATGTATCAGAGATGCGTCATAATATTAAAGAAGGATGGCGGGAACACCAACTCAAAACTAACAAGACATTGGGCCACATCCTTCTGTAACCTTGGTAGAATATATGGATTGATTACCTTCTAAGATATTGCATTGAGGAATGCACATAGCTTAACAATGGGTACGCGAACATTTTCCGGTAGAAGGCCCCTTAATGCAACCAGAAGCAACTGCGTCATAATCACGTGACAGTCATGAGACTTCAGGTTTTGGATTTTTTTTCTCTGTCATATTTATTATTCCCTTTATATTTGATGAGAACCCAGAAGGCACTTTTATACTTGAAAGGACTTCAAAATAGATTTCCTTCTCTGCTTTGGTAAGAGCGTAGCTAGCAGGACTTAAGTGACACCCTTTATCCATCTTGTTCTGTGGATGCATGTTGTTTGGGTCTTTCATACGTTGCTGATCCTCCCGTGCTTCTGGTGTATCTTTTGTCTTTCCATACACGCCCAGAAAGCCTAGCAGGTTCACGCAAACATTCTTCATAACGTGCATCACGTCGATTGAAGAGCGAACCTCTAGGTCTTTCCAATACTCAAGATCCCAAAATATAGATTTCTTCTTCCATATGGGTGCGTGTCCGGTAGCGACGTCATTTGTAACAGATTGACCGCCAGGACCCTTTCCAAAGATTACTTCTAGGTCCCTGACCATATCAAATAAATCATCACCAGTACGAAGTTTAGGCTTTGGCTGGTGATCTGCCACACCTCTAAAATGCTTGCCTTTCTTTCTTACGGAATGCATGGTCGTAAGAAATCAACGATGCCCCAAGTACACAATCTTCTGGCATTTTTCCAAATATATACCGTCAGTCTTATCTAAACAGTGCATGCATGTATTGTATCTGACGAGGGTTAACTCGACAAATGTCCTAAATGAAGGACTTAGGATCGGGGAGATAGGGCGTCGGATGAACTCGAAGGTAAGATTAGTCGAAACAGGTGTATATCGAAAATAAACTTGGGTGTTGAACCTGCCTTGCCTTCAATCTGCCCTATACCATCCACTCCTGGCCCCTATATATAGATGGCTAGGTCTTGAGGACCGGGTAGGGTCCGATACAGATTTCAACATCGACATACGGTAGGAACTCGTATTTCGACTATCATTACAACTGGGCCTTGCTTAACGGGCCTCAGGGGTACTCAACTAGCGGGCTCTATTAGCTATACCCTTGTCAGTAGCCCCTAAGATTCTACCAGAATTGTAGATTCGGGTTGAATCTCTAATCTTTAAATCCTCGACTTTGATCAATTCTTCGACTTCTTCATTTCTTTAAATCTTCGACTTGGTCTTTCGACTTATTTTCATGATAATATTTCACAAGGGGTTTTGATGAACAAGCCTGACAACTCTGACGGATCAAGAGGTCAGTTAACTGCCAGAACAGATACTTGCCACCTACTTCAAACTCAATCCCCTTGGACTTGAATTCGGGATACCGGTCAAACCCATTCTTTTGCCGCATTTAGGACTTACAAAGAATGAATCCCAGTGGTTCTCAGGGTACCCAGTGCATCCACCAGGATTTTCTTCGCGTCGTAGACATGGATACATACCAGCAGAGCACATCCATGTGCGTATACCAGGCCACACGGGACGGATCCCGGGGTCTTACCTTCGTGATAAATCACGGCATTCGAGTTTCGTTGCGATAACGCAACTCGAGAATCTCATATCGCAGTCTTACTTGACTGAAAATATTCGGGTTAAACAACCATAAAAACTCGCTCCCGATGGCAGTAACGATGTGTCATCGCATATTCCTTCGCTTTCCATGCTCCAGTGCTCGTTAATAAACATCGTCGGGTGCGCGCTTAGCGCTCCCGATGGGAGTAGCCCCCGAGGCTATAGTCGAATAACACTGTATTTCAAGTATAGGCTCAAATATAGTGTTCTCCATCATCATACTTCAACTCGACATAGTTTATCGATAATTTCGTCGGGTGCGCGCTCAGCGCTCCCGATGGTAGTAGCCCCCGAGGTTATAGTCGAATTTTTTCGGGTATAGTCTCATCAACTGATTGTTGCATTGTCGGCGCCAACCTCGTGCCTTCTTTGATGTCGTCCTTTATTCGGAAATTGCCATATTCAATATTCGTCGAGTATATGCATCTGTCTAATTTGATCTTTAATTCTTTGTCTCCTTCATGACGTCAGTGGCCAATTGTAGCTATACGTCACTCTGATTGAGCACGAACCGTTTCGTGGGTAGCGCGGTAATTTTGTATTTTCCTGCCCGTTAGTGGGCTGCCGCTTCCGCTCCTTTTGCCACGTCTCAGCCCACGTTCCTTCACCGAGAAGGTATATAAAGGGATAGTGGGGATCTTTACTGTTTACCAGCTCTTTCTCTCCGCCGCCGCCACCATTGTCGATCTCTGCTTCCTGCTCCTCTCGTGCATAGCCCCCAGGCGCAGATTTGTAGATGCGCGTGAAGCGCCTTGCGGCTAAGAACACCATGGCCAAGGGAAAGACGAACTCCGCGACTAGCTGGGTGCCCTCGGCCATCCTGCAGAAGGAAGTGGAGAAGGCCAGGACGGACGGCCTCATCTCCAGCAACGACTCCATCAAGTTCCCAAACACCGAGCGGATCCCTCAGCCCCCGAGCGGTTATCGTGTGATGTTCCTCTCCTTCCTCTTCCGCGGACTGTCTCTTCCTGCCCACGAGTTTCTTCGTGGGCTTCTTTTTGTTTATGGTGTGCAGCTTCACCAGCTCACACCTAACTCCATCCTCCATATCGCTTGCTTCGTGACTCTTTGCGAGTCATTCTTGGGGATTGAGCCCCACTTTCTTCTTTGGAGATCTATCTTCCGACTCCGCCCCAGCGTTGCTCTAGCCAACAAACCCGAACTGGGCGGGGCTGTCGTCTCTGTGTGCCCAGAGTCGCAGTATTTGGAGTTTTCCATGTCTGCATTAGTCCAAGGTTGGAGGACAAAATGGTTTTACATTAAAGACCGTAAGGCCTCCTCTGAAGACGAGTATGGCCTAGCCCCCTTTGACGCCTCCAAGGAGCTCAAGAAATTGGCATCGTGGGATTCGCCTCCCACAGATGCTGAAATGGAGCAGATTGCTCCTCTATTGACCCGCATCCAAGCTCTGAAAGGAGGCAAAGGAGGTGCTTTGTCGGGTATCCAGCTCATGGCGTTCTTTGTACAACATCGAGTTCAACCCCTGCAGCATCGCCTTTCCAAACTTTGGAGCTACTCTGGCTTGGTGGACCCTTCTCGCATCTCTGGAGATCTAACGGAGAAGCTAGAAGTCGACAAGCGAGTTAGGAGCCTCACCAAGCTTACCAAGGATCATGCGGTCGCAGAATAGGCCGCTAATTATTTCGACTCCGTGCACCCCCTACCCGAGGTATGCATTTGTTTGCTTTGTACACTTGTTGTCGAATTTCATCGGTTTCCAACTGTGTTTATCCTTGTATCGGTTACTTTTCTGACTTATTCATTTGTAGGACCACCAATTCCTCGTTTCACGCCCTTCTCTTCCAGAAGAAGGGCCTCTTCCGGCTGATCTGGCCTCCACTGTATCTGAAGCCTCCGAGGCTGAAGAAAATCAGGACAGAGATGAAGCCGAAGAATCAGAAGAAGATACCAGCTCGACGACATCGCCTCCTGCTGCGCTTTCTGAAGACACTGGCGCAGACAAGAAGAGGAAGCGTGTCGACGAGTTTACTTCTTCGAGTACCTCTGTGCAGAGAACTGCGGCTAATGAAGCCCCTGTTCGAGAAGAAGGTTTTGAATTCTTCGACCTTATGGCATCCTAAGTGTTTCTGCGAGTTTACGATTTCGCTGTTCTTGCTTTCTTTCGGGTTGTATAAAACCTGTTTTCTCTTGCAGTGATGATGAGGAGCTGCAAAGGGATGCCGTGGCTACTCCTTCTACTCAAGCTGTAATTCCTAACGAGCCTTCCGCGCAAGAAGTTGAGCCGGCTGTGAGGCGCCGAGGACCACCAGAGCTTCTGTCAAGAAGATTCCTGTGACCCGAAGCACCAAGCGGTCGAAAAAATCCAAGGAAGCCGACGTTTCTCTTGAAGCTCACGAATCCGCGGCCTCCCCTGATGATGTGAGTAAATATCCCTGACTTACTTTCCTTGCGTAATCTATACTCTTACGCGTCCTTCTTTTGCTAGGCATTGATGAAGAAATTCGTCGCCTTAGGCACAGAATGTGCTGAGTACCTAAAGGTGGCGAAAGCTTTCGAAAGTAGATTCTTTTGTCTTGTCTTTGCTTGTCCTGTATGCTTCTTTTTGCTATTTGTTTGACTTCTTTCCTTTCTCTGCTAGAATGTAGATGCTTTAGCATCAGCCAATGCCCGCATTGCATCGCTGGAAGCCGAGCTTAACGCTTCGCGAAAAGCTTTTGACATTGTGACTGCTGCCAAAGCAAATGCTGAGAAGTCGCAACAATCGGCACTGGCTAAGGCGAAAAAAGTGGAGAAGGCCTTGGCTGATGCTGATAAAGAGCATCTTCTGTGAGAGCAAGCCGTGGCTGAGCGGCTTCAGACGATGTCTGCTGCTGCTAGAGGTACATACTCGCGTTGTCCTCTTCTTCGACTGCTGTTGCTTTCTTGTACTTGCTAATACTTTCCTTTCCTGTTTTTTCCTTGTCCCCTTTGTTGTACAGGATTTACCAAGGTGTCTTTGTCGACTCTGCAGCCAGGCGATGATCCTCTGATGACCGCGGTTAACTTACTCAAAGCAAACTGAATATCTATCTAGGAGATCTTTGAGTTGGCGAGCCGCGTTCTTACGCGGATGTTCATTGGGTTGTGGCCCAAGCAAAAGGCGGAGGTTCCGAGAAATGACTTGAAGAAGCTTGCCGAAGCCTTCGATACTACTGATGACCCCATCCTCCAGCTGAAGGGGCTTTCTTGTAAGTGAGGTGCTGAGGGTGCTATCGCACTTTCTTATGCACATGGTGGAGATTTCGACTGGGAGAAGGTTAGCTCTCCTCATAGCCGCACCCGCTCAGAGCTGAAGGCCTTTTTCGAGAAGGCGAAGAAGCTTGCGCCCGCCATAGTGTTGATCATTTCTCCTTTAGCGGCGTCTGCGGCTTCTTTCACGCCAACTTCCTCGACTCCAGCGACGGCTGACTCTGCGCCTCCTTCAACTGCTGGCGCTGAGTTTGCCATGCCTTCCTCTGCCATGGAGCAGAATGCTGAGGTGGCATAGACTCGGCCTCTTTGTTGTAGTTTTTAATTTCCGCTTTTGATTGTAAAAACCTTAGTCGTATGCAACCCGAGAACCTTAGTCAAAGGGTTTGCATGTATGTAAATATGCTTCTTTCCTATGACATATTGTGTTAGCTTCTGAAATATTTCTCCTTGTCTTTCTTTTGACTTCCAGTCTATTCGCGTCGGTGATCCTTTGAGTCACGACCATGCTCCCTCTTCTGCCAGCGCGTTTGGCTCTAAAGCTTTGTCACCTCCTCGCCGCTGCTGCCAATGCGTGGAATATTCTTCAAGGATTTCGGATCTTGAGAATCGTTTAACTTTGGCCAAACGCCAAGCACAGATGGCTGTAGACAAAGCCAGCAAAGATTGCGGTTTAATGAAGCGGATATCTGTTCTTGATGATAAGGTGTCTAGTCTAATGGCGAAGATTGTCCACCATGAAGAGTGCGACTCTTTTGTCATCGGCATTATCGAGTACGCTTGCGAGATGTTACGATGTAAGATTCCTTGCGACTTCTCTTTTTCCCTTTTGTTCCATTGCTGCTCTGTGATGCTCTTTGTTGTCTTAGGTACTTGTCTGGATTACGCTGCTGAGGCTCGTCGGGTTGCCGAGCGAAATGCGGCTCTGGAAAAAACGTCAGAGGGCATTGATAGCTTGTGGTCTGATCCTCGATGCTGCAGCGCTATCGTATTGCTCTGGGACTGCGCCCAACATATCGGAGAGTCTATTGATGGCTGCTGAAGAGCTCTCATAACTATGCACGCTGTGATGCTTCCTCGCAATCCTCTGCCTGGAAGTTTTCCTCTACTGCTCGACGCCTTCAGATCCAGTCAGCGTATTCATCGGCTGATAGAACTGAACTTAGTGGCGGGTGCCAATTTTGCTCTTGGGTGGATGTGTAAGTGGCACCCAAGACTCAATTATAGTTCTATGTCGCTGAGCTATCCCTCAGGTGGAGCTGGTCTAAGAGTGCATCTCGAGAATACCTTGCAGCCTGCTCGAAGGATTATAGCTAGGCTATTGCGGAAGGATGTCGCGTTTTTCCGCGAGTATCACTATTTAGATCTTCTAGGCGTAGATGATTCTGACAACCCGATGCTGTAATACTCATGTATATGTGGAACGCGAGAGTTTCTTATTTCGCGACTATATGTCTGAAATTTTTCCTCAAAGCGTTTTGTATGATTCGTGCGTTTGCCGCATTTTTCTTTTGAGAGACTTGTAAACTCGAAAGTGAGGAACGTTTTGTCTTTATTATACTTGTAATGTAAGATACATGGGATGCCTCAATAGATCCGGCCTATGACCTGTGTTCTGGATCTAGAGGGCATTGCCCTGGGATAACTCGTGGCTTTTACAGCCTTATTCTTCTACTCTACTTTTTTGTTCTTGATACTTATGCCGTCATGGCCTTCTCTTCTTCTTCTGTAGTTTTGACTTCTCCTGATGCTTCTACTCGTGGTTTCTTCATCTCTGGCTCCGCAGCACGTCCTTCGGGCAGCTTGTCGCCTTCCGTAGTCATGCTTTTCGCCTTCTCTGCATAGTTGGCTATCATGCCAAAGTTTTGCGCCATCTTGTGAAACTCCTTGTCGCATAGGTCTGAAACCTCTAAGCTTCCCTTTACTGTGATGACTCCCTTTGGTCCTGGCATCTTGAGTACTAGATACATATAGTGAGGTACTGCCATGAATCGCGAAAACGCGGGTCGCCCGAGGATCGCATGATACTGAGATGGCCAGTCCATGACTTCAAAATCGAGCTTTTCTCTTCTGTAGTTTTGTCGGTTGCCGAAGCAAACGTTGAGTGCTATATGACCTAGTGGATAGTTGGCACTTCGTGGTACAATCCCATGGAAGGAACAGTCTGTTGGCTTCAGGAACTGTAGTGATATATGTATTGCTCTGAGCGTTTTCGCGTATATCAAATTGATTCCACTTTCCGCGTCCATGAATATTCTGTCGACATCATACGCCGATTTGAGCTTTGAGTACCAGAGGCGCGTTTCCTGGCCGAGGTACTGTTATAGGGTGATCTTCTCTGTTGAATTCGATTGGTTGCTCTGACCAGTGTAGATACTCCGTTGTAGCTGTAGGCGAAGTAACTGCTAGATTGACTTGTCTGGTAATGCTTTTTTCTTCTTTGTTCGACTTGGGCACGGGTTGTATCATTGCTGTAATGTGCCCCTTAGATGGAACATATCCTCTGTCGTCGTCGCGTCCCTGGCTAGGCTGGTCTTGTCCTTGAGGAGCTCCATTGTTCCCTTGTTGACTTGCGGGAGGTTTGTTGTTTCCTTCGTATCCTTGTCACTTTGCTTCGGTTTGCTTGCTTAGTGCTGCTTCTTGTAGTTTCAGGAACGTTGTGCAGTCTTTCATTGCGTGCCTAGACACCCGCTTTCCATCGACGAATGCTGAGTGTATATGGCAAGGCCCGTTTAACATGTCTTCTGGCGACAGGTTGTACTCTCTTGTGGGAAAATTTTTGTAGTCCTCTTTTCTGTAGCTTCGATATCCTGAGCTTCTGCGATCACTCCCTTGGTAGCTGTTGTCCTTATATCCCGCGGCTACTTGGCTGCGGGAGCCGTAATGGTCGTAATTGCGGGATCTTCTTCTTTGGCTTCCATATCTGTTTCTTCTATCGTCCTCTGGCGATCGCGTCCGCTTGTTGTTGCATGCGTCTTCTCCATCTGCAAACCTGTTTGCTACGTCCATGAGGTCTGACACTGTTTTTAGCTTGATTCTGCCCATCTCTTCGACTAGGTCCCCTCGCCTTAACCCGATTATAAACGCATCGATTGCTCTTTCGTCTGAAACTTCAACTGCTAAGTTTTTGATAAGACTCCATCTTTGGATGTACGCCCTTAGGGTTTCTCCGCGTTGTTGCACGCATGCTTTGACTTCTTCTATCGATGCCGGCCGCTTATATGTCGACCTGAAGTTGCTTGTAAATTGCTTCGTGAGATCTTCCCAACTTCCAATAGTTTCTTTCTCTAATTTGCTTAACCATGACCTTGCTGCGCCGATGAGGTGTAGTTGCAAACTTTGCATAGCTGTTTCTTTAGTTCCTCCCAATATTTGCATTGCTTGTAGATAGTCCGAAAGCCATGACTGTGGTTCCTGTGATCCGTCGTACTTTTGTGGATCATGAGGTAGCTTGAACCCTTTGGGTACTGGCATAGTGCGAACCCTACGAGTAAAGCACGATGCCCCATCTCCTTTTCGTCGTCTTCATAGCCGTGCCTTCTGTGTGGAGATCGAGATCTTCGAGTTCCTCCATGTTTTAGGCTCCCAAGTTGTTTTGGTGATGGTGATCGAGATCGTCGACTACTGCTTCTGCGCCGAGGACTACTGTGATGGCGAGGTGATCTTGGCTTGTGTGTTTCCTTCTTGTGATATGCCTCCTCTTCTTTTGCTGATAGCTTGTTGCCCACCATCTTCAGTCCGTTCAACGCTGCTCTGTGCATATGTTCTCTTGGGTCTCCTGGACTTGGTCGAGTTGTAAATAGATACGCTTGAGCTGCCACTAGTGCTGCTTCGGGAGTTTTTGGTATGATGTTTCCCTGCTCGTCGACCGATAGGAAGGACGAGTCGAGATTTTTGGAGATGCTTTGCCTTTCTGAGTACTCGAGGTTTTCGTACCTTGAACCATGTCGACGATTCTTATTTGCGTTGGTATGTGATGCGTCGCTTCGTGTCCTGCGAGCAGCGTTGCTAGCTGCAATGGCTGATTCTTTTCTTTGCTGTATCTCTATTTTCTCCTTTGCTAATTGTTTTGCCTGTTGTCTTAGGACATAGTGATACCCCAGGAGCATATTCTTGCTGGAATTTGATGGTATCGGCGTGCCATGCTCTACGACTGCCCTTATAACTCTCCACTCGTCGGCTGATAGTCGAATTTTTTCCCTGGCCGCGAGGGATTCTGCTGTTTGCCCTTCTGCTAGATGATTTGCTCCTCTATCGATATTCGCTGGGTTTAGTACTGGATTGTTGTTTTCGTCAAATTCCTCTGAATTGTCTCCTACAATGGCGAGCACCTGGCACTGTTTGCCGATTTTGTTATTAAAGCTTGAGAAGATCGAGTCATCATCTTCAGAAAGCTCTAACCCTGTCTTCCACGTATCTGTTGACTTGTCTGAGACGTTGTCGTGGCAAATCTCGAGATCTTCGAGTTGGACCCCTAAGTCAAAATTTTCCATTGTTTCGTCGCTTTCTGCAATTTTTCTTTCTTGTACTTCTCCTAAGCTGACCGGCGAGTTTACCTCGCTGGAAGTGCCTTCAGAATATTCCATCATTGCTACTGTTTTCACTTGCCGACGGATCTGGTTTCGCCGGATCTGAAAGGCGAGTCGAACCCGAAGGCCCAATGAAGATGCTTAGACTTCCGATTGTTAACTCCATCTCTTGGTTTTCGTCGGTTCCTGCACTGCTGTTGGCTAAAAGCGAAAAAGCCATCGAATTCATGATTCCAACGCCTAGAATCCCCACGGTCGGCACCAATTGATGAGGGTTAACTCGATAAATGTCCTCAATGAAGGACTTAGGATCGGGGAGATAGGGCGTCGGATAAACTTGAAGGTAAGATTAGTCGAAACAGGTGTATATCGAAAATAAACTTGGGTGTTGAACCTGGCTTGCCTTCAATCTGCCCTACACCGTCCCCTCCTGGCCCCTATATATAGATGGCCAGGTCTCGAGGACCAGGTAGGGTCCGATACAGATTACAACATCGACATACGGTAGGAACTCGTATTTCGACTATCATTACAACTGGGCCTAGCTTAACGGGCCTCAGGGGTACTCAACTAGCAGGCTCTATTAGCTATACCCTTGTCAGTATCCCTTGTTCGTTTATCCTGAAAGGTTACTAAGAGCAGGCCAATCATTGATGGTTATGAAAAGCAACGCTCGTAGGTCAAATGGCTCCTGTTTGTGCTCATCTCATGCACGTACACCTGGTTTGGCCCACAACTGTAAGAGTGCATCAACTAATGGTCTTAGATACACATCAATATCGTTGCCGGGTTGCTTCGGGCCTTGGATGAGCACTGGCATCATAATGAACTTCCGCTTTATGCACAACGAAGGAGGAAGGTTATAGATACATAAAGTTACAGGCCAGGTGCTATGACTGCAGCTCTGCTCCCCAAAAGGATTCATGCCATCTGTACTTAGACCAAACCTTAAGTTCCTTGCATCGCCTGCAAAGTCCGGGTAGTCTCTCTCAATTTTTCTCCACTGCGACCCATCAGCGGGGTGTCTCAACATCGCGTCTTTCTTACGGTCTTCTTTATGCCATCGTAACAACCTGTCATGCTCTTTGTTTCTAAACAGAGGTTTCAACCGTGGTATTATAGGAGCATACCACATGACCTTGGCAGGAACCGTCTTCCTGGGGGGCTCGCCATCAACATCACCAGGGTCATCTCGTCTGATCTTATACCGCAGTGTAGTGCATACCGGGCATGCTTCGAAATTCTCGTACTCCTCACCGCGGTAGAGGATGCAGTCATTAATGTATGCATGAATCTTCTGCACCTCTCATCCTAGAGGGCAGAGAACCTTCTTTGCTTCGTACGTACTGTCAGGCAATTCATTATCCTTTGGAAGCTTCTTCTTCATTATTTTCAGTAATTTATCAAATCCCTTGTCAGATAAACCAGTCTCTGCCTTCCATTGCAGCAACTCTAGTGTGGTATCGAGCTTTGTGTTTCCATCTTCACAATTTGGGTACAACTTCTTTTTATGATCCTCTAACATGCCCTTTAACTTCCGCTTCTCATTTACACTTTCTGCTTCTCTGTGTGCATCAACGATGGCCCGATGAAGATCATCATCAGGCTCATCTGATGCCTCTTCATCTTCAGATTCTCCTGTCCCTTTACCTTCAGCTTCCCCCGTTGCAGTATCACCGTATTCAGGGTACATATCAACATCCTCTTCTTCTTCATTGTCTTCCATTATAACCCCTCTTTCTTCGTACTTGGTCCAACAATTATAGCTAGGCATGAAACCTTTCTGAAGCAGGTGGGAGTGAAGGATTTTCTAGAAAGAGTATTCCTTCTTGTTCCCACAGTCAACACATGGACAACACATAAAACTATTCCGAATGTTTGCCTGAGCCACATCGCCAAAATTACGAAGACCTTCAATGAACTCGAAAGTGCGTCGGTCACTGTACATCCATTGTCATTGGTTCATCTGCATCATATAATTAGGTTTACCAATACTATTACAGAACATCATAAATAGTTAAATAACCACTGTATATCGAAACATGCATTTGTATCAATGACAAATGAAAGGATAGAGTTGCTAACCTCGATCGAGGAGGAAAGAACGAGGACAAGACCTAAGTATCGCTCGGGCACCTCATATCATTTTTATTTTGTGTGAGCTTAAGTAGCATCATGCTCTTAGGCATTTCATCAAACACCTCTTGTGCATAGAGAAAAAAAATCAAACTAGCACACCCCCTCTCACACCTTCCACAGGAAAAAAATAGAGGAGAGGGCTGGTGGGTGGGTGTATTTATAGGCAGGACCTTTAGCACCGGTCCGTGCCCAAAACCGGTGCAATAGGGAAGCCTTTAGCACCGGTTCGTGCCACAAACCGGTGCTAAAGGTCTGGCGCCTACCACGCGTCAGACGCGACACCTTTAGAACCGGTTCGTGGCACGAACCGGTACTAATAGTTCCTAACGAATCGGTGCTAGAGATCCACGGGCTCCATTTAGCTTTCTGGCAGCTCGAACCTGTGCTAAAGCACCCCTTTAGTCTGGGTTCGTAAGCGAACCAGTGCTAAAGCCTTTTGCAGCTCCAAACGAAAGTCCTATTTTCTACTAGTGCGTGTAATTTTTTATTTTTTTATTCGTTTAATTTTGATTTCACTGTTCATGTGGGATACGGTGTACCCATGGTCCAAATATTCCGGTTACACAAGTCTCCTGAGCTGCGAAGAAGAAATACGAAGATTAAGTGTGTGGTCGGATGATCTTTTCGTAAAATTCAACAAAGACAATAGCCGAGTTCTGTCCTGAAAATAAAGGACTTCTGGCCTTTGCAAATTAGTTGACTTGAAGTCTGAACTAAGTACACCAAATAACTAAGCAAATTAAACACTCTAAAGATTACACACAAGATCTCAATTGAAAAGACTACAAAACAGACCATAAAAAAAAGACTACAAAACACTATCTGAAAAAACAGAAGATCGAGAATACAAGACATCCTCCCGGCAAACAACATAGAAAAATAATACAAGACACCCGTAAGTAGTCATAGAGAGATACATGTAACATCTTCTACACGAAAGTGAGTGTCACATCCCGATTTGTGGAGCTATAAATGTTGAAATGCTCGCAATTCCTAGGATTACCTCACGTGAACATAAAGTGATTTGAGTCTACAAGCTTCGAACTTCATTACAGAACTGTGAAAAATATTTTACAACAGTAGGACGTATGACTCCAAAGTTTACATTACAACCAAAAGCGACTACGTGTAACATGCATCTCGAGGGTGGATGGGATTTAGAACTTGAGGTCAACGCCATCAGAGGTACCCGCCATAGGCTGAAGGAAAATCTCAGAGGGGGTACTCCTCGTCATAAGCTTCTGCTTCTCCTTCGGGTAAATCTGAGAAGTGCTCCACGCCAGAGGTTTGTGCTTCTCCTTCATGTAAATCTAAGAGAGTTGGAGCAGTAATGAGTACACGGCGTATCATCAAGTCAAATTAGGAGCTGACTATATAATTACAATTTTGGATCTTAAAGCAGAGGTATAGGGTTTTGTAATATATATGGTGGATGCAAAATCATAATCTCCGTATTATAAGTAAAATTGTTCGTTGAAACATTTTTTTCGGTAAATGTTGTATAATTAGCTTTATCAAATTCTACTCATGCCTTGCATTAAGAAGCACCCTTAAAATACAGCTTAATTAGCAGGAAACACTTGTGTTCGTATACCTTCTAGTATATAGCAATCATTATTACAAGCTACTATAGGTGATATTACTCCTAGGCTTTGAAGGTAAACAAGACCACATGAAGCAATCTAGCTTATTGGTGGTAGTCATTAACTTGTTCGCATGTTATTAAAAAAGCAAGAAAATAAAAAACTAAGATAGTAGATATTATCATATGTGGCGTGTAGGATCAGCATGTACAATGAAATGTGACTTGCCTTCTATCCCGCACCCGTTTTGGCCTTCCGGTTGAGGATGTCCTTCAACTCGCAACTCCACCTCGTACTCGTGTTCGATGTTAACTTGTCCTACTTGCAAAAAAATCCAACAATTAATAAGTCCGTCTCACAAAATGAAAATTAGGAACAAAATGGAATTAATTATGAAACATGAACTAAAAGATTGGGCTCAAGGAGAAAAGTCGAAGCACTTCTGCGTGGTGCGGCTCAGGTAGTCTAATGACTTTTTTTTTGTTTTATCCTTCTTTTTCCCTTTTCCTTTTTATTTAATTTTGAAAAATGTTCACATTTTCAAAAAGTAGATATTTGTGTTCATGTTGCAAGGAAGTTTGATTTTGAAAAATGTTCAGATTTTTAAAATAGGTTTAGCTCTGAGAAATATTCGAATTTCAGAAACCCAAAAAAACCAGAAACACATTATACGAAACCAGCCAAAAGAATCTCCAAGTCTTTTCAAGTAGAAACCGTCGTCGATTTGGTCATGGGGGGAAATTGTTTGGCCTTAATGGGCTGCTTTCTGCTTGGCCAGAGGAAGGATAAAGAATTCAAACAATTTTTTTCTCCTTTCCTCTCTTTTTATTTATTTTTTAAAATACTCACTTTTTAAAACTTAAGATTTTATTGAAGGTCCAGATTTGAAAAGTAGTGGTTTTGAAAAAAATCAGATTTGAGAAATGTTCAAATTTCAAAAATGTTTGAGTTTCAAAAAATATTCAGATTTGTGAAAAATATTCAAATTTTAATAGTACAAAATTTCATATAATATTCATATTTGAAAAGTATTAAACTTTAGAAATGTTCAGATTTTAAAATAAAGGAAAAAAAAGAAAAAAAGAAAACCCCGGAAACCAGAATATACCGGAAACCATAAACACATAATACAAAACCAGGTAAAAGAATTTCCGAGCCTTTTCAAAGAAACCGCCATCGACTTGGTCGAGGGGGGGGGGGGGGGGGATTTGTTTGGTCTCTTCATGGGCTGCTTGGGTGGAGGAAGGATAAGGAATTCAGATGAATAACAAGAAAGAAGAAGACACACACTTTGATCCGCAAAAATTATTTTTTTTCAAATGAATAGGGTAGTTCGAGACTTCCAGGCATAATGTGTTGTGAGGTCACGAAATATGGCATGACCTAAATGGTTCCACTGCAGTGCCACAGTGTTGCACCTGCTCATGCCGAGTTATTAGCATAAAACCACCACTTTAAAAACCAAATTTACAAAAAGCTACCACTTTGTGTTTTTTGGACAAAAAACCGCCACATTTGGCCCAAAAACCACCACTTTTTGACTCAAATCTTGGTCCAATGTGGTGGTTTTCTGTCCAAAAAAACAAAGTGGTGGTTTTTGGTAAATTTGAGTTTTAAAATGGTGGTTTTATGCTATTAACTCGCTCATGCCCTTGAGGAGGCGGGGCCTTCTGGTTCAGCGCGAATAAGAGGAGGACGAGGAGCGAACTGCTGGTTTGAGCAGAAGGAGGAGGAGGATACTGCTGGTCGGGCGAGCCTTGAGGAGGCAGGGAAAACTGCTGCTTTGGTGCGCGCGCTACATAGCCTTGTGTGCGAGGAGGGAACTACCCACTGGGTGCTTTCCCGTACATACCGTGGGGCTGCGGGTACTTTGGAGGAGTCGGAGGACGAGCCTGGGGACGGGGCTTATGCAGAAACTTCGGCGGCGGCGCCTGTCCGAATCCCTGCGGACGAGGCTGCTGCGGGAACTTCGGCGGCGGCGCCTGTCCGTGACCCTCGGGACGAGGCTGCTCCGGGAACTGCGGCGTCCCCATGGGGATCCCGGCGGCACCAGCCGGCTGCTGCTTTCCTCCTACCTTATTTGGCGCGGCGGCGACCTCCGGCAGCTGCTCGCCTCCTTCAGTATTTGGCGCGGCGGCGACGATCGGCTGGCTACGGAGCATGATGTAGGAGGTGAGCGCGAGGGCCGTGGCGGCGAGCGTGAGCACGGCCCCGCCGGCGAAGATGCCGGCCTTGAGGACGTAGCACCGCCCCAACATGTCGGCCTCCCGCGCATCGTCGCCGCTTGAATTCGCGCCCGCCACCAACAGCGCGAACGCGATCACCGCCGCGATCCTGCACGTTTTTAAGTCAGTAGCGGTTTGTCACGCCGCGACATGCATATGTGTGAGCGCTGCAGCTAGCAAAACTTAATTCTGCCGAACACTCACCATGAGGCGACGGCGCAGACGAGGCCGATGATCCGGTTGGTCTCGGAGGGCATGGCGCGGGACTTGCAGCATCCGCAGCAGCCGCCGACGACTGCGAAGACGACCTGGCCAATTATCAGGAAGATGACCGCGCAGACGCCTAGCCCCAGAGCCGGGCTTGACGGGTAGTAGCACACCCCGCCGTAGTAGCGCAAGTCCGAGAACTGCGAGAACACACAAGAATCAAGATACCTATAGCATATTAGCATCAATTCAACAAAATACACACACGAATATGTAGTGGGTGTGCTAGCTTACGGTGAGCTTCGTGCCTTCGGCAGAGAACCCCAGGATGGCACTGAGCACCCCGAGAGAACCCACCACCGCGAGCACGATTTTGGTCGTCTTATCCATTTTCCCGGCCATTGCTCTCGACTCTCGAGTCACGACCTTTTTCGATCGGTTTAATGTCGACTGGCGTACACGCGAGTTTATATAGAGAGAGGCAGAGAGCTGGCTCTCGGCCGGGCATTCAGATACGCTGCGCGTTGACGTAGTACTACTTCCATCGGCGCGAGGCCATGTCAGTACGGAAGGGACACTAAGACTAGGTCATGGTAGACAATCAAGGGTATATAGTTTGGTAGAGGCACTTTGTCAACCTATCTCAATATGTCATTTTAGGAGGTAAATATTTTTAATGCATCCAAATCATTATTTGTCCAGAGCATCAACCTTAAAACAATGCAAAAACAAGCTAGCACATAGGTGGCTAAACTCCGTGGTCCACTGATCGTGTCATAGACCATCACTATTACAGATCGAGCGTTAAGACCCCGTCGTATGTGGAAGAGACATTCCGAGTGTAGCGCATACTATGAAGTATTACTTAAAGGCCAAAAAATCCAAAAATCGAACGTGTGTCCGCGTCCCAGGCAAGTTCATTGGCGGGGATAGTACATGATAGCCTTTTGCGGACCGTTGAAAAAAATCATCGTACATGCTCTCATATGCAGAATCATTAGCATTGTGGTTAGTCATCACACCCGTTTTATCCCATAGTAATCGTGTGTAATTTTATGCAGTGTTTACCATATTTTAACTGTTTCTTTTTCTTTGTGCCATCTCAAATGGTGGGAAATAATGGAGAACAGATGGTTCAATTGTCTTTGTTGCACTCTTAATCTCCAAATTTGATTGACTTCAGACATCTATGGATGGCATTGGCAGCTAGTTTTGACCAAATCATGACCAAAGAATGCGTTGAGCAAGTTGCCATGCATGTTCGTCCGGAGATAAAGAAAACGTAGCCCTAGATGGCTAAGCTAAGTCAGACATAAAAGATAAGACTTGCTAAACGCACAAATATGCTAATCGTCGTGCGGCAGCATAAGATAATAAGGTATAAAAAAACTGGAACCAGTGTACATAAACGAGCTTTTTGTAACAACACCAATAAAAAATGAATGCATATAGCTCCAAAGTACAGAGTCGCCTCAACTCGTTGCATCCCATGCCCCCCACGATCACCACAATAAATTATTCATGCAAAATAATTTGTCAATCATAGGATGAACTTTCCATTATTTGAACAATGTATCTGGAAATACTATAATTACTGACAAGTTATAGCATAAAGTGAAGTGCTGGCACTACAAGAAATCTGGTGTTCTATGATGGTTTTCCGTGACAACCCAAAAAATGTCGCAATGGCGCAACATTTTTTTTTTGTCACGCGGCGTCTGTAGCCCGTTCAGCCCTAAAAAATGACGTTTTCAGTTTTGTCGCGGATTTCATCATAGCCCTGCGGCCCGCTTGGATAAATCATCTCATGCCAAAACGTCGTGGATTTTGTCATCCTATGCATGAACATACTGTAAAATTCATCCAACATAAAGTCGTCGCTAATTTCGTAATGACCCTACTTTGAATATTTTTTAACGACCTCGCGTGGACCCACCCTGTTAGGTCCATCTAACGAGTGTGCTCCATTTGACAGCCCATTTTGTCTCACGATGAAACGTCACCAAGTTCCTCACGACCCATTTCGTCCCAAAGAAATTGTCGCCAGGTTTGTCACAGTCCATTTGGTCCCACCTTTCAGCTCGGGTCACAAGGCAGACCTCAGTTTCACGGATTTTCCCTGACCCATATGTCAGTTCGTTTGATACGGAATAGCAAAAAACATGCACTGCTTGTGCTGGGAATCGAACAGAAGACGTACTATTTACTTTGCACAGCCCAAAGCACTAGACCAGCTAAGACTTACATCACACTACGATAAATTAACAAATTTATATGTGTCGATGATAAAAGCAAACAAATTAAAACTGAAGTAAAATTAGGCGATAATCTACACATATGATTCCTAGGCAGTGCAAACAAGCAGAAAACTTTAGTTCAGATGATTATCCACATAAATAAGCTGATCTCACACAAACATGCATACAAGCACAAAGTGCACAACATAATTATCATATATATGCCCAAAATAACCCCACAACAGGGTTACAATATTTAAGTTCACACTCTCTAGCAGAGACAGCCTTCCACGTTCAAAAGGCACCAGCATTACAATACTATATATACCCAACTCAGCAAATCGTACACCCCAAAAATAGAGAATATTAAATATAATTTGATAATTTGAGATAATCAAATATATGTTATAGACGATCTAAAAATATTTAGACCCACATCAAAGTACACGGTGATATAGCGACATAGTTTGTATGACCACTTGATATTGGAGATGGGAGGTGACACGGAGGATTTCTTGCTCTTGTTGGGAACTCCTTAGCATGGTTTCCACGAAGCTTTCATCATAATTTTTTGATTTCCACCACTGACTTTCTTTGTGGATACAATGTTTGATGCAATTCATTACATGTCTAAGAAACCATAGAACAATAACAATAATGTTTGATGATGTTTAGTCAATCTAATGATGATTCTTGGCCCATGAATAATCTAATAATATTTGCCAAATCAATGTCCCATAATGTTTATATATTTACATTAGGGGTCCATAGTCTAATTCAACTCTAGTTAAAATATGTGTTAGTTGTTGTTCTTCACAAGAAATACACTACTATGAAAAAGGCTACCCGTGGCGCACCAAAATTCACTACCCATGGCGCATGGCCCGTGCGCCACGGGTACCACGCCATGTTGACAGATTACCTGTGGCACATTATGTGGTGCTCTATGGGGAAATTTGAAAATTCAAAAAATATATTTTAGAATTTATAAAAATTGGAATAATCTAAAAAAGTCAAATATTTGAATTTATTGAACATTTAATCACACTAGGAATATCTCTCAAATCACACTGAAACAATAGGAACATCCCTCAAATCACACCGAAACTATGACATCTCACTTGGTCACCCATCCTTAAATTGCTCCAAGTCAAACACACTAAACTTCTAAATTCTATTTGAATGAGCTACCATACGCTACTAAAGTACTTATTGATATTACTATCATATCAATCCTCTTAAGCCTTGTGTATGTGTATATGTGTGTGTAGTTTGTGTGTGGTATCATTTTATGTCACCTAGATGCGGGAAAAATTCAAACATTGAGAAAAACAGCTTACCAGAAAGTCACTTCATAAAAATAACCTACCATGTTCGAGGTTGCATGGTTCTGGCATAGTTTGTCAAAATGAGGCAATATCAGACACGCGCGTGACCCTTGGGATGGTGAGGAATGCCACATGGGCCATTTTTTGTTTCATCCCACGAAAAGCGCGTTTTCCTTTTTTCGGTGTACCAAAATCGGATTTTTTTGTGAGGCAGCTACCGAAACGGCTATTCGAAAGCTAGGTACAACACCCGAAATAAATAATAGACCACCTGGGATACCCATATCAGCTCTCTTTTCAACGCACAAACATTTCAAAGTATCTTCTCAATTTTGCACAAGTTCCTCCTAATTTTGCCAGAAGCGGGCCCCAATTCGAGCAGAACTAGTTCAAAAAAATCAGAAAAATTCAAGACCTTCGTGTGGAGTCAGTATATATGACCTAGTTGCGAGGAAATCCTCCTCACATCTCTTTTACTGCAATTGTTAAATCAATAAAAATTTAATTAACAAAACAATAGAGGTGAAATGCTACAATTGATAAATCACATATCTTCGTCCTTCACAATCATCAATTTCACAACTCCCATGCCGACATATATATACAAGTGATGTTACTAATATAACAAAGTATCGTCTATACATGAGTCGCAATAATTAAGATCTCTCTCGAAAAGAACATGAAAATCAAGTAAAATTTCTCGCAATATATATAGAGTCAAATGCAATGCGGATGCAAATATCGGCCAACTCTTCTCATATCGATTTTTTTGAGAAGAACAAAATACTCGAGTCACAACGAAGCTGTTTTACAGGACTGCTAGAGTACTTAGTAAAATATATAAGTCAGTTGATCAATTTCTCTCGGTATCAATATGTTCAAATCAAAAATATAATGGGGCAGCAAGCGTTTGAATTAATAAATATCAAACCAAATTCTTACCATGGTATGAATGCAAGATAAAAAATCATCCCTGCATATTGAGAAGACAGAGTTACACAAATTGCAAGGTTTAAGATTTAAAGAGTTTGTTAAAAGTTATTAATAATTGTAACTAAATTTTGGACTTTTTGTATTCGCAACATCACACTCTTTGAAATCTTCATGTCCACTTGCACATATTGAAATTTTCAAACTAAAGAAGACGCAAAAAATACTTGTATTAGAACCTATCCGCTAACTAAAGAAGACGATGAAGTCACCAACCAACTTCCACACTTATGTTTTCTCAACGATTAGGCCAGAATAAGCATCAACACGTAACAAAGCGCGTAAAATCCAGCTCAACTTGTGCCATTTTGAGAAAAGGTCCGGTTCACTAGTATGCTTACGAACAACTATGCTAACTGACTATGTCAAATGTGCTCAGCCGCATAAGTAAACGGATTTGCTAATTCTTAGTTAAACGAGATTTAGTTAGAGATTATTTAACTGCATGACCACTAGATTTGTATACTTAGTAAAATATAAGTTAGCTAATCAATTTTGCTCCATACCAATATGTTTAAATGAAATAAAATAAAATGAAGGAGCAGGAAGCAGTTGACTTAATAAATCTCAAACCAAACTCTTAACATGAATGCAAGATAAAAATCATCTCTGCACACTAGTAGAAAAACGGTCTATAGTCCCGGTTGGTAAGGGCCTTTAGTCCCGGTTCAAAATAACTAAAAAGTAGAAGAAACAACTAAAGAAATTAAAAAATCTTTTTAAAAAACATTTTTTTCTCATTTTGTAGCAAAATCTAAAATCTTCCTGCTTTCATATTTCCCTTTGGAATTTTGAGAAAGTAGAATTTGTGCAAACGGCCTTCGGCTATTGAAATCGGAAGTAAATTTTTGTGTAGATAATTTTTCATATATTATACTTTTTTTTTAGTCCGGATGCAAAAGTTAGAGCCGTTTTAATTTGGAACAACCTTTTTTTGCAAAAAAATTCAAAATTCAAAATTTCAAATTTTCCATAAAAGTTAGTTGCATGAGGTACATGCATGTCAAAGGATTTTGAAATTTGATGTTTTTATCATTTTCGTTTATTTTTTTAGACGTTTTTTCTGCGCGGGGGGTGGGGTGGGGGGGTAGGCATGAGAGGAAAATTGGGGGAGACCCTTTAGTCCGGGTTGGTAACACCAACCGGGACTAAAGGGTGAGGCTTTAGTCCCGGTTGGAGACACCAACCGGGACTAAAGGTCACTAACCCTTTAGTCCCGGTTCGTATTTCCAACCGGGACTAAAGGTCCCGTTTAAACCGGGACAAAAGATTCTTGGCCCACATAGTCTTTTGAACCGGGACTAATGCTCACATTAGTCCCGGATCAAAACACAACCGGGACTAAAACTCAAATTCGCCCTGGACATTAGGCCTGTTTTCTACTAGTGGCATATTGAGAACACACAATGACACAAATTGCAAGCTTGAAGATTGAATGAGTTTGCTATGAGTTGTTATTAATTGTAACTCAAGTTGGGCCTTTTTTTCTATGTGCAACATCACCCTCTTTGAAATCTTTATGTCTACTTGCACGTATGTAACATTTCAAACTAATAAGAAGACACGACAATTTACTTGTACTTTTTCTAGATCCTATCACGAAACTAAAGAAGACGATGAAGTCGCCATCCAAAATTCCAAACTTATGTTTTATTAACGGTTTGACTACAACAAGCGTCAACATGTAGTGTGAAAAGGCTCAATTCACTTCTCTGTAAACAAAGAGATGCTTACGAGAAGCTATGCTAACTGACCACGTCAAATGCACTATAAGAAAACATCAAGGTGCCGACGGCCTAAACTTACGTTGACGGATTTTAGTCGGGGCCATCGGCGTAGGACATGAGCCGCGCAGCCAACCAACAAGGCCGCCAGCCCCGATAAGTCGTCGGCGTAGGCCACGCTGGCCCAACGGTCACTAACAAGGGTATAGATAATAGAGCCCGTCAGTTGAGTACCCCTGAGGCCCGTTAAGCTAGGCCCAATTGTAATGCTAGTTGAAATACGAGTTTTTACCGTATGTCGATATTGTAATCTGTGTCGGATCCCGCCCGATCCTCAAGACCTGGCCATCTATATATAGGGGCCAAGAGGGGACGGTGTAGGACAGATTGATAAGCAAGCCAGGTTCTACACCCACGTTTACTTTCATAGCCACCTTGTTTGACTGATTCTACCTTCGAGTTCATCCGACGCCCTATCTCCCCGATCCTAAGTCCTTCATCTAGGACATTTGTCGAGTTAACCCTCGTCAACTGGCACCAAAGGAAAAAGAACCACTATTACTATACATTGCAGTAACACATCAAGTAGTGAGTACAGTACTGGTAGTCGAAAGAAGCGAAGAAGGAAAAGCTCACGGCGTTTAGAGGCCAATCTATTTCATCAGCGAAGTACTCTCTCCAACAAAGCAAAGGTACCCGCACTATCAAAAGCTCGCATACAGTGTTTTCATAACAGCTCGGAAACTACGGCAATACTTTGCGGTGCACCCAATTATAGTGGTCAACGAAGCACCACTATCCAATATATTGAACAACCCTTCGGCAACATGACGTGACTCTTTATGGGGAATTGAATTATCACCCCTGGATATCACGTACGAAAAATGAAAGGCAATCAAATCACAAATTCTGCCAGACTTCACAGCAGAGTGGTTGGAATTACAAAGTGCAGGTCCTCCAGATTTATCGAGTGTTTGGACGATGTATTTCGATGGTTCAAAAAGAATCCAAGGCGCAGGAGCAGGCGTAGTCCTGATATCACCACAAGGCGACAAATTGAAATATGTGTTACAGATGAGTTTTCCCCAAGCTTCTAATAATGAAGCCGAATACGAGGCGTTGCTCCATGGAATGAAAATGGCAAAAGCTTGTGGAGCAACTCGACTTAAAATATTTGGAGACTCGAACCTCGTCGTCCAACAAGTAATGAACAAATGCGACGCCATCAGTGACAACATGACAGCGTACAGAAATTTATACTACTATCTCGAAGGAACATTCGATGGATGCGAAGTTTCACACGTCAGCAGAGCCAGCAACGAGGAGGCCGACAATTTAGCAAACATCGGGTCCCAATGCTTGCCCGTACCACAAGGAGTCTTCTGGGAGGAAATCATAGAGCGATCAATAAAAAATAACAAAACCTCGACTACAGAGGGACAAACAATAGGCTCGGGGGCTGGAAAAACAAGTGCAGTAGAACCAGAAGAAGTCATGATGAGAGAAGAAACTTGGATGCAACCATATCTGGCGTACATGATAAACAAAACACTACCCGAAGACATGGTAGAAGCAAAAAGAATAATACGACGATCCAAGGCTTTCGTCGTGTTACAAGGAAAGTTATATAAGAAAAGTATATCAGGCGTCTTGCAACGATGCGTCACTCCTCAAAAAGGACAAGAAATCTTAAAGGATATTCATGCAGGAGTGTGTGGATATCACGCGAGTAGCAGAGCTATCACGGCCAAAGCCTTTCGAGCAGGATTCTATTGGTTAACAGCCATCGAGGACGCAAAAGACATAGTTCGAAATTGTGAAGCATGTCAAAGGTTCGCATCTCAGCCACATGCGCCAGCAGCAGAGTTACAACCAATACCATTATCCTGGCCCTTTGCGCAGTGGGGTCTCGACATGGTGGAAAATTGCACAAATCCTGATCAGGAGGGCACGTTTATATGCTGGTGGCAGTCGACAAATTCACTAAGTGGGTAGAAGCAGCCCCAGTAACAACCCAAGATTCTAAAACCGCAATAAATTTCATCAAGTCTATAGTCTTTCGCTTCGGAGTACCACACAGCATAATCACAGACAATGGTACAAATTTTACGTCAAAGGAGTTCAAGGACTATTGCGAAGGATTGGGAATCAAATTAAAATTTGCATCTGTAGCACATCCGAAGACAAACGGGCAAGTCGAAAAAGCCAATGGCCTAATATGCAACGGGATAAAGAAATGGCTATTGGCACCCCTTGAGAAAGCCAAGCACGCTTGGGTAGATGAGCTACCCTCCGTGCTCTGGAGTCTACGAACTACACCCAACGCAGCTACTCAAGAAACACCCTTTTTCCTGGTCCATGGCGCAGAAGCTGTGCTTCCAGTTGAAATAACTCATGAAGCTCCAAGAATTGCGACATACGATGAGGCAACTTCCACAGAAGCACTTCAGGATGATGTCGATGCACTCGATGAAGCAAGGCCAGAGCTACTCAGTATCAACAAAATTTGCGAAATTACCACAGCAGTCGAGTTCGCCCACGATCTTTCATGGTAGGAGATCTAGTTCTATGACTCAAGCAAGATAGCCATGGAAAACTCGAGTCCCCATGGGTGGGACCTTACATCATGAAAAAAGTGATACCAGGAGGAGCTTATCGACTACAAGACAAGAAAACAGGGCAAAACAAGAGTAACCCGTGGAATGCAGAGCAACTACGACGATTCTACGCATAGACGACATAAGGCGATAAAGGATTTCTTCGAGTTGACCTTCCAAACCCAGAATATGAGGCCAAAGGTCGGGTTCCTTGGGTCAACTCGACAATATATGTAAATATTCTATTTTTTCCACTCGGGGGCTTGGACCCTCGAGTCGTATGAAATAAAAGAACAAAAGTTATTATCGAGTACAGTTATTATTATCTTCGAAATACTGCAAGGTTGTTCACAACCCGACATTTGGCAAAAACACATGCCGGTTCAGAAGAACCCAATAATATGTTAAGTTAAACACCTTGGAACTATGATTTGTTCCCCTGGTCTATTAATAGAACGAGAGCATTACATAAATATGATATCTTCCTCTGGATAGCACAAGGAAGAGCAACCCGAACATAAGGATTACATAAGAGAAAGAACTAATGAAAATGCACTTCGGCTTCATATTCCTTCTGGCATTGGGTGCCTGCTGGCGTGTAGCAGATGGTCCTTGTGCGTGGTGAATGACCAGCCCGTTGGGAACCCCAAGAGGAAGGTATGATGAGTATAGCAGCTAGTTTTCCCTCAGTTAAGAAACTAAGGTATGTCGATCTTGGAGAGGAGAGACAAACGACTGAAGGTGATGCTTGCTAGCTTGCGACAGCTTCGGACAATTTATATATGGCGCCTCATCCAAGCTTTGCTTGCTAGCTGCAACGCGGGACCTGCACACAACACAACCAAGTACTTCGTTCCCAACTTGTGATGAGGTTGTCAATCTCACCGGTTTGCTTGAAACAAAGGTTATGAGCGTATCGAGTGGAAAATAATAGAGTATGCGAGTAAATTAAACAGTGCGAGTAAAGTAAACAGGTGATAGCAATATGATGGAAATAGGACTGGGGTCCACAGTTCACTAGTGGTGTCTCTCCATAAGATAAATAACACATGCTGGGTAAACAAATTACAGTTGGGCAATTGATAGAATAAAGATAAACGTGATATGTCAAGAAGATCACTATGAGATTTACTCTGGGCATTACAACAAAATACATAGACCGCCATCCAACTGCATCTATGACTAATAATCCACTCACGGGGATATCGTCCGAACACCCCATGAGTATTAAGTTGCGAACAACAGATAATTGCATTAAGCAAAGTGTGTAATGTAAACAAAGCATATGCCCTTGAGCATATGAATATTGTTTTTCCCTAGTAGCAACCGCACATCTACAACCTTAGAGGTTTCTGTCACTCCCCCAGGTTAAATAGAGGCATGAACCCACTATCGAGCATAAATACCCCCTCTTGGAGTCACTAGCAACTACTCGGTCAAGATAGCTACTAACAACGGAAAGCATGCAAGATCATAAACAACATAGAGATAACAAAAGATAATATTCAGTACAGCAACTCAATCATAAACACCAATATTCATCGGATCCCAACAAACCAAACATGTAGAATTACATAACGGTGATCTCAATCATGTAGGGCAGCTCATGAGATCTAAACATGAAGCACATGGTGGAGAAGACAACCATCTAGCTACTGCTATGGACCCATAGTCCAAGGTAGACTACTCACTCATCGCTCCGCAGGCAAGCATGGCGATGAAGAAGACCTCCGGTGGTGATTCCCCTCTCCGGCAGGGTGCCGGGAAGAGCTTCTGGACCCTCCCAATCTTCGGGTCGACGGCGGCGGCGGATCGCGATGTGTTCTGGAAAAGTGATCGGGTACTTAGGTTTTTTCCGTCGGGGGGTCTTTATAGGCGAAGGGGCGATGTCAGAGGAGGGGCCAGGTGCCCTCACGCCAGGGTGGCGCGGCCCAGGCCCTGGCCGCGCCAGCCCTGTGTGTGGGGCCCTGATGGCCCCCCTCCTACTCTCCTTTGGATCTCTGGAAGCTTCCGGGTAAAATAAGACTTCAGGAACTTGTTTCGTCCAATTCCGAGAATATTTCCTGTGTATCATTTCTGAAACACAAAAACAGCAGAAAACAGGGAACTGGCACTGTGGCGACTTGATAATAGGTTAGTTCCAGAAAATGCATAAAAGTGCCATGAAGTGTAATGAAACATTAGGCAAATGGTGTAAAAACAAGCATGGAGCATCAAAAATTATAGATACGTTGGAGACGTATCAAGCATCCCCAAGCTTAACTCCTGCTCGTCCTCGAGTAGGTAAGTGATAACAAAAGAATAATTTTTGAGGTGACATGCACCTACACAATCTTGATCATATATGTAAGCATTTGTGAGCTGGGATCATATGAACTTAGAACATGGGCATGAAAGATATAATCTTGACAATAAAAGCTTAGCAACCATGTTATAACATGCAAATGAACACAAACAAAAGATCATGAAAATGAAACAATGAAAGTCAAATGTGTGTTCAAATCATAAGGAAAAACATACAAATGGTTTTCAGCTTGTCCTTCATGGAGAGCAAAACATTAATGCATAGGACACCTTCAAGTTTAAGAGGGCGGCTAGATACAAATAATTTGAGAACAAGTGAAACCAACAATATGAATCAATCAATGAAAACTTTGGGACAATGCACATTATACTAAGAATGACAACTATGCTCTCTTAATGGTGCATAAAGATAGAAGGTGGTGACTAAACATAAAAGTAAAAGAAAGGCCCTTCGCAGAGGGAAGCAGTGATTGCAAGTTTTATAACCTTCAAAAATTATGGTACTTACCGGCTTTGAGCTCTCATTGCCCCCATCATAAGCATCTTGAATGGTTAAAGTTAATGCGAGAACAATTATGATGCATATGCTTGACAAATCATAAGTTGAAAACCTTGTGTCCCATGAATACGAGTACCCAAACCTCATGCTACTCAACTTAGAGTCCCAAGCAAGGCTCTTGTCATTGTAAGTATATATGTATCATCGAGAACCGCCAACGGGGTACCTCCGTGACCGATGACATGGAACAAGCCCACATCAAAATGACAGGACAAGCAGACAATGAACACCTCGACATCTCTTTTATTTACCATTTGTATAGCTTTTTATTTTGAGATGCGTCGTCGAATGTCCACTATGGGTATGCTGCAAATTTCCACCATGAATTATGTATGGCTTAGATTGGCGGCCCAGGCGTTTCCCTAACACATATACAAACTCCATGATCCCTGCAAGATTCCTAATTCATTTCACACCGCGGGCATCCATAAGCAAAAGATCACGATATCAACTCAAATAAGAAGTGCAATGTTGAAAGCTTGCCCATGACTGCATGGCTGGGCTAGTCTCCAACTTACAACTTGCAAGCATAACAACTCAACATAAGAGACCATGCTGCGTGGTTGACGTGGGAGCAGACTGTCCTTGTGCGTGGTGGATAACCAGCCCGTTGGGAACCCCAAGAGGAAGGTATGATGAGTATAGCAGCTAGTTTTCCCTCAGTTTAAGAAACCAAGGTTTATCGATCAGGAGAGGAGAGACAAACGACTGAAGGTGATGCGGAACCTGCACACACACAACCAAGTACTTTGTTCCCAACTTGCGATGAGGTTGTCAATCTCACCGGTTTGCTTGAAACAAAGGTTATGAGCGTATCGAGTGCAAAACAATATAGTATGCGAGTAAAGTAAACAGTGCGAGTAAAGTAAACAGGTGATAGCAATATGATGTAAATAGGACCGGGGTCCACAGTTCACTAGTGGTGTCTCTCCATAAGATAAATAACACATGCTGGGTAAAGAAATTACAGTTGGGCAATTGATAGAATAAAGATAAACGTGATATGTCAAGAAGATCACTATGAGATTTACTCTGGGCATTACAACAAAATACATAGACCGCCATCCAACTGCATCTATGACTAATAATCCACTCCCGGGGATATCAATCCGAACACCCCAGAAGTACTAAGTTGCGAACAACGGATAATTGCATTAAGCAAAGTGTGTACTGTAAACAAAGCATATTCCCTTGAGCATATGAATGTTGTTTTGTCCCTAGTAGCAACAGCACATCTACCACCTTAGAGGTTTCTGTCACTCCCCCAGGTGAAATAGAGGCATGAACCCACTATCGAGCATAAATACCCCCTCTTGGAGTCACTAGCAACTACTCGGCCAAGATAGCTACTAACAACGGAGAGCATGCAAGATCATAAACAACATAGAGATAACAAAAGATATAATTCAGTACAGCAACTTAATCATAAACACCAATATTCATCGGATCCCAACAAACCAAACATGTAGAATTACATAACGGTGATCTCAATCATGTAGGGCAGCTCATGAGATCTAAACATGAGGCACATGGTGGAAAAGACAACCATCTAGCTACTGCTATGGACCCATAGTCCAAGGTAGACTACTCACTCATCGCTCCGGAGGCAAGCATGGCGATGAAGAAGACCTCTGGTGGCGATTCCCCTCTCCGGCAGGGTGCCGGGAAGAGCTTCTGGACCCTCCCGATCTTCAGGTCGACGGTGGCGGCGGACCGCGATGTGTTCTGGAAATCTGATCGGGCACTTAGGTTTTTTCCGTCGGGGGGTCTTTATAGGCGAAGGGGCGTCGTCAGAGGAGGAGCCAGACGCCCTCACGTGGGGCCCGCGCGGCCAGGGGCCTGGCCGCGCCACCCCTGCGTGTGGGGACCTGGTGGCCCCTCTCCTACTCTCCTTCGGATTTCTGGAAGCTTCCGGGTAAAATAAGACTTCAGGAACTTGTTTCGTCCAATTCCGAGAATATTTCCTGTGTATCACTTCTGAAACACAAAAATAGCAGAAAACAGGGAACTGGCACTGTGGCAACTCGTTAATAGGTTAGTTCCAGAAAATGCATAAAAGTGCCACGAAGTGTAACAAAACAATAGGCAAATGGTGTAAAAACAAGCATGGAGCATCAAAAATTATAGATACGTTGGAGACATATCAAGCATCCCCAAGCTTAACTCCTGCTCGTCCTCGAGTAGGTAAGTGATAACAAAAGAATAATTTTTAAGGTGACATGCACCTACACAATCTTGATCATGTATGTAAGCATTTGTGAGCTGGGATCATAAGAACTTAAAACATGGGCATGAAGATATAATCATGATAATAAGAAACTTAGCAACCATGTTGTAAACATGCAAATGAACACAAACAAAAGATCATGAAAATGAAACAATGAAAGTCAAACGTGTGTTCAAATCATAAGGAAAAACATGCAAATGGTTTTCAGCTTGTCCTTCAAAGAGAGCAAAACGTAAATGCATATGACACCTTCAAGTTTAAGAGGGCGACTAGATACAAATAATTTAAGAACAAGTGAAACCAACAATATGAATCAATCAATGAACTTTGGGACAATGCATATTACACTAAGAATGAAAACTATGCTCTCTTAATGGTGCATAAAGAAAGAAGGTGGTGACTCAACATAAAAGTAAAAGAAAGGCCCTTCGCAGAGGGAAGCAGTGATTGCAAGTTTTATAACCTTCAAAAATTATGGTACTTACCGGCTTTGAGCTCTCATTGCCCCCATCATAAGCATCTTGAATGGTTAAAGTTAATGCGAGAACAATTATGATGCATATGCTTGACAAATCATAAGTTGAAAACCTCGTGCCCTGTGAATACGAGTACCCAAACCTCATGCTACTTTACTTAGAGTCCCAAGCAAGGCTCTTGTCATTGTAAGTATATGCATATCATTGAGAACCGCCAATGGGTACCTCCGTGCCCGATGACATGGAACAAGCCCACACCAAAATGACAGGACAAGCAGACAATGAACACATCGACATCTCTTTTATTTGCCTTTTGTTTAGCTTTTTATTGTGAGATGCGTCGTCGAATGTTCACCATGGGTATGCTGCAAATTTCCACCATGAATTATGCATGGCTTAGATTGGCAGCCCGGCGTTTCCCTAACACATATACAAACTCCATGATCCCCACAAGATTCCGAATTCATTTCACACCGCGGGCATCCATAAACAAAAGATCACGATATCAACTCAAATAAGAAGTGCAATGTTGAAAGCTTGCCCCATGACAGCATGGATGGGCTAGAATCCAACTTACAACTTGCAAGCATAACAACTCAACATAAGAGACCACAATGTCAAATTTTTAGGAACAGGAAAAAGTAAAGTGTGCCTTCCAGTTCGTGAGAGCTTTACTGACCGAATTTCGCATAACACTGGTAACAGTTTAATTTGAAGAGAAAATAAAAGCAAGTCAAATTTACTTGGAATAGCAAATTGCTAGTAGGTATGTATGGTGGACACTTTGGAAAACTTTGGCTTTTAGGAGTTGGATGCACGAGTAGAGCTCATACTCAGTACAAGGCGAGGGCTAGCAAAAGACTGGGAGCGACCAACTAAGAGAGCAATAATGGCCATAATCATGCAAAGCGACAAAGCGACATTAAAAGAAGCATAAGATGGCATCAAAAGTCAAAAACTAAATGATCATAGAGGCTATTGGCGACTTTGGAAGAGTCTATCATGTGTGAGCATGCGCCAAGTCAACCCAAATAAAGCATCAAGGAGAAAACCAAAATAATGCTTCCATACAATAAAAACAACGCATGATTTTTTCAAAGGCTCATTAAGCAATCTCAGTTATTTGAGACAAGTCATGCTACAGCAAAACCACTAAGCATACTATCAAAGAGACATCAAGCATGACATGAAAAAGCCTAAGCCGCAGTCTACACAAGCTCCTTCTTGTACCACTATTTTGCACAAAGCTTTTTCTCTTTTCCAACACCATTTGAAATTCTTATAAACACCTCTTTTGATGAAAACCAATAAAGATCAGAGGCAAAAATACACCTTGATGAAAAGATATGACAAGGTCTGAATGCAAATCAAGGCGAAAACGAAAACCAAAAGCAGTAGCAGAAAAAGAAGAACACATGAACAACTCCGTTTTCACTCTTATAATTTCAACGAGTGTTCTTCGCAAATGAAAAGCAAGGCAACTTCTCCAAAAGAAAATTTGTTGGGGTCTAACCATTTATTGCAGCAAACAAACTAAACTAACTAAGAAAACTAAAACAACTGACACTCCAAGAAAAACACATAGTGCATGAAGCAATAAAAATATAGTGTTTTGAAAGGTGACCTGATTTTTGCCGATGAAGAAGGGGTGCCTCGGGGGCATCCCCAATCTTTGACGCTTGTACTTCTTGGATATTTCTTGGGGTGATGCATGGGCATCCCCAAGCTTGAGCTTTTGTCCATTCTTCAACTCATCTCATCATTCTCCAATCCCTACACTTGAAAACTTCCTTCATACAAAACTAAACACAATTCTATTAGCAACATTAGTGCAAGCATAACATATAATCAATCCTCTTTTTGCTTCAGGTTTCAACTCAAAACCACCACATATATAGCAAATACTACTGTAGCAACTTCTCTAAAAGTTCCGTGATCAAAAGAACTCAAAAGAAAGCGATAAAGTGGCAAACACAAATATTGGCAGAAATCTGTCAAAACTGAACAGCTGACAAAGGTCGAATTTTTCAGGGGTTTTCTGTTGCTCAAATCAAAAAGTGTTCAACTAACAAAAGTTTGGATATAACCTGGGGCATATGCACAAGAAATCGCAGGTCCAAAAGATATACAGAGAATTTATACGAATTTTTACGGTGCAGCACCGAAAACAGTTTCAGGACAGCAACATCCCCAAATCTTTACCTCACTCAAATTTGAGGCTTCTCTTGGCACAAAAACAAAATAAACAAGATAAGGAGCGGTCATTACAGTAGTAATGACTTCCAAGACTCAAATAAAAGAAAAAGTACTGAAAAGAAAACATTGGGTTATCTCCCAAGAGTATTTTTCTTTAACGCCTTTGAGCTAGGCGCAGAAAATTGCGAATCAAGTATTTTCAGAAGAAGCATTAAGATCAACTGCAGAGGTCTTGTCAATAAGGCATTGTATTTCATCCACATAATTTTTAGAAGACCCTTTGTGATCATGCTTTGGTGCACTATTTTCATCAAAAAGATTTTCAGGACAGATCCAGTTAAAATTATTTTCGAAAGCTTCACACAATCCCAAGAGCTTGCAAGGTATAGGTACTTCGGCTCCTTCATTGTTAGTACCAATAACCTTTATAGGCGAACCGAGTTTATTAAAACGTTTAAGAACCTTTCTAGCTTCAATAACGACATCTTTAAATGGATCCTCAATTTTATGAAGCTTAAGGAACATGTATTGCGTAAAAGGATTAAGACTAGCAAACCTAGTTTCCAACATGTGAATCAAATAAGCAGAAGCAACTTCAATACTAGGAGCTAGCTCAACCAAAGATTTCTCCTCAACTTCCTCATGCATACTAATGTGATTAAAGAACTCCTCAATGTTACTTTTGCCAATAATCGAACCACTACCTACTGAGAGGTCCTCCAGAACATACTTAGGGATCAACATGATAAACTAAAGTAAAGAAATAACAACTACCAAGGATTCTAATTTTTTTTGGGTTTTTGATATAAAGCAATGCAGGTAAAATAAATAAAGTAAAGCAAAACAATAACAAAGTAAAGGATGTGTGTGCGAAAAACTCCCCTCGCAGAAGTCTTCTCTTCCTCCCCAGCAACGGCGCCAGAAAAGAAGCTGCTGCGTGGTTGACGTGGGAGCAGACTGTCCTTGTGCGTGGTGGATAACCAGCCCGTTGGGAACCCCAAGAGGAAGGTATGATGAGTATAGCAGCTAGTTTTCCCTCAGTTTAAGAAACCAAGGTTTATCGATCAGGAGAGGAGAGACAAACGACTGAAGGTGATGCGGAACGTGCACACACATAACCAAGTACTTTGTTCCCAACTTGCGATGAGGTTGTCAATCTCACCGGTTTGCTTGAAATAAAGGTTATGAGCGTATCGAGTGGAAAACAATATAGTATGCGAGTAAAGTAAACAGTGCGAGTAAAGTAAACAGGTGATAGCAATATGATGTAAATAGGACCGGGGTCCACAGTTCACTAGTGGTGTCTCTCCATAAGATAAATAAGACATGCTGGGTAAACAAATTACAGTTGGGCAATTGATAGAATAAAGAGAAACGTGATATGTCAAGAAGATCACTATGAGATTTACTCTGGGCATTACAACAAAATACATAGACCGCCATCCAACTGCATCTATGACTAATAATCCACTCCCGGGGATATCAATCCGAACACCCCAGAAGTATTAAGTTGCGAACAACGGATAATTGCATTAAGCAAAGTGTGTAATGTAAACAAAGCATATGCCCTTAAGCATATGAATGTTGTTTTCTCCCTAGTAGCAACAGCACATCTACCACCTTAGAGGTTTCTGTCACTCCCCCAGGTGAAATAGAAGCATGAACCCACTATCGAGCATAAATACCCCCTCTTGGAGTCACTAGCAACTACTCGGCCAAGATAGCTACTAACAACGGAGAGCATGAAAGATCATAAACAACATAGAGATACCAAAAGATATAATTCAGTACATCAACTTAATCATAAACACCAATATTCATCGGATCCCAACAAACCAAACATGTAGAATTACATAACGGTGATCTCAATCATGTAGGGCAGCTCATGAGATCTAAACATGAAGCACATGGTGGAGAAGACAACCATCTAGCTACTGCTATGGACCCATAGTCCAAGGTAGACTACTCACTCATCGCTCCGGAGGCAAGCATGGCGATGAAGAAGACCTCCGGTGGCGATTCCCCTCTCCGGCAGGGTGCCGGGAAGAGCTTCTGGACCCTCCCAATCTTCGGGTCGACGGTGGCGGCGGATCGCGATGTGTTCTGGAAATCTGATCGGGCACTTAGGTTTTTTTCGTCGGGGGGTCTTTATAGGCGAAGGGGCATCGTCAGAGGAGGAGCCAGGTGCCCTCACACGGGGCCCGCGCGGCCAGGGGCCTGGCCGCGCCACCCCTGCTTGTGGGGCCCTGGTGGCCCCCCTCCTACTCTCCTTCGGATCTCTGGAAGCTTCCGGGTAAAATAAGACTTTAGGAACTTGTTTCGTCCAATTCCGAGAATATTTCCTGTGTATCACTTCTGAAACACAAAAACAGCAGAAAACAGGGAACTGGCACTGTGGCAACTCGTTAATAGGTTAGTTCCGGAAAATGCATAAAAGTGCCACGAAGTGTAACGAAACAATAGGCAAATGGTGTAAAAACAAGCATGGAGCATCAAAAATTATAGATACGTTGGAGACGTATCAGACCACAATGTCAAATTTTTAAGAACAGGGAAAAAGTAAAGTGTGCCTTCCGGTTCGTGAGAGCTTTACTGACCAATTTTCGCATAACACTGGTAAGAGTGTAATTTGAAGAGAAAATAAAAGCAAGTCAAATTTACTTGGAATAGCAAATTGCTAATAGGTATGTATGGTGGATACTTTGGCAAACTTGGTTTTTAGGAGTTGGATGCACGAGTAGAGCTCATACTCAGTACAAGGCGAGGGCTAGCAAAAGACTGGGAGCGACCAACTAAGAGAGCAATAATGGCCATAATCATGCAAAGCGACAAAGCGACATTAAAAGAAGCATAAGATGGCATCAAAAGTCAAAAACTAAATGATCATAGAGGCTATTGGCGACTTTGTAAGAGTCTAACACGTGTGAGCATGCGCCAAGTCAACCCAAATAAAGCATCAAGGAGAAAACCAAAATAATGCTTCCAAATAATTAAAAACAACGCATGATTTTTTTCAAAGGCTCATTAAGCAATCTCAGTTATTTGAGACAAGTCATGCTACAGCAAAACCACTAAGCATACTATCAAAAAGACATCAAGCATGACATGAAAAAGCCTAAGCCGCAGTCTACACAAGCTCCTTCTTGTACCACTTTTTTGCATAAAGCTTTTTCTCTTTTCCAACACCGTTTGAAATTTTTTAAGACACCTCTTTTGATGAAAACCAATAAAGATCAGAGGCAAAAATACACCTTGATGAAAAGATATGACAAGGTCTGAACGCAAATCAAGGTGAAAACAAAAACCAAAAGCAGTAGCAGAAAAAGAAGAACACTCGGTTTTTAATAAGAGTGAAAACTAGAGCGTTCTTGGCAAATGAAAAGCAAGGCAACTTCTCCAAAAGAAATTTGTTGGGGTCCAACCATTTATTGCAGCAAACAAAACAAACTAACAAAGAAAACTAAAACAACTGACGCTCCAAGAAAAACACATAGTGCATGTGATGCCTGGTAAATGACCAGCCCGTTGGGAACCCCAAGAGGAAGGTGTGATGAGTATAGCAGCTAGTTTTCCCTCAGTTAAGAAACCAAGGTTTATCATTCTTGGAGAGGAGAGACAAATGACTGAAGGTGATGTTTGCTAGTTTGCGACAGCTTCGGACAACTTATATATGGCGCCTCGTCCAAGCTTTGCTTGCTAGCTGCAACGCGGAACCTGCACACAACACAACCAAGTACTTCGTTCCCAACTTAAAATTAGGTTGTCAATCTCACCGGT